>CM022301.1:93756391-94356391 GCA_011799875.1 Thinopyrum elongatum | reverse complement strand
TCGACTGATGATTGCGAGCATTCGCAACATGATGAATCAAATAGGCTCAGGATGACAATGACAAAGGATGTTAATGAATATTGCCGGACATATGGATTTAACCATAATGCAGGCAGACAAGTCTTTCGGGAGCACTAGGCTACAGAGGATCTTCGGGAGATCGAATAGCAATACAAAGTATTCCGTGAAACACAAGAACAACTAGGGATGAATGGATCCCCGAAAATGTGAGGAATTATTCATAAGTATGTTCAGGCGGAAAGGAACTGCAAGGCAGTAGGTTCAGAGAATTCTCAAAATGTTGGATAGTATTTTGATATGTCGAATGGAACAAAAGAGTAACTGGAATGAATATATATACGACAAGTGTATGTCGTTATCCATATGGATATATCGGTAGTAGGGAATTGAAAAGGCAGAGGGCACAAGAGTCTCGGGAATCATCGAAGAGTATCTTCAAAATCTTTTGGTGAAGCAGTCGATCATCGGGAATGAAGGGGCTCTCCGGTAGGAAGTGGTTACGAGAACCTAGAGTTAGAATTAGCAAAATCATTTAACCCAAATAGAAGAGAGATTAGAATCCCAGAGTATAGACGAGGAATAAAAGATTCTAATACCACTCAATGGCGACGTGAGCCTGTAAGCCACACAGCCAAGATAGTAAAATAGTTTTGGACCACTAGACTTAACTTCGGCCAAGGAGTTGGAAAGGGGGGTTCCTATAGGCAGTCGGCTCTGATACCAACCTGTGATGACCCCGGCTTAATCCTGCACTAACCATACACGCAAATGCACACGATCAAGCCTAAGGACTCACTTGAAGATATCACAACACAACTCCAAAACATAAATAAAGTCATACAAGCTTTATATTACAAGCTAGGGGCCTCGAGGGCTCGAATACATAAGCTCGCATACAAGCGTCAGCGGAAGCATCAGATATCTGAGTACAGATATGAAACAGAAACAGAGAAGCCTTTAGAAAGGTGGGACAACTCAAAAGCGACGATCGAAAGGCGCAGGCCTCCTGCCTGGGACCCTCCGATCCTAGTCCTGGTCGTCGGCAAACTCGTAGTAGTAACCACCCTCGGGGTGGTAGTAGTAGTCGTCGATGGGGATAGCTAATTCCGGGGCTCCATCATCTGGTTGCATCAAAAGGGGAAAGGGGAAAAAGAGGAAGCAAAGCAACCGTGAGTACTCATCCGAAGTATTCAGCAAGCAAGGATCTACACTACATATGCAACATTATCAAAGGAAGGCTGTATATGTGGACTGGGCTGCAGAAATGCCAGAATAGAGAGGAGGCCTAGTCCTATCGAAGACTAGCATCTTCAGCGGTCTTGCAGCATTAGAAGAGCGTAGATTAGTACAGCATAAAATAGTAGTAACATTAAGTATCAACCTCAGCCAGAGATCCTTTCTCGACTCCCTGCGAGAAAGTAATCCCAGAGCCCTAGTATCCATTTCTCATCTAAAGTATCCAGTTGTAGTTGTATCGATCGGGATACAACTCCGAGCGTCCGTTACCGAGGATCGGCTATGCATAGATTAGTTCTTCCCTGCATGGGTGCACCAACTTACCCACCACGCTCGATTAACTCCGGCCGGACACATTTTACTGGGTCATGCCCGGCCTCGGCCAAACGATACGCCGCAACCCGACCTAAGCTTAACAGAGAGGTCAGCATGCCAGACTAAATCTATGCGCCCTGGGGGCTGGGCCCCTCGCCCTGAGCACTCATGCACGTTACGTTCACGGCCGAAAGCAGACCTAGCAACCCACACTATCAAGGCGGTTGCTTAACGCGGTCCAACCCGGCGCATGCCGCTCCTTGCTGACGTCCAGTAAGCTTCGGCTGATGCCACGACGCAGAGTGCCCATAACTGTTCCCATGTGATGGTTAGTGCTATCGGGCCAGAGGCCCACTCGGATCAAATATCCAAATCGTTAGTGAATTAGGAGCGCGCGATAACGTGCAGAGACTCATGATCGATGTGACCCTGTTGCCCCGTCTCGAGGACTTGCGGCAAGGGCTAAGAATGCCCGGCCACGCATCGTAATTATCTCGCGGGTACTCTCTCTGGTCACCCGTCTACACATTAATTGCATCACATGCTCGCGCGGGTACCCCTCAGGGCCGACCCGACTTTATCATGGTTCATGGTTTAAAGTCATAGTAACTGTGTGTCCAAACACCAGGGGGAAAACTGAGGAATCACCCTCGACGGATTCCACCTGATGTAGTCGTCAAGGTGAACTTAGGAGGAATCACCCTCGAGGTTCACACTTGAGGTGTTGCACGACGGCATCGTTATTGGAAGCGGTGAAGGAGGAATCACCCTCCATGACCACGACTGAATAGCTACTCTGCAGAGTTAACATCAGAAATGCTAAACGAGGTATCACCCTCGGCACTCGATAGTAACGCTGCAGTGTCGTACAACTAAGGGGGTGATGTGCGGTGCCGGGGCCTGGTTGTTGAGTCTTCTGATGATCCAACGGGGCAACTGGGACAAGTGGGGTCACTGGGGTCTCTATCCAGCCTATACTAAGCAGTTTAGGATAAGCAGGTAAGGTATCAATAGTAGGTTACAATAAACAGGCTATGCATCAGAATAGGTAAAGCAGTAGCAGCAGCAATTCTAATGCAAGCATAAGAAAGAAGAGAATAGGCAATATAGCATGCTCAAGGGGAGGTGCTTGCCTGGTTGCTTTGCAAACACCGACAGGTCTTCGACGAGTGTCGGCGTGCGACACCTATGGGACCCTCAAGGAATCCCTTTACGATTCAGTGGGGGGAGAGGTATGCGCAAAGAGCAGAACCAACGATCAACACGGGGGCGATTTTACCCAGATTCGGGCCGCTAATCAGCGTAAAACCCTACTCATGCCTTGTTTTATTATCAGTGTTCTTGAGCCCAGGCTCCAGGAGCGCTTGCAATGAACAGTATGTTCAAAGAGCAGCTACGCATGCAGAATGGGCCAGAAGATCCTCCTCCCTGTAGCAGTTGCCTTGGGCCTCCTTTTATATGTTCAAAGGGATCACCACAGTGGCAAAATGTATATACATTGAGGTGTAAAGTAGCTACAGGGTTATCATACCTAACCACTGACGGATTAGGACAAACGCATTTAATGCACCGTGAGGTGTCCGTTTAGGTGTCCTCACTTTCTTGGGGATGGAAAAAGGGGGCCATCCCATCAGCACCGCTTAAGCTCTCCTCCACTGGCGCGTTGCCACGCATCCAAAGAAGGACCCAGAATGTCGGGCTTGTTGCTGTGCCAGAGCGGTGGCACAGCAACAGAATCTTGCCGGGCGCCAAACCTCGCCGGGCGCCGAATCTTGCTGGGCTTCGCAGGCCACCCCGGCAAGATCTTGCCGGGGAAGCTGGCTTTCAGATTCTAGCTCTTCTTATCTGCTGATCCTCAGATCTTTGACTTGAGAATTTCTTTGGTGGCCTAAGTCAACCTCGAACTGTTCCCCGACAAGCCTTGCCGCGAGTATGGCTACAACTGCCCATGCACAAGTACGGGGTACTAATGGCCCAATACTTAGTACACCGACAGGAGCCCCCGGGCCTAGGCCACACACGAGTGCGAGGCGTTGTTGGGCTAGGCCCAAACAGTGCACAGGCACACGAGGTAGGGAATTAACTGCTCGTAAATATCCCGTTTACTGTGCCCCCCCCCCCCCACTACGCGCGCTGAACGCGCGACGTGGGAAGCGTGCGTCAAAGGCTGCAACTACAACGCGCCTGCAGAGGCACATTCACATTGGGGAGTAAAAGAGGCGGCCTCGCACCTTCCCCATAAAAAGGGAAACTGCAAAAGGCACAGCCTATTTGCCTCCCTCTTCTTCTCAATCTGGCCGCCGCCATTGCCTTCCTTCTCTCGAGCTCAGAGCAAAGCTTTCCCTCATCCGCCCGTCGCCTCCACGCCCGCTCCATCCCCGGCTTCTGCCCCTTCATCTGTCATGCCACCCAAGGCCAGCAAAGGCAAGGGCAAGGAGACGAAAGCCGATGTCCCGGAGAGCGAGCTGGCGAAGATGCGGAAGAAGCACGCCGTCTTCACCCCGTCGCTTGATGCGAAAGCTCTGAAGGGGCAGTACCAGTGTATGTGGGCGAGGGAGACGCAGGCTCACCCCGCCACTTGCGTGATTCCAGGTTCTTGCTCCAAGAGCGGGTCAGATAGATATCCCTTCTCTGCTGCTTATTTCTATTGCGGGCTCTGTCCCCCATTTTCTGACTTCTTCAACGACATTATGTATACATACGGCTTCCATCTTCTTGATTTCACGCCGAATGCGGTACTATGCATGTCCATCTTTGCTCATCTTTGTGAAAAATTTGCCGGAGTAGTTCCCAATACTGCCCTTTTCCGCCACTACTTTTTCCCTCGTATCCAAAAAGGGGAGGCCCTCTCTGGTTCTATCGCCTGGATTCCAAGGGCTTTTAATAAGGAAATATACCCAGAAGGGGTTTACCGCGAGAAGTGGGACGAATGGCGGGCTGAGTGGTGCTAGATCAAGGAAGCAGATCCCCATCCATTCTGTCTGCCTCGACAATAGAAAGCGGTCCGCGGCAGTGGCTGGAGCGATCTCGCTGCTGAAGATGAAAATCTCACAATCGCCACCACCAGGATCCTTCACCTGAAAGCTGCCGGGCTAACAATGGAGATGATTGGCTTCGATTTCCTCCACCGCCGCATTGCCCCCTTGCACAATAAAGGGAGACCAGCTTGGGAATACCAAAATGCGGCAGACGTCATGAGACTGCGCCCTGGATTGAACAACAATTTGACTGCTATGCAACTTGGCGCTCTCCGTCAAAGGCTATTCCAGCGCGACAACAAGCATCGGTTGCCGGCAAGAATTGTCCCTCTGTGCAACAACTCTGCCCTAGGGTCGATTATCGCCACCATGCCACTGTTCAACGCCCACAGTCTCAACGCGACATGGGTTGAGCCATCCGAGGAAGAGGCACAAAAGTTCTTTGATATCTTGACAGAGAGGGCCGTCCGGGAAGAAGCAGACCTCATCCAAGCCACCACCGACGAAGAGGTGGCATACATCGCCACTAGGGCGGAGGAGGCGAATCTTGCCGCGGAGGCTGGCAGCGCCGGCTTCACAGAATGGGAAACCAGTGATGCAGAGGTAGTGGTAGAAGAAAATCCTACCGGGAAGGACAAGGCTGCCGGGGGACAGAGCAGCACAGCCGCTGAGAGCTCGTCCAACGAAGACGCGGCCGAAGAAGAACCGCAGGAAGAGCTTCCAGCCCCGAAGAAGACAAAGCGTGTTCTTCGAAAGGCTGCATCTGGCATCCCGGCAAGGCATCCTTCCTCGAGCAGCGAGGCTCCCGGCAAGGAAGCGGCCGGCAAGACTGCGCCACGGCAAGGAGTTCGACAGCAACCTACGCGGCGTGCGAGACCCACACCAGCGGCAACTGCTGAGGCGGCAGGGGTGTCTTGCACTATTGCACCGGAGGCTGAGGTGGCGGAAACACGCCAACCCCCTGCGCCTGCTACAACCAAGCAACCTAGGACCCCTCCTCCGCCTCCCCACACAGACACTGCAACAGAGGTTGATTTCGACATCTCCGGCTTCAGTCCGTAGCGAGAAGAGGAAGAGTGAGTATCTTGCCACAGCCTTTATCTTCCAATTTCTGGATCAATCTTATTGACTTGCTTGTATTGTCTCTGCAGTGATGCAGAAACCTTGATGGAGAGGATGGCGAAGAGGGCAAAGGCTTCCACGGGCGATGAGCCCCCGGCAGGCTTCATGAGCGCGCCGGAAACTACTACCATCAGCCCGGATCTTAGTCCTCGACGCAGCCCCCAGCACAGCCCCCAGCGTAAGTTCATTACCCTTTTTCCGTTGGGGAATGCTGAGGTTCCTATCCTTGCCGCTGATACCTTTGGGCTTGTAGGAGAAGGACGGCAACAAAGGGAGTTATCAGGAGATACCCTCATTACGCCACCTCTGTCAACCACATCGCCCACAAGCGCATCCCCGGCAAGAGATCACACCGACGAGCTTGTCTTGGTTGAGGAGGAGCCAACAACCATGGATACTGGCATCTTACCCCCGGCAACCGAGGTTGCCGGGAGGGGTGAGGCCACCTCTCGATAGCCCAATGCAGGTAACCAATTGCCTCAGTACGCTTGCTATTCTTTCCTTTATCTCTCTTTCTTTTGTCTTCTTGAACTTCAATCTTGATCTCATTCTGTTTCTCTCCCTTGTCCTTTAGAATTCCCTGAGATGGAACGCATGGACATCGACGCTGTCATCGAGGAGACCGCCAGGGATGTTGCCGCCGAAGCCGACAAAATCACTGCCAGCGAGGCCGCCATGGATGCCACCGTAGAAGCCGGCGGTGCTTTTGCCGATGAGGCCGCCAAGACTGCACAGGAGGAACCCGCCAAGGAGTCTACTGAAGAGGGCGGCAAGGAGGCTGGTGACCGTACTGACGGCATTCCAGCCGCAGGAGCGCCAGGCGCTGCGCCAGCCACGGAGCCCCCTGCTACTGGTGAGGCGGTTGCTGAGGATCAACCATCAACATCCGAAGTCCCCTCATCCAGCAAATATCTCAAAGTTGGCAAGGACCTGTTTGTCAACTTGCCGGGGACGGCAAGCATTGGGGCACCGGCCGAAGGGGAAGTCTTTGATGAAGAAATCATTGCCGCTGCTGGGCTCGAGATTGTTGATGATCCAAGTGCCAGCAGTGGCAAATCTGAAGAGGATCAGCTCCTTCAGGCCATGGGCAAAAATTTCCGCAAGCTCCAGGCACTTCACCGTGCTCGGAAAGAGAAAGCAGATTCCAGAATGGCAGTTGTCGAGGCGGCCGAAGCAGATTTTCAGAGGCGCGTCGAACAAATGCAAGTCTGGTATGCCGAGGCCCTCCAAGAGTTGACTGCCAGCCGGGAACAAGTGAGCCAAAACTGGACAGAGATCCTATTGAAACAATCTGACCTGGAGAAAGCGCAAGAAGAAGCTACACAAAGAACTGCCGCTGAGGATGCTCTCCTGACGGAGCGTCGCATTGCACTTGACGCCCATGAGGAAGATCTTGTCTCACATGAGCAGGCACTCACCGCCAAGCTTCGCAGCAAAGATGAAGATATCGAGAAGCTTGTCGCGCGGTGGACCCAGGAGTTGGAGCAGAAGCACAAAGAGGCGCTCGAAGCTCTAACTGTAGATCACACCGGCAAGCTCAAGGAGGCCATCGATGCTGCCGAGGCTGCAGAGGCCGCCAAGAATGAGCTGAGCGACAAAGTCAAGAAACTGGAAGTGGATCTTGAAGAACACGGCAAGGAGCTCTCGATGCTCAAAGGTGACAGGGAAAAAACCCTCCACACCCTGGCGGAGATGCAAGTTGCCATGTCTAACAAGACCAAGCAGCTCTCCTCAGCAAATGATGCTATTGCCGATCTGAGGCTGAAGCTGACCACGTTGGAGAAGTCTCTCAAGGACGGCAGGGCCCGCGAGAAGGCCCTGTGCAAAGATCTCCAGGAAGAGAGGAACCTGCTCAAGAGTGCTGCCGCCGCCCAAGTTGATTACGAAAAGGAGGTGAAAATCTGGACTGGACGCCTCATCGATGCTGCGGAGAAACTCACGGCACAATTATCATCCATGGGCTTGTCAAACTTCAGGTATTCCTCCGAAGAAAGAATATCCTCGAGCGCCAGGTTGACTATGTTCTTCGAAAGCATCATTGATGCTCTGAAGCTGCTTCATTCTAACCGGGCGACCCAATTGGCCAACGAGTCCCGCCAGCTTTGCCGGGCCGTCCTCCGCAAGGTACTTATCAAGGTGGTGCATAATAATCCTGGCATCGACCTCTCCAACGTGATCGGCCGGCTGCCAAAGGACGCAAATCTCGAGGCACTTGAGGAGCTTGTCGCGCCTATCCTTGAGAAGGTGGATTCAATCAAAAGGGTCAAAGGCAAGTGCAGAGATTAGCTGCTCCACCTCTTCTTGCCGTCGCCATTCCATGCCAAAGTCAATTAAGTCTTAAGTTAGAACTGCGGCAACTTATTAATGTAATATAACTTGCTTATGTTTGGGTACATGCATGCTATTTGCCTTGTCTGATTCCTTTATGTATGGAGTTCACCCTACGCTTACTGAAAAACTTGCCGGCGCGCAACCTGCCGCGAGCGCTGGGTGCGGGACTTCAGCAGCCTGCTGGAGGTGCAGCGGCCGGCAAGACTCCTTGGCGTTCTAAGTGCAGCCACTTAAATCATTGAGCGGACTCGAAACAAAATAAGGGCGCAATCGATTACAACAAGGGTTCCGTTGCGTGCAGGTTTTCCATACAAAAGTCGAAATCGTCCAAGGAAAATAACTTTGCAATAAAGGAAACTTGCCCTAAGTTTTAGAACTTAGCTTTCTGTCGCTGTCCTTCCTCCGGTAAGCGTCAATTCTGAACGTCGCCAACTGGTACCCATATCCTCCTTCTCCCCCCCCCCCCCCCCGCCCCCGCCAAACGTGCATGCGAGGAACCCTTCTGTCTTTTGAGAAAAAGAAAGAAGAGAAAATAAAGATATGAAACCTTGGTGGTTCGTTAGAACTTACCGAGAGCGAGTGTCATACAACTTCTTAGACAAACATGCATATATATATAAACATGAAAATCAATAAGGAACTGCACAACACTTAAACTTAATCATCTGGGCTTAGGGTCTGCGCCTGGCTTTGTACAAAGGATTACATGCCTTACCGGCAAGACTTGTACAAAAAAGGGGGTTGCCGGGGGCCCCCGGCAACCGCGCCTTATGGGTAGAACTTGCGAAGATGTTCGATATTCCAGGAATTGCTCACTGGAACGCCATCTTCGGTCTCCAAGCGGACAGCGCCGGGCCTGATGACTCGTACTACCCGATAAGGGCCTTCCCACTTTGGCGTCAACTTGTTTGAATTTTTGGCGGACTGAATCCGTCGAAGAACAAGGTTGCCTTCCTCAAGGCTTCGGGCATGAACTTTACGACTATGGTAGCGGCGCAAAGCTTGCTGGTAGCATGCAGCTCGCACAGCAGCCTGAAGACGATTCTCCTCAAGGAGCACAACGTCATCTTGCCACAGTTGCTCTTGCTCAAGTTCATCATAAGTGAGCACTCGAGGTGATCCGTAGGTGAGTTCCGTGGGGAGAACTGCTTCCACTTCGTAGACCAGAGCGAAGGGTGTCTGGCCGGTGGCTCGATTTGGTGTCGTTCTGATTAACCAAAGAACCGCCGGCAATTCATCAATCCAGTGTCTTCCGCACTTTCTCAGCCTGTCAAAGGTTCTGGTCGTGAGACCGCGTAGCACTTCAGCATTGGCCCTCTCCGCTTGACCGTTGCTTCTCGGGTGAGCAACAGAGGCAAAACAAATTTTGCCGCCAAGTTCTTGGACGTACTGCATGAAGGTGCGGCTTGTGAATTTTGTGCCATTGTCAGTGATGATCCTGTTGGGCACACCGAAACGGCAAACTATCCCTTTAAAGAACTTGACGGCTGATTGTGCTGTCACCTTCCTCACTGCTTCCACCTCCGGCCACTTTGTGAACTTGTCGATAGCAACGTACAAGTACTCAAAGCCCCCGGTAGCACGGGGGAAAGGGCCCAGTATGCCGAGCCCCCAGACCGAAAAAGGCCAGGAGAGAGGGGTCGTCTAAAGAGCTTGAGCTGGCTGGTGCGATTTCTTCGAATGAAACTGGCACGCTTCACACTTGGTTACTAGTGCAGTTGCATCCTGGAGAGCGGTGGGCCAAAAGAAACCTTGCCGGAATGGTTTCCCGACAAGTGCTCTTGATCCTATGTGAGAGCCACATATGCCTCCATGTATTTCCGCCAACAGCTCTAGTCCATCCTCCCGAGGAATGCACTTCAATTTCACACCGTTCGGTCTCTTTCTATATAGGACGTCATCGACGAACTTGTACATAACAGACCGACGGGCTACTTTTTCCGGTTCTTCCTGTTCCTCCGGGAGTTCTCCTGTCTGAAGGAAATGGACAATGTGTTGTGCCCATGCTGAAGCCTGAGGCTCGATAGCTAGGACTAAAGGCATCTCCTCCGCCGGGGAACATTTGTCTCGACAGCGAAAGTGTGAGGTTCCGCCGGAGCCTATCGTTCCCCGGCAGGTTCCTTGCCAGCGGCTCCGGGGAGCTCTGCCAGAAAGTACTGTCCAGTGTTCAACTTTCTTCTCTTTTCTTGCCACATTGATGGCGCCACGGATGGTTGAGTCAAATGGAGCACAAAAGTTCCTGGTTCCACAGGCAACTTGAGGGCGGCGCGCTTTGACAGGTCGTCGGCAATACTGTTCTCGGCACGAGGGATGTGCTTCATTTGCAGACCGTCAAAGTGCTCTTCCATTTTTCTCACTTCATCCACGTAGGCTTGCATCAATGGACTCTGATAACTCTTATTAACTTGCGTGACGACAAGCTGTGAATCGCCTCTGATGACGAGCTTCTTGATACCAAGGTCTGCCGCAATCCTGAGACCGGCAAGCAAGCCCTCGTACTCCGCAGTGTTGTTCGTCGAACTCTCCCTGGGAAAATGCATTTGGATTACGTACTTGAGGTGCTCTCCGGTGGGTGCGACAAGTAGCACGTCGGCACCGGCGCCTTGCAGCGAAAAAGCCCCGTCAAAGTACATACCCCATTCCTGATCGATTTCCTTGCCGGGGAGAGTTGTTTCTTGAACCTCTTCATCTGGCGTTGGGGTCCATTCCGCAACGAACTCTGCCAAGGTCCTGCTCTGAATTGTCGAAGTGCTTTCAAACTTGAGGCCAAAGCTCGACAACTCCAACGCCCACTCCACAATTCTGCCGGTTGCTTCTGGATTTCGCAAAATCCATTGCAACGGGAAGCGAGTGACGACGGTGATTTCATGTGCTTGAAAATAATGGCGCAGCTTCCTCGAGGCCATAAGGAGGCCAAAAAGCAACTTCTGCACGCCAGAATATCTTGACCTAGCTCCTTGCAAAAGAAAGCTAACAAAATAAACTGGGTGCTGCACCACCTTTTTCTTCTGCATTGGTTCTTCTGACTGCACGGATCCTGTCTTGCCGGGATCAACCCTTGACGGGGAAGATCCTGCCGCGTCGCCTGACGGTCCTGCCGCTGGTGTTGCTTCCTCATCAGCTTCTCTCTGCGCCACTAACGCAGCACTAACCACTTGATTTGTTGCTGCCAAATATAGCAGCAACGGCTCTCGTGGTTTAGGCGCGACTAGCGTCGGCGGAGAAGAAAGGTATTTCTTCAAATCTTGCAGCGCAGCCTCTGCCTCCGGAGTCCATTTCATCGGACCTGCCTTCTTCAAAATTTTGAAAAAGGGCAGGGCGCGCTCAGCAGATTTGGAAATAAACCTGCTTAGAGCAGCAACACAGCCGGCAAGACGACGTACATCCTTGACACGTCTTGGTGCTTCAATCTGCTCAATAGCTTTGATCTTGTCGGGGTTCGCTTCGATTCCCCGTTGAGATACAAAGAATCCGAGAAGCTTGTCGGAAGGAACACCAAACATGCACTTCTCAGGATTGAGCTTTAAGTTGATCTTGCGCAGATTTGCAAATGTTTCTTCTAGATCTTGTATGAGCATCACTTTGTCCTTGGTTTTGACCACTATATCATCCATATATGCCTCTATATTTCTATGGAGCTGAGGCTCAAAACCAATTTGGACCGCTCTCGCAAATGTAGAACCAGCACTTTTCAACCCGAAAGGCATTCGTATAAAACAATATGTACCACATGGGGTGATAAATGCGGTCTTTTCTTCATCTTCTTTTGCCATGAAGATCTGATGATACCCTGAGTAGGCATCAAGGAAGGACAGTAGATCACAACCAGCGGTGGAGTCCACAATCTGGTCGATGCGCGGCAAGGGAAAGGGATCTTTTGGACAGGCTTTATTGATATCTGTATAATCGATACACAGCCTCCATTTCCCATTCGCCTTGCGCACTACAACCGGATTGGCCAACCAGGTTGGCTGAAGCACTCCTCTGACCAATCCTGCCGCTTCCAGCTTCCTGATTTCTTCGGCAATGAATTCTTGCCGCTCCAAGGCTTGCTTCCTGACCCTCTGCTTGACGGAACACGCGTGAGGACAGACAGCAAGGTGGTGCTCAATTACCTCCCTGGGAACACCGGGGATGTCAGACGGTTGCCATGCAAACACGTCGACATTCGCCCGCAGGAAGGCAATGAGCGCGCTTTCCTATTTGTCATCTAGGGTGGAACTTATGGTGAAAGTTCCTCCCGTTCCGTCCTCCCTGACGGGCACCTTCTTGGTCTCTGGTGGAGCGGCCTTGGATCTCTTGTTCTTGCCGGTGGAACTCTCTGGTGCATCCTCAACGGGAGCGCAGCACTCAGAGGAGATGCGCTTACCGGAGTTCGCGCCAAGATTCTCGCCGGTCTTCTTCTTCCCCCCGGGAGTTCCAGCGGCAGGAGCAGATGCCTTGACGGCAGGTGCTGCAACTGCTTCCCGGTAGAGTTGGTCTGCACAGATGAGCGCATCCTTCTTATCGGAATGGATAGTAATGACACTCAACGGCCCGGGCATCTTCAAAACATTATACGCGTAGTGTGATGCCGCCATGAACTTAGCCAGCGCTGGCCGACCAAGGATCCCATTGTATGACATAGGGATCTTGGCGACATCAAACACTACCTTCTCGGTCCTGTAGTTGAGCTCGCTACCAAATGTCATCGGTAGCGTAATCTTGCCCTTTGGCTGGGTTCTTCCTGGATTGACCCCTTGAAACGTGCCCGTTTCTTCGAGATCTTCATCAGGAATTTGGAGCCTCTTGAGCACATCCGGTGAGATTAGGTTCGGCCCGGCCCCACCGTCAACTAGCATTTTCGTCACCTTGAGGTTGCGGATTGTCGGTGAAACCAACAATGGCAAGCACCTGACCGCGGTTGTGCGATCAGGGTGATCCTCGGAGTCGAAAATGATAGGCGTGTTGGACCACTTCAGGGGCTTACATGCATCGAACGATGGCTCCGTTGCATTAACCTCTTGCACCCACTGTTTAAGTCGACGGTGGGAAGAATTCAACGAGGCGCCTCCGTCGATACACATGGCCTCTGTAGCTTTCTGGAATTCTTGCTCACTGGACTCATCATCTTCTTCATCATCATCTTCTTCTTTGTCACGGCCTCGAGCGGGCCTCTCCCTCTGTTGCATGGCCTTGCCGTGGCGACCCCCTCGGCCACCGCGCTTCTTGCCGGACCCCTCAGAACTGTCATGGGCCTTCTCCTTATCTCGCCTTTCATACTCAGCCCTCTGCTTCTCAACAAGCTGTTCAACTCGTCGGCAGTTTTGGAGATCGGGACCCTTAGTGCGATGGATCTTGCAGTACTGCTTGCCGGAGTTTTCCGACTTGTCAGCAGCCGCCAAGGCCTGGCATGAGGAGCACCCGGCAAGTTCCTTGCCGGGGTCATCAACCTTGGTCTTCTTGGCGGTGCCGGGGTTGCCGGATTCCTCGACAGCAAGCACGGCCTTGCCTTTGCGCTTCTTGTTCCGCCGCCGGCCTTTCCTTAACGGGGTTGCAGCGTCTTCGTCTTCTGATTCGCTCCCCGCGCCAACAGCCTCGCCAGGGAGTTTCCTTCCCTCTTCAGCTCGGGCGCACTTGTCGGCCAAAGCGTAAAGCTCGGCAATACTCCTGACTTTGTTCATTACCAGCTCTTCCCGCATTCTGCGGTTACGCATGTTCTGGTGAAACGCGCTAATAACAGCGGCAGGGTGAACATCAGGAATATTGTACTGCACCCGGCTAAATCTCTGCATAAACTTGCGCAGTGGTTCGCCCTCCTTCTGAGGGATGATATGCAAATCACTCTCTTGGCCAGGAGCTTGGTGGCCACCGACAAAGGCGCCAACAAACTGATGGCATAGATCTGACCAAGAAGAAATAGAATTCTCCGGCAGATGCATTAACCACGACCTGACATTGGGTTTGAGCACCAACGGGAAGTAGTTGGCAAGTATCTTGTCATCTCGGCCCCCGGTAGCCTGCAACGCAATGGTGTAGATGCTCAGGAACTCCGAGGGATGAGTCTTGCTGTCATATTTCTCCGGGACCTCTGGCTTGAAGGTTCGGGAATTGGGCCACTGGACTTGCCGCAGCTCACAGGTAAACGCTGGAGTCCCTACCTCATAAGGCAAGTCACCTGCGTCCCCTGGCGCAGGCTCGTTGACAGCCGGCCCTGCGCGCTTATCCGATTGATAGCGTGCTTCCCGTCGCCGCTCGATGGTGGTTCGAGCGTCCTCTTTGCCTCGTTCCTGGAGAACTTGACGCTGGTCGCGGCGCATCCGTGGATCGGAAGACGCCGTGGAATCATCATCACGGCGATCGACCCGCTAGGTTGTCGACCGCCGCTGGTGTCGCGAAGGGAAGTGCACCGTGGTTGCACCACCTTCGGTTTTCTCCACATCGGCTCACGCCGGATCGATGGGCCGCCGCTGTGAGGGCCCTGCCTCCTGTGGCCCATCTTTGTTGGCGAAGCCAATGAGGCTCTGGATAGTAGCTCGCCACTCCTCCATCTTCTCCGGAGCAGGAGGGAAATCAAGGAGCAGCAGCGCACGTGCCAAGGCTTCCGCTGGCGTAGGCGGCGGTGACAGGTGCGAGGTACGTGAGGTGCTCTGACTCCTAGCCATGTTAGAAGGAGCACCGTCACGGTCACGCGACCGCGCGCCACCTCCGCCGTCAGCTTGGTGTGCATGCTGGGCCCGCGCACCTTGGGATCGATGCACAGAAATCTTTTCATGGGGACGCCCTGAACCACCAGCGCCATGACGTTGCTCATCGTGCACGGCCTGGGAAGGTCGTGATACTAGCGCCGGCGCGGGAGCCTCAGAAAGCGTCCTCCGATCTCTGGAATTCGTTGTGCCACCCGTAGGCAACACAACTCCATCTCTGGATCCAGCGGCGTGTGGGTTGCCGCTGCCTAATCCTCTTCCTTCTGCACCCACGACATCGCCCGTATGCGAGGGCACAGGCAAAACGGACGTGGATGGTTGCGCCGTTGCGGCACTCTTCTTCTTGGGTGGCATGATGGTGAAGATGATGAAGAAACTGAGGCGCCGATCACTAGATCAGGTTCACACAACCTACTTCCCCCTACCTGGCGCGCCAAAGATGTCGGCGTGCGACACCTATGGGACCCTCAAGGAATCCCTTTACGATTCGGCGGGGGGAGAGGTATGCGCAAAGAGCAGAACCAATGATCGACGCGGGGGCGATTTTACCCAGGTTCGGGCCGCTAATCAGCGTAAAACCCTACTCCTGCCTTGTTTTATTATCAGTGTTCTTGAGCCCAGGCTCCAGGAGCGCTTGCAATGAACAGTATGTTCAAAGAGCAGCTACGCATGCAGAATGGGCCAGAAGATCCTCCTCCCTGTAGCAGTTGCCTTGGGCCTCCATTTATATGTTCAAAGGGGTCACCACAGTGGCAAAATGTATATACATTGAGGTGTAAAGTAGCTACAGGGTTATCATACCTAACCACTGACGGATTAGGACAAACGCATTTAATGCACCGTGAGGTGTCCGTTTAGGTGTCCTCACTTTCTTGGGGATGGAAAAAGGGGCCATCCCATCAGCACCGCTTAAGCTCTCCTCCACTGACGCGTTGCCACGCATCCAAAGAAGGACCCAGAATGTCGGGCTTGTTGCTGTGCCAGAGCGATGGCACAGCAACAGAATCTTGCCGGGCGCTGACTCTTACCGGGCGCCGAACCTTGCCGGGCGCCGAATCTTGCCGGGCTTCGCAGGCCACCCAGGCAAGATCTTGCCGGGGAAGCTGGCTTTCGGATTCTAGCTCTTCTTATCTGCTGATCCTCAGATCTTTGACTTGAGAATTTCTTTGGTGGCCTGAGTCAACCTCGAACTGTTCCCCGACAAGCCTTGCCGCGAGTATGGCTACAACTGCCCGTGCACAAGTACGGGGTACTAATGGCCCAATACTTAGTACACCGACAACGAGGTAGACGATCATCGGGTCATCATCATCGGTCTCGAGGTCTATCAAAAGAGGAGGGGGAAGAAACAATAAATAAAGGCAGACAATTGCAATCATAGATGCATGACATGGCAGCACGTTATTCGAGGGATGCCCTAATGAAGTACTACGCAAGTTAGTGGGAGTAGGAAATTATCCGGGAGTGTTCTCCCAGCTCTGGGTGATTATCGGACAGATGAAACGGAGGGGAAAGTTCCATGTTCCTCATGCTAAAGGCATGTGACAAGTATGAGGAGGTCATATTCGGATTTGTCTCATCGTTCTGAGAAACTTTCATGTAGAAAGTTTTTTGATCCGAGCTACGGTTTATTTTCTATGATTTTTCAAAGATTTAACAATACCCGGAAAATCCCTGAAATTTTACTAAGTCTGAGAATTCGTCAGTTTTTTTTAAACATCACTTAGCTGTTTTCAAAAGGCTACAACTATTGTTCTGTACATCCTATGATTTTGTGCCTTATATCAATTTTGAGTATTCTCTGTGATCTACAAGATAGTAGCACTTTCATCCATATTAGAGTTCATTTGCTTGTTCATCAACAGCTCTAAAGTAGCTATGAAAATAAAGCTGTATTTCGGTTTTTTCAGCTAACAGAATTTAGCATTTTGTGATTTTCGTAGGAATTAATCCACGCATTATCTGAAACTGGTACAATGGAACCAAATGAAGCTTGTTACGTCTACTTTCTGTTCATATAATTTTTGCTCATGTTAGGACTCGTCTTGTCGCTGTTTGGTTGCTATCAAAAGAGGTATCAACATAGCGGCAGCAAAGCTAGCTACTGCTACAGTAACTGAATGTTACTATAGCATAGCAGCGGGCAGTGGCTGCGGGCGCACGCGTGCGGCAGCGGGCAGCGGCTGCGGGCGCGCGCGTGCGGCAGTGGCAGCGGTGGCGAGCAGCGCGGCTGCAGGTAGTAGAGCAGCAGGGGCACGGCCACGCGCGCCAAGCAGCTGCGCAGCAAGTGGAGCTGCAGCGGCAACGCAACAGTAGGTAGCACGCAGCGGTGTGCGAAGAGGCGCTGGGCGCGGCGGGGCTAGCGGGGCGGCTGCATGGCGAGCAGCCGTCAGCGGCGGAGGCAAGCGGCAGTGGTAGTACCAGGCAGCAGCAGCGCAGCAGCACCTACAGTAGCTACGCAGCAACAGCAATAGCAGAACAGCCTCGAGCAGCAGGAGCATGTGAGAGTGCGTGCGCGGACGAGTTCCGGCCATGGTGAGCGGCGGCGAGCGTGGGACGGCATCTACGGCGAAGGATTCGAAGGGGAAACAGGGGAATCGAATGAGGTGCTCACTGCGAGCACGTAGGCGAGGTCGGGGAGGCCGGAGGCGGACCGGATTCGCGGCAACGATGGCGGACGCCGGCGATGTACGCGCTGGAGACGGGCTCGATGGCGAGCGTACGGGGCGGCCCCGCTCGAATCGAGGCTTGCGGTCGATGAGGAAGAGGACGGCGGTGCTCCTAGACTTAGCGCGGCGACGAGGGATGGCCGGTGGCCATGGGATCGATGACGGCGTGTCGATGGAGGAGCTAGGGCGTGTGCGAGGGCGAGAGTGATGTCGCGTGGGAGGGAGAAAGGAGGCTAGGGTTCGTCAGTGGGGTTAGGCGCTCGGCCTTATACACCGAGGGGACCGGGGGATGGCCGACATGTCGGCATCGGCGACCACGGCGGCGTGGATGGCCGCCACATCATGCCTCTGCCTCCGCTGTGTACATCCCCACTGTACATAGATAGGGGAAAGGCTTGGTGGGCTGGGCCATGTGCACTGCGGTCACATATGGCCCAAAGACACAGTAGGATTTTAGTCTTTTCCTTTTTACTTTTCTGCTTACTCATTTCACCACTGTTTCACATTTTAATTTATTACCAAATTAGGTTTGTTCAACATGAAACTTGTCACATAAATAGTGGTCATTATTTTGGAGAGGCCCACAAAGTTTCAAGTGGTTTGGGAAAAGTAAGACTACTTGTTGGAATTTTATACGACCAAATTAAATGTTGCTAGTCCACCAAAATATTGCTAGGGCCAAAATAAAATTCCAATTTGATTTGATTCTTCATGAAAATTTACTTGAGGGTTATTTGCAATATCTCGAACATTTTTTACTCTCTGTTTGGAGAAATAATAATTTGACTTGAAATTTAAGTTTGATTTTGAGGTTGGATTGGAACAAAGTGAGGATTATCAACTTAACCATGATGACATGGCATCATTAGGGATGAGATTACTGTAGCATGACTCTCGGGGTGTTACACAACTAATGCCAGTTAATTTCTCAGGCGGTCGAACCATGCCTGTGTAGGCCTAGTCACCTATTTAACTATTGGGAAATTAGCATTGTCTAGCCAACAGGTGGACTGAATGAACTGTCGTATACCTTCTTCACATGATAGTTGCGTTAGAGTAGTGTGCAGTTTGAGGACGGAGAAGATCGTTGTCGAGCTTGTGGCTGCCTGCTCGTGCGCTCTTGGTGGGGGGCATTGCCGATGAAGCGAGGGAACTGTGTATATGGATTGTGCTTCCATGGTACTCTAGAAAAAAACATGCATGGTCAGTATAGAAACAACAACAAATTGGTGAAGATGGCACAAAATAATTTGGTATTGAATGTTGATGATATGCATTATGTGAGATAGAACAATACAGCAGAAAAATAAAGGTGGATCAATGTCAAACTAGGTTAACTGATGTAGTAGTAGCACACAACAAAATACATGGCTGCGCAAATTGGAAAGAGTTGTAGACCAAACTTCAAAACCAATGGGCCTAGTGCTGATACTCCACGACTCCAGGGAAGTCAATGGTGCTAGTTTCAGACATCACATATTCATCTATGACCATTTGATTAATTTCACCATAAAGCTAGTAATGCTAACCATTAAATAATTTAAACCAAATATACTAAAATGGGACACACAAATACCATGTTGTACATTAGGTATCTATCATTATGTACTTCAATCAGAGAAGGGGATGACAGAAAAATAGTTCAATCGAGAAGGAAGAGAGAGGAATGCATCGTCTCTAAGTGGTCTGCCAAGATTCTGGACTGGATTGGACCATAAGTCCATGAACCTTTTTCAGATCAATGGCTCAGTTGATGGAAATCTGAAGTTCAAATACCATTGATATATGAGATGGAAAAGGGATTAGCAAGAGGATCTATGGCGTGATGATGCACACTTGGGGCCTCACGACCATGGCGTCCAGCACGACGTGACGACGAACAGCAGGGGTGGCGCGGCCGCCCTCTTGCGTCCTCCCCTGACGATCCTGCACCCTCGTCTTCCTCCTACACCCCGCCTTCGCCGGCCTGGCGCTACACATGGCTCCCACCCCCGCGCGTCGGATCGGTGGCAGGGGACTACGACGGCGACTGGGGATAGGAGAGGGTTGCCGGACCAAAGGGATGGGGCGCGGCGGCGGAGGTAACCGTAGCTTTCGGGCGTCTCGTGTTCTTGTGCGGGGGAAGGCGGCCAGCCCAAATGCCCAATCACCCATCAGCACGAGATCCACGGCGGCTCAAAGCTGGTGGCGCCTCAGGAACAGAGGATCGGCACAGAGGCAATGATCTAGTGGTGGCGGGCAGCGTTCATCTGGCGGAGGGCTGCGTGATTCGGGCGTCGGACGTCGGGCGTTGAGGCGATGCAATGGAGGCCGGCGACGGCGACCAGGGCGAGCGGCTTGGGGGGCGAGAGGGGCTAGCGCTGGAGCGATTGGATAACTATTGGGACAAAGGATCATGGGTTGAATACAAATAAATGCAGGGTTCTTTTTGTAAGAGTGAAACATTTTCTCATGTGCCCACTTAAAAAAGGAGTGCGGGTTGAATAGAGAAAACAGAAGGGACTTTAAAAAAATGCCACGACGGTGAACCCGACAAACTCAATACGTGGCTCAAGAACGTGAGATAAAAATTGTACTCCCAAGCATAAAAATTGCACTCCCAAGCATAATAAACATGGCTCAAGAACGTCTAGGTCCTCTATCTTAACACATCGTCCATCCGTATGGCACCCGTATGGAGTAGTACAATTCCTTGGGTTTGCTGAATGACATGTTTTCATATGGTCGATGTCATGCATGTGCGTTTCAATGGAGAGAAAAGAAATCTTTCAATGTCCTTAGCCCAATAAATCTATTTAAAATCCTGCCTTAATATTTAATAATACATGAAAATGCATTCAATGTGATCCAACATGACATGAATTGCATGTAGATTTTATATGTAGGTAAGAACCCATGCATTGTAATGGATACAAAATAAATGAATATGTTTTACAAACCTGAAGAATTATTTATCACCCAAACAACCCGACCAGTACAAAAGATTAAAGAACATTTGTCATGCCCATAAAGAAAGTTGTCAACACCGATCAGTGTTACAACAAAAACTAACAAAGACTAAAATCTAGGATATGTTCGGTAGCATCAAAGGTCTGAATTATGACAAAGCTTTTGAAACAAAACATTGGTAAGATAATAAATATAATAGCTTGTAAGCTAAGCAATGAGTTTGAAATGATGTGATCAAGTTCAGATAACTAAAAGGCACAATATGTTGAGAAACGGGAGAAAGATACAACTTTAGTGATGTGAAGAAGGCGTTGCCGCTCGGTTCACCGGCGGAGGAGATGAGGTGATTCTGAACGCTAACGCCAGGCTCAGACAATGCCCTTCGACCTGCACGACATGCGTCAGCCTCAGATAAAACACGCAGCCTGTCACAAAAGATCACCCAAACAATAACTCAACGCACAAGAGATAGAAAAACAGCCCAAAATTAAGGGATTTTTTTTTCAAACAGAGATTCCTTGATTGGGGATAAATACCTCATTGTTACTCTACCTAGGATGGGGAAGAACAAACACATTTAAAGCGCAAGCAAAACTGTCCACAGTCCACATTCACCGTTAACATCGTCATTAAAAATTCATACCATAATATGTCAAAAAGAATAAACATGCAATAGAAATATCAAAGGGAAAATGTATCACTGGATAATTATGTCAAAAAAGAGCAAACGTATTAGCAACTCTTTGCATCATGCTTGCTGAGTAAACCATGGCACGAGCAAAGATTTGTGCATGCCTTTGTGTCTAGCAACCAATAGCACGCTGCAAAAAGCAAGAGAGTACAAATAAAACAACTGCAGTCCATTGATTTCACCATGACCAATAAAGCAGATAATCCTCTCAGCCACTATTGTTGTACATGCAGTGTGATTTATTTGAATCCACACTTTAGCAACTGATTTATTTTAATCCACTACTGTATTTTGGAAAGCAGATTATAACAACAAAGAAGATACTACTTTAGACAGTACAATATAAACTCGATGTATTATTCACAAATCACGTCCTTAAGAAGCTATACCATGGTGCTCCAGTTTAGCCCCTTGCACTTGCATCTCACCAGCATTTAGTTGGCAACATCATGCACTTGTACACCCTCTGTAGGGTCAATTTCCATTGCAAGGCCAACAACCAGCCATGTTGGCTCCTCAAGGTACTCAGAGAACCAAGCAGGCAGTTCTAATTGGAAACCAAGCACGTAGGTCCATCGGCGCATCACAGTGGGAAGAATCTTGAATTGATGACTGAGAATCTGCGGGGAGCCATGATGAACCATGGCCACAGGGCGGTCAGCCAAAGCATATGGCCTCTATCAAGTGAGAACCGCATGAGGAACTCACAGAGGCGGGCGACGCCCAAGCCTCGTGGCCTTGATCTAGGCAAGGATTCATTTGAAGCTCAAACCCACGTTTAAATCATAGGGGCAAAGCGCGCTGAAGTCACCAGCTTCGCTCGAATCCCGCCGGCATTGTTCTGGGCTAATTGGCTTGCTGTGGGAGGATTCTCTCGAAGCCAGAGTCGGGCGTGTTTGGCTCCGCATCGTGATGGAAGCGAAAGGCGACCTGCGTGAGTGCCGTTTGTAGCAAGCGATATGGCATCACCAAAGTGACAGCCCACCTCGAAGCGGTCCGTCAAGAACGCCGCAACAATCGGGATGAAGGGGAATCCAGATCGTTGGGTTTGATTCGGGTGCCATGAAGAGGAGAGCAATTATATGAGGGGAGAATATTTCCCATAGCCGGACGTGAATCATCAAGACTTGGACATAGACACACCAAGCAATTGACGATTTTACCTGGCCTAAAAGAATGATGATTTTACCTGATGAAAATTTTGGAAACCGGTCTTGGATATAGACACGCCAGCCAGCCTGACGTACCTTGTTGGAAGAAGAGTTTGTCTAAGACTTTTTTTTAGTTCATAAGGGGTCGAAACCCCAATCTAACAAAAGCAGCGCACCAGCCCAAGTGGTAAAGGCCAAGGAAACCAACCATGTGATCTAGGGATCAAATCCTAGATAGTGACCTTATTTTTAGTTTTTCTCTTTTAGTTCAAACGCGAGAAGAAGCATAAATTCACGGGAGGAAGCATATTACGACAGTGAATGGGAAGAAGCAATCCATGTTTTATTATTAGGTAGAGATATATATTTGGAAATCACCCCTCTTCTATGGATGGAGAAAGATTGATGAAATCTGAAACCTACTCAGACAAGGAAACACGAATCTGGAAATACATGGATCTCGAAAGCGGACCCAATATGAGATGGACTCAGGTGGGGGTGGTATATGGACTCGGATTGGTGGTGGTACATGGACTTGGGTCGGTGGTGGTATATGGACTCGGAGCGGTGGTGGTATATGGACTCGGAGAAGTGGTGGATAAGCGGTGGTGGTATATGGCAGGGGCGATGATGATGGTGCGGCAGCGGCGTGACAACTTGTGAACAGAACTCGAAACTCTAAAGAACTAGATGCTAAGACCAGCAACTTGACACGACGATGCAACCGTAAATTCAACAAAGCAAAACACTAAAAAGATTATGCAATGGCTCAGACAGGTTCGGATATGATGAACTAACCTGTCGGTGTACTAAGTATTGGGCCACTAGTACCCCTTACTTGTGCACGGGCAGTTGTAGCCGTCCTCGCGGCAAGGCTTGCCGGGATCAGATCGAGGTCGATTCAAGTCATCAAGGAAATCGTCAAGTCAGAGATCTAAGGATCAGCAGATAAGCAAAGCTAGAAATCGAAGGCCAGCTTCCCCGGCAAGATCCTTGCCGGGATGGCCATGGAGCCCGGCAAGGCTCGGCGCCCGGCAAGCCTCGGCGCCCGGCAAGGCTTGGTTCCCAGCAAAGCTTGGCGCCCGGCAAGGTTTGGTGCCCGGCAAGGATCGGCGCCTGGCGAGATTTCGTCACTGTGCCACCGCTTCGGCACAGTAACAAGCCTGACATTCTGGGTCCTTCTCTGGATGCGTGGCAATGCGCCAGTGGAGGAGAGCTTAAGCGGTGCTGATGGGATGGCCCCTTTTTCCATCCCCAAGAAAGTGAGGACACCTAAACGGACACCTCACGGTGCATTAAATGCGCTTGTCCTAATCCGTCATGGGTTAGGTATGATACCCTGTAGCTACTTTACACCTCAATGTATGTACATTTTGCCACTGTGGAGACCCCTTTGAGCATATAAAAGGAGGCCCAAGGCAACTGCTACAGAGGAGGAGAACTTCTGGCCCATTCTGCATGCGTAGCTGCTCTTTGAACGTACTGTTCATTGCGAGCGCTCCTGAAGGCTGGGCTCAAGAACATCAATAAGAACACAAAGCAGGAGTAGGATTTTACGCTGATCAGCGGCCCGAACCTGGGTAAAAACCTCCCGCGTCGATCACTGGTTCTGCTCTTTACGTACACCTCTCCCCCCGCCGAATCGTAAAGGGGTCTCTCGGGATCCCATAGGTCTCGTGCCCCGACATCTTTGGCGCGCCAGGTAGGGGGATTGAAGTTTGCGTGAACCTGATCTGGTGGTCGACGCCCTAGTTCCTTCATCATCTTCATCATCATGCCGCCCAAGAAGAAGAACGCTGCGACAGCACAACCGTTCGGGTCCGTTTTGCCCGTGCCTTCGCAGACAGGCGACGGTGTGGGTGCAGAAGGAAGAGGACTAGAACCCACCCCCGCTGCGTTCTGGTGACCCAAGACAAGCGAGCGGTATCGTTCGCAGTGGCAGTGGTAACTTGCGCGCTGCTGGATCTAGAGATGGTGTTGTGTTGCCTACGGGTGGCACAACAAACTCTAGGGATCGAAGAGCGCCTGCTGGAGCTCCTGCACCGGCGCGAGCCTCGCAACCTGCCCAGGTCGTGCGAGATGAGCGACATCATGGCGCTGGTGGTTCGGGGCGTCCCCACGAAAAGGTTTCTGCGCATAGATCCCAAGATGTGCGGGACCAGCATGCACACCGAGCTGCCGGCGAAGGTGGTGCGCGGTCGCGTGACCGTGGCGGTGCTCCTTCTAACTTGGTTAGGATTCAAAGCACCTCACGCACCTCGCACCTGTCGCCACCACCTACGCCAGTGGAAGCCTTGGCACATGCACAGCTGCTCCTCGATTTTCCTCCCGCCCCGGAGAAGATGGAGGAGTGGCGAGCTACTATCCAGAGCCTTATCGGCTTCGCTAACAAGGATGGAGCACAAGAGGCAGGGCCCTCTTAGCGGAGGCCCATCGATCCGATGCGAGCCGGTGCAGAGAAAACCGGAGGTGGTGCAACTACAGTACACTCTCCTCCGCGACATCAGCGGCGGCCGACGACTCAGCAAGTCCACCGCCATGAGGAAGTTTCCACGGCGTCGTCCGATCCACGGATGCGCCGTGATCAGCGTCTGGTTCTCAAGGAAAGAGGCAAGGAAGACGCTCGAACAACCATCGAGCGGCGGCGGGAAGTGCGCTATCAGTCTGATAAGCGCGCGGGGCCGATTGTCGACGAGCCTGCGCCAGGGAACATAGGAGACTTGCCTTACGAGGTAGGACCTCCGGCGTTTACCCGTGAGCTGCGGCAAGTCCAATGGCCCAATCTCCGAACCTTCAAGCCAGAGGTCCCGGAGAAATACGACGGCAAGACTCATCCCTCGGAGTTCCTGAGCATCTACACCATTGCGGTGCAGGCTGCCGGGGGCCGAGATGACAAGATACTTGCCAACTACTTCCCGTTGGTGCTCAAACCCAACGTCAGGTCGTGGTTGATGCATCTGCCGGAGGATTCTATTTCTTGCTAGTCAGATCTGTGCCATCAGCTTGTTGGCACCTTTGTTGGAGGCCACCAAGCTCCTGGCCAAGAAAGTGATTTGCACATCATCCCTCAGAGGGAGGGCGAGTCCCTGCGCAAGTTTATGCAGAGATTCAGCCGGGTGCAGTACAATATTCCTGACGTTCATCCTGCTGCTGTCATTAGCGCGTTCCATCAGAACGTGCGTAACCGCAGGATGCGGGAAGAGCTGGCAATGAACAAAGTCAGGAGTATTGCCGAGCTTTACACTTTGGCCGACAAGTGTGCTCGAGCTGAAGAGGGGAGGAAACTCCCCGGTGAAGCTGTTGGTGCGACAGGCGACTCAGAAGAAGAAGATGACGCGGCTCCGTCAAGGAAAGGCCGGCGGCGGAACAGGAAGCGCGGAGGCAAGGCCGTGCTTGCCGTCGAGGAATCCGGCAACCCTGGCGCCGCCAAGAAGGCCAAGGTTGGCGACCCCGGCAAGGATCTTGCCGGGTGCCCTTCTTGTCAGGCTGTGGCGGCTGCCGACAAGTCGGAGAACTCCGGCAAGCAGTACTGCAAGATCCATCGCACTACGGGCCACGATCTCCAGAACTGCCGGCAAGTTGAGCAGCTTGCCGAGAAGCAGAAGGCCGAATACGAGAGGCGAGATAAGGAGAAGGCCCAAGATGGTGCTGAGGGGTCCGACAAGAAACGCGGTGGCCGAGGAGGTCGCCGCGGCAAGGCCAAGCAGCAGAAGGATCGGCCCGCTCGGGGCCGAGATAAAGAAGGAGATGATGATGAAGAAGATGACGAATCCAGTGAGCAGGAATTCCAGAAGGCTACGGAGGCTATGTGCGTTGATGGGGGTGCCTCGCTGCATTCTTCCCACCGCCAACTTAAACAGTGGGTGCGGGAGGTTAATGTGGCAGAGCCATCCCCCGATGCATGTAGGCCTCTGAAGTGGTCCAGCACGCCTATCATCTTTGACGCCGAGGATCACCCTGATCACACAACTGCGGTCGGGTGTTTGCCATTGTTGGTTTCCCCGACAATTCGCAACCTCAAGGTGACGAAGATGTTAGTTGACGTTGGGGCCGGCCTAAATTTAATCTCACCAGATGTGCTCACAAAGCTTCAGATTCCCGACGAAGACCTCGAGGAAACGGGTACGTTTCAAGTGGTCAACTCGGGAAGAACCCAGCCTAAGGGCAAGATCACGCTGCCGGTAACATTTGGCAGCGAGCTTAACTTCAGGACCGAAAAGGTGGTGTTTGATGTCGCCAAGATCCCCATGTCATACAATGGGATCCTTGGTCGGCCAGCGCTGGCTAAGTTTATGGCGGCATCACACTACGCGTACAACGTCTTGAAGATGCCTGGGCCATTGAGCATCATCACTATCCATTCCGATAAGAAGGATGCGCTCATCTGTGCCGACCAACTTTACCGGGAAGCAGTTGCAGCACCTGCCATCAAGGCATCTGCTCCTGCCGCTGGAACTCCCAGGGGGAAGAGGAAGACCGGCAGGAACCTTGGCGCCAACTCCGGCAAGCGCACCTCCTCGGAGTGCTGCGCTTCCGTCGAGGACGTGCCAGAGAGTTCCACCGGCAAGAACAAGAAGTCCAAGGCTGCCCCGCCGGAAACCAAGAAGGTGCCTGCCAGGGAGGACGGGACGGGGGGAACTTTCACCATAAGTTCCGCCCTAGATGACAAATAGGAAAGCGCGCTCGTTGCTTTCCTGCGGGCGAATGTCGACGTGTTCGCATGGCAACCGTCTGACATCCCCGGCGTTCCCAGGAAAGTAATTGAGCACCACCTTGCTGTCTGTCCTCATGCGCGGCCCGTCAAGCAAAGGGTGAGGAAACAGGCTTTGGAGTGGCAAGAATTCATTGCCGAAGAAATTAAGAAGCTGGAGGCGGCAGGACTGGTCAAAGGAGTGCTTCATCCAACCTGGTTGGCCAATCCGGTTGTAGTACGGAAAGCGAACGGGAAATGGAGGCTTTGTATCGATTATACAGATATCAATAAAGCCTGTCCAAAAGATCCTTTTCCCTTGTCGCACATCGACCAGATTGTGGATGCCACCGCTGGTTGTGATCTCCTGTCCTTCCTTGACTATTCAGGGTATCATCAGATTTTTATGGCAAAGGAAGATGAAGAGAAGACCGCCTTTATCACCCCATGTGGTACGTATTGTTTTATACGAATGCCTTTCGGGTTGAAAAGTGCTGGTTCAACATTTGCCAGAGCAATCCAGATTGGTTTTGAGCCACAACTCCATAGAAATATGGAGGCGTATATGGATGACATAGTGGTCAAAACTAAGGATAAAGCAACGCTCATTCAAGACTTAGAAGAAACATTTGCGAACTTGCGCAAGATCAACTTGAAGCTCAATCCTGAGAAGTGCGTGTTCGGTGTTCCTTCCGGCAAGCTCCTCGGATTCTTTGTATCTTGCCGGGGAATCGAAGCTAATCCCGACAAGATCAAAGCCATTGAGCAAATTGAAGCGCCGAGACGCGTCAAGGATGTGCGTCGTCTTGCCGGCTGTGTTGCTTCTCTAAGCAGGTTTATTTCCAAATCTGCTGAGCGCGCCCTGCCCTTCTTCAAAATTTTGAAGAAGGCAGGTCCAATGAAATGGACTCCGGAAGCGGAGGCGGCGCTGCAAGATTTGAAGAAATACCTTTCTTCTCCGCCGACGCTAGTCGCACCTAAACCACAAGAACCGTTGCTGCTGTATCTGGCGGCGACAAATCAAGTGGTTAGTGCTGCGCTGGTGGCGCAGAGGGAAACTGATGAGGAGGCAACACCAGCGGCAGGACCGCCAGATGACGCGGCAAGATTTTCCCCGGCAAGGGTTGATCCCCGCAAGACAGGATCTGCGCAAACAGAGGAACCCGTGCAGAAGAAAAAGGTGGTGCAGCGCCCAGTTTATTTTGTTAGCTCCCTCTTACAAGGAGCTAGGTCAAGATATTCTGGTGTGCAGAAGTTGCTTTTCGGCCTCCTTATGGCCTCAAGAAAGCTGCGCCATTATTTTCAAGCACATGAGATCACCGTCGTCACTCGCTTTCCGTTGCAACGGATTTTGCAAAATCCGGAGGCAACCGGCAGGATCGTGGAGTGGGTGTTGGAGCTGTCCAGCTTTGGTCTTAAGTTTGAAAGTACTTCCACAATTCAGAGCAGGGCCTTGGCGGAGTTCATTGCAGAATGGACCCCGACGCCAGACGAAGAAGTTCAAGAAACAAGTCTCCCCGGCAAGGAAACCGATCAGCAATGGGTTATGTACTTTGACGGGGCTTTTTCGCTGCAAGGCGCCAGTGCTGGTGTGCTGCTTGTCGCACCCACCGGAGAGCACCTCAAGTATGTAGTCCAAATGCATTTTCCCCGGGAGAGTTCAACCAACAACACTGCAGAGTACGAAGGGTTGCTTGCCGGTCTTAGGATCGCGGCAGACCTTCGTATCAAAAAGCTCGTCATCAAAGGTGATTCACAGCTTGTCGTCAGGCAGGTCAACAAGAGCTATCAAAGTCCGTTGATGCAGGCCTACGTAGATGAAGTAAGAAAATTGGAAGAGCGCTTTGACGGTCTCCAAATGGAGCATGTCCCTCGTGCTGAGAACAGCGTTGCTGACGACCTGTCAAAGCGTGCTGCCCTCAAGTTGCCTGTGGAACCAGGAACTTTTGTGCTCCAATTGACTCAACCATCCGTGGCGCCATCGATGCGGCAAGAAAAGAGAAGAAAGTTGAACTCTGGCCAGTACTTCCCGGCAGAGCTCCCCGGAGCCGTCGGCAAGGAAGTTGCCGGGATCGACACGCTTGCCGGGGAACAACAGGCTCCGGCAGGGCCTCAGGCCCTTGCTGTCGAGACAAATGTTCCCCCGGCGGATGAGATGCCTTTAGTCCTAGTTGTCGAGCCTCAGGCTCCAGCATGGGCGCAGCACATTGTCCACTTCCTTCAGACAGGTGAACTCCCTGAGGAACAAGAAGAAGCGGAAAGAGTAGCCCGTCGGTCTGTTATGTACAAGTTCGTCGATGACGTCCTGTACAGAAAGAGACCAAACGGTGTGAAATTGAAGTGCATTCCTCGGGAGGATGGACTAGAGCTATTGGCAGAGATACATGGGGGCATGTGTGGCTCTCACATAGGGTCAAGAGCGCTTGCCGGGAAAGCATTTCGGCAAGGTTTCTTTTGGCCTACCGCCCTCCAGGATGCGACTGCACTAGTAACCAGGTGTGAAGCGTGCCAGTTTCATTCGAAGAAATTACATCAGCCAGCTCAAGCTCTTCAAACAATCCCTCTCTCCTGGCCATTTTCGGTCTGGGGGCTCGACATACTGGGCCCCTTTCCCCGTGCTACCGGGGGCTTTGAGTACTTGTACGTCGCTATCGACAAGTTCACAAAGTGGCCGGAGGTGGAAGCAGTGAGGAAGGTGACAGCGCAGTCGGCTGTCAAGTTCTTCAAAGGAATTGTTTGCCGTTTCGGTGTGCCTAACAGGATCATCACCGACAACGGCACGCAGTTCACAAGTCGCACCTTCATGCAGTACGTCCAAGACCTTGGCGGCAAGATTTGTTTTGCCTCTGTTGCTCACCCGAGAAGCAACGGCCAAGCGGAGAGGGCCAATGCTGAAGTGTTGCGCGGTCTCAGGACCAGAACTTTTGACAGGCTGAAAAAGTGCGGAAGACGCTGGATTGATGAGTTGCCGGCGGTTCTTTGGTCAATCACAACGACACCAAATCGAGCCACCGGCCAGACGCCCTTCGCTCTGGTGTATGGAGCGGAGGCAGTTCTCCCCACGGAACTCATATACGGATCTCCTCGAGTGCTCGCTTATGATGAGCTCGAGCAAGAGCAACTGCGGCAAGATGACGCTGTGCTCCTTGAGGAGAATCGTCTTCAGGCTGCTGCGCGAGCTGCACGCTACCAGCAAGCTTTGCGCCGCTATCATAGCCGTAAAGTTCATGCCCGAAGCCTTGAGGATGGCGACCTTGTTCTTCGACGGATTCAGTCCGCCAAGAATTCAAACAAGTTGACGCCAAAGTGGGAAGGCCCTTATCCGGTAGTACGAGTCACCAGGCCTGGCGCTGTCCGCCTGGAGACCGAAGATGGCATTCCAGTGAGTAATTCCTGGAATATCGAACATCTTCGCAAGTTCTATCCATAAGGCGCGGTTGCCGAGGGCTCCCGGCAACCACCTTTTTTGTACAAGTCTTGCCGGCAAGGCATGTGATCCTTTGTACAAAGCCAGGCGCAGACCCTGAGCACAGATGAATAAATTTAAGTGTTGTACATTTCCTTATTGATTCTCATGTTCACATTCATATATGCATGTTTGTCTAAGATGTTGCATGACACCTGATCCCGGTAAGTTCTAACGAACCGCCAAGGTTTCATCTCTTTATTTTCTCTTCTTTCTTTTTCTTAAAGACAGAAGGATTCCTCGCGTGCACATTTGCCTGGGGGGAAGGGAGACATGAATACCAGTTGGTGACGTTCGGAATCGTATGCTTGCCGGAGGAAGAACAAAGCCAGAAAGCTAAGTCCTAAAAACTTAGAGCAAGTTTTTCTTTTATTACCAAGTTAGTTCCTTGGACGATTCCGACCCTTGTATGGAAAATCTGCACGCGAAGGAACCCTTGTTGTAATCAGTTGCGCCCTTATTTTGTTTCGAGTCCGCTCAACGATTTAAGTGGCTGCACTGAGAACGCCAAGGAGGCTTGCTGGCCGCTGCGCCTGCAGCAGGCTGCTGAAGTCCCGCACCCAGCGCTCGCGGCAGGTTGCGCGCCGGCAAGTTTTTCAGTAAGCGTAGGATGAACTCCATACATAAAGGAATCAGACAAGGAAAGTAGCTAGCATGAGCCTAAACATAGTTAAATTATATTACATCCATGAGTTGCCGCAGTCCTAACTTGAGACTTAACTGTCTTTTACATGAGATGATGGCGGCAAGAATAAAAGAGGAGCACTCAATCCCTGCGCTGGCCTTCGATCCTTTTGATGGAGTCCACCTTCTCAAGGATTGGCGCGATGCACTTCTCAAGCGCCTCAACATTTGCATCCTTTGGCAGGTGGCCGAGTGCGCTGGAGAGGTCGATGCCGGGATTGCTGTGCACCACCTTGAGGAGCACCTTGCGAAGGACGGCCCGGCAAAGCCGGTGAGTCTCGTTCGCCAGTTGGGTCGCCCGGCGAGACTGGAGCGCCCTAAACGCGTTGATGATGCTTTCAAAGAACATCGTCAATCTGGCGCTTGGGGATATTCTTTCCTCGGAAGAATATCTGAAGTTCGACAAGCCCATGGTTGATAGTTCTGCGGTAAGCTTCTCCGCGGTAGCAATGAGACGACCAGTCCAGATCTCCACTCCCTTCTCGTACTCGTTTTGGGCAGCGGCGGCGCTCTTGAGCAGGTTCCTCTCTCCTTGGAGATCCTTGAGTAGAGCCTTCTCACGGGCCCTGCCGGCCTCGAGAGATTTCTGCAGCGTGATCAGCTTCAGCTCCAGAACCGCAATATCATCAGCCGCAGAGGAGAGCTGCTTGGTCTTGTCGGACAGGGCGACATGCATCTCCGCCAAGGAGTGGAGGGTTTTTTCCCTGTCCCCCTTGAGCGTCGAGAGCTCCTTGCCATGCTCGTCGAGATCTGTCTCCAGCCTCTTCACTTTGTCGCTCAGCTTGTTCTTGGCGGCCTCTGCAACTTCGGCAACATCGACGGCCTCCTTGAGCTTGCCGGCGTGACTTGCAGTTAGAGCTTCGAGCGCCTCCTTATGCTTCTGCTCCAGCTCCTGGGTCCGCCGCGCGACAAGATTTTCAATGTCTTCATCCTTGCTACGAAGCTTGGCGGCGAGCGCCTGCTCACGTGCGGTGAGATCTTCTTCGAAAGCGTCAAGAGCAACGCGGCGCCCCGTCAGGAGAGCATCTTCGGCAGCGATCCTTTGAACAGCTTCATCATGTGCCTTCTCCATGTCTGATTGCTTCAGGAGGACCTCATTCCATTGCTGGCTCACTTGTTCTCGACCGGCAACCAGCTCTTGAAGGGCCTCGGCGTGCCAGATTTGCATTTGTGCGACACGCCTTTGAAAATCCGCTTCGGCTGCCTCGACAACTGCCATTCTGGAGTCCGCCTTCTCTTTTCGGGCACGATGGAGAGCCTGGAGTTTGCGGAAGTTTTCGCCCATGGCCTGAAGGAGCTGATCCTCTTCAGACTTGCCACTGCTAGCGCTGGGATCGTCAACGACTTCGAGCCCGGCAGCGGTAATAATTTCCTCGAAAATTTCTCCTTCGGCTGGTGCCTCGGTGCTTGCCGTCCCTGGCAAGTTGATGAATAGGTTTTCGCCAACCTTGAGATACTTGCTGGATGAGGGCTCGTCAGATGTTGATGGCTGGTCTTCAGTGGCCGCCTCACCAGTGACAGGGGGCTCCGCGGCCGATGCAGCGCCTGGCGCTCCTGCGGCAGGAATGCCATCAGTATGGTCCCCAGCCTCCCTGTCGCCCCCTTCAGCAGGTTCTCCGCGATTTCCTTTTGTGCTGTCTTGGCGGCCTCCCCGTCAAGAGCATCACCAGCCCCGGCAACATCATCCTTGGTGGCCTCGCTGGCAGTGATCCTGTCTGCTTCGGCAGCAGCATCCCTGGCGGTCTCCTCGATGACGGCATCGATGTCCATATGTTCCATCGCAGAGAACTCTGAAGGGTGAAGGAGGAGGTCAGAATAAGATCGAGTTTTTAAATTTTGAAGTGACCAAAGATAAAGAAGTAGGGGGAAAAGAATAACTAGCACTCTGAGGCGATCGAGTACCTGCGTCGGGCTGTCGAGAGGTGGCTTCGCCTCTCCCGGCAACTCCGATTGCCGGGGGTGGGTTGCCGGAGTCCATGCTTGTCGGCTCCTCCTCAATCCGGACGGGCTCGTCGGCAGGATCTCTTGCCGGGGATGTGCTTGTGGGCAGAGCGGTCGATGAAGGAGGCACAATGGGGCAATCTTCTCCTTGTTGCCTTTCTTCTCCTGCAAACCCAAAGATATCAGCGACAAGAATGAAAGCCTCGGCACCAGCCAACAGAAAAAAGGGGCAATGAACTTACGCTGGGGGCTGCGTTGAGGACTAGGCTCCGGGCTCACAATGACGGTCTCTGGCACGCTAGTGGAGCCTGCCGGGGGCTCGTCGCCCGTAGAAGTCCTTGACCTCTTCGCCATCCTCTCCAGCAAGGTTTCTGTGTCACTGCAGAAACAATACAAGTAAGTCAGTAAGACTGATGCAGATTGCAAGGTGGAAGTTGTGGCAGGTACTCACTCTTCTTCCTCTCGCTCCGGACTGAAGCCGGAGATGTCGAAGTCGACCTCCGTTGCGATGTCTGAGCGGGGAGGCGGAGGATGGGTCCTGGGCCGCTTGGCTGTGGAAGGCGCCGGGGCAGCCTCTGGCATGGTTGTACGAGACCCTCCTGCCGCTCCGGCGGTGGTCGCTGGTGTGGGTCTCGCGCGCCGCGCGGGCTGTTGACGGGCCCCCTGCCGCGGTCCGGTCTTGCCGGCCACTTTCTTGCCGGGGGATTCGCCGCTCGATGTAGGCTGGCTTGCCGGGACGCCCGATGCGGCTTTCTGAAGGACACGCTTTGTCTTCTTCGGGGGCGAGGGCTCTTCTCGCGTCTCCTCTTCGGCCGTGTCTTCGCCGGATGAGTTTTCAGCGACTGCGCCGCCTTCTTCCCCGGCAACCATGCTCTCCTCGGCAGGTTTTGCCTCCACTACCACCTTTGCATCGCTGGCTTCCCACTCTATGAAGCCAACGCTGCCGGCCTCCGCGGCAAGATTCGCTTCCTCCACTCTGGTAGCGATGTATGCTACCTCCTGATCTGTGGTGGCGCGAATAAGATCTGACTCTTGCCGGACAGGCTTCTCCGTCAGATTGTCGAAGAATTTCTGCGCTTCTTCCTCGCTTGGCTCGACCCAGGTCGGGTCAAGGCCGTGGGCGTTGAACATCGGCAAGAAGGCAATGATCGACCCCAATGCAGAGTTGTTGCACAAGGGGACGATCCTTGCCGGCAGCCGGTGCTTGTCTTCGCGCTGGAATAACTTTTGGCGGAGAGCGCCAAGCTGCATAATAGTCAGGTTATTGTTCAGCCCGGGGCGCAGCCTCATGACATCTGCTGCGTTCTTATACTCCCAAGCTGGCCTCCCCCTATTCTGCAGAGGGGCGATGCGGCGGCGGAGGAAGTCAAAACCGATCATCTCCATTGTCAGCCCGGCAGCCTTCAAGCGAAGGATCCTGGTAGTGGCGATTTTGAGCTTCTCGTCTTCTGCGGCGAGATCGCCCCAATCCTTGCCGTGGACCACCTTCTGTCGCCGGGGATGACAAAAAGGATGAGGATCTGCTTCCTGGATCCAGCACCATTCGGCTCGCCACTTGTCCCACTTTTCGCGGTAAACTCCATCTGGGTATATCTCTTTGTTCCAGGCCCTTGGAATCCAAGCAATAGATCCAGAGAGAGCCTCTCCTTTTTGGATTCGAGGATAGAAATAGTGGCGGAAAAGAGCAGAATTGGGGATCACGCCAGCGAAATTTTCACAAAGGTGGGCAAAGATCGACATGCAAAATACGGCATTCGGTGTGAAATCAAGAAGGCGGAAGCCGTATGTATACATGATGTCGTTGAAGAAATCGGAAAAAGGTGGACAGAGCCTGCAATAAAAGTACGCAGTGAAGAAGGGGTATCTGTCTGATCCGCCTTTGGAACTAGCACCAGGGATTACGCGTGTGGCGGGGTGAGCTTGTGTTCCCTTCGCCCACATGCATTGGTATCGTCCCTTCAAAGTTTCGGCGTCGAGCGTCGGAGGGAAGACGACGAGCCTCTTCCGCATCTTCACCAGTTCGCTCTCCGGAACTTCAGCCTTCGCCTCCTTGTCCGTGCCCTTGCCTTTGCTGGCCTTGGGCAGCATGGCGACTGTGGAAATGGAAGTCGGAGGACGGAACGAGCGCGGGAGCAGCGAGCAGAAGACAAGAAAGGTTTTGCTCTGAGCTCGAGCAGAGGAAGGCGATGGCGATGGCCAGATTGGGAAGAAGAGGGGGGTGAATAGGTATGCGCCTCCACGACTTCTCCTTTTTATGGGGAAAGAGCGGGGCCACCTTGTTTATCCCCCAATATGAATGCGCCTCTATGGGCGTGAAACAGTTTGCAGCCTTTTTGGCACACTTCCCACATCGCGCGCTCCGTGCGCGTAGTGGGGGCACAGTAAAACAAGATCTTTACGAGCAGTTAATTCCCTGCCACGCGTGCCCGTGCACTGTTTGGGCCTAGCCCAACAACGCCTCGCACTCGTGTATGGCCCAGGCCCGGGGCTCCTGTCGGTGTACTAAGTATTGGGCCACTAGTACCCCTTACTTGTGCACGGGCAGTTGTAGCCGTCCTCGCGGCAAGGCTTGCCGGGATCAGCTCGAGGTCGATTCAAGTCATCAAGGAAATCGTCAAGTCAGAGATCTAAGGATCAGCAGATAAGCAAAGCTGGAAATCGAAGGCCAGCTTCCCCGGCAAGATCCTTGCCGGGATGGCCGTGGAGCCCGGCAAGGCTCGGCGCCCGGCAAGGCTTGGTTCCCAGCAAAGCTTGGCGCCCGGCAAGCCCTGGCGCCCGGCAAGGTTTGGTGCCCGGCAAGGATCGGCGCCTGGCGAGATTTCGTCACTATGCCACCGCTTCAGCACAGTAACAAGCCTGACATTCTGGGTCCTTCTCTGGATGCGTGGCAACGCGCCAGTGGAGGAGAGCTTAAGCGGTGCTGATGGGATGGCCCCTTTTTCCATCCCCAAGAAAGTGAGGACACCTAAACGGACACCTCACGGTGCATTAAATGCGCTTGTCCTAATCCGTCAGGGGTTAGGTATGATACCCTGTAGCTACTTTACACCTCAATGTATGTACATTTTGCCACTGTGGAGACCCCTTTGAGCATATAAAAGGAGGCCCAAGGCAACTGCTACAGAGGAGGAGAACTTCTGGCCCATTCTGCATGCGTAGCTGCTCTTTGAGAGTACTGTTCATTGCGAGCGCTCCTGAAGGCTGGGCTCAAGAACATCAATAAGAACACAAAGCAGGAGTAGGGTTTTACGCTGATGAGCGGCACGAACCTGGGTAAAAACCTCCCGCGTCGATCACTGGTTCTGCTCTTTGCGTACACCTCTCCCCCTGCCGAATCATAAAGGGGTCTCTCGGGATCCCATAGGTGTCGTGCCCCGACATAACCCTATTTTTCTATGGCTTTTTCGTGGACTGTAGGTATGCAGAACAAATACGATCTAAACTACGAAAAATTGGAAAATCTCACCGAGCAACCTGGATATCTGATACCACTTGATAGAGGCAAAAGTGTCCCATCTTTTGATGAGATGGTGGTCATCGTTTTTTGGTGGAGTAGACTTTCACGATCTGACTACGAACATTTGAAAATGCCGTGCCTTAGCAATCGCTAAACCAACTCCGAGAGGTTATTGACCACGCCGGAGCACGATCAACCTAACCACGAGGGTCTATTTCCTGCAGGCAAACGAAGAACAAGCAAGAAACTGAGATTGCAATCTGGATATTGCGAATATAAGATGAAAGCTTTATTTATGAAAGTGGGGTTTTGTGACGTCTTGGTTTGGTCGTTGAACACAAATGAAGTACACAAGTTGCAGCTATGGCGAACTTTAGTCTACACAAAATCCAAAGTCTAAACGACACCCTAAGGGCTATATATATGGAGGAATAGGGGGAATTTCATGAACCCTTGGAGGAGGGGTCTGAAACCAACCCTAACTCGGCTTCCCCACACATATGGACTCTAAAAATAGCCTACACTGAAGTATTTTGAAATTACATGGGCTTGGCCCAATAATAAGGTGACGCAGCACCCAGCCTCTGGACGAAATTTATGAAGTGGCATCTTGTATATTTCATCCAAGCCTTTATGCACTCATTATGGTGGCATCAAAGTCCTGAAATCATCACTTGATACTCCGTTCTTGTTCCCCTTGCGCGCGCCATCTTCTCCATGCTTGATCATGCTCCAATGTTCATCATTCTTGTCCATGATTGGACCTTCATTTATAACAAAAATGTTGTATCCAATTTAGGCAGCATCATATTCTCATGAACATTAGAATCGTTACTAAGAAACGAAAGTATCTGATAATTTAATTGGTGTGTGCGAGCTCTAGTAATTGGTCCAGCATATGTAGCTGCAGGGATCTTGGTTGTAACTGTAGTATTGATGTCCTCGTCAAAGCATGTGCCCTACTAGTGTCGAGGAGGCCAAGAAAATTGTGTTCCCTCTTGATCTGCCGCACATTAGATACCACGTATGCATCAACGATTGCATCATATATCGGAACAAGCATGCTGCTACTTGTGAGCTGCATTGGGAGTTCCTCAAAGAGGAGAGGATGAAGCAGTACAGTAGAGATAAGTATTTCCCTCAATTAAGAACTAAGGTTATCATTCCAGTAGGAGAACCACACAAAACCTCGTGAACATCACCTACACACAAAAGAACAAATACTTGCACCCAACGCAAACAAGGGGGTTGTCAATACCCTCGGCGGTTAATTGCAAGGATCAAGTCTGATAATGGTAGATAGATAAAACAAAAACACAAAATAAAATAATGGTAAATAAATTGCTGTAAAGTATTTTTGGATGTTAATATATGATAGAAATAGACCCGAGGGCCATAGGTTTCACTAGAGGCTTCTCTCTTGAACATAGCATACGGCGGGTAAACAAATTACTGTTGGGCAATTTATAGAAAAGCGCATACTTATGACGATATTCAAGGCAATAATCATGTATATAGGCATTGATATGTCTCCAACGTATCTATAATTTTTGCTTGTTCCATGCTGTTATATTATCATTCTTGGATGTTTTACAATCATTTTATAGCAACTTTTTATCATTTTTTGGGACTAACCTATTGACATAGTGCCCAGTGCCAGTTGCTGTTTTTTGCTTGTTTTTTACTTCACAGAAAATCAATACCAAACGGAGTCCAAACGCAGCGAAACTTTTTGGAGATTTTTTCTGCACCAGAAGACACATGTTGGGCCAAGGAAGTACCAGAGGGGGGCTCCGAGGGGAGCACAACCCACCTGGGCTCGCCTGGGGGCCCAGGCGCGCCCTGGTGGGTTGTGCCCACCTTGGCCGCCTCCCGCACCGCCTCTTTGCTCTATAAATACCCCAAAAATCCAAAAACCCTAGGGGAGTCGACGAAACACAATTCCAGCTGCCGCAAGTTCCAGAACCACCAGATCCAATCTACACACCATCACGGAGGGGTTCATCATCCTCATTGGTGCCTCTCTGATGATGCGTGAGTAGTTCATTGTAGACCTACGGGTCTGTAGTTAGTAGCTAGATGGCTTCCTCTCTCTCTTTTGATTCTCAATACAATGGTCTCTTGGAGATCTATTTGATGTAACTCTTTTTGGAGTGTGTTTGTTGGGGTCCGATGAACTTTGAGTTTATGATCGATCTATTTATCCATGAAAGTTATTTGAGTTTATTTGATCTCTTATATGCATGACTACTTATAGCCTTGTATTTCTTATTTGAATCTTTGGTTTAGTTAAGCCAACTAGATCGATTTTTCTTGCCATGGGAAGAGGTGCTTTGTGATGGGTTCGGTCATGCGGTGTTCTTTCCTAGTGACAGAAGGGGGAGCAAGACACGTATTGATCGTTGCTATTAAGGATAACAAGATGGGGTCTATTCCTACATGAATAGATCTTGTCTACATCATGTCATCGTTCTTATTGCATTACTCCGTTTATCCATGAACTTAATACACAAGATGCATGCTGGATAGCGGTCGATGTGTGGAGTAATAGTAGTAGATGCAGGCAGGAGTCGGTCTACTAATCTTGAATGTGATGCCTATAGAATTAATGACCATTGCCTAGATATCGTCATAATTATTTGAAGTTCTATCAATTGTCCAACAGTAATTTGTTTACCCGTCGTATGCTATTTTTCTCGAGAGAAGCCACTAGTGAAATCTACAGCCCCCGGGTCTATTCTTTATCATATTTGCTTTGACATCTATTTTTATTTGCTTTTGTTTTTAGATCTATTATCCTAAAAACCCAAAAATACCTTGCTGCACTTTTTCTTTTTTTTATTATGAGATCTATTTATCCAAAGTTATACAAACCAATCTATCTTTTACCCGAGAGGGATTGACAACCCCTCTTATGCTTGGGTTGCAAGTATTTGTTCTTTGTGTGTAGGTACCGTTTACATAATGTTGCTTGGTTCTTCAACTGGTTCGATAACCTTGGTTTCATAACTGAGGGAAATATCTACCGAAGTTGTACTGCATCATCCCTTCCTCTTAGGGGAAATACTGACGCGGATACGAGCCATCAAGAAAGGATTTCTGGCGCCGTTGCCGGGGAGACATCATCAACATCTATCAGGTTCTTAATTACAAATCTCATCTCCTTGCAATTTACATTATTTGCCATTTGCCTCTCATTTTCATCTCCCCCACTTCACAAAAATTTATCGTTTTATTCGCCCTCTTTTTCGTTCGCCGTTTTCTCGTCAGATCTATTTTTGTGTGCAATCTTGTTTGCCTAGTCACGATGACTCAAGAGAACACCAAGTTGTGTGATTTTTCCAATACCAAAAACAACGATTTTATTAGCACTCTGATTGCTCCTCCCGCCACTAGTGCGGAATCTTGTGATATTAATGCCGCTTTGTTGAATCTTGATATGAAAGATCGGTTTTCCTGTACTCGTAATGAGGATGCCGCGTCCCATCTTAACACATTCGTAGAATTATGCGATATGCAAAAGAAAAAAGATGTGGACAATGATATTGTGAAGTTGAAATTATTTCCATTTTCTTTGTGAGATCGTGCAAAAATTTGGATTGCTTCTTTGCCTCTCAATAGTATCAATTCTTGGGCAATGCAAAGATGCTTTCATTAGTAAGTATTTTCCGCCCGCGAAAATTATTTCCCTTAGAACTCAAATCATGAATTGTAAGCAATTTGAGCATGAACATGTTGCACAATCTTGGGAAAAATGAAATTGACGCTAAGAAATTGTCCTACACATGGTTTAAATCTTTGGATGATCATGCAAATTTTTTATGCGGGATTGAATTTTGTCTCTAGAAATCTTTTAGATTCCGCCGTGGGTGGTACTTTTATGGAAATTACTTTGGGTGAAGCTACTAAATTGCTTGATAATATTAAGGCAAATTATTCACAATGGCATACCGAAAGAGCTCCTACTAGTAAAAAAGTTAATTCGGTTGAAGAAATTTGTACTTTGAGTGAAAAAGTTGATGCTCTTATGAAATTGGTTGCTAATAAAAATGCTCCTATTTATCTTAATGATGTGCCTTTGTCTACTTTGATTGAGCAAAATAGTGATTCCGTAGATGTGAATTTTGTCTCACGAAACAAGTTTAATAACAATGCTTACAGAGGTAATTTTAATCCTAGGCCTTTTCCTGGAAATTCCTCTAATAATTATGGTAATTCCTATGGTAATCCTTCTTATAATAATAATAGGAACACCTCTGATCTTAAGAATAATATTAAAGAATTTATCAATGCTTAAAAGGTTTTCAACAATACGATAGAAGAAAAGTTGAATAAGATTGATGACATGTCTAGAAGCATTGATAGAATTTCTCATGATGTAGAAAATCTCAAGTTGAAAATTTTTGTGCCTAAGGTTGAGGAATCAATTAAAGCTTTATATGTTTCTATGGATGAAAGTAAGAAAAGGACAGCTATGCTTAGAGCTAAAAGAGAATTTTTAGAAAGAGTGTTTTCTAGTGATTGCTTTCATATAAATGATGAAGATCTTAAAGTGATTGGTGTTTCTTCTATTGATTCCTTGTTTAGTAAGATTAAAATTGATGATAAAGGGACTGAAGAAGAGTCAACTTCAGTTAGAAGGTGTCCCGATAATTCGGAGGGTGAAAATCTTGATGAAAAAATTGATAAAAGTGGGTTTGGAGAGGTTAAAACTTTAACTAGTGATGTGCCCACTCTTTTGAATTACAAAGACTTTAATTATGATAATTTCTCTTTGATTGATTGTATTTATTTGTTGCAATCCATGATTAATTCACCCCATGCTTATGAACAAAATAAAGCTTTTACTAAACATATTGTTGATGCTATGATGAAAGCTTTGGAAGAAAAGTTGGAATTAGAGATCTCAATTCCTAGAAAATTACATGATGAATGGGACCTACCATTAAAGTCAAGATTGAAAATTATGAGTGTTTTGCTTTATGTGACTTGGTTGCTAGTGTTTCCACAATTCTGAAATCTTTATGTGATGTGCTTGGTCTAACCAATATTGAAGAGTGTTCTTTAAATTTGCACTTGGCGGATTCTACTATCAATAAGCCTATGGGAAGAATTAATGATGTTCTTATTCTTGCAAATAGGAATTATGTGCCCATAGATTTTATTGTTCTTGATATTGATTGCAATCCATCTTGTCCAATTATACTTGGTAGACCCTTTTTACGTACTATTGGTGCCGTGATTGATATGAAAGAAGGCAATATTAAATTTCAATTTCCACTAAGAAAGGGAATGGAACACTTCCCTAGAACAAGAATTAAGCAACCATATGAATCAATCATGAGGGCATCTTATGGATCTAGAACTAAAGATGACAATACTTAGATCTATGCATTATGCCTAGCTAGGGGCGTAAAACGATAGCGCTTGTTGGGAGGCAACCCAATGAATAAAATTTATTTTTGCCTTTTTATTTCTGTTCTTGAGTGCTCTCACAATTATGCCTCTGTTATTATTGTGTTTTCATGTTTTAATTAGTGTTTGGGCCAAGCAAAGCCTTTGGGATCATGTTGGGTGATAGTTGATTTGATCTTGTTGAAAAACATAAACTTTTGTATCCAGTAAAATAATTTTGAAAAAACACAGAGGCAACGAAAAAATCTGAATTTGTTACAAAAGATTGATATACAAATTTCCTACATTGTCCTAATTTTTCAGAATTTTTGGAGTTACAGAAGTATACAAAGTTTTCAGATTGCTACAGACTGTTCTGTTTTTAACAGATCCTGTTTTCGTTTCATTGTGTGCTTATTTTGATGAATCTATGGGTTGTATCGGGGGTATGAGCCATAGCAAAGTTGGAATACATTAGATATAATGCAATAATAAAATATGAATGGGTTTTCAACAGTACTTAGAGTGGTGATTTGCTTTGTTATACTAACAGATCTCACGAAGGTTTTGTTAAGTTTTGTGTGATTGAAGTTTTCAAGTTTTGGGTGAGATCACGATGGATGAAGGAATAAGGAGTAAGAAGAGCCTAAGCTTGGGGATGCCCCATGGAACCCCAAGGTAATATTCAAGGAGAAACAAGCAACTAAGCTTGGGGATGCCACGAGTGGCATCCCCTCTTTCTTCTAATGACCATCGGTATTTTACTTGGAGCTATATTTTTATTCGTCACATATCATTTGCTTCGAGCGTCTTGTATTATATGAGTCTTTGCTTATTTTGCTTTTCATTTTGTGTCAAGTATCCTTGCTGAACACACCTATTTGAGAGAGCCAAAATTATGCTATGATTTGTTAGAATTGCTCTTTATGCTTCACTTAAATTTTTTGAGCTATGGAATTGCTCTAGTGCTTCACTTATATCTTTTTTAGCACGGTGTGCTTTAATATTTTTTAAGAAATGCTCTCATGCTTCACTTAGATTTATTTGAGAGTTAGTAATTTTTGAAGAAATTCTCTCATACTTCACTTATATTATTTTGAGAGACGAAAAAAATTTATGCTCATGTTCTTTACTTAGATTTGTTTGATCTATCAAAAGCAACATATGAAACTAGTCCCAAAGTGATAGATATTCAAGAAAGATATAATAAAAACTTTCATGAAGATCATTGGACAAAATAAACTTGATTCTTTGTAATAGTTTTGCGATATGATGATAGTGATATGTGAGTCATGTTGGTGAGTAATTGTGCTTTAGTAAGAATATTGGTTAAGGTTTGTGATTCCCTATGCAAGCACGAAAGTCAATAGTTATGCAATGATATTACATCCTACTTGTGGTGCATTATTTGGTGTTAGTTATGCTTGATGCTCGCTTATGTGATTTTTCATTTCTTGGTTGGATGCTTCTCAATCTTTTTGCTAGCCTTCACTTGTACTAAGTAGGAACACTACTTGTGCATCCAAAATCCTTAAACCCAGTTTTGCCATATGAGTCCACTATACCTACCTATATGCGGTATTTCCGTGCCGTTCTAAGCAAATTTGTATGTGCCATCTCTAATTTTTAAAATATTTTTCCTTTTTGTGTGCTCGTACCGCTCATGAAACGGTAGGGGGTGGCTGATATTTTTCCATGCTAGATGTGTTATTCTCAAGATGAGTGTTTATTCACTTGTCATTGCACGAGAGTACGGCAAAGGTATTAGGGATGCCCAGTCCCGAAATGAAAAATGAATTTATGTTATGTTGTCAAATAATAAATTCCTTGGAAAGTGTTGGTATGGACGGCACCCGTAGATACGGCTAGCCGTGGAATGTGAAAGTATGGTGGAAAAAGGAATAAACTTTATTTTCTATTTGGGAACCACCTATGATATATCTAGCGTGGAAAGTATTGGGAACTACTCAATCGTTTTCGTTGACAGGAAAAGCATGCCACCCAAAATGTTTTATCTCTATCTTTTTTCACTTTGAGCTCTGGCACCTCTACAAATCCCTACTTCCCTCTGCGAAGGGACTTTCTATTTACTTTATGCAATTTTTATTTTTATTTGAGTCTCCATCTTCTCTTATAAAGCACCAACTAAGGGGCACTATGATCGTACTTTAGCATTGGGTGTAACTAATATGTGAGTGTGTTTCATGAATGGATCAATGATTGAGCATAATGGGCTAGGGATAACTTGCTAGTGTTGATATTTTGAAAGACATGGTTGCTTGTTGATATGCTTGAGTATTGAAATCTTCATGTCAAAACTAGACTATTGCTTTGAACCATATAAAAGTCCAAATGTCCATGCTACAAAAGAAAAGAATTTGTGATGAACATGTTAGGCAGCATTCCACATCAAAAATTTTGTTTTTATCATTTACCTACTCGAGGACGAGTAGGAATTAAGCTTGGGGATGATGATACGTCTCCAACGTATCTATAATTTTTGCTTGTTCCATGCTGTTATATTATTATTCTTGGATGTTTTACAATCATTTTATAGCAATTTTATATCATTTTTTGGGACTAACCTATTGACATAGTGCCCAGTGCCAGTTGCTATTTTTGCTTGTTTTTACTTCGAAGAAAATCAATACCAAACGGAGTCCAAACACAGCGAAACTTTTTGGAGATTTTTTCCGGACTAGAAGACACCTGTTGGGCCAAGGAAGTACCAGAGGGGGGCTCCGAGGGGAGCACAACCCACCTGGGCTCGCTTGGGGGCCCAAGCGCGCCCTGGTGGGTTGTGCCCACCTTGGCCGCCTCCCGCACCGCCTCTTTGCTCTATAAATACCCCAAAAATCCAAAAACCCTAGGGGAGTCGACGAAACACAATTCCAGCCGCCGCAAGTTCCAGAACCACTAGATCCAATCTACACACCATCACGGAGGGGTTCATCATCCTCATTGGTGCCTCTTCGATGATGCGTGAGTAGTTCATTGTAGACCTATGGGTCTGTAGTTAGTAGCTAGATGGCTTCCTCTCTCTCTTTTGATTCTCAATACAATGGTCTCTTGGAGATCTATTTGATGTAACTCTTTTTGCAGTGTGTTTGTTGGGATCCGATGAACTTTGGGTTTATGATCAGATCTATTTATCCATGAAAGTTATTTGAGTTTCTTTGATCTCTTATATGCATGATTACTTATAGCCTCGTATTTGTTTTTTGAATCTTTGGTTTAGTTAGGCCAACTAGATCGATTTTTCTTGCCATGGGAAGAGGTGCTTTGTGATGGGTTCGGTCGTGCGGTGTTCTTTCCCAGTGACAGAAGGGGTAGCAGCACACGTATTGATCGTTGCTATTAAAGATAACAAGATGTGGTCTATTCCTACATGAATAGATCTTGTCTACATCATGTCATCGTTCTTATTGCATTACTCCATTTTTCCATGAACTTAATACACTAGATGCATGCTGGATATCGGTCGATGGGTGGAGTAATAGTAGTAGATGCAGGCAGGAGTCGGTCTACTAATGTTGGACGTGATGCCTATATAATGATCATTGCCTGGATATTGTCAAAATTATTTGAAGTTCTATCAATTGCCTAACAGTAATTTGTTTACCCATCATATGCTATTTTTCTCGAGAGAAGCCACTAGTGAAATCTACGGCCCCCGGGTCTATTCTTTATCATATTTGCTTTGACATCTATTTTTATTTGCTTTTGTTTTCAGATCTATTATCCTAAAAACCCAAAAATACCTTGCTGCACTTTTTCTTTTTTTATTATGAGATCTATTTATCCAAAGTTATACAAACCGATCTATCTTTTATCCGAGAGGGATTGACAACCCCTCTTACGCGTCGGGTTGCAAGTATTTGTTCTTTGAGTGCAGGTACCATTTAAATAATGTTGCTTGGTTCTCCTACTGGTTCGATAACCTTGGTTTCATAACTGAGGGAAATACCTACCGAAGTTGTACTGCATCATCCCTTCCTCTTCGGGGAAATACTGACGCGGATACGAGCTATCAGGCATGACGTCCGAGACAAGTAGACAGACTCCTGCCTGCATCTTCTACTATTACTCCACACATCGACCGCTATCCAGCATGCATACACTGGTACAGCGAGCTGCTATACAAATGGTTTTTAACCCCTTTCTGCGATGGCATTTTAAACCGTCGCCTAGTGAGTGTGTGTGGTAGGGGGGTCTTTCCCACGCGACCCATAAACTTTCGGGGATAGGGAGTAGCAATGCATACGTTTTTGATAACTAAGTGTATGTGTTGTCGGCATGTATCCCAAACGCGAGTCTTCAGACAACTGTTTGTGATATCTCGCATATCCCAAATGCTCCATCCTTGCTACTCGTTTGTGCTTAGATTACCATCACAGTCAGACTTCTGTGGTTTTACCTTACCAGGCGCAGTCCAGGCATGGAATTTTTCCAGGCACGTACCAAACTGGCTCTACATTTACGATGTGTGCCACATCACAAATAGTTCATGATTGTAAAGCATGTACGATAAGGTGACAATCACACACATTTAGTTTTTTCTCACCATTTGTGATAATGTCTGACATCACTCACGCTTTGCAAACGGCAACTGTGTGCATCGTTACACACATTTCCTCTCCGTGAACGGTGTCGGATTATGATGTATATCATACACGCTGTGCTTTATAGACCGTGTGCGCTGTAATAACCTGCAGAGCGTATTTTTGCCCTAATTTAATTGCTGCTATTTAAAATTGTACCAAATTTCAATTTGAAAGTAGGTTATAACTTCATTCATATCCATCATGTTCAACAACCAATGCATTATTCGATTCACAGGTACATATGTTAAAGAATTACATCAAAAAAAGAATTACATAAACACCAAATAAAGAATGATGAACCAGGGTTGTATACTTGTACTATTAAAGATGGTAAAGAAAGAGACGAGAGACATTCTGGTTGCTGAACAAGGTGAAGCAGAATGCCCCTATTGTGCTCTCCTCCATGCAGAAGGCATGCACAACTCTAGTCCAACCCCTTGTGATGGTCGGCCGCCAATCATGTAGTTTGAGAGGTAATCTTGAGTAAACTGCTTCGGGAACCACTGCAAAGGAAAAAGATTCAAACATTGTCATCAAACACAACTCATTATGGGCAGTAAAAAGAAGGCTACAAAGTTCTTACTTGCCATGCTGCAGTTCACTGTTGTCTTGCTGTCGGGGCACGACACCTATGGGACCCCGAGAGACCCCTTTACGATTCGGTGGGGGGAGAGGTATACGCAAAGAGCAGAACCAGTGATCGACGCGTGAGGTTTTTACCCAGGTTCGGGCCGCTGATCAGCGTAAAACCCTACTCCTGCTTTGTGTTCTTATTGATGTTCTTGAGCCCAGCCTTCAAGAGTGCTCGCAATGAACAGTACGTTCAAAGAGCAGCTACGCTTGCAGAATGGGCCAGAAGTTCTCCTCCCCTGTAGCAGTTGCCTTGGGCCTCCTTTTATATGCTGAAAGGGGTCTCCACAGTGGCAAAATGTATATACATTGAGGTGTAAAGTAGCTACAGGGTATCATACCTAACCCCTGACGGATTAGGACAAGCGCATTTAATGCACCGTGAGGTGTCCGTTTATGTGTCCTCACTTTCTTGGGGATGGAAAAAGGGGCCATCCCATCAGCACCGCTTAAGCTCTCCTCCACTGGCGCGTTGCCACGCATCCAGAGAAGGACCCAGAATGTCAGGTTTTGTCGTTGTGCTGGAGTAGTGGTACAGTGGCAGAATCTCGCCGAGCGCCGAAACTTGCCGGGCACCAAGCCTTGCCAGGCGCCAAGCCTTGCCGGACGCCAAGCCTTGCCGGGCGCCAAGCCTTGCCGGAATTATCTTGCCGGGGCTCATCAGCAAGAATCTTGCCGGGGCTCACCAGCAAAGAATCTTGCCGGGGCTCACCAGCAAGAATCTTGCCGGGCCTCACCAGCAAGAATCTTGCTGGGGCTCACCAGCAAGAATCTTGCCGGGGCTCATCAGCAAGAATCTCGCCGGGGCTTCGGCCTTTGGTCTTCTGCCTTCCAATTATTGACTTGAATGCTTTTTGGATAGTCTTGTGGTTGTTCCCAGTTGTCTTCTCCCAGGAAGGCTCGCTCCCCTGCCACGCCTTTCCCGCCTGGGGGGCTGCAACTCGCCGGTGCGTGTCCAGGGGTAATGAACACCCCCTGTTCACTACACCGACAGGAGCCCCCGGGCCTGAGCCGGACAAACGCGCACAGTGTTTGTCTGGGCTAGGCCCAAAAACATGCACCGGTACACGCGCGGCGAGAAGTAACCATTACTCTTGACTTTTAACTGCATGCTGGTGATGACGCAAGAGAGCTTGCGGTTTGCCGGGCCTTGGCTGGAGTAATAGTAGTAGATGCAGGCAGGAGTCGGTCTACTAATGTTGGACGTGATGCCTATATAATGATCATTGTCTGGATATTGTCAAAATTATTTGAAGTTCTATCAATTGCCTAACAGTAATTTGTTTACCCATCGTATGCTATTTTTCTCGAGAGAAGCCACTAGTGAAATCTACGGCCCCCGGGTCTATTCTTTATCATATTTGCTTTGACATCTATTTTTATTTGCTTTTGTTTTCAGATCTATTATCCTAAAAACCCAAAAATACCTTGCTGCACTTTTTCTTTTTTTTATTATGAGATCTATTTATCCAAAGTTATACAAACCAATCTATCTTTTATCCGAGAGGGATTGACAACCCCTCTTACGCGTCGGGTTGCAAGTATTTGTTCTTTGAGTGCAGGTACCATTTAAATAATGTTGCTTGGTTCTCCTACTGGTTCGATAACCTTGGTTTCATAACTGAGGGAAATACCTACCGAAGTTGTACTGCATCATCCCTTCCTCTTCGGGGAAATACTGACGCGGATACGAGCTATCAGGCATGACGTCCGAGACAAGTAGACAGACTCCTGCCTGCATCTACTACTATTACTCCACACATCGACCGCTATCCAGCATGCATACACTGGTACAGCGAGCTGCTATACAAATGGTTTTTAACCCCTTTCTGCGATGGCATTTTAAACCGTCGCCTAGTGAGTGTGTGTGGTAGGGGGGTCTTTCCCACGCGACCCATAAACTTTCGGGGATAGGGAGTAGCAATGCATACGTTTTTGATAACTAAGTGTATGTGTTGTCGGCATGTATCCCAAACGCGAGTCTTCAGACAACTGTTTGTGATATCTCGCATATCCCAAATGCTCCATCCTTGCTACTCGTTTGTGCTTAGATTACCATCACAGTCAGACTTCTGTGGTTTTACCTTACCAGGCGCAGTCCAGGCATGGAATTTTTCCAGGCACGTACCAAACTGGCTCTACATTTACGATGTGTGCCACATCACAAATAGTTCATGATTGTAAAGCATGTACGATAAGGTGACAATCACACACATTTAGTTTTTTCTCACCATTTGTGATAATGTCTGACATCACTCACGCTTTGCAAACGGCAACTGTGTGCATCGTTACACACATTTCCTCTCCGTGAACGGTGTCGGATTATGATGTATATCATACACGCTGTGCTTTATAGACCGTGTGCGCTGTAATAACCTGCAGAGCGTATTTTTGCCCTAATTTAATTGCTGCTATTTAAAATTGTACCAAATTTCAATTTGAAAGTAGGTTATAACTTCATTCATATCCATCATGTTCAACAACCAATGCATTATTCGATTCACAGGTACATATGTTAAAGAATTACATCAAAAAAAGAATTACATAAACACCAAATAAAGAATGATGAACCAGGGTTGTATACTTGTACTATTAAAGATGGTAAAGAAAGAGACGAGAGACATTCTGGTTGCTGAACAAGGTGAAGCAGAATGCCCCTATTGTGCTCTCCTCCATGCAGAAGGCATGCACAACTCTAGTCCAACCCCTTGTGATGGTCGGCCGCCAATCATGTAGTTTGAGAGGTAATCTTGAGTAAACTGCTTCGGGAACCACTGCAAAGGAAAAAGATTCAAACATTGTCATCAAACACAACTCATTATGGGCAGTAAAAAGAAGGCTACAAAGTTCTTACTTGCCATGCTGCAGTTCACTGTTGTCTTGCTGTCGGGGCACGACACCTATGGGACCCCGAGAGACCCCTTTACGATTCGGCGGGGGGAGAGGTATACGCAAAGAGCAGAACCAGTGATCGACGCGTGAGGTTTTTACCCAGGTTCGGGCCGCTGATCAGCGTAAAACCCTACTCCTGCTTTGTGTTCTTATTGATGTTCTTGAGCCCAGCCTTCAAGAGTGCTCGCAATGAACAGTACGTTCAAAGAGCAGCTACGCTTGCAGAATGGGCCAGAAGTTCTCCTCCCCTGTAGCAGTTGCCTTGGGCCTCCTTTTATATGCTGAAAGGGGTCTCCACAGTGGCAAAATGTATATACATTGAGGTGTAAAGTAGCTACAGGGTATCATACCTAACCCCTGACGGATTAGGACAAGCGCATTTAATGCACCGTGAGGTGTCCGTTTATGTGTCCTCACTTTCTTGGGGATGGAAAAAGGGGCCATCCCATCAGCACCGCTTAAGCTCTCCTCCACTGGCGCGTTGCCACGCATCCAGAGAAGGACCCAGAATGTCAGGTTTTGTCGTTGTGCTGGAGTAGTGGTACAGTGGCAGAATCTCGCCGAGCGCCGAAACTTGCCGGGCACCAAGCCTTGCCAGGCGCCAAGCCTTGCCGGAATTATCTTGCCGGGGCTCACCAGCAAGAATCTTGCCGGGGCTCACCAGCAAGAATCTTGCCGGGGCTCATCAGCAAGAATCTCGCCGGGGCTTCGGCCTTTGGTCTTCTGCCTTCCAATTATTGACTTGAATGCTTTTTGGACAGTCTTGTGGTTGTTCCCAGTTGTCTTCTCCCAGGAAGGCTCGCTCCCCTGCCACGCCTTTCCCGCCTGGGGGGCTGCAACTCGCCGGTGCGTGTCCAGGGGTAATGAACACCCCCTGTTCACTACACCAACAGGAGCCCCCGGGCCTGGGCCGGACAAACGCGCACAGTGTTTGTCTGGGCTAGGCCCAAAAACATGCACCGGTACACGCGCGGCGAGAAGTAACCATTACTCTTGACTTTTAACTGCATGCTGGTGATGACGCAAGAGAGCTTGCGGTTTGCCGGGCCTTGGGCTTGCCGGCAGCGTGGGCAGACAGAGCAGGACGGCAACAGGAGTCGTGTGCCCGAAAGGAAGTGCCACACTGTGCGACGAGGAGCCAGTCCTCGAGCTTTCCCCATATAGGGTACTGCGGGTGCGGTGCTCGATCCATATAGTCACCCCTTCTGCCGCAGCCGACTACCGTGAATGTCTCACTGCCGTCTTGCCGGCCTGTTGTTGTAATGGCGCATATAAAGAAGCAATTTATCTTAGTTAAATAAATCTTTATGCATGCAATGCATGTTACTTTATGCTGAATGAATGTATGCTTCCCCCTTGATTAATTCAATCCTTGCACTTATTTTAGTCCCTACGCTGTCTGGAAACCTTGACGGTGCGCATGTTTGCCGCGAGCGCTAGATGCGGGTCTTTAGCAGCCTGCTGGAAGCGCCGCCGCCGGCAAGGCGACTTGCCGGGCCAGAACGCAGCTGCTAAGCTTGCCGAGCGGACTCGAGGCAAAGCTAGAGCGCGGGCTAACCACGACAAGGTTCCTCCGCATGCAGGTTGATGTACAAGGACAAAGAATTAATCAAGGCGACCCACGCTCACCGGAAAGCTTTCCGGTGCGCATGCTCCAGTCGGCAGTGCTTGAGGAATGGGTCCTAAGCAACTTGCCGGGAACGCCACCTCCCGGAAAGGTTTACCTCCTCGGTGCTCATGCAGCCACCTAAATTGTCGAGCGGACTCGAGACAACTAGGGGCGCAATTAGCCCCGGGAGGGCTCCTTCGCGTGTAGGTATAAGAAGCAAGTGAGGATAGCAAAATGAATGTAATAAATCTTGGCAACTTAGCTTTTCTTGCGAGGGCGCTGCCAGCCCCCGAGCTTATTTTTAGCTCAAAGGGTGGTTGTCGGGAAACTTTTGACTTTACCGGAGAACTTTGATATTCTCGACGCTAGCTTCCGGCAAGGAGTTGCCGGGAAAGCTCATGACGGAGGACTTCGTCGTTCTCGACGCTGGCTTCCGGCAAGCTAGTTGCCAGGAAGGCTTATGGCGGAGAACTTCGTCGTTCTCGACGTCGAGAAGATTGGTCCAAAGGACGCTGCCAGCCCCCGGGCCACAACTGCGTTTAAATACGACAAGTTAATTAGCATCTTAAAAGCATTTTAACTTGTGCGTAACTTTATTCAGAGCTCTTCTCCACATGTTTTTGTTTTTGCACAGTTGCCCCCTACGCTTGCCGGAATGCATCTCGATCGCGCACGTCCTAGTCAATGGCGCTTAGGAATGGATCCTAGTTAGCAGCCTATCGAGGACGCCGCCTCCTCGAGAGCTTCACACTCCAAGAACAAACGCGGCTGCACAGGTGTTGCTAGGCAGACCCGAACAACCCGGAGCGCAGAATGTCTCAAGAGTGCTCCTTTGCGCACAGGTTATGTGCAAAGAACATCATCAAGGATAAAATCAAATCAACAAAAAGCATTAAAGTTTTAGAACTTAGCTTTCTGTATGTGGAGCGAAGTCGCTATGGACGATGAAGCTGACGCGCCGACCGCTGGATCAGGTTCGCGCAACCTCGATCCCCCTACCTGGCGCGCCAAAAATGTCGGGGCACGACACCTATGGGACCCCGAGAGACCCCTTTACGATTCGGCGGGGGGAGAGGTATACGCAAAGAGCAGAACCAGTGATCGACGCGTGAGGTTTTTACCCAGGTTCGGGCCGCTGATCAGCGTAAAACCCTACTCCTGCTTTGTGTTCTTATTGATGTTCTTGAGCCCAGCCTTCAGGAGAACTCGCAATGAACAGTACGTTCAAAGAGCAGCTACGCATGCAGAATGGGCCAGAAGTTCTCCTCCCCTGTAGTAGTTGCCTTGGGCCTCCTTTTATATGCTGAAAGGGGTCTCCACAGTGGCAAAATGTATATACATTGAGGTGTAAAGTAGCTACAGGGTATCATACCTAACCCCTGACGGATTAGGACAAGCGCATTTAATGCACCGTGAGGTGTCCGTTTAGGTGTCCTCACTTTCTTGGGGATGGAAAAAGGGGCCATCCCATCAGCACCGCTTAAGCTCTCCTCCACTGGCGCGTTGCCAAGCATCCAGAGAAGGACCCAGAATGTCAGGTTTTGTCGTTGTGCTGGAGTAGTGGTACAGTGGCAGAATCTCGCCGAGCGCCGAAACTTGCCGGGCACCAAGCCTTGCCGGACGCCAAGCCTTGCCGGGATTATCTTGCCGGGGCTCATCAGCAAGAATCTTGCCGGGGCTCACCAGCAAAGAATCTTGCCGGGGCTCACCAGCAAGAATCTTAACGGGCCTCACCAGCAAGAATCTTGCCGGGGCTCACCAGCAAGAATCTTGCCGGGGCTCATCAGCAAGAATCATGCCGGGGCTTCGGCCTTTGGCCTTCTGCCTTCCAATTATTGACTCGAATGCTTTTTGGATAGTCTTGTGCTTGTTCCCAGTTGTCTTCTCCCAGGAAGGCTCGCTCCCCTACCACGCCTTTCCCGCGTGGGGGGCTGCAACTCGCTGGTGCGTGTCCAGGGGTAATGAACACCCCCTGTTCACTACACCGACACTTGCATAAAGTGTAAACAAATAGTTTGATTGACATCTTTTGACCCATTTTAATAACAATCTTTATCAGTTTCCTCACTTGATGCTGGTTCATGAATATCTCATTGCCCCATATGCAGAAAGGGTCGAAGCATGGATCTTTGCCAATGACATATGTACCTAAAAGCACCAAGTTAATATTAGAAGCTAAGCAACAATTGCACAATGATGTAGTACAACACTCCCTCCATCCCATTATATAAGATCTTATTACATCCAATATACTCACATATTGGATGAATTAACATCTTATATTACGCGGCGGATGGAGTTTATTACATTGTTACAAATATCGGCCGATTAACTGTAGTTAACTATTGATGTGTTGTTGCTACTCCTCCATGTATATCTAGACATCATTAGAACATTAAGGTAATACTCTTCCTTGTTGCTATGTAGCCTGGGATTGCATATTTAGTCATTCAGTACAATGCATGCTGCTATGTAGCCTCAGATATATTAAATATGGCCCTAGTTAACCTACCGATAAATGGGTTACAGATATATTCGGTGAAATGTTTGATTCAACAATTAATCCCTTATCAGCCCTCGGGCTATATGGTACCAGCTACCGATATCCTGAACAGTGAGTATATATAAGCAATGCGATGAAACTAACCTCGATGGAAAACAGCAGTTGTTCCCAATATTGTCCTGTGTGAGTACATCTAAAGGCATGTTAGGCACAGCAGGCTAAACATCAACCAAATATATCCATGGTAGATATAATATACAAATGATAGCTTCAGTGTGCAAGTTTAAGCACGCTAGTTAAGCAAAATAAGAAGTGGAAAGGTGTGTTAACTTCAACAGGCATAACATTTAAAAACAAGCAAATATAGTTATTCAAACTGGTATTGTGTAGGTCTAAAGTACACTAGTTATTGTTAAAACACAAAAAGGCGTGTTAACTGCAACATCCTTAACAGCAACCAAATATCGTAATTCATAGTGGTATTGTTGAAATTGTTATTGATGAAATTGAACTGCACGGCAAATAGTTGCACATATAGAGGATCACATTGTGAATAACTGAAATAAACAAGGCATAAGGCCATCTCTAGTCAATCTCCTAAAAGTTAATGGGGTAAAACCCTTAGTGGAGTACATATATACTCCAGCAATTTTCGGTCGTTTCTAGTCGATCCCCTAAACTTAACGTTGTAAACTTCAATCTGATCAAGTTCAGAGCAGGTTCAACCGAAAGTAGCATGCATTCAAACATAAACATAGATAGTTTTGCATAACCGAAAATAAAACATAAATTTAAACTAAACTACTTTCGGTCGAAGTGGAGGTCGAGCCAATCCTTCCTCGTCAGGTACGGTGTGCCGTGAGCCAGGTCCGGGCTGGTGCCGTCATCGGGGTCATTGGGGAAGACACTCCTCCACTCGTCGACGTCGATCTGCTCATCCTCGCCGCCCACCTCGATGCCTTCCATGTCGTCGTCCTCGCCGCCTTCGACCTCGTCATTAGAGGAGAGCACGATAACCTCGCCGCCCTCCACGCCGGCAAAGATCATCCGCTCAGCCTCCATGAGCTCCGGGTGCTGCCGGCGACCTCTTGCATGTAGGCCTCGTCGGCGGCCTCAGCCTCGAGGCGCTCCCTAGCCTCACGGTCCTCCCGTGATACGTCTCTGGCGTATCTACTTTTCCTAACGCTTTTGCTCTTGTTTTGGACTCTAATTTGCATGATTTGAATGAAACTAAACCGGACTGACGTTGTTTTCAGCAGAACTACCGTGGTGTTGTTTTTGTGCAGAAATAAAAGTTCTCGGAATGGGATGAAACTTTTTGGAGAATTTTTATACAATAAAAGAAAAATACTGGAGCCAAGAACCACCGGAGGGGGGTCCCTGGGGCAGCACTGTTGGGAAATGTTGCATGGAAAACAAAAAAAATTCTACGCACACGCAAGATCTATCCATGGAGATGCATAGCAACGAGAGGGGAGAGTGTGTCTACGTACCCTCGTAGACCATAAGCGGAAGCGTTTGAAAACACGGTTGATGTAGTCAAACTTCTTCGCGTTCCAACCGATCGAGCACCGAACGTACGGCACATCCGCGTTTAGCACACGTTCAGCTCGATGACGTCCTCCGCCTTCTTGATCCAGCAAGACGGTGAGGTAGTGGATAAGTTCCGGCAGCACGACGGCGTGGTGACGGTGATGGTGATGTGATCTCCGTAGGGCTTCGCTTAAGCACTACGAAAATATCACCGGAGGTGTAAAAGGTGGAGGGGGCGCCGCACACGGCTAAGACAATGTTGTTTTGTGCTAGGCACCCCCCCTCCCTCATATATATAGGTGGGAGGGAGAAGGGAGAGGCCAAGGGGCGCCCCAAGTAGGTCTCAATCCTACTTGGGCTTGCCCTAGACCACCCCCCCCCCCTTTACTTCTTTTGGCGCCAAGGGGAAGGAAGGGGGAGGTGGCGCCCCCCCACCCCTTTCCTTTCTCCCACAAGGGGGGAAAGGCAGGAGGAGGTGGTGCCCCCTCCCCCCTTTCCTTCTTCTAGGGCCGACGGCCAGGGAGAGGCCGCGCCAGCCCCTCTGTGGGCTGGTGTGTGCCTCTCCTTGGCCCATTAGGCCCATAGACCTCCCGGGGCCTCCCGGAACCCCTTCTGATGATCCGATGACTACCCGGTGCACTCCAAAACTATTCTGGTGTCCGAATACCATCGTCCTATATATCAATCTTTAACTCTCGACCATTTCGAGACTCGTCATCATGTCCGTGATCTCATCCGGGACAACAAACAACATTCAGTCACCAAATCATATAACTCATATAACACTATATCGTCAACGAACGTTAAGCGTGCGAACCCTATGGGTTCGAGAACTATGTAGACATGACCGAGACACCTCTCCGATCAATAACCAATAGCCGAACCTGGATGCCCATATTGGCTCCTACATATTCTATGAAGATCTTTATCGGTCGAACCGTTATGACAACATACGTAATTCCCTTTGTCCATCTGTATGTTACTTGCCCGAGATTCGATCATCGGTATCTTCATACCTAGTTCAATCTCGTTACCGACAAGTCTCTTTACTCATTCCATAATACATCACCTCGTAACTAACTCCGTAGTCATTTGCTTGCAAGCTTATGATGTGTATTACCGAGAGGGCCCAGAGATACCTCTCCGATACTCGGAGTGACAAATCCTAATCTCGATCTATGCCAACTCAACAAACACCTTCGGAGATACATGTAGAGCATCTTTATGATCACCCAGTTATGTTGTGACGTTTGATAGCACACAAGGTATTCCTTCGATATCCGGGAGTTGCATAATCTCATAGTCGGAGGAATATGTATTTGACATGAAGAAAGCAATAGCAATAAACTGAACAATCAATATGCTAAGCTAACGGATGGGTCTTGTCCATCACATCATTATCCTAATGATGTGATCCCATTATCAAATGACAACACATGTCTATGGTAAGGAAACCTTAACCATCTATGATCAATGAGCTAGTCTAGTAGAGGCTTACTAGGGACACGGTATTTGTTTATGTATTCACACATGTATTTAAGTTTCCGATCAATACAATTCTAGCATGAATAATAAACCTTTATCATGAATAAGGAAATATAAAATAACAACTTTATTATTGCCTCTAGGGCATATTTCCTTCAAGCACAACCCACCAGGGCGTGCCCCCTCCTGGCACGCCCAGGTGGGTTGTGCCCACCTGGTGGCCCCGCTGACCCTATCTCCGACGCTATAAAATCCTATTTTCGGAGAAAAAAATAAGGGAGAAATAATTATCGCATTTCACAAGATGGAGCCACCGCCACCTCCTGTTCTTCATCGGGAGGCTAGATCTGGAGTCCGTTTGGGGCTCCGGAGAGGGGAATCTTCGATATTCATCATCACAAACCCTTCTCCATCAACAATTCCATGATGCTCCCCACCGGGAGTGAGTAATTCCTTCGTAGGCTCACTAGTCGGTGAGGGAGTTGGATGAGATTCATCATGTAATCGAGTTAGTTTTGTTAGGGCTAGATCCCCAGTATCCATTATGTTCTGAGATTGATGTTGCTATGACTTTGCCATGCTTAATGCTTGCCACTTTGGGCCCGGGTGCCATGATTTCATATCTGAACCGTTTATCTTATCACCATTATATCTATGTTCTAGATCCGATCTTGCAAGTTATAGTCACCTATTACGTGTTATGATCCATAAACCCCGGAGTGACAATAGTCGGGATACTTTCCGGTGATGACCGTAATTTGAGGAGTTCATGTATTCACTATGTGTTAATGCTTTGTTCCGGTTCTCTATTAAAAGGAGGCCTTAATATACCTTAGTTTCCTTATGGACCCCGCTGCCACGGGAGGGTAGGACAAAAGATGCCATGCAAGTTCTTTCCATAAGCATGTATGACTATTTACGGAATACATGCCTACATTACATTTATGAACTGGAGCTAGTGCCGTATCGCCCTAGGTTATGACTGTTATATGATGAATATCATCCAACGAATTAACCGATCCAATGCCTACGAATTTTCCACATATTATTTCTACTAAGTTACTATTGCTATTGCTGCTGTCACAACTGCTACAAAATCATTGCTATCGTTGTTACCGTTACCGCTACTGTTACTGTTACTATTACTATCAAAACTATCATATTACTTTGCTACTGATCATCTTGCTGCAGATAATTAATCTACAGGTGTGGCTGAATTGACAACTCAGCTGCTAATACTTGCAAATATTCTTTGGCTCCCCTTGTGTCGAATCTATAAATTTGGGTTGAATACTCTACCCTCGAAAACTATTGCGATCCCCTATACTTGTGGGTTATCAAGACCTTTTTCTGGCGCCGTTGCTGGGGAGCATAGCTATATTTGTTGATTCACTTGGGATTATTATCTATTTATCACTATGAAGAATCTGAAGGATACAAAGACCAAGATCATTCACTCTAGGACGAGGGGAGGTAAGGAACTGTCATCACACTCTGCACTTGATTCGCCTTCTATTTTGAGTAGACTTGCAACACCACCACATGCTATTAATCCTGATATGTCGCAAGTTATTGATGATGGTACTTCTATAAATACTACTCATGATGATGCTAGTACCTTGCTTGATGATGGTGTGCCACTAGGTGATTTTCTTGATGAACAAATTGCTAGAGCTAAAGAGAATGAAATTACAGAAACTGATGAGATCATTGAAACTGATGAAATACCTGAAACTGAAAATCTTGAAACACCTATTAGACCTACCTCTCCTAGATATGAATTGCCTAAAATACCTGAAGGTTATGTTATGGATGAGGAGACACCTAGAGATTTTCCTGCTTGCAATGATAGAGATGATCTTAAGAAATTATTATGCAAACTGAAAGAGAAATCTTTGAATGCTAGAATGAAGTGTGATCCCAAGTTTGCTACTTCACCTATCTTTGTTGATGATAAGGATTATGAATTCTCTGTCTACCCAGAGTTAATTACTTTGGTTGAATCTGATCCTTTTCATGGCTATGAAACTAAAACTGTTATGGCACACCTAACTAAATTGAATGATATAGCCACCCTATTTGCTCATGATGAGAAGATTCACTATTACTATATTCTCAAATTATTTCCGTTCTCATTAAAGGGTGATGCTAAGATATGGTACAATACTCTTCCTCTTGGTTGTGTGCGTAGTCCCCAGGATATGATTTATTACTTCTCTGAAAAATATTTTCCTGCTCATAAGAAACAAGCTGCCTTACAGGAAATATTTAACTTTGTGCAAATTGAAGAAGAGAGTCTCCCACAAGCTTGGGGGAGGCTTCTCCAATTGCTTAATGCTTTGCCTAATCATCCTCTTAAGAAAAATGAAATACTTGATATCTTCTATAATGGACTAACCGATGCTTCTAGGGACTTCCTAGATAGTTGTGCTGGTTGTGTTTTCAGGGAACGAACTGTTGAACAAGCTGAGGAATTATTGAATAATATATTGAAAAAATATTATTATTGGACTCTTCCTAAACCACCGCATGAACCCACTCCAAAGAAGAGGGGTATCTTATATCTCAGTCCGAAAGATATGCAAGAGGCAAAGAAATCTAAGAAGGAAAAAGGTATTAAAGCAGAGGATGTTAAAAAATTACCTCCTATTGAAGAGATACATGGACTTGACACACCACCACCCAAGGTGGTAGAGGTAAACTCTTTAATGAAATTTGATGAAAGGGACAATCCTTATAATATGCATCCTAGTCAGTGCCTTTATGAGTTTGATAATTACATTAGAAAGCAAGATCACTTCAATGAAAATGTTATGAAACAATTGAAATATAATTCTGATATGATTGCTTGCTTGAGTGACTTGTTATTTAGAATCTCTAATGATGTTAGAGGTGTAGAAAAACATGCCTCTATGGTACAAACTCAACTAGAACAAGTTGCTAAATCTAAAAGAGAATTGCTTGATGAAATGAATAATAATATAAATGACTTTGCGGTAAAAGTAGCAACTAGAGGAGGTAAAATGACTCAAGAACCACTTTATCCTGAGGGACATCCTAAAAGAATTGAACAAGACTCCCAAAGAATTAACACTGATGCACCAAGTCCTTCTAAAAAGAAGAAGAAAAAGAAAAATGATAGGACTTTCCATGCCTCTAGTGAACCTGAAATAGAAAAACCTCCTGATAATGATAATGATGTTTCTATCTCCGATGCTGAAACTCAATCTGGTAATGAACATTCACCTAGTGATAATGAAAAAGATAATGATGATGTTCATGAAGACACTCAACCAGACAATGATAAACAACCAGATAATGATGTTGAAATAGAACCAGCTGTTGATCTTGATAACCCACAATCTAAAAATAAAAGATTGTTGCTAGAAAACATGGAAGAGAAAGAGAACCATGGGTTCAAAAACCCATGCCCTTTCCACCTAAATCAACTAAGAAAAAGGATGAAGAAGAATTTGAATGTTTTGCTGAAATGCTTAGGCCAGTCTTTTTGCGCACTCACTTGACTGATATATTAAAGATGGCCCCTTATGCAAAATATATGAAAGACATCATCTCTAATAAAAGAAAGATACCTAAAGCTGAAATCTCCACCATGCTTGCTAATTATTCTTTTAAGGATGGAGTACCTAAAAAACTTGGAGATCCGAGAATACCAACTATGCCTTGCTCCATAAAAAGAAATTATGTCAAAACTGCCTTATGTGATTTAGGAGCTGGTGTTAGTGTTATGCCTTTCTCTTTATATAAAAGACTTGATTTGAATAAACTCACACCTACTGAAATATCTTTGCAAATGGCTAACAAATCAATACCATACCTATCTGTATTTGTGAGGATGTGCCCGTTGTTGTTGCAAATGTTACTATCTTAACTAACTTTGTTATACTTGAGATGCCCGAGGATGACAACATGTCGATTATCCTTGGTAGACCCTTCTTGAATACTGCAGGGGCTGTTATTCATTGCAATAAAAGCAAGGTCACTTTTCATATGAATGGTAATGAGCATACAGTGCACTTTCCGAAGAAACAATTCCAAGTGAATGGTACTAATGTTATTGAAAAATCTTCGACACTCACTATTGGAAGTTTTCAACTACCTCTACCTACTGCCAAAAAGAAATATGAAATGCTTATTGTTGGGGACATGCATATCCCCGTTGAGGTAACTTAGTGTTTTACGAAAGTTCTTCGGTTTCATGCTAATCGAAAGTGGTTGTTAATAAGACTTGATAAACCGTATTAATGGATCATTTTTTAGAGGTATGAAGTTGATGGATTTAGTAAGCACAACCTTCTGCTCCCAACTTTTATTTTTTGTTTTTCTTAGTTAAATAAAATAAAATGCCATGTTTTGTCTGTTTTCTGAATTTCCCGTGCAATAAAAAAATGACCCAAAAATAAAAGTTCTCAGAATGCCCTGAAAATTTAATATGATTTTTTTATGAATATTCTAAATTTTTAGTGCAAATAACATCAGAGGGGGTGCACTAGGTGGGCACAACCCACCTGGGTGTGCCAGCAGCCCCACGCGCGCCCTGGTGGGTTGTGGCCCCCACGTGGGCCCCCTCACTTATCTCTTTAGCCCATGTCATCACCTGCCTCCAGAAAAAATTCACCATTGCTCTCTCTCTCTCTCGTGTTCTTGCTCTCAAACCCATGGATTTTGATCTCTTTGCTCGAAGCTCCATTTCTGAAACTGTTTTGGGGGATTGCTACTTGGTATGTGACTCCTCCATTGGTCCAACTAGTTTTTGCTTTAGTGGATTATATTTTGAATAATTAGCTACTCTTGGTGCTGCTGTAGATGAGCTTGCATGTTGAATTCTTAGAGTTCTAAGTAGTTTGAATGCTCAATATGGCCTCTATACATCCCTATGAGTAGTTGCTATCAATCTTGTGAAGTTTTGTTGACAAAAATTTTGTGGATTCAAAATTTCAGAATTTTATTTATAGGAATAAGATGAGTTTCTTTAGTAAGTTTGCTTCCAAGAAGAACTCTAAGGGAGTCATTGGGGAGTCATCGGACAATGATCTCCACACTCGGAGAATGGCGGAGGTGCGGCCGTGCGAATGGCCGCATAACCCCTTCATGGATGGAGCCGGGATCCGTCAAGAGTTCGCACAATTTGCTGCTAATGCTGGTCTCACCAACTTTATCGCAGCTGAGTGTATACAATATCATCTCCTCACAAATTCCTTTGTGCAAAGTTTTCATTTTCTGAGTAGGAATAACCCTCCAGAGGTGCAGTTTAATTTATATGCTAAAACCCGTCAGATACCTCTTACTGAATTTTGTGACATATGCTTGATCCCTTCTGACAGGGAAATAAGAGAGCCTAGACCTGCAGAGTTTGAGGACTTTTATCATACTCTGTCAGTGGGAGATGAGAGAGGGGTATCGAGTGGCACTGCCACTAGCTTGCAGTTTCCTTCTGTGCACTATTTTGCTCTATTTATGCGAAGTATTTACTTGCTAGAGAGAAGGTTGGTGCACTTAGTGCTCCCGATTTCGCTGTCTTACGTCGTGCACTATACGGCGATAACACCTTTAGCCTAGCGACTATTATTTCACATCGTTTGCACCTTAACAGGACCAAGGGCAAAATTCATGGTGGTATTTACGCTACTCGCTTAGCGAGTCATTTTAATGTTCAGATACGCCAACATGATCATCGTTTGCCTAAGGTTTACCTAGATCGCCAGGCGATGGTAGCTCATCAGTTTATTGATGGCAAGGACACTATTAATAATGTTCCTTACAACCTGGTTTTCAGTGTGGATACCAGTGATATTATTCCATTGCCTGCACCTGCTTTGTTTGATTCTATTTCCAGGGGCGGATACAGGATCATGCCAAATGACATTATTGCCTATCGGAACAAGCAGGCAGCGGCTGAGGAGGAGCCTCAGGAGTGGGACGCTCAGGTGCCCGCTCCACAACACTTCAACATGGGACCGGAGGGCTACTACGAGTGGTGATTACCAAGCTAGGCCAAAAGCCTAAGCTTGGGGGAGTACATATTTCCACCGACACTATATTCATGTTCACACATTGCATTCCAGTTGTCGGTGTTCACGCTTTTTCATTGTATTATCCATGCTAAATTTATTTTCTCGCTTTCATCTTGTGTGTTTGAAAAACTTTGAGAAAATCAAAAAAAAAGTTGCTTGCTTCTTTTCGGTTTTTCTTTATAGTTAGTTAGTTGTAGTATTTAAAAGAAAACCCAAAAAGATTTCCTGGTTCTTCTTTTGCTTGTTGGGAGCTCTCCCGTGTAAATAGTTTTTCTCGTTTTTGCTTTTCTCTTTAATTTTCTTTCATCAAGAAAAACTAAAAACTCCAAAAATATTTCAGTGTGTTTCTCTGAAATTCTTTTCCTTTTATTGAGTCATACCGAGGAGAAGACCACGATGAAAATGTTGAGTGGCTCTCATATGCATTATTGTTGATCTAACAAAGAGCTCAAATTGCCTTGTCTTCTCCTTTTGAATAAAATGTTTGCAGATTCTAGCTTAGTCCACGGCACTCTTGCACTATTATTATTTTCATATCATTCGGTCGTGCAAGTGAAAGGCAATAATGACGATATTTGATGAACTGGCTGTGGCAGAGAGAAACGGGTATGAACTCAAGTTGTTCTGTTTTTGTAAATATGTTTAACCTAGTATCCATGATTCAGCCTATAATGATCAAACATGTTTGCAGTGACAATTAGAGATTATAGTTTCTCATGCCATGCTTAAGTAGCTAGGAGTGGATAATGGTTTATCTTAGATGTCAACATGCATTAAAACGATTGTGATGTGGTATGATGATATGGTATCCTCCTCCAAAAGTTTCGAGTGGCATGACTTGGCACATGTTCATGCATGTAGTTGAATCAAAACCAACATAGCCTCTATGATATTTATGTTCATGGTGTTCATATCCTACTCATCCTAGTATCCAATGTTACTTATGCATAATGCATGTTCATGACCGTTTTCGCTCTCTAACTGGCCGCTTCTCAACCTACTTGCTAGCCTTCGCCAGTACTAAGCGGAAAACTGCTTGTGCATCAAAATCCTAAAACCCAAAGTTATTCCAGATGAGTCCACCATATATCTACCTATATGCGGTATTACCTGCCGTTCTAAGTAAATTTGCATGTGCCACCTCTAAAAACTTCAAATAAACATCCATTTTTGTGTGCCTGGATTGTTCATAGAGTGACAGGAGGTAGTCAATACTTCCATGCTAAGCGGGTTATTCTCATGAAGAGTGTTTATTCACTTGTCCTCGCACGAGAGGGGCGGTAATAGGGATTCCTAGTCCCGAATTCAAAAATTGCAAATAATTAAACAAAACTCCCCCAGGACTGATGTTAGTATGGACGGTACCCATGGATTCAGCTAGCCGTGGAGTGTGTTTGTTGGTGGAGGGGGAGTAAACCTTTACTTTTATCGCTTGGGAACCGCCACTAATGTGTTTAGCATGGAAGATATCGATAACTAATGGTCGCAAAGTAAACAGGAAGGGTGCATTTCTCAAAATTTCATTTATCTCTGTTTTAAAAATCTGAGTTGTGGCACCACTGCAAATCACTGCTTCCCTCTGTGAAGGGACTATCTATTTAATTTAATGTTGTTTCATCACCTTCTCAAATAAGCGCTAGATCTGAGAGCACTATTGTCATCCTCATGCATTGTGTATAGCTAATGTTGGATGCATCATGACTGGATCTTTTCTACCATGAATTACAATGTTTAGTCACTGCTTGAAATTTGGAGGTGCTCTGCATTTATGTTTTGTGGTTCCAGAAAGGGCTAGCGAGATACTGTTCATATTATATCATGATTGTTTTGACAAAGTGTTGTCATTTGAGATATTTTATTATTGCTTGCTAGTTGCTTGTGCCATTGATATGAGTTAGTATAATTTCTAAGAGTTATTGTTGACATGGCTAGTTATAATCTTTGTTGAAAACCTGGGTGCTACTTAAGCTTATTTATGTAAACAAGAACAAAAGAGTTCATAAAAGTTTTTCTTTTTCACATTCAGTTTATCAACTGAATTGCTTGAGGACAAGCAAAGGTTTAAGCTTGGGGGACTAGTTTTCCTAACGCTTTTGCTCTTGTTTTGGACTCTAATTTGCATGATTTGAATGAAACTAATCCGGACTGACGCTGTTTTCAGCAGAACTACCATGGTGTTGTTTTTGTGTGGAAATAAAAGTTCTCGGAATGGAACGAAACTTTTTGGAGAATTTTTATACAATAAAAGAAAAATACTGGAGCCAAGAACCACCGGAGGGGGGTCCCTGGGGGAGCACAACACACTAGGGCGCCCCCCCTGGCGCGCCCAGGTGGGTTGTGCCCACCTGGTGGCCCCGCTGACCCTATCTCTGACGCTATAAAATCCTAATTTCGGAGAAAAAAATCAGGGAGAAAGAATTGTCGCATTTCACGAGACAAAGCCTCCGCCACCTCCTGTTCTTCATCGGGAGGCCAGATCTGGAGTCTGTTTGGGGCTCCGGAGAGGGGAATCTTTGTTCTTCGTCATCACCAACCCTTCTCTGTCGCCAATTCCATGATGCTCCCCACCGGGAGTGAGTAATTCTTTCGTAGGCTCGCTGGTCGGTGAGGGAGTTGGATGAGATTCATCATGTAATCGAGTTAGTTTTGTTAGGGCTTGATCCCTAGTATCCATTATGTTCTGAGATTGATGTTGCTATGACTTTGCCATGCTTAATGCTTGTCACTTTGGGCCCGGGTGCCATGATTTCAGGTCTGAACCATTTATGTTATCACCATTATATCTATGTTCTAGATCCGATCTTGCAAGTTATAGTCACCTATTACGTGTTATGATCCGTAAACCCCGGAGTGACAATAGTCGGGATACTTTCCGGTGATGATCGTAATTTGAGGAGTTCATGTATTCACTATGTGTTAATGCTTTGTTCAGGTTCACTATTAAAAGGAGGCCTTAATACCCCTTAGTTTCCTTATGGACCCCGCTGCCACGGGAGGGTAGGACAAAAGATGTCATGCAAGTTCTTTCCATAAGCACGTATGACTATTTACGGAATACATGCCTACTTATTTATGGAGGTGCGTGATGCATGCATATGTGTTGAATACCCAATGCACAATATTGATGTGGTGCATGCGTTGAAAATCGCACAGTCCCCACATAGAGTAAGAGGTTCATGACGTGTCGTGTGCTCGCCCCCCCCCCCCCCCCCACTTCGATCCAGCGGGATGGATTCATGTGTACACATGCGCTATTATATATGTAATCTCACATCATGACCTATATCATGAGACAAACAAAAAATTAATCCCCTCCTAAGTCAAATTAATTAACCTCTCTTGCTGTCGGTGAAAGTGATGGACCAAGCAGGCCCACAGATGGAAGCATCACCGATAACCGCGTGAGTGAGTGCCAGAGGACAACCATATCGCTTGCATGTGTGCCAAACATATATATGGAGAGGTGTGTGGTTGTGATGTTTTGAATACCTAATGCACAACTTTGATGTGGCATCTGCCTTGAAATCCGTAAAGTCCCCACATGGAGTGAGGTTCATGACACCTAGTATATGCTGGTCCCATCCCCCCTTTGACACGTACTATATACTCCTACCGTAACACAACCCTAAAAGAATTAATCCTCCTTGTTCGTCAAACTATACCTCTCTCTCGTTGGGTCAAACTGATGGACGATGACCTCGCAGGCCCACAGGCGCGAAGCGTACGTCGCACGCGAGTGAGCGTCCTACATAGGACAACCACCATCTGCATGTGGCCCAAAGAGGTGTTTGTGTGATGTTTGAATACGCAATGCACAACCTTGATGTGGCACCTATATCTATACCTCGAAAACCGAAAAGTCCCCACAGAGAGCGAGGTTCATGATGCATGGTATGTGCTACCCCCCCCCCCCTCCCACATTCGACGCATGGTATGTATATACTCCTACTGTAGCAAAAACCAAAAAGAATCATTCCTTGATCATCAAATTAACCTCTCTCTTGTTGGGTCAAAGTGATGGAGGACAACCTCGCAGGCCCACAGATGGAAGCGCCGCACGCGAGTGAGTTCCTATAGGGCAACCACCTCCTGCATGGTATTGCGTGATGTTTGAATACCAATGCACAACTTTGATGTGGCACCTGCCTCGGGAATCGGAAAGTCCCCACATAGAGCGAGGTAATGACACATATATAGTATACATGTTGCCCCCTCTTTGACATGTACTACATACTCCTACCATGCATATACATAACATAAACTGAAAAAGAACCATCCTTGTCTGTCAAATTAACCTCTCTCTTGCTATAGGTTCAACTGATCGACGACGACCTCGCGGGCTCATAGAGAGTTACACGCGAGTGAGTGTCATAGGACAACCACCGCGTGCATGTGCCCAAAAGAGGTGTTTTGTGTGATGTTTGAATACCCAATGCACAACTTTGATGTGGCACATGCTTCGCAAACCGGAAACGCACTACACAGAGGTTCACGACGTGTAGCCCCCTCACTTCGAGCCGGTGGGAGGGACTCATGTGTACGCACGTGCCTGAACTTTGATATGGAATATCACCATGATCCACACCGTAACACACATGCCAAGATGAATCCACCTTTGGTCAAATGCCTCTCGTTGTCGGTGGAAACTGAAAACCTTTCCGGGCTAATGAATGGGCACGTCGCTGATAACTGCGCGAGGGAGTGTCCGAGAGGACCACCAATGCATGCATGTGGCCCGAACATGTATGTATGAAAGGGTTGTGTAATGTTTTACATAACCAATTCACGACTTTGATGTGGCATATATGACTCACAAAATTATCAATCCCACACGGAGGCTCACGACTCGTAGTGTACTGCCCCCCCCCCCCCCCCCCCCCCCCCGCCACACACACACAGACACACACATCCTGCACCAGCACCGCCACTCTGAGGCATGTCAAACTTTTTCTGCAGTGAACATGTGACCAAAGGAGTGTCATGTTAAAATTTAAAAATATAGAGATCATTCGACCGTTTTTATACATTGATTGATTTCCTAGGGATTTAATGTGCAAAAATCAAATTTGAGCTACATGTGCATCAAAATGGATCGCAAAATCATATGTGTGTCCCTGGGTGCATGTTTCCCCATGCAAGAGATTTCAAAACATTGAGAATATTGATTTTTCAAATTCAGTATATCCAAAACTTAGTTGAAATTCATGAAACTTATCGTGGTGTCATATGGACATTAGTAGACTGTGATATTGTATTTTTTTTGTCAAATTTGAGACAAGTTTTGATATAATCTTCTTACAAACAGGAGATTGTTAATAATTGGCAACCAATATCGCATAAGGATTATTTATTCGGACCGTGTGCGTTAGACCGTGCCATTCTTCAGTTAAGCAATAAAGCGACAGAATTAATCATCAAAAAACAAAAACAATATATGTGCCGCCACGCGCCCCGTGTGCCATGCGAGCAGGCGTGAGTTGACGGGATGCATGCGAGCAGACCACCGCGCAGGCAGACCGGGAGGCATGCGTGCAGGTGTGTGAATTGATGGGAGGCATTTTCGCTCGTAGTGTCACCGAAAGGCGTGCGAGTAGCTGTGTGAAATGATGGTAGGCATGTCAGAAGTTCGCCGCGTAGGCTCACCGGGAGGCGAGACAGCCTTTGTCCGCCGCCCGCCTTACTCCCACTGCTCCATATAAATGGCGCGCCCGAGCTGCTGGCCATAATAGGCGGCTGCACCCCCGGTCCACAGTGGTCACCAACATAGTGTATGACAATGCCGCCGAAGCGCACCATCGGAGGGAGTGGCGATGCCGGGGCTGGTGAAGCACCCGCGCAACGCGTGAAGCTAGGCACAGAGGTTTCCGTCGCTGCCGACGAGGTCTCGCGCGGGCAGCAGCATGACCTTGACTTCGTTGGCACCGTCGTGCCCCCCCACCCGGAGCAGGAAGTCAACAGCAACTCTGGCAACGATTGCGACTCCGACGGAAAACCGGTTAGTCATCTATACCCATTTGTGCGGCAAACAAATCATATGTTTTCTCTAGTTACTGCCCCACCCCCTCTAATTTTTTTGGAACACAAATCCTATGGTTATGTTCTCTCAGTCCATGAAATCAGAGTAATTAAGATCCATTAGATGCATGTAGTGTATTGATTGTTTGAATGGTATCCGTATAGGGTTAGTGATTAATTGTATGTTTTGTACAAATGATTTTTGCTAATAATCCGACTAGGGTTAGCATGCGTGCTAATAATTCGTGGCCAGATCTTGAGAGTTGATTTTGAATGTCCTACATATATGTTTATGCCTTTTTTTCTTCCAGATCTTGCGAATTGATTTTGAATGTCCTACATGTATGTTTCTGCCATTTTTTCAGATTGGTATGTACACAGATGAAGCTCCGGCCAGCGGCACCGCTGGTTGTAGATCCTGCACCCGGCAGCGTGGCCAGAAGCGGCCACGGCCCCTGGATCTGAGGAACCCATAGAGTCTCGGGCGAACAACCACTGGTACAGTGAGGTGCTATACAAACGGTTTTTAACCCCTTTTCGCGACGGCATTCTGAACCGTCACCTAGTGAGTGACTGCGATAGGGGGGTCCTTCCCACATGACCCAGAAACCGTCGGGGATAGGCCCTCCTGGCACACACGCTTGGCAAAATGAGGTCGTGTGCGACGGGCAAGCGATGAAATATGGTTATACGTACAGTTGTGCTCAAAAAAATACAATTATACAGGCCAAATCATTTCCGATCGTAAGTATATCCCACACAGTCAGTCCCGGCTAAACGTTTCCATTCGTATGTACATTCCACATAGTCAATCCAAGAAATACGTTTCCGTTAGTATGTACATCCCACACAGTCAAACCAAGAAGTATGTTTTCGTTTGTATATACATCCCACACAGTCACTCCAAGAAAAATGTTTCTGTTCACAGGTACATCACACACAATTTTCCCCATTAAATCGTTTGTGATAGCGTTGCCATTGCACACGATATTAACACTTTTATTGTTTCCGTTATTGAATGCATCACACACGGTGCGTAGAAGAAACTGTGTGGCATAGGCTGTCCATCACACATGCTTCTTATGTGGTAAACGTTTGCACAAGGTGGCCTAACGCAAACAGTTTTCAAGAGGATGCCGTGTGTGATTGTTCATTGATCCAACACGGTTTATTCCTAGAAACTGTGTGCGTTGCTTGAGGTCATCGCCTATGGTGTTTTCTCAATAACCGTTTGGAATAGAAAAACCCAATTAGCCTGCTAATTAGCCATTAGCAAGCTAATTGTCCTATTATTAATAATCCATTTATTAATCTAGTTGACATTTCATATTAAGCACACAATATATTTCATTTTCATATTAAGGAAGCAGATTTCATAATTGAAATACATCAGAGTACTACATCATACAGCTTCAGCACTCAGCTACCCCATTACACAACTGCACCAACACCAAGTTTCACATGCAACATCTATAACCTTTCGAAATTAGCATCATAGACAGTACATAGACAGATGAATCTTATCTGGAAAACTGCTGAAGTAGAAGGCGAATATTGAGCCATCATTGATGTTGAAAGTCTTTGCAACTTTAGGCCAGTGTCTGTGGATGATTGACCGTCCATCCTTCATCCTCTTTGGGAACACTTCAATAATTAACCGTGGGTGTTGTATGAATACCTTCCTCGCCTCCTGACCATACAAGTGGTTTGAGAGGTAATCATCAGTGAACTGCTTTCGAAAGGCCTGAAAACAAGGATGTGCATAAATATCTTTTCTATATTGCAAATGGGGTAAAGGAATAAAAAAGGCAAGGTATAATAGTTGGTACCATCATGTAGTGAACTGATGTCTTCTTCATTGTGCAGACAAAGATCTTGTTATTTTTTGTTGCTAATTTCTTTATCCTAACAATCTTTCTGAGTTTCTTGACTTGACTAATATTCATGGACAACTCATTTCCCCATATGCAAAAAGGGTCGAACAGTGGGTCAAAACCTCTGACGGCAGGACCTACATGTGCAAGACCAAATTGTTAAAAACCTAAATATTAGAATGGTTCCTGCAATTGCACAATAATGTGCTATTAGACAAAGGACCATGCATGTGCAAACCTCGATTGTAAACTTAAGTGCTTCCCATTGTTTCCCTGCAACACATATAAGGTAGTTAGTGATCAGGTTAAGTGATGGTTCGCATGCTATCAGTAAAATATGTTGATGAAAAATAAGCACATTCAGATTCATCAGATTAATTCAAGCCACATGGAAAACTCATTTATCCAAACCAAGCATGATTAAGAACTAGGAAATATAACAATTGTATATGTTTCCCATGTATTAAGTGCAGCCAAATTCGATTTATTCCTCACATGCACAACAATACAAAATTCTACCCACGACAATTGGACATCGCATTGTAGAATTGAACCAAGCAGTTAACTAAACACCACAACAAATGAACCAAACATTAACTGAGCACCACATTGCATAATATAACATACTCCTAATAGAAGATTAGACAGTTAACCAAACCAAGCATGCTTAACAACTTGGAAATATAGCAATTGTATTTGTTTCTCATGTATTTAGTACAGCCAAATTCGATTTATTTCTCACATGGTATACAATTACATAATGCACCCACAACAGTTGAACATCGCATTGCAGAATTGAACCAAATAGTTAACTAAACACTACAACAAATGAACCAAACGTTAACTGAGCACCACATTGCACAATGTATAACATACTAGAAGATCAGACAGTTAACCAAACCAAGCATGCTTGACAACTTGGAAATATAGCAACTGTATTTGTTTCTGATGTATTTTGTAAAGATAAATTTGATTTATTTCTCACATGGAAGACAATACAAAATTGCACCCTGAAGAATTGAACATCACATTTGCAGAATTGAACCAAACAGTTAACTGAAGACGACAACTAATTAACCAAATAGTTAATAAGTGAGCACCACATTGCACAACATATAGAACATATACACTAGAGCAACAGATTGCATGGTAAAAGTAGATAGGACAATTCACTAGAATTTGTTAAGGAAAGGTAGGAGCAGCACATGCAACGGGTAAACTGAGCATGCTTAACCGGCGTAGCTAGCAAACTAAACATAGGTCCTTATAGTGAGCTAATAAGACAAGCTACTCCTCATCGTTGGAGATATCGATGATGATTGGCTCCTTGGACAAGGAAGAGGGCGAGGTCTCCACATCGTGGGTGCCCTCGTCGTAGTGGTGAGTTGCCTGAGCCGCTCCGGGCACCAACCTGTTGCCTCTCGAGTTGAGGTAAGCACGGGCACACTGAGAAAACACCTCATAGTCTTCGTCGAAGGCACCGACGGTGGCCTCGAGGAAATGCCATGAACTGTCGTTTAAAGCAGCCAACCGCATCGCGGCATCGGCACGCGAGGCATCAACGGTGGCCTCGACGGCGAGGTGCTCCTCCAAAATTTGGGGGTCGGCATGAATGGTAGCCATCGCGACCTCATCCGCGTGTGCGGACGCGATTTGCTTCTCCGCTGCCAAATGCTCCTTGAGCTCCTGGCTATACTGCATGCATGATGGCTTAGGGCGGCGCTTATTTGGGGGAGGGTCAGTGATTTGGGTGGAAGGTGTCATGCCGGCTCTCGGGGCATGTGGGATGTGGAAGGAGGAGGAGGATGGGGGTCGGGTGTGGATTACCTGCCTGGATCGACGAGGCCGAACAGCGTGAAGGAGGGTCGCCGGCGAGGAGGCGGCGCTGCAAGCAAGGAGTGAAGGTTTCAACTTGGAAAGGAAGGCGGAAACAGGGGAAATGTGGCTTTTGGTAAGAGGGAGGGGGCGGGGAGGTAGATATTTCCGCGGAAGCCGAAAATTTTGAATCGGTGCAGCGAAAAAACTGGCGCGCAAAGTGTCATCAGACACGGTCCCTTATTCAGCACTGTGTACGATATGTGAACATCAAAAATGATTCATATAGCTTAACCCGTGTGTGATGAGTTTGAACGTCAAAAATTTTGGTTCGAATTTCCCTGGTTACAGTGGTCATCCACGTCATTGCATAATTTGGGTACACAAAGGAGACTACAGCACACCCCACACTTCTTAATTGAGGAAGTTCAGCAATTAAATAGAGCTAACTGACCTAAACATTACTCTAACAAATTAAAGACCGGCGCTCTTAATTAAACATAACAAAGAGTACTACTATGGCTGGTGCTCGTTGATCTCCACCGCCTCCTCCATGTCCAGCTAGCGCCCGACGATCTCCTAGGGAAGGGGCTCCGTGGCATCCATCGCACCATACTCGGCAAGCATCTCGCCATCCGCATCCGCCATCTCTTTGGAAAAGGCCGCCACGAGCTGGGTGTGGGCTGCCGCGATCTGGGCTTGGACGGGCTCTGTTGTGGCAAGGTATGCCGCGGAGGAACGGACGGCTGCTCGAACGCTCTCGGCGATTGCCAACTCTTCGGCCATGGGTTGCCGACCATTGTTGGAGAAGCTTTGTTTGATTTGTGCAGTGACTACCACGAGCTGGGCGTGGGCGGCCTCGACATGGTCGTGGGCGGCCTCCATCAAGGCTAATGCCGCCGCTACGGAACGGACAGCTGTTGTGCCGCTCTCGCAAGTTGTTATCCCCAAGGCAGATGTTGCTGCCGCCACCTGAGAAGCAACAGCGGCCTTTCGGGCTGCCTTGGCCGCCCGATCGCAGATTGTGGCCGCGCTCATTCAGCTTGTTAGCACGCGCATGGCGGCTGCGGCCGCGCTCTCACCGGAGTGGGCCACCGAAGTTGTCCTCACGACGCGGGTCCACGTCCCCATCTTTCACCGGTGACGATTGAACAGTGAAACGATATTTTTGGAGCGAGCTAGTGTGCTTGACATGCTGGCTGTGGACTGTAGCCGACGCACCTTCTCGCGTAATCCATAGGCGTACTATACTTCGATGGTGCTCCAAGATATTTTGTACTACATATCACACGGTTGGTGATAATAAACTATGTGCGATCTACTTGATTTTTCATCTTGATTTGAATTACATAATGGGGTCACAGCGGCAAAGGAGGGTGTTTGAATTGCTAGAACTTTTATCTGCAGTGAACATGCAACTATAGGTGTGTCATTAAAAAAATTGAATTATTCAGGGTTCGTTTGGACATTTTTATACATTAACTTGGTTTTCTAGCCATTTCAGGTGCACAATTCACAATTAAACTACATGCACATGCTCCGGTGCACCAAAATGGGTTGTAAAATCATATATGTGTCCATGGGTTTATGCTTATGTCCCATGCAAGAAATGGGGATGAATTTCGAACACCACGGCACAGTGGCTCTCCGGCAAATGTTGAGGTACTTGCTTTTGTAATTCTAGTAAATCCAAAACCCGTCTGAAATTCATGAACCTTGTCATGCTATCATGGAATGGCATCAACATGCTGAGTAAAAAATATTGTCCCATTTGGGGCAGGTTATGGTATAAGCTTCTCACAAACCAGAGCTTCTCACAAGAAGCCTCATGGTTCCGTTAGGGACATGTGTCACCTTTGTGGACAAAACGATATTCGTCACCTCTTCTTGCTTTCAATTTTTTTTTCTGGCGTCAACATAGAACAACAGGAGTGTCGTGTTAAATTTTGGAATTTTTCGGGGATCGTTTGGACATTTTTATACGTTAAATGAGTTTTCTTGGCATTTATGTGCATAATTCAAAATTGAACTACATGCACATGCTCCAGTGCATAAAAATGGGTTGAAAAATCAAATGTGTGTCCTTGGTTGCAAGCTTAGGTCACATGCAAGAAATGAGAATGAATGTCAAACACCTTGACATTGTCGCTTGGCCGCTAACATTGAGATACATGGTTTTAAAATTCTAGTAAATCAAAAACTCGTCCAAAATTCATGAAACTTGACATGATATCATGGAACGGCATCGACATGCCGTGGTAAAAATATTGTCCCATTTGGGGCAGGTTTGTGTATAAGCTTCTCGCAAACCAGAGCTTCTCACAACAAGCCTGATGGTTTCAGTAGGGAATGTGCCACCTTAGGGGACGAAACGATATCCATTGCCTCTTCTTACTTTCAAAAATTTTCTCGTGTCAACATATAACAACAGGAGTGTTGTGTCAATTTTTGGGATTTTTCGGGGTTCGCTTGGACATTTTTATACATTAACTGAGTTTTCTATGCATTTCTGTGCATAATTCAAATTTGAACTACAGTGCATATAAATGGGTTCAAAATTGAAATGTGTGTCCTTGGTTCCATGCTAAGTCACATGCAAGAAATGAGAATGACTGTCAAACACCTTGCCACCATCGCTCGGACACTAACATTGAGATACATGGTTTTTAAATTCTAGTAAATCGAAAACGCGTCTTAAATTTATGAAACTTGACATGCTAGCATGGAACGGCATCAACATGCCGTGGTAAAAATATTGTCCCATTTGGGGTAGGTTGGGGTATAAGCTTCTCACAAACCAGAGCTTCTCACAACAAGCCTCGTGGTTATGGTAGGGAACGTTTCACCTTTCTGGACGAAACGATATCCGTTGCCTCTTCTTGATTTCAATTTTTTCTAGTATCAACATAGAACAATAGGAGTGTTGTGTTAAATTTAGAAAATTTTCAGGGTTCGTTTGGACATTTTTATACATTAACTGAATTTTCTATTCATTTATGTGCATAATTCAAATTTGAACTACAGGCACATGCTCCAGTGTATGTAAATTGGTTCAAAAATCAAATATGTGTCCTTGGTTGCATGCTTAGGTCCCATGCAAGAAATGGGAATGAATGTCAAACACCTTGCCACCGTCGCTCGGCCGCAAACATTGAGATACATGGTTTTTAAATTTTAGTAAATCCAAAACTCGTCTGTAGTTCATGAAACTTGACATGCTATCATGGAGCGGCATCAACATGCTGTGGTAAAATTTTTGTCCCATTTGGGCCAGGTTTGGGTATAAGCTTCTTGCAAACCAGAACTTCTCACAACAAGCCTGATGGTTTTGGTAGGGAACGTGCCACCTTTGGGGACGAAACGATATCCGTTGCCTCTTCTTGCTTTCAATTTTTTTCTAGTGTCAACATAGAACAACAGGAGTGTTGTGTCAATTTTTGGGATTTTTTGGGGTTCGCTTGGACATTTTTATACATTAATTGGGTTTTCTAGGCATTTTATGTGCATAATTCAAATTTGAACTACATGCACAAGCTCCAGTGCAGAAAAATGGGTTGACATATCAAATGTGTGTCGTTGGGTGCATGCTTAGGTCCCATGCAAGAAATGGGAATGAATTTCAAACACCAAGGCATTGTTGATTGCCGGCAAAATGTTGAGATACTTTGTTTTTAAATTCTAGTCAATCCAAAACTCGTCTGAAATTCATGAAACTTGGCATGCTATCATGGAATGGCACCCGACATGCTGTGGTATTTTTCGTGTCCATTTTGAGAGAAGGCGCACTCGAATAACAGCCAACAAAGGCATTTTGAAACAAATAGCTGCCACTTTAACATCTCAAATGTTTGTATAATTTAAATCGCGTGCGTTCTATTAACCATTCATGTCACACCATGTGTCTCTCTTTTAATGGCTATAGGAGGTGTCGTGCGGACAGCTGCTTGACTGAAAGGGAGGCATGCGAGCGCAGTCCGGTGCGCAGGCTGACCGAGAGGCGTGCAAGCTGTCCTCCAATGTGCAGGCTCATCGAGAAGCGTGCGAGCTGTACGCTGCGCAGGCTCACTAGGAAGCGAGCCCTTTGACTTCCATGGCCACCCGCCTTGCTCGCATCCTCTCCATTAATGGCGCCCGAGCCGCTGTTTAATACGGGCGGCCTTACTATTCGCCTCCCATTCCCCTCCCTCCCGCAGACCTTCACCAATGCCATGGCGTAGAAGGATCATCTGCCACTAGTCTTCCAGATTGGTGAAGTCGACACCGAGCCGAAAGAGATAGAAAATAAGGAGGAATGGGGCCTCATGGACATGGCCCTGAACGAGGTGGACGCGGCAGTTGATGCCCCCGTGCCCGTCCCAGCTCCCATCCCCGTGCCCGCGCCAGCGACCATCCCCGTAGCATTGACGGGCTGGTCGCTGAGCACAATCGCAGAGCTGGAAGCCACTGGCGTCAGCGAGGTCTCCGCGGACCCGCGCGAGCTCGTGTACATGCCAGCGCCAGCGCCCGTGCCCGTGCGCGCCCATGTGATGTCTACTACGCAACCTTCTTCTTGTAGACTCGTGTTGGGACTCCAACCGCAGAGTTTTGTAGGACAGTAGCAAATTTCCCTCAAGTAGATGACCTAAGATTTATCAATCCGTGGGAGGCATAGGATGAAGATGGTCTCTCTCAAACAACCCTGCAACCAAATAACAAAGAGTCTCTTGTGTCCCCAACACACCCAATACAATGGTAAATTGTATAGGTGCACTAGTTCACCGAAGAGATGGTGATACAATTGTAATATGGATAGTAGATATAGTTTTTGTAATCTGAAAATATAAAAACAGCAAGGTAACTAGTAACAAAAGTGAGCAAAAATGGTATTGCAATGCTTGGAAACAAGGCCTAGGGTTCATACTTTCACTAGTGCAAAGTCTCTCAACAATGATAACATATATGAATCATATAACAATCCCTCAACATGCAACAAAGAGTCACTCTGAAAGTACATGTAGTCCCCATGTGTGGTTTTGGTAATTGATGACAATCCTTATGGACTAATGTTTGCATTGATATATACATTTGAAGGTTAGTCCCATTGGAAAATGATTGAATAATAATGGAAGACAACTCCTTTGAAGCAACAATTACATTGAGATGATCAAAATGAAGTTCATTGGAGTATCTTAAGGGTTGCCATGCTTAGAGCTATGGTTTGAGCCATAATGGATCAAGATCTTAAAAGGATGATTTGAATGATGAATTCTAGGAGTGGCTCAAAGATATGATCATAATGGACTCATGTGTTGAGTCATGATTGATCAAGTATTCAAGCAAGCTATTCAAGTGAAGAATTCAATATACCCTTCAAGACGTCAAGATTAAACATGGAGTAGAGATATAGGTTGACCAAGATGAAGTTCAAAGATCGAACTCTAAATGGTCAACACACGACCGCAAATGATGCACCACATAGGATCTTGTGGTATGATAAGAAATTATCAATTGCACTCTGTGTACTAACCCATACTATGTGTTGTCTATGTTTTTGAGGGTTAGGTGATTCTCATGGGCTCGCATCGAGAGAGAGATTTCAAGTGTCTATGAGAGGATGACATCAAGTGTTGGTGATCATGGTTGACAAGGGCAAGTTCAAGATAACCATCCCGAAGGATTACATGCTTGAAGCTTGTGGATGATCACATGATGGACAAGTGAAGATGAATACAAAGCAAAGCTTCCCACATTGTGTATGGGGGAGCTACTTGAAGACTTCACCAATGTCTTGCCTTCATCTTGAGCCAAGAAGAAACATCAACATCAAGCTCAAGTGAACGGTTCGTGTCAAAGGTATAAGTTCCTTTAACATTAGTGTTGTGGAGTGATGACCACCAAAGAAACATATACACTCAAGAATGGATTCTCGATAGCTATGTAGTGTAGCTCTTTTATGATTCTTGAGTTATAGGGATCCTGCACTATTAAGAGGGGATCAAAGGGGTTCGTGATGGATTTGCTCAAGTCAACATCTTCTATACTCAATTCCACTCCTATCCTATATACCAAAGAAAATCCAAAGCCAAATAGGTTTCCCAAATATATGATAAAACCTTTGCATACTTGGCATCCTCCTTTTTGGTTGATCTTGGGTGGTTCTCTATTTGAGGACCTGGGGTTTTTCCATAGCTTCAAAACGAGCCCAAGATCATCCAAATCGGAGTCCGTATGAAAAAGTTGTGTATGTTTTAGTTTCGGGGTTCCTGCTGTTTTTTTAATGGCCGGACGTCCGGTAATGGCTGGACGTCCGGTAGTGTCCGGAAATCTGGTGCGCCATATCCAGAAGCAAATGGCCGGACGTCCGGTAGTGTCCGGAAATCTGGTGCGCCATATCCAGAAGCAAATGGCCGGACGTCCGGTTGTGTCCAGAAATCCGGTGCGCCATATCCAGAAGCAAACGGTCGGATTTCTGGTACTTACCGGACGTCCGGTGCCTCCCAGGACACCGGATGTCCGGCAAATACCAGACGTCTGACAAACCTGTTTCGCATATTTCATACTACATTCATCTGTTGGCGTGCTACAGTCATCGGACGTCCGATGATCCACCAGACGTCCGGTGCTTGTTTTGCCACCGGACGTCCGGTAATCCACCGGACGTCCGACACTTACCTGGGCAGAATTCCCCCCAACGGCCAGATTTGTGCCCATACTATAAATACCCCTTCACCACTTCATGGAGGGGTTGAGCAACACAACTATCTTGACCCACACTTGAAGAAAAGCTCCTTCTCCTTTCTCCTACCTCAAATCTTAGATCCCGGAGAGATTTGTGAGAGTTCTTGAGAGAGATTCCACTCAAGTGAAGATCCACTCCCTCTCCCTCTCTTGACCAAAGGAATTCATGATTTGAGCAAGTCTTGAGCATTTCCCCCTTGATCTTGTTACTCTTGGAGGTTGGAGACTCCTAGGCGGTAGGAGTGCTCCGGTGAGGAATCAACTTGTGATTTGTCCCCCGGAAAGTTTGTGAAGGTTTGGAGGCCGCCTCAAGGTCTACCACTAGTGGTTGGGAATCGCCTTCGTGGTGATATCTCAAGGAGAATAGGGTGAGCCTTCATGGCGTTGGTGTGACTTCGTGGTAACATCCACCTCTCTAACGGTGACTAGCTTCCCTCCAAGGAAGTGAACATCGGGATACATCATCGTCTCCGTGACTTCGGTTATCCCTAACCCTAACTCCTTACTTGTGGTTTACCTTGGTCACTTGACCGTGCATTCACTATTCTTGTTGTCCTCATTATATTGTGTTGGTTACCATATCGTAGAGATTATTTAGGCCAACACTTTATAGTCCGCAATTCATACTTCCTACTATTGTTCTATCTTGTGTTTAGTGTGAATTGCTAGCTTGTAACATTCATTTCCATATCTTGTAACATAACTTGTGTAAGCTTGTAGTGCTTACTTGAGTTTGCTTGTATCATTCAATTCCATATATTGTGATACAATTTGTGTAAGCTTGTATTGCCTACTTGTGGGTGTGTGTATTATTCATTTCCATATCTCGTGATATACATTGAGTAAGTTTGTGTAACTTACTTGTGCTTACTCATATCCTCATTGTTCTCATCTTGTTTATGCTAAGTTGTTGGTGCACTTAGTGAGCCTAGTATATTTAGGATTTGTGCTTGAAAAGTATCCGCTTAGTTTATTTCCGCATTAGGATATAGCCAAATCCGTAAAAGATTTTAAAACGCCTATTCACCCCCCCCTCTAGGCGACATCATGGTCCTTTCAATTGGTATCAGAGCTAGGTCTCTCCTTATTAGGCTTAACCGCCTAGAGAGTAACGATGTCGACTAGTGAACTAGTGCACGATGACACATTTTGTTTTAATGGCACAAATTACATTATGTGGAGATTACGCATGCTTTGTCACTTTCGGGCCATGGGTCCAAATGCTTTGCGAATTGTGGTTGTAGGGAATTCAAATCTAAAGGATGGACAATCTCTGTCACTTGATGATATGCATCTTGATTGTGAAGCTTTAAGTGTCATTCACCAAGCTATAACCTTCGAGGTGTTCAAGTCAATCTCGTCTTGTTTGTTGGCTCATGAAGCTTGGACCAAAATTGAAGATATATATGGTGGGTCCAATCTTGATGAAGACAATATTATTTTTGGGGAGTTAATGGAGGAGTTCTCCACATTTTTAAATCATGAAGAGGTCTTTATTGCTTCCACCTCCGATTACTTGCATACCTCAACATCTTTCACTTCACCAACATGTGGCTTACCACAAGGTAATGACATGGTGAGTGAAGAAATATCTCGTGATGATGGTATTAAGCTCATCATTGATGATCTTGCTTATGTTGATACTAGTGATGTATCTTCTATGGACACGAGCATATCTAACACCGAAAACATCGTACATTCTTGTGTAGAGAGTCCATGCATATCATCTAATGATGCACTCATAAATTCTTGTGATGATATGCTTGGTCGTTTGTGTTGCCATATTCAAAATGCCGTGATTCCCTCTAGTTCTCTTTGTGAAACTAACCATGTAGAGGAAATCAAGAAAAATGAGGCACGCTTGGTTGATGAAGAACCCTCTTCTCCAAAAGAATCATCATCAACTCCCTATGTTCACATGTGCCTCATGGCAAGAGGTAATGACGAGGTATCATCTTCTCTTAGTGATAATGATGATAGTTGTAATGAGGAAGATGATGAAGTCTTGACTCAAAATCTCTATGAGATTGGGAAAACTCTTCGTAGAGCTAAAAATAACACTTATAAAAGGCTCCAAGATGTTCTTGCTTGCTTTCAAAAACGTAATGACTTATTTCTTTACGAGCAAGCAAAAAGTGAACAACTTGAACATGAACTTGCTATGGCTCATCAATGTCTTAGTGACTTGAGGTCTTTAAAAGAAGAGATTGAAGTTACTCATTGTAAACTTAAAGAGGATTTTGAGCACCTTGACCTTGACTACAAGAAGGTCAAAGGAGAGCTCACCAAACTCTCTAAGTCTCATGAGGAACTTCAAGCTACTCATGCGGAGTCGCTAGCTTCTACATGCTCCTCTCATATTGATAATGATGCTTGTGCTACTAACTCTATCTTGTGTGAAGCATCGATATTAAAAGAAAATGTTGAGCTAAGGACTCAACTTGATTTGCTAACTAGCAATTATGGGAAATTGGGAGAAAGTCATAAAAAGCTCTCAGGCACTCATGAGGATCTTCTAATCTCTCATGATGAGTTAAAGTTAGCTCATGAGGCTATGGTCACCAAGGTAAAATCATGTGAGTCTCATGTGGATATTAGCACATCTTCTACTCGAAATGCCTTATTGCCATGTGCTAGTCCTTGCAATTCCTCTCTACATGATATTGGTACATCTTGTAATAAATTGCTCACCATGCCTTGTTGCTCTAACAATGAAGCTTCTACTTCCTCTAGTTCTTTTGTTAATACTAACCTTGTAGAGGAAAATAAAGAGCTCAAGGCCCAAGTCACTAGTTTGAAGAAAGACTTGGAAAAATGTTGTGATAATATCTTGAGTGTGCAAAAGGACCCTCAAGACAAAATAGGACTTGATTTCATCTCCAACAAGAAGAAGTCCAAGAACAAGAAGAAGGGACAAGATCAAGTTAAGAATTCGGCCAACATTACTTGCTTTAAGTGCAAAAATGTTGGACACCATGTGAGATCTTGTCCACTAAAGAAGAAGGCTTCAAATAAGAAGCAACATGGGAAGTGGCCTCAAGTTCAATCTCAAGATGTAGAAAGGCCTCCACCCATGATGAACCATGATGATGCTTCTCAAATTGAGAAAATAAAGAAGAAAAGAAAAGGGGGCACATGTTGCTATGTTTGTCGTGAGAAGGGACACATAGCTTCATCTTGTCCCAACGGTAACATATCTAAGCCTCCTATAGTGAATAATCATTATTCGCTAAGGAAGGATATTGTTGGCAATGTGTTTGCCAAGTTTGTGGGTTCCCAAAGAAGTTTGAAAGTGGACAAGACCATTTGGGTTGCCAAGCCTATTGTTACTAACTTCTTAGGACCCAACTTGGTTGGGGACCATCAAGCTCAAACTTGATCAATAGGTGTATGGAGGGCATTGGAGACTTGGCTACTTCATGAAGAAAAACTATTGTCACCATATGTTATGGTTAATGCCAAGTCAAGTGGATTATCATCATATCTATCAATCCAATGCTCCTCTTTGCGGTAACTTGTACTTGCATTGTTTACATTGAAAGTTACTAAGTCCCTTGCATGTTTAGGTTTTGTACCTAGCATGTGCTTGTATATGTTGTGCTTCCTAGTATGCTTGATTTGTGTTATCTAGCATGTGTAGGTCGCAATGCACTTCATATATTTGTGTGTGTGGTTTCGAGCCTTTATTGCTTCATTAGTTGAATCTTCCTTGGCTCTTTTGAGATATTAATGGATCATCACATTATGGGGGAGTGCTATGTTTTACGCATATCACAAACCTTAAATGTGTATATATGTGGGATACCACCTAGTATTGTTAGTGCAATATTATCTAGTTACTATGTGGTATGTAAAGCTCATTTGAAACTCAAATTCTCATCCATTAATTATCCTTAGTTGGGTTTCATTTGCTTCTTGTGGATAATACATGGATCATCATATTATGGGGGAGTGATATGCTTTGTGCATATCACAATCCTTGTTAAAATGAACAATTTAGAGAATTTATATTTGAGATTATCTTATATCTCCGTGGCATGCAATGCCTTGTTTATGTATGGCATTCTTGTGCGGTTTTGCCCATGGTTATCTTTAAAATCATATTTGGAAAATCGTTTGATTAAAGCTATTCCAGTTGTTGCTTTGCATGATGATCTATCTAGTTGGAATGTTAATAATATGCTATCCAAGCATTGTGTTTATTTCTAAACTCTCATGTTATGCTTGTGTTAGTATAGATGATCATGTACTTATTTGGTTTCTACACCGAATGATAACCCGAAATACCATTTTGTTCGAATTCATCTTATTGCTCTATATGAGAGTTTGTTATCTCATTGTTTATAGTGTCCTATATCTACTTGAGTGAGATATTCCTATGAGTATGTGTGCAATGCATATCTTATATGCTCATTGGTTTTTTCTTGGTTCATATGTTGAACTTTGTGTGCTATCATATGTTGATTTGTCACTTTGATTCATTTTGGACAACATGAATGACTAGTGATGTTATTGGAAGTATTAACGGTTATGTGTTCATTTGTCCAATTTGTATCTCCCTGGATTTTGGTAGGCTTGTGCATGCATATTTACTATGTGTAAATTCACATGCCTTGTTTGCTTTATTTGATCCAATATATATATGGTAAATCCATCAAATTCTTAATAGCTAAGATGTGCATGAAATTCAAATTCATATCAATATGCACATATTTAAGTGGTTTTACCCTAAGTGTTGTAGTTATGCTATCTACTTCGGACCCAATAAGTTTGGGGACCATATTGTACTTAAAATGTTTTAGGTACATTTGAGAAGCATTGGGTGCTTGGCTTATTCATGAAGGTGGTGGCACTATGAGGAAATTAGAGCCAAGCTTGGACATTTTATTGATCTACGACTTCATACCAATGCTATCTCGGTAACAAGTATTTACTTCATGCATATATATAGAAATGGGGTCAACCTTGTGTAGGTTGCATCATGGCATGAATTTCTTGACTCGTTCCTGTGATACTTGTTCCCTTTCTCAAAGCATCCCAACAATGATCTCTTGTTGCTAGTTGTGATGTCTTTGATGGTTGTGTGTTTGGAGTTCATTAATATACAATATGATTATATTAAGCCATGTGCTATGCTTTCAAGCAAAGATCTCATTGGTATATTTTATGACTCCCGTTTGGATATCTTATTCTTTCCTTTTGTAACTATTTTATGTGTACATCCTTATTTGTGGATATCATCTACCTAGAATCTTATACACGTGAGAGAAGTTACATCTCTAGTTGATATCCCTATTCTTTCATGTCCACCATTTCATTCACTTTTTATAACTTTGGTGGCTCCATGGAAGCATTTGTTGTATGAGTGCATGTCTTACCTCCTTGCATCTTAGTGCACTCATGTTTGGTGAAGATTGTTGTCCTCATGCTTGTCTTGACAAGCCTATTATTTCCTATCTTCATCATGGGTTGTCACAAGCTTTGATTTTTAATTTGCTATTAGTGAGCTTGTGAACCCATTTGCTTGACGTGTGTGTGACCTTCTTAATTTCGTGTGTGTGGGAAGGACATGTCTTGCACCTTGTATCTCATTTACTCAAGACTATGTTGATGCTTAATTCTCATCCTTATACTAGTCTTCTCAAGTGCTTTGACGTGACTCACACACATCATTTTGGTTGTGCCTATTCTTAGGTTGCCTCATTTACATGTTGCTCAACCATATGTTTGTTGCAAATGCTAGGCTTCTTTTCTTATCTATGTCTGCTTGAAATTGCTTTGTGTTCCTATTGATTTTGGGGGAGTGATGATCCTATTTTGTGCACTTGCATCCAAATACAAAAATTCTAAATAGTGCACAAATCATGGGGAGCTTCTCTATTTTCCGTAGAACACTCCTTTGCCCAAATCATAATATTCTTTTATCCTTTTGGCTCGTCGGATCTTTTGATTGCTTGCTTCACTTTGTGTTATGCAAATGAGATCAATTTGTGCCATGTGCTTTGTGCCATGTGCCTTGCTATTATGACTAGGTTTCAGTTGTATAATAATGGATTCACTTGTGTATATCATGTTCTTATCAATTGCGTCTATTTTGTGTATGCAAAGTTTCTTTGTGGATAAATATCATGATTATAATGGCCACTCAGAAATTTTTATACATGAGAAAGTTCATATCTCTCCTTGATATCATTTATTCCTTGCCGGCCACTTTGTTTGTTTCCTCTTATTCTTATGGTGGCTTCGGTAAGAGGTTGTGTCGTGAGTGCTTGTATGTTTGGCATATAATCTTGTGTTTTGACTGTTTTCCTCATATGTCTAATGCTTGTTTTCATACCTTCATATCTGGTTGCATTCTATAGATTCTGAGCTTCTCAAATTGTTCATTATTGAATATGTGCATTTGCGTTCACTCACATTTTGTCATATGCACACATCAAGGAGGAACTCATACTATATTGGTCTTCTAGATGTTTTGTCTTCCATTTTGGCATTTGTTGACAATGGGGGAGAAGTTTAGAGGGTTTAAGATAAATATCTTTTGAAGTCCTTGTTGTCATTCATGCATATCCACCCTAGTTATATATGCTTGTTGCATGAATGAATATATAGAGAAAACTCCAACTAGTTTATATCAACCAATATATGCAATGAAATTCAAAGTTCATTCACACATGCATATATTGTGGGGGAGCTTGCTCTATATATTGCGGTCTTACTAACATCAAATGCTTGTGTAGTGTTTTGATGTTAGTACAACCGGTTTTGATAAACATCAAGTTTCTTTGTGATAATTGATGCTATCAAAATCACCGCAAGTATACAATTTATCCTCGAAAAAATTACGTGCTTGTGTAAAAATTCATTATATAAACCCTCTTGTTGAGATTGTCATCAATTACCAAAATGGGGGAGATTGAAAGTACATGTAGTCCCCATGTGTGGTTTTGGTAATAGATGACAATCCTTATGGACTAATGTTTGCATTGATATATACATTTGAAGGTTAGTCCCATTGGAAAATGATTGAATAATAATGGAAGACAACTCCTTTGAAGCAACAATTACATTGAGATGATCAAAATGAAGTTCATTGGAGTATCTTAAGGGTTGCCATGCTTAGAGCTATGGTTTGAGCCATAATGGATCAAGATCTTAAAAGGATGATTTGAATGATGAATTCTAGGAGTGGCTCAAAGATATGATCATAATGGACTCATGTGTTGAGTCATGATTGATCAAGTATTCAAGCAAGCTATTCAAGTGAAGAATTCAATATACCCTTCAAGACGTCAAGATTAAACATGGAGTAGAGATATAGGTTGACCAAGATGAAGCTCAAAGATCGAACTCTAAATGGTCAACACACGAGTGCAGATGATGCACCACATAGGATCTTGTGGTATGATAAGAAATTATCAATTGCACTCTGTGTACTAACCCATACTATGTGTTGTCTATGTTTTTGAGGGTTAGGTGATTCTCATGGGCTCGCATCGAGAGAGAGATTTCAAGTGTCTATGAGAGGATGACATCAAGTGTTGGTGATCATGGTTGACAAGGGCAAGTTCAAGATAACCATCCCGAAGGATTACATGCTTGAAGCTTGTGGATGATCACATGATGGACAAGTGAAGATGAATACAAAGCAAAGCTTCCCACATTGTGTATGGGGGAGCTACTTGAAGACTTCACCAATGTCTTGCCTTCATCTTGAGCCAAGAAGAAACATCAACATCAAGCTCAAGTGAACGGTTCGTGTCAAAGGTATAAGTTCCTTTAACGTTAGTGTTGTGGAGTGATGACCACCAAAGAAACATACACACTCAAGAATGGATTCTCGATAGCTATGTAGTGTAGCTCTTTTAAGATTCTTGAGTTATAGGGATCCCGCACTATTAAGAGGGGATCAAAGGGGTTCGTGATGGATTTGCTCAAGTCAACATCTTCTATACTCAATTCCACTCCTATCCTATATACCAAAGAAAATCCAAAGCCAAATAGGTTTCCCAAATATATGATAAAACCTTTGCATATTTGGCATCCTCCTTTTTGGTTGATCTTGGGTGGTTCTCTATTTTAGGACCTGGGGTTTTTCCATAGCTTCAAAACGAGCCCAAGATCATCCAAATCGGAGTCCGTATGAAAAAGTTGTGTATGTTTTAGTTTCGGGGTTCCTGCTGTTTTTTTAATGGGCGGACGTCCGGTAATGGCCGGATGTCTGGTAGTGTACGGAAATCCGGTGCGTCATATCCAGAAGCAAATGGCCGGACGTCCGGTAGTGTCCGGAAATCCGGTGCGCCATATCCAGAAGCAAATGGCCGGACGTCCGGTAGTGTCCAGAAATCTGGTGCGCCATATCCAGAAGCAAACGGTCGGATTTCCGGTACTTACCGGACGTCTGGTGCCTCCCAGGACACCGGATGTCCGGCAAATACCAGACGTCCAACAAACATGTTTCGCATATTTCATACTACATTCATCTGTTGGCGTGCTACAGTCGTCGGACGTCCGGTGATCCACCAGACGTCCGGTGCTTGTTTTGCCACCGGACGTCCGACACTTACCTGGGCAGAATTCCCCCCAACGGCCAGATTTGTGCCCATACTATAAATACCCCTTCACCACTTCGTGGAGGGGTTGAGCAACACAACTATCTTGACCCACACTTGAAGAAAAGCTCCCTCTCCTTTCTCCTACCTCAAATCTTAGATCCCGGAGAGATTTGTGAGAGTTCTTGAGAGACATTCCACTCAAGTGAAGATCCACTCCCTCTCCCTCTCTTAACCAAAGGAATTCATGATTTGAGCAAGTCTTGAGCATTTCCCCCTTGATTTTGTTACTCTTGGAGGTTGGAGACTCCTAGGCGGTAGGAGTGCTCCGGTGAGGAATCAACTTGTGATTTGTCCCCCGAAAAGTTTGTGAAGGTTTGTAGGCCGCCTCAAGGTCTACCACTAGTGGTTGGGAATCGCCTTAGTGGTGATATCTCAAGGAGAATAGGGTGAGCCTTCGTGGCGTTGGTGTGCCTTCGTGGTAACATCGACCTCTCTAACGGTGACTAGCTTCCCTCCAAGGAAGTGAACATCGGGATACATCATCATCTCCGTGACTTCGGTTATCCCTAACCCTAACTCCTTACTTGTGGTTTACCTTGGTCACTTGACCGTGCATTCACTATTCTTGTTGTCCTCATTATATTGTGTTGGTTACCATATCATAGAGATTATTTAGGCCAACACTTTATAGTCCGCAATTCATACTTCCTACTATTGTTCTATCTTGTGTTTAGTGTGAATTGCTAGCTTGTAACATTCATTTCCATATCTTGTAACATAACTTGTGTAAGCTTGTAGTGCTTACTTGAGTTTGCTTGTATCATTCAATTCCATATATTGTGATACAATTTGTGTAAGCTTGTATTGCCTACTTGTGGGTGTGTGTATTATTCATTTCCATATCTCGTGATATACATTGAGTAAGTTTGTGTAACTTACTTGTGCTTACTCATATCCTCGTTGTTCTCATCTTGTTTATGCTAAGTTGTTGGTGCACTTAGTGAGCCTAGTATATTTAGGATTTGTGCTTGAAAAGTATCCGCTTAGTTTATTTCCGCATTAGGATATAGCCAAATCCGTAAAAGATTTTAAAACGCCTATTCACCCCCCCCCCTCTAGGCGACATTGTGGTCCTTTCACACTCCAAAGTTTCTATCGGAGAACATAGGACGAAAACATGCATCAACCCCTATGCATAGGTTACCCCAATGTCACCTCGGGAATCAGCGAGTTGAGTGCCAAAACATACATCAAGTGAATCAATAGAACATCTCATTGTCACCACAGATATCCCATCGCAAGACATACATTAAGTGTTCTCAAATCCAATACTCAATCCAACATAACGAAACCTCAAAGAGCAAGACTCAATTCATCACAAGAAGGTAGAGGGGGAAGAAACACCATATGATCCAACTATAGTAACAAAGCTCGCGGTACATCAAGATCGTGCCAAATCAAGAACACAAGAGAGAGAGAGATCAAACACATAGCTACTGCTACATACCCTCAGCCCCGAGGGTTAACTACTCCCTCCTCGTCATGGAGACCGCCAGAATGATGAATATGACCTTCGATGATGGTTTCCCCCTCCGGCAGGGTGCCGGAATGGGCTCCCGATTGGTTTTTCGTGGCTACAGAGGCTTACGGCGACGAAACTTCCGATCTAGGGTTCTTTTCGGAGGTTTGGGTATTTATAAGAATTTTTGGCGTTGGTCTCATGTCAAGGGGGTGCCCGAGGGGCCCACAAGCCTGGAGCTAGCGCCCTGGGGGTAGGGCGCGGCCAGCAGGCTTCTGGCCTCCTCGGTCACTTCCTGGCCCAGCTCCGGTGCTTCGGGGGTCTCTTTTGGTCCATAAAAAATCACCGTAAATTTTTAGCCCATTCCGAGAAATTTTATTTCTGCACAAAAAACGACACCACCGTAGTTCTGCTGAAAACAGCGTCAGTCCGGGATAGTTCTAATCAAATCATAGCAAAACCATATAAAATAGTTGTAAACATGGCATTAATACTTCATAAATTATAGATACGTTGGAGACGTATCAGCATCCCCAAGCTTAATTCCTGCTCGTCCTCGAGTAGGTAAATGATAAAAGAAATAATTTATGAAGTGTGAATGCTAGCAAGTGCACAAGTTTAATCAATGATAATTTCAATCACTTTTTCTAGCATCATTATATATCATAAACAGTAGATCATCTCATAAAACTTCTCATGATCAAGTAGCAAGCTATTCACATGTTAAAGTATAGACCATATACTTTCTTGAAAACTAACAAACTATGTTCTCGGTCATCAAACAATTGCAATTCATCTTATTTTCAGGAAGGGTCTATGTAAGAGCTTTGATTTAGCAAATTCCACATACTCAACTATCATATAGTCTTCCATGATTGCTACCACTCAAAGCATATTTTTAGAACAAATAGCATCCATCGAACACAGAGAAAGATAGGGGCTTAGTGTTTCGCCTCCCAACTTATTTATCATATAGATAATTGTCAACAATAATAATTCATGATCAAATATATTTTAATGGCCATATATGCTTAGATCTTCCCCATCACATGATGCTTGCCAACTAAAGATTAGGTTGGAATAAGAAATTTACTCAGCAAAAATAAAAGTAAAATATAGGCCCTTCATAGAGGGAAGCAGGGATTTGCAGAGGTGCCAGAGCTCAAAGCTTAAAACAGAGATGAATACATTTTGAGTGGCATGCCTTTCCTGTCAATGTAACGATCGAGAGTTCTCAATATCTTCCATGCTAAACACATTATAGGCGGTTCCCAAGCGGAAAGGTAAAGTTTACTCCCCCTCAACCATTCAAACACAAGCCATGGCTAGACGAATCCTCGGGTGCCCTCCATACAATCAACTTTCCGGGGGAGTTTGTTTCGTTATTTTTTGTTTTAATCATGGGACTAGGCATCCCTATTACCAGCCTCTCTCATGCAATGACAAGTGAATAAACACCCATCGTGAGAGTAACCCACTTAGCATGGAAGACACTGACCACCCCCTGCCGCTTCATGAGCGGTACGGGCACACAAAATAGATGCTTATTTGAATGATTAGAGGTGGCGCATGCAAATTTACTTGGAACGGCAGGTAAATACCGCATATAGGTAGATATGGTGGACACTCATGGAAGAAAATTGGTTAAAGGATTTTGGATTCACAAGCAGTATTCCTGCTTAGTACAGAAATTTTTGCTAGCAAAAGATTCTAAATAGCAAGCACCACATGTTGGAGGATCCATAACAATATAACTTCTATACAAATATACCCAAACATAACTCATTACGTTGTCTTTCTTGTCCAACTTCAACTAATTTTCTCAAGTTTGAAAATAATTAATGGGGCGCACAATCATAGAAGATGTCCAAGATAGTATATTTATATGTGAAACCTCTCTTCCTTCAATATTCTTTCATGATTGTTCAAGTGACCAATACTATGTTTGCTAACTTTCAATAAATTTACCACCTCTACTTCTTATATGTGAAGTCATTACTCCCCATGGGATAAGCATATGAAACATATATAATTTCAGATTTTATGATATTCAATTCATTCAACCATTTACTCATAGGATATAAGTGAAGCACGAGAGTAAATGACAAGCTACTCCAAAAAGATAAAAGTGAAGATCAATGAGTAGTTGAATAATTAGGTAGCTATGTGAAGACTCTCTCTCATTTAAAAATTTAAGATCTTGGGATATTATTAAAAAAGCAAGCAAAAAAAATGTCATTCCAAGGATAGCACATACCATGTGAAGAAGCAAAAACTTAGGCTCAACCGATGCTAACCGATGATTGTTGATGAAGAAAGGCGGGATGCCAACCGGGGCATCCCCAAGCTTAGACGCTTGAGAATTTTTGAAATATTAACTTGGGATGCATTGGGCATCCCCAAGCTTGAGCTCTTGTGTCTCCGTAATACCTCTCATATCATAGTTTCTCGGAATCTTAAAAACTTCATGAACACAAAACTCAACAAGAACTCGTGAGATAAGTTAGTATAAATCCATGCAAAATCTTATCATTATATACTGTAGAAAATCACTAAAATTATAATTTGACATTGAATACTAAATGTCTCTGCATATTTAATACTCCCATCCTCAAATAGAATCATTAAACAAGCAAACATATGCAAACAATGCAATCATAACAGCAATCTGTCTAAACAGAACAGTCTGTAAAGGACTAAGGAATATCCATACTTAATTAACTCAAAAAATTATGAAAATTTACCACACTGTATAGAATTTATCATTTCATATTGTGTCAAAAAATCAAGCTTTTATCACATTTTGACTTTTCTAGGGAATTTTTGCAATAGCGACAAACTTTCTGTTTTGAAACAGCAACTCATATACTTGCAAATTGAGCATGGTGAAGGCTATCCTTGACACTTTTATTGAAATAAAAGATACAAAACCTTATTATAAATAACATCAAGAAAATAAAAACAAAATAAAATGACTCTCCAAGCAAAACACATATCATATGACGAATAAAAATATAGCTCCAAGTAAGGTTACCGATAATGTTGAAGACGAAAGAGGGGATGCCTTCCGGGGCATCCCCAAGCTTAGTTGCTTGGGTATTCCCTGAATATTACCTTGGGGTGGCTTGGGCATCCCCAATCTTAGGGTCTTGTCACTCCTTATTCTCCTCATATCGATATCTCACCCAAAATTTGAAAACTTCAATCACACAAAACTTAACAAAACCTTCATGCGATCCGTTAGTATAATAAAACAAATCATTCACTTGGGTACTGTCAAAGACAAGATTAATAATTGTTCTCACACAATGCCTACTGTAAATTATCATTTCCATAATTTATATTAAGCACTATAAGCCATTGAAACCATAAAACAAGCAAACTATGCATTGCAAACAGAATCTGTCAAAAACAGAACAGTACGTAAAGATCAGAATTAAGGTCATACTTATGTAACTCCATAAATTCTGAAAAATTAGGAAACGTAGAAAATTTGTATACCGATCAATTGTAAAAATTTCAGAATTTTTCCACGCTCCAGTAAAATATACAAATTTCTGTACTGGACACAAAAGTTTCTGTTTTTGCACAGAATCAAGTCAACTATCATCCACACTATCCCAAAGGCTTTACTTGGGAAACAAAACCTATAAAACATGATTACTACAGTATCTTAATCATATTAACACACAAAAACAGTAGGGGTAAATGTTGGGTCGTCTCCCAACAAGTGCTTTTCTTTAATGCCTTTTTAGCTAGGCATGATGATTTCAATGATGCTCTCATAAAAGATAAGAATTGAAACATAACGGGAGCATCATGAAGCATATGACTAGCACATTTAAGTCTAACCCACTTCCTATGCATAGGGATTTTGTGAGCAAACAATTTATGGGAACAAGAATCAACTAGCATAGGAAGGCAAAACAAGCATGACTTCAAAACTTTCAACATAAAGAGAGGAAACTTGATATTATTGAGATATGTAAAAGCACATGTTCCTCTCTCATAATAATTTTCAGTAGCATCATTAATGAATTCAACAATATAGCTATCATACAAAGCATCCTTTTTATGATCCACAAGCATAGAAATTTTACTACTCTCCACATAAGCAAATTTATTCTCATGAATAGTAGTGGGAGCAAATTCAACAAAATAACTATCATGTGAAGCATAATCCAATTGAAAATTAAAATCATGATGACAAGTTTCATGGTTATCATTATTCTTTATAGCATACATGTCATCACAATAATCATCCTAGATAGCAACTTTGTTCTCATAATCAATTGAAACCTCTTCCAAAATAGTGGAATCATCACTAAATAAAGTCATGACCTCTCCAAATCCACTTTCATCGATATTGTGAAAAGATTCAACACCCTCCAAAATAGTGGGATCAATACTACCTAGAGTTGACACTCTTCCAAACCCACTTTCATCAATATAACCATCGTAAATAGGAGGCACGCTATCATCATAATAAATATTCTCATCAAAACTTGGGGAACTAAAAATATCATCTTCATCAAACATAGCATCCCCAAGCTTATGGCTTTGCATATCATTAGCATCATAGATATTCAGAGAATTCATACTAACAACATTGCAATCATGCTCATCATTCAAAGATTTTATGCCAAACATTTTATTAATTTCTTCTTCTAAAACTTGAGCACAATTTTCCTTTCCATCATTTTCATGAAAGACATTATAAAGATGAATAATATGAGGCAACCTCAATTCCATTTTTTTGTAGTTTTATTTTATAGACTAAACTAGTGATAAAACAAGAAACTAAAAGACTCAATTGCAAGATCTAAAGATATACCTTCAAGCACTCACCTCCCCGGCAACGGCGCCAGAAAAGAGCTTGATGTCTACTACGCAACCTTCTTCTTGTAGACTCGTGTTGGGCCTCCAAGCGCAGAGTTTTGTAGGACAGTAGCAAATTTCCCTCAAGTAGATGACCTAAGATTTATCAATCCGTGGGAGGCGTAGGATGAAGATGGTCTCTCTCAAACAACCCTGCAACCAAATAACAAAGAGTCTCTGGTGTCCCCAACACACCCAATACAATGGTAAATTGTATAGGTGCACTAGTTTGGCGAAGAGATGGTGATACAAGTGTAATATGGATAGTAGATATAGTTTTTGTAATCTGAAAATATAAAAACAGCAAGGTAACTAGTAACAAAAGTGAGCAAAAACGGTATTGCAATGCTTGGAAACAAGGCCTAGGGTTCATACTTTCACTAGTGCAAAGTCTCTCAACAATGATAACATAACTGAATCATATAACAATCCCTCGACCTGCAACAAAGAGTCACTCCAAAGTTTCTATCGGAGAACGTAGGACAAAAACATGCATCAACCCATATGCATAGATTACCCCAATGTCACCTCGGGAATCCATGAGTTGAGTGCCAAAACATATATCAAGTGAATCAATAGAACATCCCATTGTCACCACAGATATCCCATCGCAAGACATACATCAAGTGTTCTCAAATCCAATACTCAATCCAACATAACGAAACCTCAAAGAGCAAGACTCAATTCATCACAAGAAGGTAGAGGGGGAAGAAACACCATATGATCCAACTATAGTAACAAAGCTCGCGGTACATCAAGATCGTGACAAATCAAGAACACGAGAGAGAGAGAGAGATCAAACACATAGCTACTGGTACATACCCTCAGCCCCGAGGGTTAACTACTCCCTCCTCGTCATGGAGACTGCCGGGATGATGAAGATGGCCTCTGGTGATGGTTTCCCCCTCTGGCAGGGTGCTGGAACGGGCTCCCGATTGGTTTTTCGTGGCTACAGAGGCTTACGGCGGCGGAACTTTCGATCTAGGGTTCTTTTCGGAGGTTTGGGTATTTATAAGAATTTTTGGCGTTAGTCTCACGTCAAGGGGGTGCGGAGGGGCCCACAAGCCTGGAGCTAGCGCCCTGGGGAGTAGGGCACGGCTAACAGGCTTGTGGCCTCCTCGGTCACTTCCTGGCCTAGCTCCGGTGCTTCGGGGGTCTCTTTTGGTCCATAAAAAATCACCGTAAATTTTCAACCCATTCCGAGAACTTTTATTTCTGCACAAAAAATGACACCACAGTAGTTCTGCTAAAAACAGCGTCAGTCTGGGTTAGTTCTAATCAAATCATACCAAAACCATATAAAATTGTTGTAAACATGGCATGAATACTTCATAAATTATAGATACATTGGAGACGTATCACCATGCACCCACCGCGGCGCCGGTCCCCATGCGTTTGCCTGCACCCGCCGCGCCCGTGCCCGTGCACGCGCCCCCCTCTGCGGCATGGGATGCCGCCATCGACCGCTACCTCGCAGCGCCGCGAGTTGCCGTCCTCCCGCGCCCCGCCTGTCGATCGCGCGACAACATGATGTTTGATTTCCAAGTGAAGAACATTCTGTGCTGCCTTGAAGACTTCAACAACGGCGTCCCGGAGGACGACAACGATAACGCCGGCGCGGCACGCCGCCTCCACCGCCGCCGCCGCCGGAATTAGTTTTTTTTGGGGTTTAATACTGTATCATTGTATCTCGATCATATGAATATAAATTCGCAGTGTGACTGAATGAAAGATATGGTTTGAATGAACTTGCGTTTTTCTCTCTGAATGTAAAGACTTATCAAACGATTTTCTTTAAAAACAACGTAAATGGTTTTTAAATATAAAACACTCATCGCAAATGTTTTAGATAGAACACCCGTATGCAAACCGATAGCTTCCCCAGGAAGCCAAGGGAAAATGTGCCGAGCAGGATTTGTGCAGCTCTTGATCGCAGACGTTTTAGATAGAACACCTGTATGCAAAGTGAGAGCTATGGTCTTCCCCAGTAAGCCAAGGGAAAATTCGCAGCGCAGGATTTGTGCATCTCTTCAACGCAAACGGTTCAGATTGAATACGGTATGCAAAGCCGGACTTCGGCGCTAAGCCAAGAGAAAATGTGCCGAGCAGGATTTGTACATCTCTTCAACGCAAACGGTTGTTTTGGATGACCCGTGTGCAAGCATGTACAGACAATTTGGTAAGATTTGCATCTGTCATATTGGGTATATTGCCATTTGTCAAACTGGAAAGATTGATATTTGTTGATCTAGTAGCATTGCCATTTGTCAAGCTTGTAACACTGCCATTTGTCAAAATATGCAGCTAAAAATCACTAGCACTATCTAATTTTTGCAACTAAAATTCAATAATTAAGCATAGATTTCATTCATAGATTAAGCAGTCATTCTTTATACAAACAGTTCAACTCGACAGCTGGACCGACCAAACTTTTTCCCAATTGTTGCCAACCACGTACTGAAATAGCTAGTTGAACTATATACTAGCTAGTTTTAAGTACGTTGTACAGTTCCATCACATCTATAGTCAGATGAACTAAACAAAATATCCCTCTAAATACTACTACTACGGAGGGGCTTTGTACTACTTCCGGCAGCCTCTCCTCTGCCGAGCACGCTCAGTAAGAGGCAAAGGAGGAGGAGGCTACCGAGAAGCTGGACAACTGCAATACGGTGCCTGCCGCTGCTACACCTTCAGTGACGCTCACCTCGAACGCCCTCCGCCGCTCCAGACGACCCCTCTCAAAGCGGTGGTTCTCCTCATAGATCTCCTGATTCCTCGCCTCTGCGGCGGCGTGTGCTGCGGTCGCGGCAGCGGTAAGGCTCTTTGCATGCTCGACGAGGTGCTCCTCCTCCTCGCGCAGGAACTCGATGTAGCGCGCAAGGTCGCTATCGCACGTGCGGGCATCCACCTCCGTCTCCCGCCTTCGGGCGGCGGTGGCGGAGCGGGTGATGGCCATGGTGGCCTGTCGGTGTACTAGAATAGGGGTACCCTAGTACCCCGTACTTGTGCACGGGCAGTAGTAGCATCCCGCGGCCAGGCTTGCGGGAGGACAGCCAGAGAGAAGCTCAAGATTATTAAGCCATTCAAGAACAAAGTATACAAAGCAAGAGTTAAGGCCCCGGCAAGAGGAGCTTGCCGGGAGGGACAGCTGAGGCCCAGCCTGAGGTTTGCTGTAGCAGAGTACTTGCCGCGGCAAGGTACTTGCCCCGGCAAGTCATTGGCTGCGGCAAGGTATTGGCTGCGGCAAGATAGCAGCTGCGGCAAGGTACTTGCCCCGGCAAGTTACCTTGCACGGCAAGCTATGGGTTGCGGCAAGCTGTCAGGTGCGGCAAGGTCTTGCCGCGGCAAGCGTTACTGTACCACTTTGCTACTGTGCTGCTCCGGTGCCTCTGCCAGCGTGGCGCTCTGGGTCCTTCCAAGCGTGTGTGGCAGGGCACTGTGTAGACGGCGGTACACTGTAGCTAGCGGTGCAGGAGCAGGTGGGATAGGCTTTTCCCACGTCCAAGACGTCCGGGTACATGTATCTGGACAGCTAAGGCATGGGCATTTAATGCCCTTGTCCCCTGCCGTCAGTGGTAGGTAGGACATGTCATCCTGGTAATAATGGCCTTACTGTAGCAACTTTCCACCTCTACCTTTACTGTTTGCCACCTGTTGGTGACCCCTTTGTGCATATAAAAGGAGGCCCATAGGCAACATGGAGGGGAGGGAGGAACTGGGAGATGGAGAACTCCAGTATTGTACGCAGCTACTCTGTACTGTAGCGCTCCTGGAGCTAGAACAATCATACAGATAATAAACCAAAAAGCAGGAGTAGGGTTTTACGCATCCGTGCGGCCCGAACCTGGGTAAATCTCTCTCGTGCACTGTCGTGTTCTTCGCTAGATTTGCTCTTCGTGCGACCGTCTCTCCCTGCCGAACGTAAAGGGGTCCTTCCCTGGGTCCCATAGGTGATCGCGGATTCGTCCCCGACATGGCCGCCAGTGGGGTGGCGGCCATGACGGCCACCTCCCGCCTTCGGGCCGCGGCGGAGGAGCGAGCGATGGCCCTGGCTTTCGACGATGGTGTGGCGGCTATGGCGGCAGACGGTGGGGTGGCGGCAACGGCGGCTGTCAACAGCTACCGACGGGCAGCGGCGGTGGAGCGTGTGGTGGGTGTTCCGCGAACACCCAACAGGGACGCCACGCGCACTACACTACCCTAGGGACTGCGCCGCCGCCGCGGTGTAGCCTCCCAGCTGGAGCTGTCCTCTGATGATGGCGGAGTGGCTGAGCGACGACGACGGACCGGTGCCATTGGCAATTATGGAAGAAGCAGACGAGATAAGCTACAGGGAGGGAGGGGAAAATGCGACACAGGACTCACCGACCATGAGGGTTTATATATCAGGCCGGTAAGCATTGGGATTTTGGGGGATTTCACCGAGTCGGGCGGGAAGCTTGTGTGGGAACCTGCGAGGTTGCACAGGAACGGGCTCACCAACGATTCATTGGCGCCACTTCGAGCCACCGTTTGGCCAAAAGAACGCCCCCGTGCGCTGGGCAAGCTTGCGCTATAAGCCGTCTGTGGCAGCGGGGTGACAAGATGTGCGAGAGGAGGACGAAATGACACGTACACATACAGTTAATAAAAAAATGTTTGCGATTTAATTACCTACTACCCCCGTCCTGGTTTATAAGTCGTCTATGTATTTTTGTGCCAAATTTTGACTAGAGATTTAACAAATAAAATACGAATGCATGTCGCCAAAGATTATATCGTTGGATTCGTATTTGAACATAGTTTCCAATTATATAATTTTTATAACATGCATCAACATTTTGTTGGTTAAATTTAAGGTCAAAATATGGCACGGAATATAAAGGCGACTAATAGACGAAGACGAAGGTAGTAGCACACGGCCGCTCTCTACGCAACATCGCAACTGTCGGCCGGCTTGTAGACGACCATTCCCTGCATGTTCAACTGCTCTATGTGTGTGGTTGTGATGTCTACTACGCAACTTTATTCTTGTAGAGTCGTGTTGGGCCTCCAAGCGCAGAGTTCTGTAGGATAGTAGCAATTTTCCATCAAGTGGATGACCTAGGGTTTATCAATCCGTGATAGGTGTAGGATGAAGATGATCTCTCTCAAACAACCCTGCAACCAAATAACAAAGAGTCTCTTGTGTCCCCAACACACCAAATACAATGGTAATTTGTATAGGTGCACTAGTTCGGCGAAGAGATGGTGATACAAGTGTAATATGGATATTAGATATTGGTTTTTGTAGTAGGAACAATAAAAAACAGCAAGGTAGCAATTGATAAAATGGAGCACAAACGGTATTGCAATGCTTGAAAATGAGGCCTAGGGTCAGTACTTTCGCTAGTGCAATCTCTTAACAATGCTAATCTAATTGGATCATATAACCATCCCTCAACGTGTGATGAAAAATCACTCCAAAGTTCTTATCTAGCGAAGAACATAAGAAGAAATTGTTTGTAGGTATTCTTTCCGATCGATCTATCCAAGAGTTTGTACTAAAATAACACCAAGTTATTCTTTCCGATCGATCTATCAAGAGTTCGTACTAAAATAACACTAAGTTATTCTTTCCGATCGATCTATCAAGAGTTTGTACTAAAATAACACCAAAGCAAATTCAGATTCATAATACTCAATCCAACACAAAGAACCTCAAAGAGTGCCCCAAGATTTCTACCGGAGAAACAAAAGACGAGAACGTGCATCAACCCCTATGCATAGATTACCCCAATGTCACCTCAGGAATCCGCGAGTTGAGTGCCAAAACATATCTCAAGTGAATCAATATGATACCCCATTGTCACCACGGGTATTCATAGCAAGACATACATCAAGTGCTCTCAAATCCATAAAAGTATTCAATCCGATAAAACGAAATCTCAAAGGGAAAACTCAATTCATCACAACAAGATAGAGAGGGGAAAACACCATATGATCCAACTATATTAACAAAGCCCGCGATACATCAAGATCGTGCCATCTCAAGAACACGAGAGAGAGAGAGAGAGATTAAACACATAGCTACTGGTACAAACCCTCAGCCCCGAGGGTGGACTACTCCCTCCTCATCATGGTGGCCGCCGGGATGATGAAGATGGCCACCGGCGATGATTTCCCCCTCCGGTGGAGTGCCAAAACGGGGTCTAGATTGGTTTTTTGTGGCTACAGAGGCTTGCGGCGGCGGAACTTCTGATCTAGGGTTACCCCGAGGGTTTTTGGAATATTTGGGAATTTATAGGGCTAAGAGGCGGTGCGGGAGGCCACCGAGGTGGGCACAAGCCACCAGGGCACGCCTGGGCCCCCAGGCGCGCCCAGGTGGGTTGTGCCCCCCTCGGGCCACCCCTCTGGTACTTCCTTGGTCTAACTTGTGTCTTCTGGTCCAGAAAAAATCACCAAAAAGTTTCGCTGCGTTTGGACTTCGTTTGGTATTGATTTTCTGTGAAGTAAAAAACAGCAACTGGCACTAGGCACTATGTCAATAGGTTAGTCCCAAAAAATGATATAAAGTTGCTAAAAAAATGATTGTAAAACATCCAAGATTGATAATATAACAGCATGGAATAATCAAAAATTATAGATACGTTGGAGACATATCAGCATCCCCAAGCTTAATTCCTGCTCGTCCTTGAGTAGGTAAATGATAAAAACAGAATTTTTGATGTGGAATGATGCCTAACATGTTCATCACATAATCTTTTCTTTGTAGCATGAACATTTGGACTTTTATATGATTCAAAGCAATAGTCTAGTTTTGACATGAAGATTTCAATACTCAAGCATATCAACAAGCAACCATGTCTTTCAGAATATCAACACTAAAGCAAGTTATCCCTAGCCCATTATGCTCAATCATTGATCCATTCATGAAACACACTCGCATATTAGCTACACCCAATGCTCAAGTACGATCATAGTGCCCCTTAGTTGGTGCTTTATAAGAGAAGATGGAGACTAAAAAAAATTGCATAAAGTAAAAAAGAAAGGCCCTTCGCAGAGGGAAGTAAGGATTTGTAGAGGGGCCAGAGCTCAAAGCAAAAAATTAAGAGATAAAACATTTTGGGTGGCATGCCTTTCCTGTCAGCGAAAACGATCGAGTAGTTCCCAATACTTTCCATGCTAGATATATCATAGGCGGTTCCCAAACAGAAAATAAAGTTTATTCCTTTTTCCACCATACTTTCACATTCCACGGCTAACCGAATCCACGGGTGCCGTCCATACCAACACCATCCAAGGAATTTATTATTTGACAACATAAAGTAAATTCATTTTTCATTTCGGGACTGGGCATCCCTAACACCTTTGCTGTACTCTCGTGCAATGACAAGTGAATAAACACTCATCTTGAGAATAACACATCTAGCATGGAAAAATATCAGCCATCCCCTACCGTTTCATGAGCGGTACGAGCACACAAAAGAGAAATTTATTTTGAAAATTAGAGATGGCACATACAAATTTGCTTAGAACGGCACGGAAATACCGCATATAGGTAGGTATAGTGGATTCATATGGCAAAACTGGTTTAAGGATTTTGGATGCACAAGTAGTGATCATACTTAGTGCAAATGAAGGCTAGCAAAAGATTGAGAAGCATCCAACCAAGAAACGAAAAATCTGATAAGCGAGCATTAAGCATAACTAACACCGAATAATGCACCACAAGTAGGATATAATTTCATTGCATAACTATTGACTTACGTGCTTGCATAGGGAATCACAAACCTTAACATCAATATTCTTACTAAAGCATAATTACTCATCAACATGACTCACATATTATATCATCATATCGCAAAACTATTACAAGGAATCAAGTTTATTTTGTCCAATGATCTTCATGAAAGTTTTTATTATATCCCTCTTGAATATCTATCACTTTGGGACTAGTTTAATGTGTTGCTTTTGATAGGTCAAACAAATCTAAGTGAAGAACATGAGCATAAAAACTTTCTTCTCTCAAAATAATATAAGTGAAGCATGAGAGAATTTCTTCAAAAAAAATAAAGCACACCATGCTCAAAAAGATATAAGTGAAGCACTAGAGCAAATGACAAACTACTCCAAAAAGATATAAGTGAAGATCAAATGAGTAGTTAAGTAAATGGGTAGCTATGTGAGGTATCTCTCTTATTTAAAAGTTTCAGATCCAAGTATTTTATTAAAACAGCAATCAAAATAAAACAAAATGAAATTCCAAAAATAGCACAACTCATGTGAAGAAGCAAAAACTTAGGCTCAACCGATACTAACCGATAATTGTTGAAGAAGAAAGGTGGGATGCCTACCAGGGCATCCCCAAGCTTAGATGCTTGAGACTTCTTGGAATATTAACTTGGGATGCCTTGGGCATCCCCAAGCTTGAGCTTTTGTGTCTCCTTAATTCCTTTTATATCACGGTTTCCCTAAATCTTAAAAACTTCATCCACACAAAACTCAACTAGAACTCGTGAGATAAGTTAGTATAAATCAATGCAATAACCTTATCATTCTCTACTGTAGGAAATCACTAAAATTATTATTTAACATTGCATACTAAATGCCTCTGCATATTTAACACTCCTATCCTCAAATAGAATCATTAAACAAGCAAACATATGCAAACAATGCAAACATAACAGCAATCTGTCTAAACAGGATAGTCTGTAAAGAGTGCAATTTTACTAATACTTCCCTAACTCCAACAATTCTGAAAATTTACCACACTGTAGAAAACTTATCATCGCTTATTGTGCAAAAAATATCAACATTTTATCACATACTGACTTTTCTACAGAATTTTTGCAACAGCGAAAAACTTTCTGTTTTGAAACAGCAACTCATATATTTGCAAAATAAGCATGGTGATGGCTATCCTTGCCACTTTTATTGAAATAAAAGATGCAAAATATTATTCTAAATAACAGAAATCAAATCCTAATAAAATAAAATGACTCTCCAAGAAAAACTCATATCATGTGACGAATGAAAATATAGCTCCAAGTGAGGTTACCGATAATGTTGAAGACGAAAGAGGGGATGCCTTCCGGGGCATCCCCAAGCTTAGTTGCTTGGATATTCCTTGAATATTGCCTTGGGGTGCCTTGGGAATCCCCAAGCTTAGGGTCTTGCCACTCCTTATTCTCCTCATATCGATATCTCACCCAAAACTTGAAAACTTCAATCACACAAAACTTAACGGAACTTCGTGAGATGGGTTAGTATGATAAAGACAGATCATTCACTTTGGTACTGTCAAAGACAAGATTAATAATTGTTCTCACACAATGCCTACTGTACTCTACAATTTCCACAATTTATATTAAGCAATATAAGCCATAGAAACTAGAAAACAAGCAAATTATGCATTGAAAATAGAATCTGTCAAAAACATAACAGTACATAAAGATCTGAATTAAGGTCAGACTTCTGTAACTCCAGAAATTCTGAAAAATTAGGACAACATAGAAAATTTGTATACCCTCTTAGGGAGCGCTATCTGGGTCTCCCAACACTGGTTGGAAGATCAAAAGATGGGGCTTTTAAGCATGTTACAGAAAGTTCAAAAGGGAAAGTGAGTGGATGGAAGGGTCAAGGCCTCTCAAAGGCGGCAAGGGAAGTTCTGATTAAATCTGGCCTCCAATCGACACCTACCTTTACCATGAGTTGTTTTCACCTCTCAAAGAAGATGTACCAGAACCTGACTTCTATCTCTTCGAAATTCTGGTGGGGCGCAATGAATGGTGAACGAAAGGTCCATTGGATTGCGTGGAAGAAGATGTGTGCTAGCAAGCGCGATGGTGGAATGGGTTTTCGTGACCCGGAAGCCTTCAACCAAGCACTTCTAGCCAAGCAAGCTTGGCGCATCCTTCAGGGGCCAAACTCCCTGTGTGCGCGTGTGCTCAAAGCACGCTACTTCAAGGAAGACTCCATCCTCACTACTTCATGCCCTTCCTCGGGATCATACACTTTCAGGAGTGTGCTGCATGGGAGAGATCTACTCAGGGAGGGTCTCATTTGGAGAATAGGGAATGGATCCAGGATTAACATCCACCATGATCCTTGGATCCCGCGTGAAGGGAGCACGAAGCCTTTGGGGCAACTATATTTGCCGGGAGTAACAAAAGTGGCAGACCTCCTTATACCCGACGGGTCTGGATGGAATGACACACGCGTAGATGCCATGTTCACCCCGGGAGATGCAGCGGATGTCAAGCAGATCGCAGTCGGAGGTCCCGGCGAGGAGGATTACCTAGCGTGGAATATGACAAAGAATGATGTTTTTTCGGTAAGGAGTGCCTACCATTTGCGTATGTCCATGAACCGGGCGAGGACCGGACAGCCGGAGTCCTCTTCTTCAGTCCAAAAACACAAGGGTTTTATGGCATTGTGGGAAACTAACGCCCCAGGGAAGACCAAGATCCACATGTGGCGCCTTATCCGCAACGGTCTTGCAGTTGGGTCAGAGTTGTTTCGTCGTCGGATCAAGCCAGGTGTTTTTTGTGCGGCGTGTGGCCGGGAAGAAACGGTGGTTCACCGTTTTTGGACATGCCAGCATTCATTCCAGTTTTGGAGGACGTTGTGTTCGGAATTGGGAGCAGCGGTGGAGACCCCGCCATGCCAGATTCACTCCCAGAATGCCATTGCCTCTTGGCTCTTGGGCTGGTTCACCTGTGCGGCCGACGAGGAGAAGGAGCTCATGGTCCAGGCTGTGTACAGTTTATGGCTCGCCCGAAATGAAGCGAGAGATGGAAAGAGAATTGCGGCGCCACATGAAATAGTGATGGCAGTTAAGTTACACCTTGCAGAATGGAAGCTAGCACATGAGAAAAGCAGTCCGACGCAGGAGCCGGCGGTGATCCAACGTTGGGAACCACCAGATGAGGGATGGGTCAAGCTCAACGCCGATGGAGCCGTTTCTAGGCATGGGGATAAAGGTGGGGGCGGAGCTATGGTGAGAGATCACCACGGTGCATTTATAGTGGGAGCATGTCATTTCTACCCACACCTTGCCGATCCAGAAGCTTCGGAAGTCCGTGCTTGCAAGGAGGTGATCCGGATGGCGATGGAGAGACAGATACCGAGAGTGCACGTGGAGCTAGATAGCAAATCGGTTATTCAGATGATAAACCAGTCAACTCGGAATTTGTCTGCCGTTGGACCATGGATTCAGGAGATCAAGGAGATGCTCAACTCATTCACAGAGTATAAAGTGTCGTGGATTCGCCGTACTGGGAATAGTGCCACATATAAGCTTGCTAGGGTAGGAGTAGGAGAGGAAAGAAGTGATGTTTGGGTGGATTCTCCACCAGACTTTATTTTAGATGTAATCTCAGATGAGATCCCAAACTTTGTTTAGCTGAATAAAGCGGCAAGTTTTCCCCCTAAAAAAATGTAAAAAATTCAGAATTTTTCCACGTTCCAGTAAAAGACAGGAATTTCTGCACTTGACGCAAAAGTTTCTGTTTTTGCACAGAATCAAGTCAACTATCATCCACGCTATCCCAAAGGCTTTACTTGGCACTTTATTGAAACAAAAGCTATCAAACATGATTAATACAGTAGCCTAATAATGTGAACACACAAAAACAGTAGGGGTAAATGTTGGGTTGTCTCCCAACAAGCGCTTTTCTTTAATGCTTTTTAAGCTAGGCATGATGATTTCAATGATGCTCACGTAAAAGATAAGAATTGAAACATAAAGAGAGCATCATGAAGCATATGACTAGCACATTTAAGTCTAACCCACTTCCTATGCATAGGGATTTTGTGAGCAAACAACCTATGGGAACAAGAATCGACTAGCATAGGAAGGCAAAACAAGCAAAACTTCAAAAATTTCAACACATATAGAGGAAACTTGGTATTATTACAATATGTAAGAGCATATGTTCCCATCTCATAATAATTCTCAGTAGCATCATGAATGAATTCAACAATATAGCTATCACATAAAGCATTCTTTTCATGATCCACAAGCATAATTTTTTATTACTCTCCACATAAGCAAATTTATTCTCATGAATAGTAGTGGGAGCAAACTCAACAAAATAACTATCATGAGATTCTTGATTGGCATAATCATATTGAGCATTAAAATCATGATGACAAGTTTCATGGATATCATTACTCTTTATATCATACATGTCATCACCATAATCATCATAAATAGGAGGCATACTTTCATCATAGTAAATATTCTCATCAAAACTTGGGGAACTAAAAATATCATCTTCATCAAACATAGCATCCCCAAGCTTATGGCTTTGCATATCATTAGCATCATGGATATTCAAAGAGTTCATACCGACAACATTGCAATCATGCTCATCATTCAAAGATTTTTTGTCAAACATTTTATAGAATTCTTCTTCTATCAATTGAGCACAATTTTCTTTTCCATCATTTTCACGAAAGACATTATAAAGATGAATAATATGATGCAACCTCAATTCCATTTTTTTGTAGTTTCCTTTTATAAACCAAACTAGTGATAAAACAAGAAACTAAAAGATCCAGTTGCAAGATCTAAAGATATACCTTCAAGCACTCACCTCCCCGACAACGGCGCCAGAAAAGAGCTTGATGTCTACTATGCAACTTTATTCTTGTAGACTCATGTTGGGCCTCCAAGCACAGAGTTTTGTAGGACAGTAGCAATTTTCCCTCAAGTGGATAACCTAAGGTTTATCAATTCGTGGGAGGTGTAGGATGAAGATGGTCTCTCTCAAACAACCCTGCAACCAAATAACAAAGAGTCTCTTGTGTCCCCAACACACCAAATACAATGGTAATTTGTATAGGTGCACTAGTTCGGCGAAGAGATGATTATACAAGTGTAATATGGATAGTAGATATTGGTTTTTGTAGTAGGAACAATAAAAAACAGCAAGGTAGCAATTGATAAAACGGAGCACAAACGCTATTGCAATGCTTGAAAATGAGGCCTAGGGTCCGTACTTTCGCTAGTGCAATCTCTCAACAATGCTAATCTAAATGGATCATATAACCATCCCTCAACGTGCGATGAAGAATCACTCCAAAGTTCTTATCTAGCGGAGAACATAAGAAGAAATTGTTTGTAGCTATTCTTTCTGATCGATCTATCCAAGAGTTCGTACTAAAATAACAGCAAGTTATTCTTTCCGATCGATCTATCAAGAGTTCGTACTAAAATAACACTAAGTTATTCTTTCCGGTCGATCTATCAAGAGTTCGTACTAAAATAACACCAAAGCAAATTCAGATTCATAATACTCAATCCAACACAAAGAACCTCAAAGAGTGCCCCAAGATTTCTACCGAAGAAACAAAAGACGAGAACATGCATCAATCCCTATGCATAGATTACCCCAATGTCACCTCGGGAATCCGCGAGTTGAGTGCCAAAACATATCTCAAGTGAATTAATATGATACCTCATTGTCACCACGGGTATTCATAGCAAGAGATACATCATGTGCTCTCAAATCCATAAAAGTATTCAATCCGATAAAACGAAATCTCAAAGAGAAAAATCAATTCATCACAACAAGATAGAGAGGGGAAAACACCATATGATCCAACTGTATTAACAAAGCCCGCGATACATCAAGATTGTGCCATCTCAAGAACACGAGAGAGAGAGAGATTAAACACATAGCTACTGGTACAAACCCTCAGCCCCAAGGGTGGACTACTCCCTCCTCATCATGGTGGCCGCCGGGATGATGAAGATGGCCACCGGTGATGATTTCCCCCTCCGGCGGAGTGCCGGAATGGGGTCTAGATTGGTTTTTCATGGCTACAGAGGCTTGCGGTGGCGGAACTTCTGATCTAGGGTTACCCCGAGGGTTTTTGGAATATTTGAGAATTTATAGGGCGTAGAGGCGGTGCAGGAGGCCACCGAAGTGGGCACAACCCACCAGGGCGCGCCTGGGCCCCAAGGCGCGCCCAGGTGGGTTGTGCCCCCCTCGGGGCACCCCTCTGGTACTTCCCTGGCCCAACTTGTGTCTTCTGGTTCACAAAAAATCACGAAAAAGTTTCACTGCGTTTGGACTCCGTTTGGTATTGATTTTCTGCGAAGTAAAAAAAAACAAGCAAAAACAGCAACTGGCACTGGGCACTATGTCAATAGGTTAGTCCCAAAAAATAACATAAAGTTGCTAATAAATGATTATAAAATATCCAAGATTAATAATATAACAGCATGTAACAATCAAAAATTATAGATACGTTTGAGGCAGCCACAGCGCGCTCTGCTCGCGTCCCGCCACGCGCGCTGTGCTCTCGCGTCCCTCTGGGTGCTCTGCCCTCGTCCCGCCACGCGCGTTGCCAGTGTTTAGGGCCGGCGCACGATCACGTACGTTTGAGCTGCCATTATGCATGCGGTTGCGCCGGGCGCGGCGCCACGATGCAGTTACCCGCTACAAAAACTGCCATGTGGACGCGCCGAGAATCTAGGCCGCCCGCCCCTCATTTATTACTGCGGCCATTTACCTTCATCTCTCGCGCCACATGACACAATAAGCACACCCACGATGATACATACAGAGAGGACATCCAGCGGTTCCAATGGCGCTCCCCGTGGCTCCAATGGCGCTCCCAGCGGCCGACGACGACAACGGGGGGCAGTTCACCACGCATCACGTAGTGGACACCCACATGAGGGGGAAGGCCCTCTCGGTGGTGTACACGAATGAGCCGGTCTCGGTGGAGAGCTCCATCCAAACTATGGAGCAGTTGCTTGCTGAGGACAAGTACCAAGTGGTCGGCTTCGACCTCGAGTACACCATCGGTCGTGACGGGCACGACCAGAAGGTTGCCATCGCCCAGTTGTGCGTGCGACATGACGTCCTCGTCTACCACTACCACCTGGCCACAAGGCCTTGCGAGCGTTTCTCCAAGTTTATCAACAGCTCTGACTACAGTTTCGCTACGGTGGACACCACCAACGATCTAAAAGCGCTCAAGGTTTCGGGCTTGAAATGCCAGAATCTTGTCAACATCCAGGACCACTACAAGGTCTGGGGCAGCGACAACAACAAACAGAACTCCCTGGTTGACCTCGCCTCGGCCATCATCGACCCCTACTACATGAAGATGAAGAATGAGAGTAAGAAGAACAAGAACGCCTGGCACAGTGTCTGGCATCAGAGACTGGATGAACAACATGTCAAGTACGCGGCCAAGGACGCGTACACAAGCTACGAGATGTACAGGCGGATCGTTGACATGAGGAAGTATCTTCTTCCTGCCCCAGACGAGGGATCGAGCCATAGAGCAGTGGCGGGAGCATCACAAGAAGTAGATGACTAGACGATCGTTTCTCCTAGTTTAGAATGCATGCAATTGTTTATTGAGGTGTGTGCGAATGATCTGTATAGTCACTTATGTAATTGGATGTTTATTTCAGATATATATATATATATATATATATATATATATATATATATATATATATATATATATATATCTTATTCTTCTGTAGACAAAGCAAATCGCACGGCTCATTAGCAGCAATCATCTGTGTTATTATTGGTCTTCACACATATTTCTGATTACGGACCTGTTTGATGCGTATCACACACATCTTGTTCAGTCGAACTGTTTCTGTTGTCTTGGCTCATCGCAAACAGTTCATCCGAGTGAACTGTATGCCCTCCATCGCACACACCTTGATCTGGCTGACCGTTTCTATTATATTGCCTAATCACACACAGTTCATCCTAGTGAACTGTATGCCGTATATCGCACACACCCTCATCTGGCTGCCCGTTTCTGTTGTTCTGCCTCATCGCAAACGGTTCAGCTGGATTAACCATATGCCACGCATCACACACGTAACTCTAATCTGAACCGTGTTTGATGTCACCGCCATCGCAAACGTTTTGTATCTTTTTTCACGGTTTTATTACATCATCATTTTTTATTAATGCATCGCACACAGTTTCGTCGAAGGGTCTCTGATTGGACTGTCGCGTTTGGACCAACCTGCAGTAGTGCGCATCAGCTACCAGACGCCATCCTTGGGGAGATCATCTCCCTTCTCCCCACGAAGGATGGCTGCCGTACAAAAGTCCTCGCATCTCGGTGGCGCACTCAGTGGCGTGCCATGCCTCTTAATCTCGACTGTCGTCAGCTATCTGTCGATCATGATTCTAAACTCACCGGAGCCAACATCTCCTCCCACTAGGGCTCCGTTCAACGCATCTGCATCCCGGCATGCTACCTGCTGGACATACCCTGCACGGTGGGCGCCTGGCTGACATACCGTCAATTCAAAAAACTCCAACAGCTTGAGTTCTACCATTACTACAATGATAGGTTACTACCATTCGATGTATCTGTGCCCTCACCACCGATGCCCATCTCATGGTTTTCCTCCTCTCTCCACACAACCACCTTGACCCGGTGCCATCTAGCAGATAATCTGGTACAAATGCTTCGACTCCCACTGCTAAAAAAACTTACGCTTATATTGGTTAATCTGTCGGAGGCCTCATTGCACAACATCATCCACTCCAGCTGCCCGGCCCTGGAGCGCTTGGTGCTTGTTTTTGGAAATGGAATCCATGTCCCTTGTCTCAAAATTAAGTTGCCTCACCTTGTAAGCATTGGAATTTGTTTTGAAGGACAGGAGCTCATCATCGAAGATGCCCCTTCACTTCAAAGGTTGCTCCTTCATTGGTGTTATAAACCTTCGCAAATAACTGTGGTCTCTGCGCCTAAACTGGAGACCTTGGGTGCAATTGATGATCCGTTTAAATCGTTCAAGATGGTGTTTGGCTCCACACTTATTCAGGTACTGTATATTATTCATGTACACTTTTGTAATCTGCATTTTTCATTTGTGCGCATAAGTTAAATATCATCTTGGAGTACACTTTCGGTGCTAATATTATGTTCTATGCTGAATCAAGAGCTTGTCCATGGATGGCCTATCAGTGGTGCTGGATTCTGTCAAGACCTTATATATCAGTATGTGGTGTCTTGATCTGAACACGAATATTAGCTTGCTGCGATGCTTTCCATGTCTGGAGAATTTGTATATAAAGGTGATGATTTCACGCACATTGAAAGCCCATATATAATGTACTAGAATTAACTGTTCAGCTGTCGCTCCTTCGACATACTCTATTTTAAACATTAATTATTTTCAATCTTCATGTCTATTTAGGTACTAGCACTTGGAGAAAAAGGTATAACCAATCGATGGGTGAGGAAGCACAAGGATTTTCTCAGATCTCATGACATTCGCTTGAAGACAATAATGTTGGAAGGATATGCATCCAACCCTGCAAACACTAACTTTGTCACATTCTTCATGTTGAATGCGAGGTTACTATTGTTCGTGAGGATTAAGTTTTTCAACAAGAATTTTCTCACGGATGGATATGTTGAACATCATAAAAAGAAGTTTCGGGTGGACCTAAGGGCTTCTGAGCGTGCTCGGTTTCTATTTACAACAACTTGTCATCATCATGGACCAGTAGAATTTTTGTGCGGGGATCTTGATTTTATAGATCAGACCGATCCATTTGATTGTGACTGCCCAAAACTTTGGTGTAGTTAGATGTTATTGCCTTGTTCAATCTGGGTTTTGTCTAAACCCGATGAACAATTAATCCTCGTGCTTTTGGACCGTTTGTAATCCGGAGTTAGATATTGTTGCCCTTTTCAACTCGGCTTTGACCCATATTTTCTTTCATACTAGGCCAATGGTTTGCCATTTCTTTAATTAAGACATAAATATTATAAGCAATCACAACATAGGGAAAGAACATCACTCTCGCGGGATCCTTGAGATCATTGTTCATTACAGAACCCGCAAGTTCTTGGCGCCCGCCAGTACCCACAAACTTATTTTTAGCTAGCACACCAAATGAGATGTAATTCTTAATAATAAAAGCTGCATGGTAGTGACAGATTTGGATTCTGACATTTGGGACCCACGAGGAAAAAACCTATCCAGGGTGGTGTCGACTCGATAGTAAACATTGAGAAATCTGGTTTTAAAATTACTGTAAATCCAAAACTTGCCTCAAAATCATGAAAATTGGCATGGTGTATGACATGGCACCAACATGCTGTGGTAAAAAAATAGTCCAATTTGGGACAAGTTTTGGTATAAACTTCTTACAAACCAGAGCTTCTCTCAAGAAGTCTCATGGTTCCGAGAGGGAACTTGTCACCTATGTGTGCAAAACGACATACGCTGTCTCTTCCCGCCTTGATTTATTTTGCAGAGGCAACATGCAACTATAGGAGTGTCGTCCTAAAAAATATGAAATTATTCAGCGTTCATTTTGCTTTTTTTATACATTATTTGAGTTTTCTAGGCATTTTGGAACATACTTTGGTGTGTGCAAATGTCATGTGTGTACTAGCCACCTATGTAATTGGATGTTCAATTTGGTTATGGAATCAAGTCCTTATAAGTTATAAGTACATATATTGTTGTTCTGTATGCAATGACAACGCACACGGACCATACTAGGGAACCCGTCGGTGATGAATTCATCAATCGCTGACAATTGTGTACCAGCAAGCGTTTGCCCACAACACACACGGTTTATTAGCAGAAATTATCTGTGTTATTATGGGTCTTCACACACATTTCTGATTAGGAACCTGTTTGCCGCATAACACACACATCTTGTTAAGTTGAACCGTTTCTGTTGTGTTGCCTAATCGAAAACAGTTCATCCGAGTGAACTGTATGCCATATATCACACACACCTTGATCCGGGAGAATGTTTCTGCTGCATTCCTTAATATCAAACAGTTCATCCGAGTGAACTGTATGCCGTATATCGCACACACCTTCATCTGGCTGCCCGTTTCTATTATACTGCTTCATCGCAAACAGTTCATTGGACTGAACCGTATGCCACGCATCGCACACGCAACTCTAATTTGAATCGTGTTTGATGTCTCCGCCATCGCAAACATTTTGTATCATTTTTTACGGTTTTTTACATCATCATTTGCGATTAATGCATCGCACACAGTTTCCTCGAAGGGTCTCTGGTTGTAGTGTCGCGTTAGCAGCATCCCGCAGTAGTGATATAGTGTATTAAGTTCATGGAAAAATAGAGTAATGCAATAAGAACGATGACATGATGTAGACAAGCCAAATTCAAGTATGGATAAACCCCATATTGTTACCCTTAATAGCAACGACACGTGCGTGTCATGTCTCTTTCTGTCACTGAGATTGAGCACCACAAGATCGAACCCATCACAAAGCACCTCTTCCCATGGCAAGATAAATCAATCTAGTTGGCCAAACCAAACCAATAAATCGGAGAAGAAATATGAGGCTATAACAATCATGCATAAAAGAATTCAGCAAAGACTCAAAAAATATTTATGACCTTTATATACAAATAATATATATGACCTTTATATACAAATAATATTTATCACCTTTATAACAATCATCGCCACTTTGTTGGACACGTCTTTACCACTCGGCCGTCCCGCGCATCGCCACTTGGTTGGACACGTCTTCACCACTCGTCCGCACCGCGCATCGCCAGTTGGTTGGACATGTCTTCACCACTCATCCGCCCCGCGCGTCGCCACTTGGTTGGACACGTCTTCACCACTCAGCCGGCCCGCGCGTCGCGAGGGATAGGTTTGCAAGATAATAAAGAACGTGAAAAATAAAAGTTAGGTGCTTTTTAATAAAACTGCAATTAAATTAGTATAGCGAGTGTGAAGAAGTGGTGGTAGCAATTCGCTAAGTTACTAGACCGATAGAAAGTTTTTATGTGGGAGAGGCCACTGCTAGCATATCATCCCTTATTTAGAATTCTATGCACTATGATTAAAACTATAGCAAGCATCCGCAATTAACAAACTTCATTAAGGTAAAAGCCAACCATAGCATTAAGATATACTGGTCCCTCTTCAATCCCGTATGAATCAATTTCTATGGTAAAAAGAAGATTTTGTCACTCTTGCCCTCCAATGTATAGTCCTATCAACATACAACTAACCCTATGATGTGATCTACGCGCGCGCTCATATGATGGGCACCAAAGGACATCAACATAACCATAAGCAAATTAAACCAATCATAGCAATTCATCTATCACCCATAGGACAACAAAATCTACTTGAGCATCATAGGATTACAACACATTATTGGAGAATAATATGAAGCAAATGGACCAGTTTATCTGGCGAACATTTGTCGTGGAGAAATTGCTAGCGAACACCCGGTTGTCATGCCATAATAACTAAAATTGCCATGCAATTTTGAGGTACTTGCCATGTATGTAATGGAAAATTGCCATGTTTAGGGGGGGGAAATGCCTGCGACACAGTGTAATGTTTTTTTTAAATTCCATACATTTCCCTTCGAGTGAATGTTCATCAGATAGATATACCGATAATTTATATGAACCCATCAAAAAGGGGAGATAATATACCAGCCTCCAAACCGCTGCCACCGGTCCCTACCTCCTCCGTCCGTCGCTCCGGCAGCCGGAGGGGGTGGGGACCCTGGTGCTTCGACTTAGGTCTGTAGTTAGGGTTGGCCTAGTGCTTCCTTGAGGTGTTGTTTCCATGGAGGAGGTGGCGCCGCATCAGAATAAATTGCCTCTGCTCTTCCTCCATCCCGCCGTCGCTGCAACTGATGGTGTCGGGGGGGGGGGGGGGGGGCAGGTGGCCTGGTCGTCTCGCCGATCTCGGGATCCGGCGAGGTTCATGTCTGGTGGTCGGCCGACGGCGCTCTCGTGGGTGGCGGTCGTGTCGGCTGCTGTAGTTGTGTTTACTGTCTTGCATTTGGGTGCGTGGATGACGGCAGGCGGCCACGTTCCTCTTCTTCGACTACATCAGATGAAGTTGACGGCGTCAAGATGTGGTGACCACGGGGAAGATCCCCGACCTACGTGCCACAAAGACTCGGTCTCGTCGATTGCGGCGACCCGCTTCATCGGCTCAAAAAGCATCTTTGTATGCGGTGGTGCTCTCCCAGATATTGGTATAGCGGCTGTTCTTATCTTTTTCCGGCGTTGCCATGATGACGGCGGAGAACGTTTGTGGACTATGTTTCGGCGAGGCACGAGTTTCTGCAAGGGTGGAATGATAGTTTTACCTCTTGTGAAATTATTTGTGCAGAGTTGCTTGACAATCATTTGTGTCTCGAATGTGTAATCTCTGTGAACATATTGTCTAATGAAATATATGGTTGCTTAAAAAAAACGAAAATCTGCGTCTCGAGAGTTAAACGGCGGACGTCCACCTCATAGCACAAGGGCCAAAGCAGAAACACAGCGCAGGGCATGAGATCCCTCGTCCATCTCGGTCCTCTATCCAGCAGGCGGCCGCCGCACAACTATCCTCCGCCCTCTTCCCCATCTCGCCGCAGCAAGGCTAGTCTTCCTCTCCCTGTTCGGACCCAACCCCTCCTCTCGTCGCTCCACAAGCCTACCCCCCAGCCCTCCTCTCGTGTTGGGGATTTGGATCTAGTCTAGCCCCCTCTGCGGCGCGGCGGCGGATGCCGCGGATACCTACAAGGTGTACCCAAAAACCCTACAATTAATATTTTCCTTATAATTGTTCGTAGCTTTGATCCAGGTGCCAGACCGCAATTCGTATGCAGTCTGCTACTGATGTTATATGATGTATTCGTAGATGAAACTGACTTGATGGGATTGTTACAGTTTGTGATGGGAGACATGGTCACGGAATTGGACGAGGCAGAAGTAAGAAATGCAGAAAACACGGAACAGAGAGAGGCATACAATGTAGTTGACGATGAAGGGTCCCCTGTACCTGTACCAATGTTGCCTAGTGGAAAGGTATCACTTGAACATATATCCGTTTGGTGTTGGGTGCATTCGTCAGTTCAAAATACCACTGGCTGACCCGTGCGACAGCTAGTTCGTAGGATGTTAAGTGCCATGTTTATTTGCGTCGTAGACAATTCTTTTAGTTAAGGGCTTGTTGGGCTACAGGAATTTAAATGCATTTGGTACATATCTCAAGTAAATAGTTCGGTAGGATATGCATTGGTATTACCTGTTGACATGGGTTTTCTTATCATAGTTGGCAATGCTCATATCTCATAGTGATGCACATGAAGTGACTTTATACTCTTGCAGCACTGTGGCCCTAGTGTCCAGTAGGCACCAAGTATTCAGTTTCTATGTGCATACATGCATGTTGGTAGTTTGTGCCTGTCTGCGGGTACTATATGTGCCCAATGATTTAGACAGAAAGAAAGCTAGGCTTGCTTGCACTGCAGTTAAATTAAACAACAAAACTAAGTTTGTTGAGGAGATTACCAACGGACTTTGCAGATGATAAGTAACCACTGAATGTGTGCCTGTCAACATAATAATTATATGTCCCTTCGTGGCTGTTATGCATTTTTTGGTGTTTGAATTCACAAAGGAATTTGTGGTGAGAACTATTTGTCTATTAGTCTTTGTGTTGTTTGACTGGAAGACAAAATTCTGACCGAGAATGATTCATATTGTGTAGATTAATATATGTCACTTTTCTATTTCATGAGTCATCCTACCATGCTGCATTTAAACCGATTAAATACCTAACACAGGAACCTGTTGGCAACCAATCAATGACAGAAGGAAGACTGCAGCCAGCCGGTGATAATTACCAGGTATGCAGACAAAAATAGCATAATTACGACCTTCCCAGCTGTTATGCATTTCATTTTGTTTGAGTTGGAAAAATTGAACTGTTAGTCTATCAGTTTTTGTGCTGTTTGACTGGAAGTAATGATTCTGACCTAGAGCGATTAATATATGGCACTTTTCTATTTGTCTATTAGTCTTTGTGTTGTCTGACTGGAAGACAAAATTCTGACCGAGAATTATTATTATAGTGTAGATTAATATATGGCACTTTTCTATTTCGTGAGTCATCCCATCCTTCGGCATATAAACAAATTAATATCTAACACAGGAACCTGTTGGCAAACAATCAATGACAGAAGGAACACTACAACCAGCTGGTGATAATGATCAGGTAAACAAACCGAGCAAAGCATAATCATGTCACCCAAGTTAGATACCTGAATATGGCATTTCACAGTAGCTTAACATAAGTTATTCATTGTCATGCAGGACCCATCTTCAGATAGTATTGAAAAGAATACAGAAGGACTACTGGCAGATGGACAGGATCAACAAACCAACTCAGTTTACCATCCACTGCAGCAAGCCGAAGAAGAAAACCAGTTACATGATAATGTGGAAAGCAACGAAATGCTAAGGAACAATAGCAGCAGTGAAACTGATTCAGACAGCAGCTCAGGGAGCGACTCAGATAGTGAACTCGGAAAATACTTCTATCCTCAAATTGAGCAATTGGAGATGGCAAAACAACCAGAGCCTGGAATGAAATTCCAAACCCTTGAAGATGCGCACAGGTTCTATAATACATATGCTCTCCTAACAGGTTTTGAGGCAAAGCGCGGTACAAATTACATGAGGAAGAAGTTTCACCTCATATGCAACAGGAGTGGTAAATCGAGGGCAACTCCAGACCTGCAGAGGAAGCGGAAGAGAAAATCTATAGAGAAGACAAATTGCCAAGCAAAGGTAATAGTGAAGCTCACTAAAGGCCAATGGGAGTTCACAACAGTTCGTAATGAGCACAACCATCCGCTATGTCCTAGTGCTTCCCTCACAAAATTCTACTTGAGCCACAAACATATATCAACTGAAGAAAGGTCATTTCTGAAAGTTCTGCAACGAACTAGGATACCTCCAAATAAAGTTATGAAGATTTTTAGGAGAATGAGAGGCAGCTTTGGAAGCATTCCATTCAAGAAAAAAGATGGGACCAATTTACTATGTGCAGAACAACATAGAAAAGAGAACTCAGATGTTGGTAGAATGTTGATGTACTTCAAAGAAAAGGAGCTTCAGGATCCAAGTTTTCAATGCATGAAGCAAACAGATGAAGACAACATAGTTCGGAGTGTTTTCTGGACTGATGCGAGGTCAAGGATGGATTATGAGATTTTTGGAGATTTCCTGTTGTTTGATACTACCTATACCACAGATAGGCATAACATGCTATTTGCTCCTATTATTGGAATAAATAACCATGGGAGAACCCTCTTGTTAGGATGCGCCTTGTTACATGATGAGAGCGCTGAAACTTACAAATGGATGTTCGAAACACTTTTGCATGTGATGGAAGACAAAATGCCAGTATCAATTATAACAAACCAGGATGAAGCTATGGCAAAAGCAATTGGAGAGGTCATGCCACAAGTAAGGCATCGGTTGTGCAAATGGGATGTACTGGAAAAAGCACAGCAAAATATTTCAGCCTTCATGGCAGAAAGTGGTAGCATAAAAGCAGACCTGGATAGCTTGGTTGACAACTCACTGACAGAAAAAGAATTTGAAGAAGGGTGGGATGCACTCATTGAGAGATACGGTGCAAGTGAAAACGAGTACCTACAACTCTTGTGGCAAAGAAGGAAAAACTGGGTGCCTGTTTATTTCAGAGAAGATTTCTATCCATTTGTCCAATCACATGGATGTGACGAAGGGATGAACTTGTTATTCAATGACTATGTGCTTTCTATTGATAGAATAGAGAAGTTCATTGAAAGATGCGAGGAAATACATAAGAATATAACTAGAACAGATGAAGAAGATAGACTGCAAACAGGAACTGTACCTTCATGCTTTTCATTGCAGCCAATAGAAAAGCACGCAGCTAATATTTACACAAGGCAAATATTTCTGAAAGTACAGAGAGAACTTCTCCACTCTACCGCTTTCAACGTGCAGGAGGTCCAAAGAGGGGCGGTGTACCGACTGAACAAGGTTTTCAACTACGAGAATCCAGAGTTTGATCGAAATAACTTTGAAGTGCAGGTTGAATCTGGCACCAATGCATTCAAATGCCAGTGCGCAAAGTTTACCAGGGATGGAATACTGTGCTGCCACATATTCAGACTTTTCACACAGTTTGGAATCAATCAAATACCAGAGCAGTACATAGTGCCCAGATGGACTGAAAAATTCAGAGAAGAGAAGGAGAAACAGTACAAGGAAAAATGCTCAGAGCAGATGGACACTACAATGAGATACACAAATTTTATGACTAAAATGGCTGACCTCGGCAAAACAATATGCAGCAATGGCGCAAAATACGATGCATTCATGCTTGAAGTCGACAAGATTCAGGAGAACTTCGCAACGGCACAAAAATAATCCTGAAAATAATTATACCTGTGCTGTGGACAAGGGGGGCAGGCAACAGAAGCATCTGCGTCACTGCAGGGTTACTGTTATGCAAGTCATTTTGTTGAACTAACTGACCACCTCTACTGGATACTAGACTTGTGCTGCTAAACGGTGTTTGGAATTTGCCGGTTTTGATAGGTTTGAGTGGACCCGTTGTTGAACAGCGGAGTGTCTTTGGTGCGGGAATGAGGATGTCCAGCAGCAGGATTCTGTAGAGAATTAGGAGGATGCTCATGTCCAGGATGAAGTAGAATAGTTAGGATGTTTATTTTAGCTAATTAACAATTCAAGATAATGATAAGAGTCCAAGAGAACTAGATAGTGTCTATGCAATGTCTGTTAGTAAAATGCCAGAGATTAGAGCTGGTGAGTTTATCTGCCCCAGGAGTTCATGTGGTTAAAACAGTGTGTGTTGAATGCGCGATACTGTTGGCCTACTACTGCCATGACTGGGATAATGTCTTAACAATTTTTGAGTTGATTGTTTTTGAGATAGCTAACCACTTATTCCAAGCGGTGACTGGGATAATGTCTGATCCAGCATTTTGCTCATCTCTGAAAGCTTGTACCGTTAGATCTGATAGCTTATGGTTTTTCAGTGAAAGACCAAGTTGGATGAGTTGAGAGTTGGATTTCATCTACTATTTCAAAGCGTGTTTTGTGTTCAAAAGTATGGAGATCCTTCCGTTCGTGTGCTGAGGGCTGTAGTGACTCGCTCCACTCCAATAGGCGATCCGTTCCTGCTGGCTCCCAAGCCTCATGCCTCAGAGCATCTTCAATAGGCGCCTAAAAACTGCTCCGCGCGCTAAAATTCGAGATTTTTGGGCACCGGACAGCTTCAGCAGAAGCTGTAAAATAGTGCGCGCACAAAAAAGGGCTGGGCACGGGCTGAAAAACGCTATCGCATGCTGTAAATTTGAGGCGCTGGATTGCGCGTGCTTCACAATTTACACTGCGTGTTTTTTTTAGCGCGCGTTTTTGGGCATCTGGTAAACCAATGTTGGGTCCGGCGCGCTAAAAATGCTACAGTGGCGCGCTAAAACTATTTTAGGGCGCGAAACTTTTGTGCGCCTGTTGGAGATGCTCTTAAAGCCGTGAGAACCTTACGCCAGATTCCACCGGTGAAGACATGGGCCACAAGTAATTTTAACTAATAAAATATACATAGCAAAAGTAATATCATCGAAAATATGTTCAAATACGAATCCATCGATAATTTTTCGTGACATGCATTAACATTTTGTTAGTTAAATCTATGATCAGAATTTGACATAAAAAATATGAAGGGGACCAATAAACCAAGACACGGGTAGTACCCTTTAATAGTAGAGACATGAAGATAGTAACACCTACGAATAAATCAACTTCATCCACAGCAACACCTTCAACAAGGCAAGGACACAAATTCTTCGTAACTAAGCCGACTAGTAATGGTCAGGACAAAAGATTTCACCTCGATATGAAGCGGTTTTCAGTCAACTGCTTGATGATCGTCTGATAGTCTCCTTTGCCAGTACTCACACTCCACGCCATGGCCAAAAAGCACTAGCAGATTGGTATGACGTCTTCCCATCTTAGACCACCGCCACGTCTGTCTAGTGGACGCCCATGTCTCGACGCGGATCTGGCTGCTGCCACTTCACATTGGCGATTTTTCGTCAAAACAGACCACCTGTCGGATCGAAATAACAAAAAAGACCATCTCTGGATCAGATTGACAAAAGAGACCCCCTCGGCCGTGGCGGCAGGCGTGCCAGGCGACACGTGGCACCGGCCGCCACGCCATGAGGCGGCCGGCCCCGCCGCCACGCTGCCAGGCGGCGAGTCGCTGGCGACAGGATTCCAGGTGGCAACGGAATGGGGACTGGTCTGGTGGGCCACGCCGCCACCGTTTGAGGCGGCCGCCACTGTACCTGCTGCGCTCGGGCCGGCACACTGCTGCTGCCGCACGTGGGACGGGTGGGCCCTGCCACCACCTTGTGAGGCGGCCGGCACTGTAGCTGCTGGCACCGTATTATGTGTACCACACACTGGAGCGCATTTGCTTGAACCGGACATAGCAGCTTTTTGGTCGTCCAATCAGCGTAATCACTAGAGATGATCTTAGCTAGCACCGCAAATGCATCCAGTCAAACCCGTGCATGCAATGATGCCACTCAGTGACCCAACCCGTGCATGCAATGGCGGCAGCAACTACAGTTCCGGCCGCCCCATACGGTGACGGCAGGGCCCACCATACCTAGCTCCGGTCAAACCCGTGCATGCAATGGTGGCAGCAGCTACGGTGCCGGCCGCCTCATACGGTGGCGGAAGGGCCCACCATACCCAGCTCCGTTCCGTCCTGTGTGGCGAGGGGCTGAAAAACTGTAATGCGCAGGCTACCGCCTGGCATCGTGGCGGCGGGGCCGGCCGTCTCACGGCGTGGCGGCAGGTGCCACGTGTCGCCTGGCGCGCCTGCCGCCACGGCCGAGGGGGTCTTTTTTGTCAATCTGATCCAGAGGTGGTCTTTTTTGTCATTTCGATCCGGCAGGTGGTCTCTTTTGACGAAAAATCCACATTGGCGTGAGCCACACTTCAGCATCCACCATACCATCAGAGTCGTTGCGTCGGTGCTGGATGCTGACGGAGAACAATGAGTGCGCTCGTTGCTCATTAGCATCGGACTCAAGGTTTCCGATTTCAAAATGGCAAAATTTTCGCTGACCCTCTAACTAGTCAATATTTTTTGAAATTTTGAATTTTTTTTGGACAAATGAATGAATTTTTATTTGAATTAAAATAATTTAAATTTAAACAGTTAGATAAATAGAAATATCGCGCAAAATGACATAATAGTGTATTTATACTAAGGGCATCTCTAACCGATCCACTATAATTTAGAGGAGGACACATCAAAGTTTTCTTTAGAGGAGCATATTTACTCTTATAAAAAGTGTTGTTTCTAACCGAACTCCTAAACTTAACTCCTAAAAAAAAAATTAAAACATAAATTCGGTGCAAAATTGATTCAAACAACTTCATCAAACATGACTCTGAACTTGATTCAACCAGTTGCATCAACTATTTTACATAACTTAAATAAAATTGAAGCTAGATTGCATAAAAACTTTAAAAAATACAACTGGAATTCTCTCTCGTTCTCCAACCTCTCCCAATCCGATTCGGTAAGCAACGCGTCTTCTCCGACGCCACTGCCCCGACCCTCACTGCCGGCACCGCCCTGGCCAGCTCCGTGCCACCGTCGCCGGCGTCGAAGTCGTTGGAGCAAAGGTCGATGACCTCCGCCGCCCCATTCTTGTACATCTCGGCGCTCATCCTCAACATGCTTCGGATACATGCGATGGAGCTCTACCATATATGCCTCTCCGGTTTGCTCCACATGTCTTCCCAGATTTCCCTTGCGGTGGCCACTCGGAGGTCAACATGCACCAATTGCGGCAGGCCGTCAGGGAAATTGCACCAGGTGTCGGCGACGTGGAGGCGCACTGACATTATGTCGTACTCCCGTGCCTCTTGCACCGTCGAGAGGGAAGAGCCAATCCAAATCTTCTCATGTATTTCGCGATCGGTGGTCTCGCGACCCACGTCCCCCACCGGCGCTGCCGAACGTCGAGGTATTTCCTCTGTGGCGGCGGCGGCGATGGGAGGTCGGGGAAACGGGAACCGCTATCGCAGGAAGAGGAAGCGCCGCCGCGACCATGGGCTCTTGACTGCTCATGGCGACACGGATCCGCGCGACAACGAGGAGTGGCGGCAACTGGATCTGGCCATTTTTGGCGGCGGGACTGCGCTGGAGTGGATAAGGGTGGGGGTAGGGGAGCATCGGCGGGGCTTGAAAGGAGGTGAGGTGGGGTGTGGATATTTTTTACTCCACGAATGGGTGGTCGAGTATATTTAAGGGTAGCGGCAGTCACGGAGTAAAAAACCACTAATGACCATAGGGGTTCGGTTTGGTGCCGGTTGGAGGAGAAAAACAGAATTTATCCTCCTGTAGCCGAATAGTGAATCGGTTAAAGATGCTCTAAGGTTTAGTCCGTTGGTCAACTAGTAGTTGGCCAGGTTCGAATCTTATATTTGGTGCAAAAGTAATCAAAATGTTTGTGCCACATTATTCGAAATGTAGACCAACAGATTGGATGAAACTGACATGCTGCGGTACCGAAACAGATGCTAATACTAACTGATCCAAGTTTTCTTTACATAGAAATTCAAATTAACCATGATATTTCCAGCGAAAAGCAAAAAGTTTGCCCACTTGAAAATGTCAAAATTTCAGAAAATTTCAACGAAAATTTAAACCTCTGTCAGACTCTGCTATTGGTGTCCCGAACCTCCTTGCGCGAGAGTCGCTGCCTTCACACCAGACGAAAATCCCACTATATCAGACTTTGTAGACTTATTTTGCATTGAAAAGTACTATGTGATAATAACATATTATGTTATTCTATTATGATTATTGGCTATATTATTCCCGTTATGACTAGTGTATACGAGTGGGGCAGCATGAAGAGCAAAGACGGGATCAGACTAATCATGAAAGGGCAGTGATACGCGTCGGCCGGCCCACGGCCTGCAGCCATGCGATCCAGCAGGCAGGAGCCGTCCGATACCCCCTTCCCCCACGTCATCATCTTCCCCCTCCCGCGCTTCAGATCCATTCGACACAACGTGTGCCTGCCCCGGCCACCGCGTGCATGTGCTCTGGTGAGAGGTGAAAGCACCCGCGTCCTCTCCCTCGCCGTCGCCGCTCATCGCAGCACCCGCATCCTCCCCCTCGCCGTCTCCGCTCGTGCGCCCATGGACTCTTCCCCGGTTGAAGCTTTTTTCCATGGCGGAAGCTTTTCAGTGGGGGTTGAAGCCTTTTCCTCTATGCCTGTTGAAGCTTTTTCCGCCACCAGTTGTAACTTCTCCTAGGCCAGTTGAAGCTTTTTTCCATGTCAGGTTGAAGCATCGGCGCTCGTCGTCTGCCATGCATGTAGCAAAAAGGGTCGCCTGTAGTAGCAAAAACAGGATGTGGTTGTAGCAAAAAAAAAAGGATGTGGTTGTAGCAAAAACGCACTACATTCCCCGCGGTCACCATGGTCAACATTGAGGGAGGAAAGCCGGTTCCAGCAAACCGTGACAATGGTTCCAACAAATCACCATGTTGGTTGTAGCATTTCATCGATATTGCGATGGGGGTGCTTCTAGCAATCGCGGTCTCTGGTTCCAGCAAATCGTGATGCCGGTTGCAACATTGTCGTGGTGACCCCACCGCGCTCCACCGTCGCACCATTAATCGGGCTCGCCGTTCGTCGTTCAACTCCACCGACGCGTCGCTCGTCACGCCGGCACAACACGGCCGTGCGCCAGATGTTTGCATCTCGTGCAGGAAGCATCTCGCCGGCGCGCACTCCGGCTCGTACTCTGGCCATGTGTGGTAGCAGCTCTTCGGCTCGTACTCCGGCCACGTGTGATATCAGCTCTCCGGCGGTCAGGGGATAGCGACAGTCGGCGGGGTACCACCGAGGAAAGACGAATTCAACGCAGAAAGAAGCAAAGGGATAAGGTGGGTTTGCGCTAGTTTCTGGCCACATGATGCCCCTGATCAAACGTCCCCGCGCGCGTCCGGCTGAAAGTTCGGCCGGCGCGCCGGGTGTAAACGTTTATCATCATGAAATGCTAACATGCGGGAGTATACTTAAAGACTTTAGTACGTTTCATGGTAAATGAAGATAGTTGTCGGGGCATGACACCTATGGGATCCCGAGAGACCCCTTTTACGATTCGGCGGGGGGAGAGGTACACGCAAAGAGCAGAACCGGTGACCGACGCGTGAGGTTTTTACCCAGGTTCGGGCCGCTGATCAGCGTAAAACCCTACTCCTGCTTTGTGTTCTTATTGATGTTCTTGAGCCCAGCCTTCAGGAGCGCTCGCAATGAACAGTACGTTCAAAGAGCAGCTACGCATGCAGAATGGGCCAGAAGTCCTCCTCTTCTGTAGCAGTTGCCTTGGGCCTCCTTTTATATGCTCAAAGGGGTCTCCACAGTGGCAAAATGTACATACATTGAGGTGTAAAGTAGCTACAGGGTATCATACCTAACCCCTGACGGATTAGGACAAGGGCATTTAATGCACCGTGAGGTGTCCGTTTAGGTGTCCTCACTTTCTTGGGGATGGAAAAAGGGGCCATCCCATCAGCACCGCTTAAGCTCTCCTCCACTGACGCGCCGCCACGCATCCATGGAAGGAGCCAGAATGTCAGACTCGTCACTGTGCCGAAGCGGTGGCACAGTGGCAGAACCTCGCCAGGCGCCGAAACTTGCTGGGCGCCAAGCCTTGCCGGGCACCGATCCTTGCCGGGTGCCAAGCCTTGCCGAGCGCCGATCCTTGCCGGGTTCCTCAGGCCACCCCGGCAAGGATCTTGCCGGGGAGGCTGGTCTTCGATTTCCAGCTTTACTCATTTGCTGATCCTCAGATTTCTGACTTGATGATTTCCTCGATAACTTAAATCGACCTCGAGCTGATCCCGGCAAGCCTTGCCGCGAGGACGGCTAAAACTGCCCGTGCACAAGTAAGGGGTACTAAGGGCCCAATACTTAGTACACCGACAGGAGCCCCCGGGCCTGGGCCACACATGAGTGCGAGGCGTTGTTGGGCTAGGCCCAAACAGTGCACGGGCACGCGTGGCAGGGAATTAACTGCTCGCAAAGATCTTGTTTTACTGTGCCCCCCACTACGCGTACGGAGCGCGCGATGTGGGAAGCGTGCCAAAAAGGCAGCAAACTGTTTCGCGCCCACAGAGGCGCATTCATATTGGGGGATAAACAAGGCGGCCCCACTCCTTCCCCATAAAAAGGAGAAGTCGTGGAGGCGCAAACCCATTCACCCCCCTCTTCTTCCCAATCTGGCTATTGCCATCGCCTTCCTCTGCTCGAGCTCAGAGCGAAATCTTCCTTCTCTTCTGCTCGCCATTCCCGCGCTCGTTCCATCCTCCTGCTTCCATCTCCACAGCCGCCATGCCGCCCAAGACCAGCAAGGGCAAGGGCACAGACAAGGAGGCAAAAGCCGAAGTTCCGGAAAGCGAGCTGGTGAAGATGCAGAAGAGGCTCGTCGTCTTCCCTCCGACGCTTGACGCCGAAACCTTGAAGGGACGATACCAATGCATGTGGGCGAAGGGAACACAAGCCCACCCCGCCACGCGCGTCATCCCAGGTGCTAATTCCAAAGGCGGATCGGACAGATACCCCTTCTTCACCGCGTACTTTTATTGCGGGCTCTGTCCACCTTTTTCCGATTTCTTCAATGACATCATGTATACGTACGGCTTCCGCCTTCTTGACTTCACGCCGAATGCCGTATTTTGCATGTCGATCTTTGCCCATCTTTGTGAAAATTTTGCCGGCGTGATCCCCAATTCCGCTCTCTTCCGCCACTATTTCTATCCTCGAATCCAAAAAGGAGAGGCTCTCTCTGGATCTATCGCTTGGATTCCAAGGGCCTGGAACAAGGAGATATACCCAGATGGAGTTTACCGCGAAAAGTGGGACGAGTGGCGGGCCGAATGGTGCTGGATCCAGGAAGCAGATCCTCATCCTTTTTGTCATCCCCGGCGACAGAAGGTGGTCCGCGGCAAGGATTGGGGCGATCTCGCCGCAGAAGACGAGAAGCTCACAATCGCCACTACCAGAATCCTTCGCTTGAAGGCTGTCGGGCTGACAATGGAGATGATCGGCTTCGACTTCCTCCGCCGCCGCATCGCCCCTCTGCAGAATAGGGGAAGGCCAGCCTGGGAGTATAAGAACGCAGCGGATGTTATGAGGCTGCGCCCCGGACTGAACAACAACTTGACCGTTATGCAGCTTGGCGCCCTCCGCCAGAAGTTATTCCAGCGCGAAGACAAGCACCGGCTGCCGGCAAGGATCGTCCCCTTGTGCAACAACTCTGCACTGGGGTCGATCATTGCCTTCTTGCCGATGTTCAACGCCCACGGCCTTAACCCGACCTGGGTCGAGCCAAGCGAGGAAGAAGCGCAGAAATTCTTTGACAATCTGACGGAGAAGCCTGTCCGGCAAGAGCCAGATCTTATTCGCGCCACCACAGATCAGGAGGTAGCATATATCGCTACCAGAGTGGAGGAAGCAAATCTTGCCGCGGAGGCCGGCAGCGTTGGCTTCACAGAGTGGGAAGCCAGCGAGGCAGAGGTGGTAGTGGAGGCGAGGCCTGCCGGGGAGGACGAGGTTGCCGGGGAAGAGAGCGGCGCAGCCGCTGAAATCTCGTCCGGCGAGGACTCAGTCGAAGAAGAAGAGACGCGGGAAGAGCCCCCTCCCCCGAAGAAGAAGACGAAGCGTGTTCTTCGGAAGGCTGCGTCTGACATCCCGGCAAGCCAGCCCTCTTCGAGCGGCGAAGCCCCCGGCAAGAAAGTGGCCGACAAGACCGGACCGCGGCAGGGGGCCCGTCAACAGCCTGCACGGCGTGCGAGGCCCACACCAGCGGCCACTGCTGGGGCGGCAGGAGGGTCTCGCACCACCGCACCGGAAACTGCCCCGGCGCCTGCCACAGCCAAGCGGCCTAGGACTCCTCCTCTGCCTCCCCACTCAGGCACCGCAACGGAGGCCGACTTCGACATCTCCGGCTTTAGTCCGGAGCGAGAGGAAGAAGAGTAAGTACTTCGCCACAACTTTTTCCTTCCAATCTTGCATCAATTTTTACTGACTTGCTTGCATTGCTTCTGCAGTGACACAGAAACCTTGCTGGAGAGGATGGCGAAGAGGTCGAGGACTTCTACGGGCGATGAGCCCCCGGCAGGCTCCACTAGCGTGCCAGAGACCGTCATCGTGAGCCCGGAGCCTAGTCCTCAGCGCAGCCCCCAGCGTAAGTTCATTGTCCCTTTTTCTGTTGGCTGGTGCCGAAGCTTCCATTCTTGTCGCTGATATCTTCGGGTTCGCAGGAGAAGAACGGCAACAAGGAGAGGATCGCCCCATTGTGCCTCCTTCAACGACCGCTCCGCCCACAAGCACGTCTCCGGCAAGAGATCCTGCCGATGAGCCCGTCCAGATTGAGGAGGAGCCAACAAGCACGGACTCCGGCAACCCATTCCCGGCAACCGGAGTTGCCGGGAGAGGTGAAGCTACTTCTCGACAGCCCGACGCAGGTACTCGATCGCCTCAAAGTGCTAGCTATTCTTTTCCCCTTACTTCTTTATCTTTGATCACTCCAAAATCCAAAAATTCGATCTTATTCTGACCTTCTCCTTCTCCCTTCAGAGTTCTCTGAGATGGAACATATGGACGTCGACGCCGTCATCGAGGAGACCGCCAGGGATGCTGCTGCCGAAGCGGACAGGATCACCGCCAGCGAGGCCACCAAGGATGATGTTGCCGGGGCCGGTGATGCTCTTGACGGGGAGGCCGCCAAGACGGCACGAACGGAAATCGCGGAAGAACCTGCCGAAGAGGGCGACAGGGAGGCTGGAGACCATACTGACGGCATTCCTGCCGCAGGAGCGCCAGGCGCTGCATCGGCCGCGGAGCCCCCTGTCACTGGTGAGGCGGCCACTGAAGACCAGCCATCAACATCTGACGAGCCCTCATCCAGCAAGTACCTCAAAGTTGGCGAAAACCTATTCATCAACTTGCCAGGGACGGCAAGCACCGAGGCACCAGCCGAAGGAGAAATTTTTGAGGAAATTGTTGCCGCTGCCGGGCTCGAAGTTGTTGACGATCCCAGCGCTAGCAGTGGCAAGTCTGAAGAGGATCGGCTCCTTCAGGCCATGGGCAAAAACTTCCGCAAACTCCAGGCTCTCCATCGTGCCCGAAAGGAGAAGGCGGACTCCAGAATGGCAGTTGTCGAGGCAGCCGAAGCGGATTTTCAAAGGCGCGTCGCACAAATGCAAATCTGGCACGCCGAGGCCCTTCAAGAGCTGGTTGCCGGTCGAGAACAAGTGAGCCAGCAGTGGAATGAGATCCTCCTGAAGCAATCAGACATGGAGAAGGCGCATGATGAAGCTGTTCAAAGGATTGCTGCCGAAGATGCCCTCCTGACGGGGTGCCGCGTTGCTCTTGATGCTCATGAGGAAGATCTCACTGCCCGTGAGCAGGCGCTCGCCGCCAAGCTTCGCAGCAAGGATGAAGACATTGAAAATCTTGTCGCGCGGCGGACCCAGGAGTTGGAGCAGAAGCACAAGGAGGCGCTCGAAGCTCTAACCGCAAGTCACGCCGGCAAGCTCAAGGAGGCCGTCGATGCTGCCGAAGCTGCAGAGGCCGCCAAGAACGAGTTGAACGACAGAGTGAAGAGGCTGGAAACAGATCTCGAAGAGCACGGCAAGGAACTCTCGACGCTCAAGGGAGACAGGGAAAAAACCCTCCACTCCTTGGCGGAGATGCAAGTTGCCCTGTCCGACAAGACCAAGCAGCTCTCCTCTGCGGCTGATAATATTGCGGTTCTGGAGTTGAAGCTGACCACGCTGCAGAAATCCCTCGAGGCCGGCAGGGCCCGTGAGAAGGCTCTACTCAAGGATCTCCAAGGAGAGAGGAACCTGCTCAAGAGCGCTGCCGCTGCCCAGGCTGATTATGAAAAGGGAGTGGAGATCTGGACTGACCGTCTCATCGCCACCGCGGAGAAGCTTACCGCGGAACTGTCAACCATGGGCTTGTCGAACTTCAGATATTCTTCCGAGGAAAGAATATCTCCAAGCGCCAGGTTGACGATGTTCTTTGAAAGCATCATCAACGCGTTGAGGGCGCTCCAGTCCAGCCGAGCGACCCAACTGGCGAACGAGACTCGCCGGCTTTGCCGGGCCGTCCTTAGCAAGGTGCTCCTCAAGGTGGTGCACAGCAATCCCGGCATCGACCTCTCCAGCGCACTCGGCCACCTGCCAAAGGACGCAAATGTTGAAGCGCTTGAGAAGTACATCGCGCCGATCCTTGAGAAGGTGGACTCCATCAAAAGGATCGAAGGTCAGCGCAGGGATTGAGTGCTTCCCTTTGATTCTTGCCGCCACCATCTCATGTAAAAGACAGTTAAGTCTCGAGTTAGAACTGCGGCAACTTATGGATGTAATATAATTTAACTATGTTTAGGCTCATGCTAGCTATTTTCCTTGTCTGATTCCTTTACGTATGGAGTTCATCCTACGCCTACTGAAAAATTTGCCGGCGCGCAACCTGCCGCGAGCGCTGGGTGCGGGACTTCAGCAGCCTGCTGGAGGCGCAGCGGCCGGCAAGACTCCTTGGCGCTCTCAGTGCAGCCACTTAAATCATTGAGCAAACTCGAAACGAAATAAGGGCGCAACCGATTACAACAAGGGTTCCTTCGCGTGCAGATTTTCCATACAAGGGTCGGAATCGTCCAAGGAACTAACTTGATACTAAAAAGAAAGACTTGCTCTAGTTTTTAGGACTTAGCTTTCTGTTTTTGTCCTTCCTCCGGCAAGCGTCGATTCCGAACATCGCCAACTGGTATTCATATCTCCCTTCCCCCCCGGCAAATGTGCACGCGAGGAATCCTTCTGTCTTTTGAGAAAAAGAAAGAAGAGAAAATAAAGACATGAAACCTTGGCGGTTCGTTAGAACTTACCGGGATTAGGTGTCATACAACATCTTAGACAAACATGCATATATATAAATATGAACATGGGAATCAATAAGGGAATGTACAACACTTAAATTTATTCGTCTGTGCTCAGGGTCTGCACCTGGCTTTGTACAAAGGATTACATGCCTTGCCGGCAAGACTTGTACAAAAAGGTGGTTGCCGGGAGCCCCCGGCAACCGCGCCTTATGGATAGAACTTGCGAAGATGTTCGATATTCCAGGAATTACTCACTGGAACGCCATCCTCGGTCTCTAGGCGGACAGCGCCAGGCCTGGTGACTCGTACTACCCGATAAGGGCCTTCCCACTTTGGCGTCAACTTGTTTGAATTCTTGGCAGACTGAATCCGTCGAAGAACAAGATCGCCTTCCTCAAAGCTTCGGGCATGAACCTTGCGGCTATGATAGCGGCGCAAAGCTTGTTGGTAGCGTGCAGCTCGCACAGCAGCCTGAAGACGATTCTCCTCAAGGAGCACAGTGTCATCTTGCCGCAGTTGCTCTTGCTCGAGCTCATCATAAGCGAGCACTCGAGGAGATCCGTATATGAGTTCCGTGGGGAGAACTGCTTCCGCTCCATACACTAGAGCGAAGGGCGTCTGGCCGGTGGCTCGATTTGGTGTCGTTCTGATTGACCAAAGAACCGCCGGCAACTCATCAATCCAGCGTCTTCCGCACTTTTTCAGCCTGTCAAAAGTTCTGGTCCTGAGACCGCGCAGCACTTCAGCATTGGCCCTCTCCGCTTGGCCGTTGCTTCTCGGGTGAGCAACAGAGGCAAAACAAATCTTGCCGCCAAGGTCTTGGACGAACTGCATGAAGGTGCGACTTGTGAACTGCGTGCCGTTGTCGGTGATGATCCTGTTAGGCACACCGAAACGGCAAACAATTCCTTTGAAGAACTTGACAGCCGACTGCGCTGTCACCTTCCTCACTGCTTCCACCTCCGGCCACTTTGTGAACTTGTCGATAGCAACGTACAAGTACTCAAAGCCCCCGGCAGCACGGGGGAAAGGGCCCAGTATGTCGAGCCCCCAGACCGAAAATGGCTAGGAGAGAGGGATTGTTTGAAGAGCTTGAGCTGGCTGATGTAATTTCTTCGAATGAAACTGGCACGCTTCACACCTGGTTACTAGTGCAATCGCATCCTGGAGGGCGGTGGGCCAAAAGAAACCTTGCCGGAATGCTTTCCCGGCAAGCGCTCTTGACCCTATGTGAGAGCCACACATGCCCCCATGTATCTCTGCCAACAGCTCTAGTCCATCCTCCCGAGGAATGCACTTCAATTTCACACCGTTTGGTCTCTTTCTATACAGGACGTCATCGACGAATTTGTACATAACAGACCGACGGGCTACTCTCTCCGCTTCTTCTTGTTCCTCAGGGAGTTCACCTGTCTGAAGGAAATGGACAATGTGCTGCGCCCATGCTGGAGCCTGAGGCTCGACGGCTAGGACTAAAGGCATCTCCTCTGCCGGGGGGACGTTTGTCTCGACAGCAAGGGTCTGAGGCCCTGCCGGAGCCTGTTGTTCCCCAGCAGGCGTGTCGATCCCGGCAACTTCCTTGCCGGCGGCTCCGGGGAGCTCTGCCGGGAAGTACTGGCCAGAGTTCAACTTTCTTCTCTTTTCTTGCCGCGTCGATGGCGCCACGGATGGTTGAGTCAATTGGAGCACAAAAGTTCCTGGCTCCACAGGCAACTTGAGGGCAGCACGCTTTGACAGGTCATCAGCAACGTTGTTCTCGGCACGAGGAACGTGCTCCATCTGCAGACCGTCAAAGCGCTCTTCCAATTTCCTCACTTCATCTACGTAGGCCTGCATCAATGGACTTTGATAATTCTTGTTGACCTGCCTGACGACAAGCTGTGAATCACCTTTGATAATGAGCTTTCTGATACCAAGGTCTGCTGCGATCCTGAGACCGGCAAGCAAACCTTCGTACTCTGCAGTGTTATTGGTTGAACTCTCGCGGGGAAAATGCATTTGGACTACATACTTGAGGTGCTCTCCGGTGGGTGCGACAAGCAACACACCAGCACCGGCGCCTTGCAGCAAAAAAGCCCCGTCAAAGTACATAACCCATTGCTGATCGGTTTCCTTGCCGGGGAGACTTGTTTCTTGAACTTCTTCGTCTGGCGTCGGGGTCCATTCTGCAATGAACTCCGCCAAGGCCCTGCTCTGAATCGTCGAAGTACTTTCAAACTTAAGACCAAAGCTGGACAGCTCCAATGCCCACTCCACGATCCTGCCGGTTGCTTCCGGATTTTGCAAAATCCGTTGCAACGGAAAGCGAGTGACGACGGTGATCTCATGTGCTTGAAAATAATGGCGCAGCTTTCTTGAGGCCATAAGGAGGCCGAAAAGCAACTTCTGCACACCAGAATATCTTGATCTAGCCCCTTGTAAGAGGGAGCTAACAAAATAAACTGGGCGTTGCACCACCTTTTTCTTCTGCGCGGGCTCTTCTGTCTGCGCAGATCCTGTCTTGCCGGGATCATCCCTTGCCGGGGAAGATCTTGCCGCGTCACTTGGCGGTCCTGCCGCTGATGTTGCCTCCTCATCAGCTTCCCTCTGCGCCACCAGCGCAGCACTGACCACTTGATTTGTTGCCGCCAGATACAGCAGCAACGGCTCTTGTGGTTTAGGTGCGACTAGCGTCGGCGGAGAAGAAAGGTATTTCTTCAAATCTTGCAGCGCTGCCTCCGCTTCCGGAGTCCATTTCATTGGACCTGCCTTCTTCAAAATTTTGAAGAAGGGCAGGGCGCGCTCAGCAGATTTGGAAATAAACCTGCTTAGAGCAGCAACACAGCCGGCAAGACGACGCACATCCTTGACGCGTCTTGGCGCTTCGATTTGCTCAATAGCTTTGATCTTGTCGGGGTTCGCTTCGATTCCCCGGCAAGATACAAAGAATCCGAGGAGCTTGCCGGAAGGAACACCGAACACGCACTTCTCGGGATTGAGCTTCAAGTTGATCTTGCGCAAGTTCGCGAATGTTTCTTCTAAATCTTGAATGAGCGTTGCTTTATCCTTAGTTTTGACCACTATATCATCCATATACGCCTCCATATTTCTATGGAGTTGTGGCTCAAAACCAATCTGGATTGCTCTGGCAAATGTTGAACCAGCACTTTTCAACCCGAAAGGCATTCGTATAAAGCAATACGTACCACATGGGGTGATAAAGGCGGTCTTCTCTTCATCTTCCTTTGCCATAAAAATCTGATGATACCCTGAATAGGCATCAAGGAAGGACAGGAGATCACAACCAGCGGTGGCATCCACGATCTGGTCGATGCGCGGCAAGGGAAAAGGATCTTTTGGACAAGCTTTATTGATATCTGTGTAATCGATACAAAGCCTCCATTTCCCGTTCGCTTTCCGTACTACGACTGGATTAGCCAACCAGGTTGGATGAAGCACTCCTTTGACCAGTCCTGCCGCCTCCAGCTTCTTAATTTCTTCGGCAATGAATTCTTGCCGCTCCAAGGCCTATTTCCTCACCCTTTGCTTGACGGGCCGCGCATGGGGACAGACAGCAAGGTGGTGCTCAATCACTTTCCTGGGAACGCCGGGGATGTCAGACGGTTGCCATGCAAACACGTCGACATTCGCCCGCAGGAAAGCAACGAGCGCGCTTTCCTATTTGTCATCTAGGGCGGAACTTATAGTGAAAGTTCCCCCCGTTCCGTCCTCCCTGGCAAGCACCTTCTTAGTTTCCGGCGGGGCAGCCTTGGACTTCTTGTTCTTGCCGGTGGAACTCTCTGGTACGTCCTCGACAGAAGCGCAGCACTCCGAGGAGGCGCGCTTGCCGGAGTTCGCGCCAAGGTTCCTGCCGGTCTTCTTCTTCCCCCCGGGAGTTCCAGCGGCAGGAGCAGATGCCTTGATGGCAGGCGCTGCAACTGCTTCCCGGTAAAGTTGATCGGCACAGATGAGCGCATCCCTCTTGTCGGAATGGATAGTGATGACGCCCAACGGCCCAGGCATCTTCAAGACGTTGTATGCGTAGTGTGATGCCGCCATGAACTTAGCCAGCGCTGGCCGGCCAAGGATCCCATTGTATGACATGGGGATCTTGGTGACATCAAACACCACCTTTTCGGTCCTGAAGTTAAGCTCGCTGCCAAATGTTACCGGCAGCGTGATCTTGCCCTTAGGCTGGGTTCTTCCCGGGTTGACCCCTTGAAACGTACCCGTTTCCTCGAGGTCTTCGTCGGGAATCTGAAGCTTTGTGAGCACGTCTGGTGATATTAAGTTTAGGCCGGCCCCGCCGTCAACTAACATCTTCGTCACCTTGAGGTTGCGAATTATCGGGGAAACCAACAATGGCAAACACTCGACCGCAGTTGTGCGATCAGGGTGATCCTCGGCGTCAAAGATGATAGGCGCGCTGGACCACTTCAGAGGCCTACAAGCATCAGGGGATGGCTCTGCCGCATTAACCTCCCGCACCCACTGTTTAAGTTGGCGGTGGGAAGAATGCAGCGAGGCACCCCCATCAATGCACATAGCCTCCGTAGCCTTCTGGAATTCCTGCTCACTGGATTCATCATCTTCCTCATCATCATCTCCTTCTTTATCTCGGCCCCGAGCGGGCCGATCCTTCTGCTGCTTGGCCTTGCCGCGGCGACCCCCTCGGCCACCGCGTTTCTTGCCGGACCCCTCAGCACCGTCTTGGGCCTTCTCTTTGTCTCGCCTCTCGTATTCGGCCTTCTGCTTCTCGGCAAGCTGCTCAACTTGCCGGCAGTCCTGGAGATCGTGGCCCTTAGTGCGATGGATCTTGCAATATTGCTTGCCGGAGTTCTCCGACTTGTCGGCAGCCGCCAAGGCCTGACAGGAAGGGCACCCGGCAAGATCCTTGCCGGGGGCGCTAACCTTGGCCTTCTTGGCGGCGCCAGGGTTGCCGGATTCCTCGACGGCAAGCACGGCCTTGCCTCCGCGCTTCCTATTCCGCCGCCGGCCTTTCCTTGACGGAGCCGCGGCATCTTCTTCTTCTGAGTCGCCTGTCGCACCAACAGCTTCCCCGGGGAGTTTTCTCCCCTCTTCAGCTCGAGCACACTTGTCGGCCAAAGTGTAAAGCTCGGCAATACTCCTGACTTTGTTCATCGCCAGCTCTTCCCGCATCCTGCGGTTACGCACGTTCTGATGGAACGCGCTAATGACAGCGGCAGGATGAACATCAGGAATATTGTACTGCACCAGGCTGAATCTCTGCATAAACTTGCGCAGGGACTCGCCCTCCTTCTGAGGGATGATGTGCAAATCACTTTCTTGGCCAGGAGCTTGGTGGCCTCCAATAAAGGCGCCAACAAACTGATGGCACAGATCTGACCAGCAAGAAATAGAATCTTCCGGCAGATGCATCAACCACGACCTGACGTTGGGTTTGAGCACCAACGGGAAGTAGTTGGCAAGTATCTTGTCATCTCGGCCCCCGGCAGCTTGCACCGCAATGGTGTAGATACTCAGGAACTCCGAGGGATGGGTCTTGCCGTCATATTTCTCCGGGACCTCTGGTTTGAAGGTTCGGAGATTGGGCCACTGGACTTGCCGCAGCTCACGGGTAAACGCCGGAGGTCCCACCTCGTAAGGCAGGTCTCCTACGTTCCCTGGCGCGGGCTCGTCGACAACTGGCCCCGCACGCTTATCAGACTGATAGCGCGCTTCCCGTCGCCGCTCGATGGTTGTTCGAGCGTCCTCCTTGCCTCGTTCCTGGAGAACCAGACGCTGATCACGGCGCATCCGCGGATCGGACGACGCCGTGGAAACTTCTTCATGGCGGTCGACTTGCTGAGCCGTCGGCCGCCGCTGATGTCGCGGAGGAGAGTGCACTGTAGTCGCGCCACCTCCCGTTTTCTCTCCACCGGCTCGCATCGGATCGACGGGCTTCCGCTGAGAGGGCCCTGCCTCTTGTGGTCCATCCTTATTAGCGAAGCCGATAAGGCTCTGGATAGTAGCTCGCCACTCCTCCATCTTCTTCGGGGCGGGAGGAAAATCGAGGAGCAACTGCGCACGTGCCAAGGCTTCCGCTGGCGTAGGTGGCGGCGACAGGTGCGAAGTACGTGAGGTGCTCTGACTCCTAACCAGGTTAGAAGGAGCACCGCCACGATCACGCGACCGCGCGCCACCCTCGCCGGCAGCTCGGTGTGCATGCTGGTCCCGCGCATCTTGGGATCTATGCGCAGAAACCTTTTCGTAGGGACGCCCCGAACCACCAGCGCCATGATGTCGCTCGTCTCGCACAACCTGGGCAGGTTGCGAGGCTCGCGGCGGCGCAGGAGCTCCAGCAGGCGCTCTCTGATCCCTAGAGTTTGTTGTGCCACCCGTAGGCAACACAACGCCATCTCTAGATCCAGCGGCGCGCAAGTTACCACTGCCACTGCGAACGATACCGCTCGCTTGGCTTGGATCACCAGAACGCCGCGGGGGTTCCAGTCCTCTTCCTTCTACACCCACACCATCGCCTGTCTGCGAAGGCGTGGGCAAAACAAACCCGGACGGTTGTGCTGTCGCGATGTTCTTCTTCTTGGGCGGCATAATGAAGGAACTAGGGCGTCGACCACCAGATCAGGTTCACGCAACCTTCAATCCCCCTCCCTGGCGCGCCAAAGATGTCGGGGCATGACACCTATGGGATCCCGAGAGACCCCTTTTACGATTCGGCGGGGGGAGAGGTACACGCAAAGAGCAGAACCGGTGACCGACGCGTGAGGTTTTTACCCAGGTTCGGGCCGCTGATCAGCGTAAAACCCTACTCCTGCTTTGTGTTCTTATTGATGTTCTTGAGCCCAGCCTTCAGGAGCGCTCGCAATGAACAGTACGTTCAAAGAGCAGCTACGCATGCAGAATGGGCCAGAAGTCCTCCTTTTCTGTAGCAGTTGCCTTGGGCCTCCTTTTATATGCTCAAAGGGGTCTCCACAGTGGCAAAATGTACATACATTGAGGTGTAAAGTAGCTACAGGGTATCATACCTAACCCCTGACGGATTAGGACAAGCGCATTTAATGCACCGTGAGGTATCCGTTTAGGTGTCCTCACTTTCTTGGGGATGGAAAAAGGGACCATCCCATCAGCACCGCTTAAGCTCTCCTCCACTGGCGTGCCGCCACGCATCCATGGAAGGAGCCAGAATGTCAGACTCGTCACTGTGCCGAAACTTGCTGGGCGCCAAGCCTTGCCGGGTACCGATCCTTGCCGGGTGCCAAGCCTTGCCGGGCGCCGATCCTTGCCGGGTTCATCAGGCCACCCCGGCAAGGATCTTGCCGGGGAGGCTGGTCTTCGATTTCCAGCTTTACTCATTTGCTGATCCTCAGATTTCTGACTTGATGATTTCCTCGATAACTTAAATCGACCTCGAGCTGATCCCGGCAAGCCTTGCCGCGAGGACGGCTACAACTGCCCGTGCACAAGTAAGGGGTACTAAGGGCCCAATACTTAGTACACCGACAATAGTAGTAAATGAGCGTTTGAGTTCCAAGAAGCATACTGCCGAGGGTTCCCAATGTGCGCGTGCCATGCATCCATCCACTTAGCGGCATTCATTTCTCTCTCTTTTTTTCTGAGACTTTGCATTCATTTCTCTCTGCCAACTAGCATATCGTAAACCCTCTTGTATCCTGCTATACCACAGTATATTATCCCAACAGTCTATCATGCGATCGAGTCGAGCCAGTTGGATCTTCTTCCTTGCCGTAGCTAGTTGCCCGCGCCTCCACTCCTCTCCGTCCACCTTGTGAAAGAGTCACCGTCGCCGCCGTAGTTTTCTTCAGTCTCCATCTGGCCGACGCTCCGGTGCCGTCTATCCTCTACGGCTTTCTGCCAAAGGTAATCTCGAGCAGCCCTTCTTGTCTTTCTAGTACATCTTCAGATCATGCAGTGTGATTCTTTTTTTTTGCGGGGTATGCAGTGTGAGTCTTGCAAGCATGTCTAAGTGCATAGTATTCTTTGGAGGAACCAAAAGCGCATAGCTTTTTTTCTCCTAAAGAATCTTATAAAAGAATGATACTCGTTTGGTGATTGCACCTAATTAGCTTCCTTATCCTTGGATCTGTAAACCTTCCTTGTACATTCCTAATCTTCAATGCGTAGGCAGAGCTCCTGCCGTTTCAGTTCAAAAAAAAAAATACTCGCTTGGTGAAGTTATAGCATTCAAAGCAATTATAAATTAGAACCGAAAAACAAAGAATTGCTTCTCATTAGTCAAGACAGATATTAAACATGTGGTAACACTTGTTTCGCGGGTTCGCCTTTTTCTTCTCTTTTGATGGCAGAGCAGTTGTTTGGGTTCTCTTTTTCGCAAAAAAAGTTGTTTGGGTTCTCTTGGTTACATTTTTTTGAACGGTATATTTATTTATTTTGAGTACAGGGTTCATTTAGGGTTCTTTTTATTTCTAGTATTATTTTCTTGAGAAAATTCTAGTATTTTATTGGAAAAGGAACGGTCTGGTTTGGTGCATGTGGTGGGCCTAAACAAATTGGCCCAAATCGCTACCTTTCTCACCAAAAACTGTTGCCAGCGCAGCGGCGAGCGCCGGAGCCTAATCCTTCTCCGTCACTACGGGGGAAGAAGATTTCGAGGATGGGGTTTGCTGTTCCAGGTGGAGGTGGAGGCGAGCCACCTGATGCCCTACGGCGGAACCAGGCGCTCCGCGGCCTGGGTCTGGAGTGTTAGCGCGAAATTCGACTAGGCGAGGCGTAGTTGGTGGCAGTGTCTCGCCGTGGAGAGACCGTGGCCTGTGAGGAAGAGGGTGAGGGGACGAGGAGGAGGAAGAAGAAGGATATTTGGGTCTTTGCGCGTGGCCTGATGGTACGTATTTGGAACTCGTATCTGCAGCTCGTACACGAAAGCCAAACAAGTTCACAGTTCAGAGACATGAGTAGATAGGTAAACGAGAAACAGCTAAATGAAATTGTACTGAAACAGGAAACGGGGCAGATACCTTTGCAGGAGCTCCATTTGTTCTTTTTTGTTTCTCCCAGATTCAGTGGATACGTTTACAGTTTTTGGAACCTTACGCACAAATTTCTCTCGGGATGCTTACCTGATATATCTATATCTGCTGAAGTTCCTCTAACAGCTTGATCTCAATTAACATGGCAGGTGTGGTCAAAGAATGCAGACATCTGTAGCAAGATGCAACGAGTGCGTCGTGTACCATAATTGGCACCGCAAGGGTGACTGGAAAAAGCGTTTCGTCAAGATTGTCACCGGTGATTTTGTGGTAAGACCTTGTCATTCTCTGTTCTGGAAAAAGAGTTTCGTCAACAGTACTTGTTGGTCAAAGGCATGTTTTAACGGAAACTAAAGAATGCGAGGTAATATGGAACTTATGTAGTTGGCACTTCACAAAATAACAAGTAGGGGTGAGTAAAGTCATCAGCACTTATCTGGGTATAAGAAGTCATTCTGAGCATGACGATGAACTAGTGATAAGTGCCTTCGTTGTTGTTGATATCTTTTCCCACTTACAGCAGTGTCAAATTTCCTAACCCTATGATATTCTCCATACTGACGTAAATCACCTACAGACTACTACTACAGTCTCCCAATCCCATGCCAACCATCTACAGACTATACTACTGTAGCATGAGTATACTAGGTCACACTCAACTATTGTTTGCTTGGTGCCGACATGACTACATTTTGATATCATCCAGTCGGTGTGTGTTATTTTTCTCCTTAAAAATTACATGTTGGTTTTGTTCAAACAAATGGGCTTTTATAGTGCACCATTGAATCTTGATTGCCGTTACATGAACCTTCTGTTTAAGTCAAAAAGAGGTCACATTTTTCTTATTCTTGCAGGATGTACCAAGAAAGTTTTTAGAAAATAATATCAGAGGGCAGATACCTGACGAAGTCAATCTTGATTTATCTAACGGTAAAACATATACCGTTCAGGTTTCGAAGGAAGAGAATGGCCTCATCTTTCAATCTGGATGGGCAGAATTTGCGAGAACTTACGAACTCGTACAGGGTGATATCTTATTGTTTGAATCCAGTGGAAGCTCCTGCTTTGAAGTTCGAATATTCAATCAAACTGGCTGTGAGAAAGAGTTATCCTGTGTTGCGATGAAAAACACTCCTTGTCTCAATGAAAAGAGCATGCCGCATGATAATGATATGCAGTCGCCAAAAAAATGAAAGGTTGGCTTCTAACTGTAGTGTTACCTCTCGTCACCTTTATGCCCTAACAAGTAAAATTACGTAGAAATATCGATATTCGATCCTTATCCATACTAAAGTAGGAAATTCGCTTATTTTCCGTATAGTGTTTATTGTGAAGCACACTTGCCCGCCTACTGCAATAATCCAAATTTATTACTGTATTTATTATCATGTAAGTAGACTGTTTACCTAACTGCAGCATGTGGTGTGGTAACATGAGTGAGTATCTGAGTTAATGTGCGTCTAAACAATTTCATCTCTGCTAACATTGTAGGTGTGGTAACATGAGCGGCAAAAGTCACGCAATATGCAAGGTGTGTGCTGCATTTTATTATTGGCACCACATGGATAAAATGCGTTTCTTCATGGTTATGATGGGTGTCAGTGCCTCAAAAAATGAACTGGTAAGACATTGTTAATTACGCTGTTCTCGTGCACTAATATGTATTGTATATAGTTCTTTTAGATAGTTATTTTGGGGGATGTTGATAAATTGAGCTAGCTACTTTGTAAACTTGATGCCGAAGTTGGGACCTTAGATTTTGTACACTGCTCTTGTTTTCCTTTACAGTGATTGCTTTAACTCGTAAGTAAATATGTGTTCCTTTTGTTATTCCTGCAGACCATACCAAAAGAGTTCGCAAACAATGTCAGAGGGAAAATATCTGACGAAATAAAGCTGGAAGTGCCAGATGGACAAGCATATAGAGTTCAGGTTGACAAGGAACCGAATGATTTAGTCCTTCGATCTGGATGGGATGCATTTGTTAGTGCCTATGAACTTAAAGAGGGTGACACATTGTTGTTTGCGTATACTGGGAACTCCCACTTCAAAGTTCAAATCTTCAATGTAAGTGGTTGTGATAAATTGTTATCGTGCGTCATGAAGAATAATCCTATGCAATCACCTAGAGAAAGGTCAGTGGCAACTAAATTCGCATTCTGTGTTTCTAGGACAAATAAGCATAACTTTGTGCACTTGTTGTGTCATATCTTCTATATACTTTCTTGTAAATGTACCTAGGACTCCCTCCATTCCAAAATATTGTGTGTTAGATTTCTTATTTCAAAGTCAAACCTTGTAAGCTTTCACCAAGTTTAAGAAATTTTTATCAACGTCTTGATTATGAAATCAATACCATTAGGGAACTATTGGTGCTCCACCTTGGACTATATCTTAATGTTGACACATAGGCAAAAATCTAATGTGGCACACTATTTAACGAGGAAAGAGAGCATTACCATATCTTAATCTAGATATAGCTCTTAGCACAAAAACCAAGACAAATTATATGTTTTCTTTTGCAAAAAAACATTAAATAAGAGCTCTTTTAAATACAACAATAAGATACGATCCAGTGAAGGAGCTATATCTAACTACACACTTAATGTATATGATATAGCTTAAGCTATAATGCATTAGGAATGCCCTTAGATTCATCTTGCGATACATTTTCATATGGGATATATTTGGTATTGTACATATAGATGGTTTTATCAATAAACCTGGCAAAGTTTTTACTTTCGTGAAAACAATTATCACTACATTATGGGACAAAGGGAGTACTTATGACATCTCCAACAAGCTGTATGCATTCTTGATGGAAAAAAATGTACATGTCATCAACCAACAAATTATCATACAACTACTCCAATGAGTTGTATCTAAATTGTCCAATAGGAGGTGAGAGAATAAGTGTGGTTGCTCACTAATTCACCTTGGAGCTTGTGCAAGGGTTGTTGGTCAATTTACATACAATTTTGCTCTCTCTATCTCCCCCCCCCCCCTCTCTCTACATTTACTAGATGATATCCTGCGCGTTGCGGCGGGATTGGTTGCAATATTTTTGAAGAGTTTTAATTGTATGGAATTTGAATATGAGAATGTAAACTGGAAATTATACATATGATTTACCATAGAACAACAACAAGAAAGCCTTTAGTCCCAAACTAGTTGGGGTAGGCTAGAGCTAAACCCATAAGATCTCTCAACTAACTCATGGTTCTGGCACATGGATAGCTAGCTTCCACGCACCCCTGTCCATGGCTAGTTCTTTGGTGGTACTCCAGTCCTTCAGATATCTCTTTAGGGACTCCTCCCATGTCAAGTTCAGTCTACCCTGACCTCTCTTGACATTATCAGCATGCTTTAGCCATCCGCTAGGTACTGGAGCTTCTGGAGGCCTGAGCTAAATATGCCCAAACCATCTGAGATGGTGTTGGACAAGCTTCTCTTCAATCGGTGCTACCCCAACTCTATCCCGTATATCATCATTCCGGACCCAGTCTCCTTGTGTGGCAACACATCCATCTCAACATCTGCATCTTCGCTACACATAACTGTTGGACATGTCGCCTTTTAGTCGGCCAACACTCATCACCATACAACATTGTGGGTTGAATCGCCGTCCTATAGAACCTGCCTTTTAGCTTTTGTGGCACTCTTGTCACAGAGAACACTAGAAGCTTGATCGATATCCCCATCCTTCTGCAACATTGATCCCAAATATCAAAAGCTGTCCTTCTAAGGCACCACCTTCCCATCAAGGCTAACCTCCTCATCGTGCCTACTAGTACTGAAACCGCACCTCACGTACTCGGTTTTAGTTCTACTAAGCCTAAAACCTTTCGATTCCAAGGTTTGTCTCCATAGCTCTAACTTTCTATTAACCCCAGTCCGACTAACATCGACTAGCACCACATCCACAAAGAGCATACACCATGGGATATCTCCTTGTATATCCCTTGTGACCTCATCCATCGCCACAACAAAAAGATAAGGGCTCAAAGTTGATGCTGGTGCAGTCCTATTTTAATCGGAAAGTCATCAATGTCGCCATCACTTGTTCGAACACTTGTCACAACATTATCGTACATGTCCTTGATGAGGGTAATGTACTTTGTTGGGAATTTGTGTTTCTTCAAGGCCCACCACACTGCGGTATCTTATTGTAGGCCTTCTCCAAGTCCATGAACACCATATGCAGGTCCTTTTGCTCCTTGTATCTCTCCATAAGTTGTCGGACTAAGAAAATGGCTTCCATAGTCGACCTCCCAGGCATGAAACCAAACTGATTTTTGTTCACGCCTGTCATTCTTCTTAAGCGGTGCTCAATGAGTCTCTCCCATAGCTTCATTGTATGGCTCGTCAGCTTAATTCCATGGTAATTAGTATAACTTTGAACACCCCCTTGTTCTTGAAGATTGGTAATAATATACTCCATCTCCATTCTTTTGGCATCTTGTTTGCTCCGAAAATGAGGTTGAAAAGCTTAGTTAGCCATACTATCGCTATGCCTCTGAGGCCTCTCCACACCTCAATGAGATACATTCAGGGCCCATTGCCTTGCCTCCTTTCACCCTTTTTAAAGCCTCCTTGACCTCAGACTCCTAGATTCGCTGCACAAAACGCCTGCTGGTATCATCAAACGAGTCGTCCAGTTCAAGAGCTCTCATTCTGCCCATTGAATGCCTTGTCGAAGTACTCCAACCATCTATGCTTAATCTCCTCGTCCTTCACCAGGAGCTGGTCTGCTCCATCCTTGATGCATTTGACTTGGTGACATCCCTCGTCTTCCTCTCTTGGATCTTGGCCATCTTATAGATGTCCCTTTCGCCTTCCTTCGCGTCTAACCGCTGGAAGAGATCCTCATACGCCCTACTCCTTGCTTCACTCACAGCTCGCTTTGCGGCCTTCTTTGCCACCTTGTCCCTCTCTATGTTGTCTGAAAAATGTTTCTTCTCCTTAATAGCCTTCTGGACATCATTGTTCCATCACTAGCTATCTTTAGCTTCGCTTCTACTTCGCTTGGACACTCCAAACTCCTCTGAAGCCATCTTACGAATGCAAGTCACCATCTTCATCCACATATTGCCTGCATCACCTCCTTCCTCCCAAGGGCCCTCCGTAATGACCCTCTCCTTGAACGCCTGAGCTACCTCGCCCTTGAGCTTCCACCACTTAGTTCTAGCGACTTTGGCGTGCTTATCCCGTCGGACACGAGTCCGTAAGTGGAAGTCAGCCACCACAAGCTTATGCTAAGGGACAATACTTTCTCCAGGTATCACCTTACAATCTAGGCAAGCACGCCTGTCTTCTCTTCTCGCGAGGATGAAATCAATCTGGCTAGAGTATTGACCACTACTAAAAGTCACTAGATGTGATTCTCTCTTTTTAATGAGGGTGTTAGCTACGATCATGTCGTAGGCTAGAGCAAAGCTTAAGATATCTTCTCCTTCTTGATTCTTGATGCCATAGCCAAAGCCCCCATGCACCCCTTCAAAACCTGTGTTAGATGTACCCACGTGGCTGTTGAGGTCTCCTCCTATGAAGAGCTTCTCGCCAATAGGTACACTCCTAACCATGTCCTCCAGGCCATCCCAGAACTCCCTCTTGGTGTTCTCATTGTGGCCTACTTGCGGGGCATACACGCTGCTAACATTGAGAACCAAGTCCCCAACTACCAGCTTGACCAGGATAATCCGGTCCCCACGCCTCTTGACATCTACCACTCCATACTCGAGGCCCTTGTTGATCAAAGATGCCTGCTCCATTTCTGTTTGCAGTCGTCCCCGTGTACCATAGCTTGAAGCCGGTATCCTCCACCTCCTTCGCCTTATGTCCCCTCCATTTGGTTGTCCCCTCTATAGTTGTAAAATATTTATAGAATATAAGTATCATGTCCCGTGCATGTTTAGAAAATATAATTAGTGGGTTTGGTTAAGTGGCATGTGTGATGAGGTGAAAAGTGTACATGTTGAGAACAACAGAAGTTATGGAGTCATGCATGTTGAGAGTAATAGAATTAGTTGGATTGATGAGGTGGCATGTATGGTGAGGTAGGATGTGTGCATATTGAGAGAAATGATAGTAGGGATCAAGATATAGATATATAGGATTCCGTGTCACATGATCATACATACTAGGTGTCAAGTTTTACCAACACCTATCTTACAACTGTTGGAGATGCCCTTAGTAAGATATATCTGTGTGCGTGGTGCTTGGGTGTGTGCGTGTGCATGCGTGCGTGTGTGTGTGTGTGTGTGTGTGTGTGTGAGCATGTGCTCTCGATGGATTTGATTTCTATATTCTAACAATTTCATCTCAACTGAACACAGTATGAAGAAACTATGCACAGTGTGCCTAGAATGTGTTGATCGCCATTACTGGCACATGAAAGATCATGATTGGTGTTTTGTCAAGGTTATGAGTCTGAGTAATTTCAAGGATGAAATGGTAAGACCTTGTCAATAACACTATTTTGTGCACCAAATATATATTCTACAGTTTTCTTGATTGTTCTTTAGTGAACAATTGAGAAACACTGCTAATCTTGATGCTGAAATTAGGAGCTTGAGAACCAATTTTGTTTACAATAAATATTTGTTTACATGAAAATGAAACTGCATGAAACCCGAACAACCAAAATTTTCTACTCCCTCCGATCCAAAAAAGGTGTCGTGGGTTTAGTTCAGCTTTAGTTCAAAAGCCACGATACTTTTTTTTGGATCGGAGGTAGTAATAAATAGTAGTGAAAACATGTGCTCTTAATTTTTCTCAGTGTGAATTATAGGTAGGGAGATGGGCTGGAAATCACTTAACCTTGTCTATGGTCATTGGCTGCTCAATGATCCTTTTTCATTTGTTCCTTTATACAGGCCATACCAGATGAGTTCACCACTAATTTCAGAGGTCACATTTCTGATAAGGTCAAACTAGAAGTAGCAGATGGCAACATTTATAATGTTCAGGTTGCCAAGGAACAGGATAAGTTTATTCTTCGATCAGGGTGGGTGGACTTCACCGGTGCTTATGAACTTAAACAGTATGACTCCCTGTTCTTTATATATAGTGGGGACTCCCACTTCAAAGTTCGAATCTTAAAACCAAGTGGTTGCGAGAAAGCGTTGTCATGTGTTACAATGAGCTGTGGTCCTAATGTCCAAGAAAGGGTCATTTGTCATGCTCTATCACTACCTAGCATAAAAAGATGTAGAAATGACAGTTGGACGGACAATTCGAAAACTGCAAAGGTTACTCCAACGGACTCACCTTCACAGAAATCAAGTTCAGAAATGAACAGTTGAGTGTGCAATTTCCATTGCTGCTTTTTAGGATTTCTTTTACTACTTTTTTGTTCTCATTGCTGCTTTCATGATTGATGTTGCACAGCACAAGATGGCACATCTTCAAAAGATATTCCGGAACCAAGGAGTTCAGGTGGCCTTCCAGGGTCCACTGAATCACGATACATCTTAGAGAAGGCCTGTATACTGACTAGCGCTCAGAAGGCAAGAGTCGACACATTTGTGAAGGAAAGTTGGACTGGAATCCAATTTTATGTCACAGTCATGAACGAGAAAAGTCTGTCTGATGGATGTCTGGTACAGTATCTTTTGCAGTCAATGATCTTTTTGAATGAATACCCTAGCTCTCCGCAATTGTTAAAACCCTAGCTCTCCACAATTACGGTCAGTTCATTTATTTGTAACAGGTCATCTGCAAGGATTTTGCAGCCAAACACCTTCCGCACCAAGACCAGACGATCAAACTCTCTTATCCTCAGAACAGCAAAACATGGGATGCCAGTTTGGCGGTTATCACTGATGGCGCATGCACCCGTTCATGCATCCTTGCTGCTGGTTGGCTGGACTTTGTACGCGACAACAACTTGCGGGAAGGTGATATCTGCGCATTCGAAGTGTCAAAGGACAATGATAGAGTGATAATAACAGTCCACCTCTTAAAGAATGTCGTCGTAACAGGACATACCAAATCAACCAGCCAGCAGCAGAAGAAATGGACTCACCCAGGCTATGTGGTTACAAAATACACCAAACTGACTTGCAAGCAGAAGAGAAAAATCGAAGAGAGGATCCAGGCTATTAGACCTGAAACCAGAATATTCGTGTCCATCATCTATAGCAGCCGTGCCAAGCTGGTAAGTTCTGTCGATCCATGCTGTTTCATCTTCTTAATAAGGATCTGTTGTTTCTTGCTCTGTTGACAACTTACCATTCTGCCTTATGAATGTGCATCGAACAAACTCACTCCATAGAAGTGCGATATGCTACCGCTCATCTTCCACGCGAGGAGCAGTGGGTGAGGCTTCAACTGCCTGGGAAGAACCACACTTGGAAAGCCAAGCTCTATATCGGCGACAAGGACAAGGGCAAATGTTATGCGCTACAAACAGGCTGGAAGAAGTTTGTAGATGATAACAAACTGCAGGATGACGACATGTGCCTGTTTGAGCTACTCAAGAACGAGGAGCTCACCATGAACGTCCACATCATTCGCAGAGATTGAGAGAAGCGTAGCTGGCCATTGTCGCCTGCCATGGTGGTGGCGCCACTCTTGTGGTGATGCGTAGTTGGTGCATTTTGTATCAGAAATCCACAAACTTTGGGTTCCCCCATCTCCCAAGTACTTGCAAGAAACCCTGTCGATGTCGATGAGATGGGTTTCAGTTTGGTTTCAGCTCCTGCAAGCATGTCTATGATTTGTTTCAAAGCTACTGGTTAGATTTTTTTTTTTGAAGGGGAAAAACCCCTCAATCTCTACACCGAGTGATGCATGCATATAACTGCATATTGTTAATTATTGATATTGCCGAACCTATCTTTTTTTTAAGGCGAGAAGCCTGGCCTCTGCATCAAAAGATGCACACGACCAATTTATTAAGAAATAAGTCCAATTCACCGAGTACAAAAAGGTTTACAGCAAAACACTACCATGTAGGTCTGAAACAACTAAATTGCTCCACATAATCTGTTACTGGCAATGCCATCCAAACTGGATGAAAAAACTTAGTGCAACAATTTTCAGATGGTTGCACCCAAAGATCATCATAAGCCCTCGTGTATCCACATGTTGCATCCATGACCACATATAATCGACGTCGTAGCTTTGAAGATAACCTACAAAAATGGAATAGATCATCTGTTAAAAAGGTGCATTCAGGCAATTCCAAATTGCCCAAAGAGTGAAATAAATTCACAATGCGATTTGGCCCTTCAGACTATAGTGAATACCCTCCAACCAATTACGAAACAAATTTGGTACTCCCTCCGTCTTGGTGCATAGGGCGTGCGCGTAGTTCTAGGTCGTCAATTTGACTAGCTAAATGTGTATTACATGTAATATATATATATTTGCATATAAATCCAATGATATGCTTTTGATGACATATAACACAGTTTTAGGTAGTCAAATCAAGGACATAGAACTACGCGCACGCCCTATGCATCGAGATGGAGAGTATATATTTGCTGGTGGTGGTAAATTGAGAGTAACATAAACTATGCGTGAAATCAATGTAGCGAACAAACATGACAAGAGTAAATGATCATTGTTTCCTCTTCCTCACATAAACAACATTATGTGCTACCCTGCCAATTAGGTTTTGCAAGATTATCTTTAGTAAGAACTACCCCTTATCAAGAATCACGTGAAAACTTTGATTTTAGAAGGGACTTTTGTTTTCCAGATATGCTATCTGTGAAAGATAGGTCAGTATTCATAAGATCTGCATACATAGACTTTACGGTGAAGAGGCCATTGGTAGTTAACCTCCAGTGGAACTGTAAGTTGGATTAGATTGATCAACATCAACCTACTAACTAAATGGATTTTGCCAGAAAAAACAAAATGGATCCACTTAGTCAATTTATCATCAAATAAAGTTCTGCAAAATTGAATATTCAATGGGCTAGCCCCCAGAAAAAAGGCCACCGAGGCCTCCTTCCTAAACGTGGTTTTGTAAAGGTCAGGTTGAAGAGCTAATGGAGTGTCACCTAGCTAGGTATCTTCCTGAAAACTCGATGGTTGGTCACTACCAATCTTAAAGGAACCTGACATAAAAAAGGAAGACTTGACATTCATAAGGCTCATCCAAATCAGCAAACAGTAGGCTTCGCATCAACTTGGGATATGGTTTTGGAATAAATGTATTTGTTCTGCAACAACACTTGCCAAACACCTTCCTCGTTGATTAACTTATGCAACCATTTTCTGAGTAAGCACTTGTTTATTGTCTCAAGTTTCTCAACGCCCAATCCACATCGATCCTTAGGCCTACACCAAATCTCCCATTTAGCGAGTCTGTACTTCTACTTCCGCTCCTCGCATTACCAGAAGAATCTAGACCGGTAAAAGTTGACTTTTTAACACCCTTTTAGGTATCTCAAAAAAGGAGAGCATGAACATCGGTAGGCTAGTAAAAAAGCAATGTTGATGAGGGTAAATCCCTTCCAGCTGTTGAGTTTCTTCTTGAAACAGTCTTCAGTTATTTCCCATTTCTTGTTAGTGAGCCTACAATGATGAATGGGAATTCTGAGGTATGTAAACGGAAGGGATTTCACTTCACAGCCAAACAGTTGCATGTACTGACTCTTCTCCTCTTTGGCCTTACCAAAACAGAAGAGCTCGCTTTTATGAAAATTAATATTCAAAATTGAAAGTTGTTCGAAAAGCATACAAGCACTTTATATTAATCGACTTTTGAAGGTCATGTTTCATAAGAATGAATGTGTCATCCGCATACTGGAGGATAAATATCACCATCCTCCTTAGGCCTAGCTATGAGAATATCCAACATATCCACCACAATATTAAACAAAGTTGGCGACAAGGGTTCACCTTGCCTCAATCCCTTTCGGGTTTGGAAATAATGACTGATGTCATCATTGACCTTAACTCAAGCACTTCCGCCCTGAATGTAAGAGGCCACTTGTTGCCTCCATCTAGCCGCAAAACCTTCCATGTGAAGAGCTTCTTGAACAAAAGACCACTTCATTTGTCGTAGGCCTTTTCAAATTCCATTTTAAAGATAACTCTATCAAGTTTCTTACTATGAAGCTCATGGATCGTCTCATGAATGACAACCACTTCCTCGAGAATATTGTGACCATGCATAAAGGCAGTCTGCGTTGGGCGGACCACTATAAGAGAAATAATAGAATATCTATTAGTGCACACCTTAGCGAAGATTTTAAAATTGTCGTCCAACAAGCATATGGGTCTAAATTGCTCAATCCGAACAACATCCACTTTCTTGGAAGGAAGCCCGATAATTCCAAAGTTGAGGGGAAACAATGATATATCATCAATGTACGAGTCCTCAAACATTGGATGAAGATCACCCTTAATGAAACCCCAACATTTTTTATAAAACTCTGCGCGCCTGGAGCTTTACTACACTCCATCTGAGAGATGATCTAAAAAACTTCCTATTCCAGAAAAGGTGTCGTTAACACAACAATTTCCTTGGTGGAGAGTTGAGCTATATCATCAACCACTAGGATGCAAAGTTGGATTGTGGAGCGCCAAAAGACACTTATAATAGTTAGTAACATAAGCTTCCTGATGATCCTTACCCACAATGGTCCCTGCATTTTGCTCAAGCTAAAAGATTCTCTTTTTCTGATGTTTTCCATTTGCAATCAAATGGAAGAACTTTGTGTTATTATCACCTTCCCAGACAAATCTAAAGTCCATTTGATCTCTTCCTTTTTGGAAATATGCCCTAGAGGCAATAATAAAGTTTTTTTAATCCTATTTCCATGTTCATAATTAATATTATATTTCTATGCTATAATTACTTTGTTTCGAATGTGAGATTCGAAGGAAAACCTAATTGCATTTGTTCTGAATGGTTTAGAATTTTTTTAATTGGCCCTTTACACCGAAAGAGAGGGGGGTACTAACTTATGATACTACCCGCTACGAGAGGTCTTAACTGAGATCACTTCGGGTTTTATTATTACTAAATGCTTGTTTAATAATAATTACGATGTCTTGTTGGGTTTATGTATAATGTGCCAGAAAATATACAAGGTCTACCTCCGTCCTGGTTTATTAGCCCCCCCCCCCATTTAGTGCCCTATTTTGACCATGATTTTAACTAATAAAATATAAGTTATACCTAGCAAAATTAATATAATTGGAAACTATGTTCAAATGCAAATCCAACAATATAATTTTTTGTGACATGCATTAAGATTTTGTTAGTAAATCTATGATCAAAATTTGACACAAAGGGGACCAATAAACTACTACATTTGACAAAAAATCTAAAGATATATGTTTTATGAAATATAATACTCCTAGTATTCCCTTCGTTCCTAGATATAAGTCTTTTTAGAGATTTCAATAGTAACTACATACTGATTTTTTTCGAAAAGGAGGAATACCCCGGCCTCTGCATCTCTTGATGCACACAGCCATAAGGAACTATGTACTGATGTATATAGACTATTTTAGAGTGTAGATTCACTCATTTTGCTTTGTATGTATTCCACATTGAAATCTCTTATAAGACTTATATTTAGGAACGGCGGGAGTACATGTTTTTCTAATTGAATTAAAGACCTAAAAACATTTTTTTTTTTTGAAAAGGAGGAATACCCCCGGCCTCTGCATCAATTGATGCATGCAGCCATATTATTAAATAAAAACGTAACAAGGTCATAAGGTCCAAAGAAGCTCATAAACTGAGCAGTAGTCGGAAGTAAATAAATCTGAAAAGCGCCACACCCGACGATATAGAACTGAAAAAGTGCCACATCCAGCGATATAAAATAAGCTACGATGCCTACACACCTAGCCTATTATTAGCTCGCCACCCAAATCGGCTGAAGATAGCCCGTGCTACCGTCTCCCAGCGGTTGCACCCAATAACCAAAAGCTCCCTGAAGTCCGCATGAGTGAGTAAGGACCACATACAGATCCAAGGTAGCTTTGTAGATAACCTGCAAAAAATTGGTGAATTGTGTCCCATTAAAAATCATATCATTTCTAGTGTTCCATATAGCCCAAAATAATGCACATACTCCTATCTGAATATGTTTAGCTAAGTGTACGTCCACTCCATTAAGCCACGTCCCAAATAACGTGTTTATGCTCCTTGGAGGTTGAACGTTAAAGGCTATATGAATTGATCGCCATAATAATTATGCAAGAGGAAATTCGAGAAAGAGGTGTTTAATCGTTTCATTTTGATCACAAAAACAACACCTAGAGTTACCAACCCAATTCCTTTTTGCCAAGTTATCTTTCGTTAGAATAACCTCTTTATGGACAAACCACATAAATATTTTAATACGAAGCGGAACTTTAATCTTCCAAATGTGCAACGACCTCGACAATGGCCCGGAGTCAATTAGGTCGGAATACATGGATTTCACTGAGAAGAATCCATTCGTGGTTTACTTCCAGCGAATTGTATCCGCCTGATCAGATAGGTGAACCTCCATCAACCTACGAACCAGGTGCAACCAAGCATTCCAACGTTCCCCTACTAGGGATCTCCTAAATTGGATATTAAGCGGTATCGAATTTAATACTGTGGCAACATAATCATCCTTACGTTGCACAATATTATATAAGGATGGATATTGCAAAGCCAAAGGCGTCTCCCCTAGCCATGTATCCTCCCAAAATCGAGTAGTATTACCATTACCAACTAGGAATTTCATTCGTTGGAAGAAAGTTGCTTTCGTCCTCATTAATCCCTTCCAGAATGGTGAGTCTGTTGGCCTAGCGGTGACTTGGGCCAAAGTCTTAGAGTGTAAGTATTTATTCCGCAAGATTTGTACCCACATACCCTCGGTCTCAGTAGATATTTTGTATAGCCACTTGCTAAGCAGACATCTATTTTTGACCTCTAAATTTTCGATCCCTAACCCACCCTGGTCTTTTGGTCTACAAATAATATCCCATCTAGCCAATCTGTACTTCTTCTTGGCCTCATCACTTTGCCAAAAGAATCGGGATCTATAAAAGTCAAGTCTTTTCTGTACCCCTACCGGTACCTCAAAGAAGGATAGAAGGAACATCGGCAGGCTCGTCAAATCCGAATTTATCAAAACCAACCGACCTTCGTATGACATGAGCTTGCCCTTCTAGCAGCTTAGTTTCTTTTCAAATCCATCTTCTATACATTTCCATTCCTTGTTCGTTAAACGTCTATGATGAATTGGCACTACTGCAGGATGGTCCAAACACGACAGTCGAATCAGAGACCCTTCGATGAAACTGTGTGTGATGCATCAATCACAAACGGTGATGTAATAAAACCGTCAAAAAAGATGCAAAACGTTTGCGATGGCGGCGACATCAAACACGGTTCATATTAGAGTTGCGTGTGTGATGAGTGGCAAACGGTTAATCCAGAAGAACTGTTTGCGATGATGAAGAACAACAGAAACGGGCAGCCAGATGAGGGTGTGTGCGATATACGGCATACATTTCACTAGGATGAACTGTGTGTGATTAGGCAACACAATAGAAACGGTTCAACTGAACAAGATGTGTGTGATACGCGGCAAACAGGTCCGTAATCAGAAATATGTGCGAAGACCAATAATAACACAGACGATTGCTGCTAATAAGCCGTGTGATTTGCTCTGTCTATAGAAGAATAACATGTATATAATCTTTGGCGACATGCTTTCGTATTTTATTAGTTAAATCCTACTTATAAACCAGGACGGGGGTATAGTAGGTAATTAAATCGCAAATGTTCTTTTTATTAACCGTATGTGTACGTGGCCTTTCGTCCTCCTCTCGCACATCTTGTCACCCCGCTGCCGCAGACGGCTTACAGCGCTAACTTGCGCAGCGCGCGGGGGCGTTCTTTTGGCCAAACGGTGGCTCAAAGTGGCGCCAATGAATCGTCGGTGAGCCCGTCCCGCGCAACCTTGCAGGTTCCCGCGCAAGCTTCCCGCCCGACTCGGTGAAATCCCTCAAAATCCCAATGCTTACCGGCCTGCTATATAAACCCTCACGGCCGGTGAGTCCTGCGTCACATTTTCCCCTTCATCCCTGTAGGTTATCTCGTCTGCTTCTCCCACAATCGCCAATGGCACCGGTCCGTCGTCGTCGCTCAACCACTCCGCCGTCATCAAAGGACAGCTCCAGCTGGGAGGCTACACCGCGTCGGCGGCGCAGTCCCCAGCGTAGTGTAGTGCGTGTGGCGTCCTCCACCTTCTTGATCCAGCAAGATGGCGAGGTAGTGGATGAGTTCCGGCAGCACGACGGCGTGGTGATGGTGATGGTGAAGCTATCTCCGCCGGGCTTCGCCTAAGCACTACGAAAATATGACCGGGGGTGTAAACGGTGAAGGGGGGCGCCGCACACGGCTAAGCAATTGTCGTGGTTGTGCTAGGCGCCCCCTTCTCACATATATATAGGTGGGGGAGGGAGGAGCAGCCAAGGGGGCGCCCCAAGTTGGCCGAATCCTACTTGGGGTCTCTCCCAAGCCGCCCCCCTTCCTTTCTCCCATGAGAAGGGGAAGGCAAGAAGGGCTAGCCCTCCCCCTTTCCTTCCCTAGGGCCGGCCGGCCAGGGAGAGGGGCGCACCAGCCCCCTGTGGGCTGGTCTGTCCCCCCCCTTGGCCCATTAAGCCCATACACCTACCGGGGGTGTCGGGAACCCCTTCCGGTTGTGACGCCCCCGGCCCGATCGTGCACTAATCATACACGCAAATGCACATGATCAAGCCTAAGGACTCACGGGAAGATATCACAACACAACTCTAAAACATAAATAAAGTCATACAAGCTTTATATTACAAGCCAGGGGCCATGAGGGCTCGAATACATAAGCTTGCGAACAAGCGTCAGCGGAAGCATCAGATATCTGAGTACAGATATGAAACGGAAACAGAAAGGCCTTTAGAAAGGCGGGGCAAAATAAAACACTACGATCGAAAGGCGCAGGCCTCCTGCCTGGGACCCTCCGATCCTACTCCTGGTCGACGGCAAGATCGTAGTAGTATCCATCCTCTGGGTAGTAGTAGTAGCCGATCGACGGGGCATCTGTCTCAGGGGGCTCCGTCATCTGGTCACGACAAACTGATATGGGGAGAAAAGGAAAACAAAGCAACCGTGAGTACTCAGAAGTACTCAGCAAGCAAGGATCTACACTACATATGCAACATTTTCAAAGAGAGGTTGTATATGTGGACTGGGCTGCAGAAATGCCAGAATAGAGAGAAGGCCTAGTCCTATCGAAGACTAGCATCTTCATCGGTCTTGCAGCAATAGAAGAGAGCAGAACGGATCAATATAAAGTAGCAGTATCATTAAGTCTCATCCTCACCCAGAGATCCTTTCTCGACTCCCTGCGAGAAAGCAATCCCAGAGCCATACAGTCATCAACCTCGTCCTGAGATCCCTTCTCGACTCCCTACGAGAAGCAATCCCAGAGCCATAGTATCCAAGTATCCAGTTCTAAATTGTATCAATCAGGATACAACTCCGAGTGTCCTTTACCGTAGGACAGGCTATCGATAGAAGTTTTCTTCCCTGCAGGGGTGCACCAACTTACCCAACACGCTCGATTAACTCCGGCCGGACACACTTTCCTGGGTCATGCCCGGCCTCGGCCAAACGATACATCGCAACCCTACCTACAGCTCAGCAGAGAGGTCCCCGCCGGTCTACATCCTAAGCGCAAGGGGGTCTTGGCCATCGCCCCTCGCCCTCCGGGTCGTTGTGAGCAGGGTGGATACCAGCGCCAACGGCACGATCCGACCCGGCCACAATGCTGAACTGGACGTCTGACAAAGCTTTCGGCTGATGCTACAATGCAGAACGCCCATACTATGCCCACGTGATGGTTAGTGCTATCAGGCCAGAGGCCTGCTCGGATCAAATATCCAAATCGTTAGTGGACTAGGGCTTGCGGTAACGAGCAGAGACTCACGAAAGATGTGACCCCGTCGCCCCGTCTCGAGGACTTGCCGCAAGGGTTAAGAATGCCCGGCCGCGCCTCGTATTCATCACTCGGGCACCATACAGGCACCCGTCTTCACAACACTCGCCTCTCAGGCGCACGCGGGTACCCCTCAGGGTCGACCCGCCTATCCAAGTAACAGTGTAAAGTCCAAGTATCCGTGTGTCCATAACATCAGGGGAATCCGAGGTATCACCCTCGTTGGATTCCTACTCGATGTCTTCGTCAAGGTGAACTCGGAGGAATCACCCTCACTGGGTTCACACTTGATGTGTTGCAAGACAGCGTCGTTATCGGAAGCGGTGAAGGAGGAATCACCATCGATGACCACGACCGAATAGCTACTCTACAGAGTTAACATCAGAAGTGCTACAAGAGGTTTCACCCTCGGCACTCGATAGTAACGCTGCAGTGTCGTTACAACTAAGCGGGGGGTGATGTGCGGTGTCGGGGCCTGGTCTTCAATCCCGTTGATCGGGTCCTCTGACAATCCAGCGCGGCAGTCGGGATAAGTGGGGTCACTGATAGGTCTTTATCCAGCCTATACTAAGCAGTTTAGGATATGCAGGTAATTATCAACAGCAGGATACAATAAACAGGCTATGCATCAGAATAGGTAAAGCAGCAGCAGCAGCAATTCTAATGCAAGCATGAGAAATTAGAATGGGCGATATCGGGATGATCAAAAGGGGGGGCTTGCCTGGTTGCTCGGCGGCAAGGGCAAGGTTGTCAATGGTGTCTTCAGGCTCCGGAGCTGCGTCGGCCTCGGGGACGACGTCGGTGTCGGGGGCTACCGAGAGAGAAGAGGGGGAGGAAACAGTATAAATACTCAGCGAACAAGTGCAGCACAAAGCATAACATGGCAATACGCGGTGACGGAGGTGATCTAACGCAGTGCCGGGTGATACTGGTGAAGGGGGAATTCATCCGGGAATGTTTTCCCGGTTCCGGACATTTGTCAGACAGATGACCAGAGGGGAACGGTTCCATGTTCGGATAGTTAGGGACATGTGGCGGATGAACGGACCGTGTATTCGGATTCGTCTCGTCGTCCTGAGCAACTTTCATGTACAAAGTTTTTCAATCTGAGCTACGGATTATTTTATATTAATTTCTAAAGTTTAAAACAATTTTTGGAATTTAATTAATTTATTAAATCAACATTATCCGAAACAGTGTATTGCTGACGTCATCATGACATCAGCATGACGTCAGGACCAGTGGGTCCCACATGTCATTCTCACATTAGGCTAATTAGGGTTTGATTATGTTAATTATAGTTTAATTAGACTAATTAATTAATTAGATTAATTAAACATAATTAATTAAGTTAATTAATTAATTAATTAATATTTATTTATTTTTATTATCAATTTTTTTTGTTCTGTGGGGTGGGGCCCCCCGGTCAGTGGCCAGGGGCAAACCGGGCGCCGGGCACCGCCAAACGGCGCGGACGAGCGGGCGCCCGACCCGGGCGATGGCCGAGCGGGCGCGGCTGGGTGCCGGCGCGCGCGAGGGCGGCCACGGGGAAGCAGGGACCGGCGCAGGAGGGGGCCGGCAGCTGCGTGCGCGCGGCGCGGGCGCGAGCAGGTGTGAGCTAGCGCGGGTGGAGCGGCGGCACAGGGGTGCGCGGTGGCGCGAGCAGGCGGGGCGGGCGCGCGCGCGGGTGCGGGTGGGCGCGGCCGCAGGCGAGCAGCGCCGAGGGGAGAGAGGGAGGCCGCGGCGAGAGCAGGCTTGAGCGGGCGAGCGCGGTGCGCGCGCGTGCGTGGCCAGGCGCGGCGGGGGCGCGGCTAACAGAGCAGGGGACCGCGACGAGCGCGGCTGGGCATGGCGGACGGCATCGAGGACGGGGACGAGGGGGAAAGGGGAGAGGGCGGCAGAGGCCGGGGCCTCACTGACGGCTGTAGAGGCACGGGGGCGGCGTGGCTCGAGGAGGCCGGTCGGGGATGAGGGTCGAGGGGGTGGCGCGGTCCGACGACGGGGTGGTGCCGGCGACGTCGAGCGGCAGGGCGGTCGGCGGGGTGAGGCGACGGGGGCGTCGGCGAGCGGGGGCTCCGGGGAGGAGGCGAGGCCCGTCGCGCTGGGCGGCGGCCGCCGGCGGGGGGCGCGCTGGGGGGGGGGGCGTCGGGGCGGCGGCGGCTGGAGCTCCCATCCCGATCCAGTTTGGATCGGCGGGGGAGTGAGAGGGTGGGGTAGGTTAGGGTTTGGGTGGATCGGGGGGGTTAAAAGGGGGGGGGGGCGGTGGGCCGCCTGCGGGTTGCGGCCAGCTGGGCCGAGGCCCAAATGGGGGGGGGGTTGCTCTTTTTTTCTGTTTTGTTTTTCTTTTATCTTTTTTTTCCTTTTTATTTTCCTTTCTTAATTTTTCCTGTTTGCAAATAGTTAGGCCCCAAAATGATTTTTATAAGACATGGCAATTGTTCCAATAATTACTAGGCATCCTCAACTACTACCAAAAATTAGTTTGGAGGCAATTTGAGTTCACACAATTTTTATAATAATTAAAATGCATTAAACCTTACTGTTTTGGAAACGTTATTGCCACCTAATTAATTTATTAATTGTTGGTTTCAATTTTAGAATGGTCTCTGGAATATTTGCCATTTAATGAACAATTTAGTTTTTATGTTGGACAACTTTTATTTTCCACTTTCAGTTTAATTTCCATTTGAATTTTGACTTAGGAGTTGAAATGCAATATAATGCTAATGATGATCATGCATTGTTAAACACGATGACATGGCATAATCAAAAGGGTGATTACTGTAGTTAACCACCGGGGTTGTTACAAATCTCCTCTACTAACAAGAATTCTCGTCCCGAGAATTAAGAGGTAGAAGGAAAAAGTTCGGGGTATTCCGCACGAAGGTTCTCCTCGCGTTCCCAAGTGGCTTCATCTTCAGTATTATTTGACCACTACACTTTGAGGAACTTGGTAACCTTCTGACAGGTCCGACGTTCAGCTTCATCGAGAATGCGGATCGGATGCTCCTTATAAGATAGATCATCTTGCAATTCGAGCATCTCGTGATCCACAGCTCGGTGCGGAGATTCTTTGAAGCATTTACGAAGTTGCGACACATGGAAGACGTCGTGGATATGAGAGAATTGCGGCGGCAACTCCAATTTAGATGCCACCTGACCACGTCTAGCAACAATGCGGAAAGGACCAATGTAGCGCGGAGCTAGCTTGCCCTTGATTCCAAAACAGTGAGTGCCCTTCATAGGAGTGACTCGCAGATAAGCTTGATCACCAGGTTGATAAGTCAAACCCCATCGTTTGCGATCGTAGTTGCTCTTCTGGCGGTCCTGAGCCGCCTTGAGATTTTTACGGACGATACGGACTTGTTCTTCGGCGTGTTGAATAATATCCGGACCCACGAGCTGTCGTTCCCCAGTTTCTGACCAATTCAGAGGGGTTCGACACTTACGTCCATAAAGAACTTCAAAGGGAGCCATCTTCAAACTGGCTTGATAGCTGTTGTTATAAGAGAATTCCGCATATGGAAGAGATTCTTCCCACTTCTTACCGAAAGAAATAACACAAGCTCGAAGCATGTCTTCAAGCACTTGATTGACTCGCTCGACTTGGCCTTGGGATTGGGGGTGATAAGCTGAACTCCAGGTAATATGAGTTCCCATAGCTGTTTGGAAACTTTCCCAGAATTTGGAAGTGAAAAGGCCGCCACGGTCCGAACTGATCTCCTTCGGAATACCGTGGAGTGAAACAATTCTGGAGATATACAATTCTGCTAACTGACTAGCAGTGATAGTCTCTTTGACAGGCAGAAAGTGTGCAACTTTAGAGAGTTGGTCGACGACGACAAGAATAGCATCGTGACCCTTCTGTGACCTGGGAAGTCCTGTAACGAAATCCATCTGAACCTTATCCCATTTCCATAGAGGAATAGGAAGTGGTTGCAGAATTCCAGCTGGTTTCTGATGCTCTGCTTTAACACGACGGCAAACATCACATTCAGCAACATAACGAGCAATGTCCTGCTTCATTCTAGACCACCAGTACCTTTGACGGAGATCACGATACATCTTGGTGCTACCCGGATGAATAGACAGTGGGGTATCATGTGCCTCCTTCATGACTTTGTCAGTCATAAGCTCAAAGCGAGGTACCACAATGCGGTTTCTGAAATACAAGGTTCCATCTTCAGACAGCGAGAAATCCCTGTACTTTTCAAGGTGAAGATTTTTCTTCATCAGATCAATTTCAGCATCTTTAGCTTGCGCATTCTTAATAGCTTTCTGAAGATCTGGTTGTATCACAAGGTTATTAAGAGAACCCTGTGGAACAATACATAGATTCAGCTTGCACAGTTCTTCAAAAAGACGAGGTTGAGCTCGCCTAACCATGAGGTTGTCGCAATAGGACTTGCGGCTTAAGGCATCAGCCATCACGTTAGCCTTGCCAGGGGTGTAGGATATACCCAAATCATAGTCCACAATGGCCTCCATCCATCTTTGCTGACGGAGGTTTAGAGATGGCTGAGTGAACAAGTACTTCAGACTTTTATGATCCGTGTAGATCTCGCAACGATTACCGAGAAGGTAATGTCGCCACAACTGCAATGCATAGATCACAGCAGCTAGTTCTAGATCATGTACCGGATAATTCTCTTCATGTGGGCGCAACTGACGAGAGCCATAAGCAATCACTTTACGCTCTTGCATTAGGACACAGCCTAATCCTTCACGGGATGCGTCACAATAAATCACAAAGTCTTTGCGGGTATCTGGAGGAGATAGTACTGGGCAGATGTCAGCTTGTCTTTGAGTGTCTGGAAACTTTCCTGACATTTTTCTGTCCATTCAAACTTAACGCCCTTGTGAAGCAGATCAGTCAAAGGCTTAGCAATCTTGGAAAAGTTCTCGACAAATCGACGGCAATAACTTGCAAGGCCGAGAAAACTTCTCACTTGCTTGACGTTCTTCGGAGGTGTCCAGTCCAGAATAGCCTGAACTCGTTTTGGGTTAACGGCAATTCCATCTTTGGAAATCACATGACCGAGGTATGTCACTTCAGAAAGCCAAAATTCACACTTGGAGTATTTGGCATACAACTGATGTTCTCGGAGCCTTTCCAGTACAAGACGGAGGTGTTCAGCATGTTCTTCTTTATTCTTCGAATATACCAGAATATCATCTAGATAAACCACGACGAACTTGTCGAGGTAATCCATGAAGATATAATTCATCAGACGGGAGAATGTGGCTGGAGCATTGGTTAAGCCAAATGACATGACAGTGTACTCGTAGGAGCCATAACGAGTAACAAATGCAGTCTTCGGAATATCCTCTTCGCGAACACGGATCTGATGGTAACCCAATCTCAAATCAAGCTTAGAGAATACTGAGGAACCAGCAAGTTGATCATACAGATCGTTGATTCTGGGAAGTGGATACTTGTTCTGGATTGTAGCTTGGTTAATGGGCCGGTAATCCTGAACCAATCGGTTAGTTCCATCCTTCTTCTTAACGAAGAGTGAAGGTGCTCCCCAAGCAGAGGAACTGGGACGGATGAAACCTTTCTTAAGTGACGTGTCGATTTCTTCCTTAAGCTCGAGAAGATGATGCGGAGGCATCTTATAAGGACGCTTCGCAATAGGGGTAGTGCCAGGCTTCAAGTCGATGACGAACTCAACAGCTCTAGCAGGGGGTATTCCTGGAAGTTCTTCTGGAAAGACGTCTTGAAAATCACGAACAACTGGAACGTTCTCGATGCCTTCAAGAGGTGAAGCATTTAATGCATTCAGAACATATATCTGGCTCTCAGCATCTTGAGCTATTCGGGCTGAGTATCTGACTGTCTGGCCCGAAGAATGGGTAAGTTGGACTTTCTTAGCGGCACAGTCAATCAAAGCATTATGGGCGGTCAACCAGTCCATACCGAGAATGATGTCTATGTCAGAAGGTCCAAGAGCAATAAGGGAAGCAGAGAACATCAACCCTTCAATTCTGATCTGATTGTTGTGACTTACCATCTTGGTTTGCCACCGGGAACGTGGAGTGATGATTTCTAAAGGGGTGGGTAATGAGTTCATAGCTAACCCATGCAATTGTGCAAATTGCTGGGACACGAAGGAATGTGATGCCCCGGAATCAAAGAGAACAGAAGCTGCAACTGAATTAACTGACAGAGTTCCCATCACGATTTTTGGAGACTCACGAGCTTCTCCCATTTTGACGTGAGTAACCTGGCCTCGGTCCATAGCAGACATCCTGGCCTTACGATTTCTGCAACGATGGGTTCGATGGCCCTTCGTACGACCATCCGAAGGACGTGGTGCATCCTGAGGAGAAGCCATAACATTAGGCGGTCCATCATGAACCGTTAGCTGTCTCGGCGGTGAAGGCAGTCGAGGTGCAACATAAGACGGCCTTGGTGTTGGAGCAGGTTGATGATGAACATTGTGTGGGATCCAGACTCGACGTTTCTGAATAGGCTGACCCGAGGATGAGCCAACATCACGAGTGCGCTTGAGCGACTCCTGGTACTCAGTCAGAGCTGTTTCAACTTGGAAAGATTTGCTGACAAGCGTTGCGAAGTCTTTGAAATCATGGACAGCAAGTGCAAGTTTTATATCGGTACGCAGTCCTTCACGGAATTTCTCCTGCTTGCGTGTGTTGGTGTCGACGTCATCCGCAGCATAGCGGGACAATTCAAGAAATTTCCTCTGGTATTCATCTACAGTCATTTTGCCCTATGAGAGTTTGCGGAACTCCTGCTTCTTTTGGTCCATCAAACCTTGAGGAATGTAACGTGCATGAAAAGTTGACTGAAATTCCTGCCAAGTGGTTACAGTCTCTGCAGGCAACATAGCCCTGTGGCTTTCCCACCATTGAGCAGCGGGACCCTTCAAGTGGAATGTCGCAAAGGTGATGTAACTGTCAGGGGCAACATTAGCTGACTCCATCTCAATCAGGATGTCACGAAGCCAATCATCAGCATCCATAGGATTGGTGGAGTTGCGGAAAACGGATGGATTGAGGCGCACGAATTCTGACAGTGTTATTGGTGTAGGCTGCTGATGAGCATTCTGGTTTGGGAACTGAGCCAATATCCCGGTCATAACCTGACGGTTCAGTTCAAATTGCTGCATCATTGCGGCAATATAAGGTGGAGGTGGAGGATCATCAGCCATCCTGCCAAATCAACAGGGGCAGTTTAGCAAGTAAAACTGCATGTGTATGGAATGATTCACGAAGCAACACGCACAATAGAAGGAAGTGCAATAGATTCTTCATCATATCCGCACCAGATATTCAAAGCCACACATAGCCTTGGTTAGTATCCGGCATTACGACAGTTAAAAAGGGGAGGGCTAGACATCTAGGCGGCGCGCAGGCACGCGGCAAGGAAGTACACAACGAGACATAGCAAAGGCTACATCAACATCGGAGAAAACTATTGGAGCGAGGAATCTGCAACTGAAACACAGGGTGCCCTCGATAAGAGGATCCTGTAAGCAGAACCTGGCCCATAATCTCGAAGCAAGGGGGGATATTTCAGAACTCCGGGTGGATGTGATCACGAGAACCTAATGTAGGAGTTAGTAAAATTTTAACCCGAATAGAAGAGAGGTCAGAGTCCCAGAGTAAAGGTCGAGAAGTAAAAGATCCTAATACCACCCAATTGGCGATGTGGGCCCGTAAGCCACACAGCCAAGTTAGTAAAATAGTTTTCGGTTACTAGACTCAACTTTGGCCAAGGAGTTGGAAAGGGGGGGGGGGGTTCCTACAGGCAGTCGGCTCAGATACCAACTTGTGACGCCCCCGGCCCGATCGTGCACTAATCGTACACGCAAATGCACACGATCAAGCCTAAGGACTCACGGGAAGATATCACAACACAACTCTAAAACATAAATAAAGTCATACAAGCTTTATATTACAAGCCAGGGGCCACGAGGGCTCGAATACATAAGCTTGCGAACAAGCGTCAGCGGAAGCATCAGATATCTGAGTACAGATATGAAACAGAAACAGAAAGGCCTTTAGAAAGGCGGGGCACAATAGAACACTACGATCGAAAGGCGCAGGCCTCCTGCCTGGGACCCTCCGATCCTACTCCTGGTCGACGGCAAGATCGTAGTAGTATCCATCCTCTGGGTAGTAGTAGTAGCCGATCGACGGGGCATCTGTCTCAGGGGGCTCCGTCATCTGGTCACGACAAACTGATATGGGGAGAAAAGGAAAACAAAGCAACCGTGAGTACTCAGAAGTACTCAGCAAGCAAGGATCTACACTACATATGCAACATTTTCAAAGAGAGGCTGTATATGTGGACTGGGCTGCAGAAATGCCAGAATAGAGAGAAGGCCTAGTCCTATCGAAGACTAGCATCTTCATCGGTCTTGCAGCAATAGAAGAGAGCAGAACGGATCAATATAAAGTAGCAGTATCATTAAGTCTCATCCTCACCCAGAGATCCTTTCTCGACTCCCTGCGAGAAAGCAATCCAAGAGCCATACAGTCATCAACCTCGTCCTGAGATCCCTTCTCGACTCCCTGCGAGAAGCAATCCCAGAGCCATAGTATCCAAGTATCCAGTTCTAAATTGTATCAATAAGGATACAACTCCGAGTGTCCTTTACCGTAGGACAGGCTATCGATAGAAGTTTTCTTCCCTGCAGGGGTGCACCAACTTACCCAACACGCTCGATTAACTCTGTCCGGACACACTTTCCTGGGTCATGCCCGGCCTCAGCCAAACGATACATCGCAACCCTACCTACAGCTCAGCAGAGAGGTCCCCGCCGGTCTACATCCTAAGCGCAAGGGGGTCTTGGCCATCGCCCCTCGCCCTCCGGGTCGTTGTGAGCAGGGTGGATACCAGCGCCAACCGCACGATCCGACCCGGCCACAATGCTGAACTGGACGTCTGACAAAGCTTTCGGCTGATGCTATGATGCAGAACGCCCATACTATGCCCACGTGATGGTTAGTGCTATCAGGCCAGAGGCCTGCTCGGATCAAATATCCAAATCGTTAGTGGACTAGGGCTTGCGGTAACAAGCAGAGACTCACGAAAGATGTGACCCCGTCGCCCCGTCTCGAGGACTTGCCGCAAGGGTTAAGAATGCCCGGCCGTGCCTCATATTCATCACTCGGGCACCATACAGGCACCCGTCTTCACAACACTCGCCTCTCAGGCGCACGCGGGTACCCCTCAGGGTCGACCCGCCTATCCAAGTAACAGTGTAAAGTCCAAGTATCAGTGTGTCCATAACATCAGGGGAATCCGAGGTATCACCCTCGTTGGATTCCTACTCGATGTCTTCGTCAAGGTGAACTCGGAGGAATCACCCTCACTGGGTTCACACTTGATGTGTTGCACGACAGCGTCGTTATCGGAAGCGGTGAAGGAGGAATCACCCTCGATGACCACGACCGAATAGCTACTCTATAGAGTTAACATCAGAAGTGCTACAAGAGGTTTCACCCTCGGCACTCGATAGTAACGCTGCAGTGTCGTTACAACTAAGGGGGGTGATGTGCGGTGTCGGGGCCTGGTCTTCAATCCCGTTGATCGGGTCCTCTGACAATCCAGCGCGGCAGTCGGGATAAGTGGGGTCACTGATAGGTCTCTACCCAGCCTATACTAAGCAGTTTAGGATATGCAGGTAATTATCAACAGCAGGATACAATAAACAGGCTATGCATCAGAATAGGTAAAGCAGCAGCAGCAGCAATTCTAATGCAAGCATGAGAAATTAGAATGGGCGATATCGGGATGATCAAAAGGGGGGGCTTGCCTGGTTGCTCGGCGGCAAGGGCAAGGTTGTCAATGGTGTCTTCGGGCTCCGGAGCTGCGTCGGCCTCGGGGACGACGTCGGTGTCGGGGGCTACCGAGAGAGAAGAGGGGGAGGAAACAGTATAAATACTCAGCGAACAAGTGCAGCACAAAGCATAACATGGCAATACGCGGTGACGTAGGTGATCTAACGCAGTGCCGGGTGATACTGGCGAAGGGGGAATTCATCCGGGAATGATTTCCCGGTTCCGGACATTTGTCAGACAGATGACCGGAGGGGAACGGTTCCATGTTCGGATAGTTAGGGACATGTGGCGGACGAACGGACCGCGTATTCGGATTCGTCTCGTCGTCCTGAGCAACTTTCATGTACAAAGTTTTTCAATCTGAGCTACGGATTATTTTATATTACTTTCTAAAGTTTAAAACAATTTCTGGAATTTAATTAATTTATTAAATCAACATTATCCGAAACAGTGTATTGCTGACGTCAGGACCAGTGGGTCCCACATGTCATTCTCACATTAGGCTAATTAGGGTTTGATTATGTTAATTACAGTTTAATTAGACTAATTAATTAATTAGATTAATTAAACAGAATTAATTAAGTTAATTATTTATTTAATTAATTAATATTTATTTATTTTTATTATCTATTTTTTTTGTTCTGTGGGGTGGGGCCCCCCGGTCAGTGGCCAGGGGCCAACCGGGCGCTGGGCACCGCCAAACGGCGCGGACGAGCGGGCGCCCGACCCGGGCGATGGCCGAGCGGGCGCGGCTGGGTGCCGGCACGCGCGAGGGCGGCCGCGGGGGACCAGGGACCGGCGCAGGAGGGGGCCGGCAGCTGCGTGCGCGCGGCGCGGGCGCGAGCAGGCGCGAGCGAGCGCGGGTGGAGCGGCGGCACAGGGGGGCGCGGTGGCGCGAGCAGACGGGGCGGGCGCGCGTGCGGGTGCGGGTGGGCGTGGCCGCAGGCGAGCAGCGCCGAGGGGAGAGAGGGAGGCCGCGGCGAGAGCAGGCTCGAGCGGGCGAGCGCGGTGCGCGCGCGTGCGTGGCCATGCGCGGTGGGGGCGCGACTAACGGAGCAGGGGACCGCGGCGAGCGCGGCCGGGCATGGCGGACGGCATCGAGGGGGAAAGGGGAGAGGGCGGCAGAGGCCGGGGCCTCACCGACGGCAGTAGAGGCACGGGGGCGGCGTGGCTCGAGGAGGCCGGTCGGGGATGAGGGTCGAGGGGGTGGCGCGGTCCGGCGACGGGGTGGTGCCGGCTGTAACACCCCCGGTGGTTAACTACAGTAATCACCCTTTTGATTATGCCATGTCATCGTGTTTAACAGTGCATGATCATCATTAGCATGATATTGCATTTCAACTCCTAAGTCAAAATTCAAATTTAAATGAAAGTGGAAAATAAAAGTTGTGCAACATAGAAACTAAAATGTTTAATAAATAGCAAATATTCCAGAGACCATTCTAAAATTGTAACCAACAAATAATAAATTAATTAAGAGACTCTAACAGTAGCAAAACAGCACTATTTAATACCTTTTTAATTACATAAAATCCCAAATGAAATCATTTATGCTCCAAACCATTTTCTATTAGTGTTACATTTTGCACTATATTTATTGGACCAAGTCACCACTTTACCAAATTAAGTTTGGAGGCCTAACTATTTGCAAACAGAAAATAAGAGAAAATAAATAAAAATAAAAAGACAAGGAAACCCCAAGGCTCACGGGGCATCCGACCCAGCCGGCCACTCCCCCCCCCCCTATCACTCACCAACCCCCACCCACTCCACGACACCACCCACTCATCCCAAGAAAATATCTCCTCCCCCCTCTCCCCCGATTGGATCGGGATCGAGAGGAGGAGGCCGCCCTTCGCCGTCCATCGCCGCCTGGAACGCCGCTCGACGCGGGAGCCCCCTCGCCGCCTCGACCTCGTCTCGTCCCCGCCGGCCTACCTCCCCATCGCCGTCGTCCCCGTCAACCACCTCGCGCCCCACTGCCTTGACCCCATGATCGCCGGTGAGGCCCTGGCCTCTTCTCTCCCCCGTACCCCTGCAAACGCCCGTGAGCACGCCGACTGCCTTCCCCTTCTCTTCCCCGGGGTCGCCACGGTCCCCGCCGATCTCGCCCGCGGTTGACGCGCTCTGGCCGCGTCCGATGCGCGCTCACCGCGCCGTGCCCGCGCCCGCACCCGCGCTCGGCCACTGCCCGACCTCGCCTGAGCCTCGCCATGCCCTGGCTACGCGCGACTGCCGGCCCTGCCCGCAGCTCACTGTCGTTCTGCTGCTGCTGGCACCGCCCTCGCCGCGCGCACCTAGCCGCTGCCACCGTGGCCGGCGACAACGGTCGCCGACCGCGCCTCCCCACTCCGTCGCGGCCTCGCTGCGCCGTGCACCGGCCTGCGTCGTGGCGCTCGCTGCAGGCGTCGCACGCTGCGGCCTCGCGGCCCCGCCCGGGTTCGCCCCCGCTCCGGCCCCTTGCCCCGCCAGCCGCGGTGGCCTCACCGCGGTGGCCGCCCGCACCCGTGTCCCCTCGTTCGGGCGGATACGCCCGCCCCGATGCGCCCCTGCGCCCGATCCGCTAAGGCCCCCAGGGCCTATGACAGTGGGGGCCCACCCCAGAACATTTTTATAAAAAGAAAAGAAAGTAAAATAAAAATAATAAAATTAATTAACTTAATTAACTTAATTAATCCTATTTAATTAACCTAATTAACTAGTGTTAATTAATTAAACAGTAATTAGATTAGTTAACCCTAATTAGATAAATCAGTCTATGACATGCGGGACCCACATGTAGTTGACCCAGTCAACAGCACTATTGACTGCTGATGTCAGCATGATGTCATGCTGATGTCATCAAACACTGTTTCGGATAATGTTAATTTGAATAATTAAATAAATTCTAGAAAATTGATAAAAACTTTAGAAAATCATATTAAATAATCCGTAACTCTGATGGAAAAACTTTGTACATGAAAGTTGCTCAGAATGACGAGACGAATTCGGATACGCGATCCGTTCGTCCGTCATGCGTCCCTAACTATCCGAACATGGAACCGTTCCCCTCCGGTCATCCGTCCGACATTTGTCTGGAACCGGGAATGCTTTCCCGGATGAATTTCACCTTCGCCAGTATCACCCGGCACTGCGTTAGATCACCTCTGTCACCGCGTATTGCCATGTTATGCTTTGTGCTGCACTTGTTTGCTGTGTATTTATACTGTTTCCTCCCCCTCTTCTCTCTCGATAGAGCCGGTACCGACGCAGCTCCGGAGTTCGACGACCCCTGAAGACCTTGCCCTTGCCGCCGAGAAACCAGGCAAGCCCCCCCTTTTGATCATCCCGATATCGCCCATTCTATTTCTCATGCTTGCATTAGAATTGCTGCTGCTGCTGCTTTACCTATTCTGATGCATAGCCTATTTATTGTAACCTGCTGTTGATAATTACCTGCATATCCTAAACTGCTTAGTATAGGCTGGGTAGAGACCTATCAGTGACCCCACTTATCCCGACTGCCCCGCTGGATTTTCTGAAGACCCGATCAACGGGATTGAAGACCAGGCCCCGGCACCGCACATCACCCCCCCTTAGTTGTAACGACACTGCAGCGTTACTACCAAGTGCCGAGGGTGATACCTCGTGTAGCACTTCTGATGTTAACTCTGTAGAGTAGCTATTCGGTCGTGGTCATCGAGGGTGATTCCTCCTTCACCGCTTCCGATAACGACGCCGTCGTACAACACCTCAAGTGTGAACCCAGTGAGGGTGATTCCTCCGAGTTCACCTTGACGGATACATCGAGTAGGAATCCAACAAGGGTGATACCTCGGATTCCCCTGATGTTATGGACACACGGATACTTGGACTTTACACTGTTACTTGGATAGGCGGGTCGACCCTGAGGGGTACCCGCGTGCGCCCAAGAGGCGAGTGTTGTGAAGACGGGTGCCTGTATGGTGCCCGAGTGCTGAATACGAGGCACGGCCGGGCATTCTTAACCCTTGCAGCAAGTCCTCGAGACGGGGCGACGGGGTCACATCTTTCGTAAGTCTCTGCTCGTTACCGCAAGCCCCTAGTCCTAACGATTTGGATATTTGATCCGAGCAGGCCTCTGGCCTGATAGCACTAACCATCACGTGGGCATAGTATGGGCGTTCTGCATCATAGCATCAGCCGAAAGCTCTGTCAGACGTCTAGTTCAGCCTTGCGGCCGGGACGGACCAGCGCCCTCCGGGTGCCTGGCTTCACCCTGCTCGCAACGACCCAGAGTGCACAGGGCGATGGCCCAAGACCCCTGAGCGCTTAGGATGTAGACCGGCGGGGACCTCTCTGCTGAGCTCTAGGTAGGGCTGCGGTGTGTCGTTTGGCCGAGGCCGGGCATGACCCAGGAAAGTGTGTCCGGCCGGAGTTAATCGAGCGTGTTGGGTAAGTTGGTGCACCCCTGCAGGGAAGAAAACTTCTATCGATAGCCTGTCCTACGGTAAAGGACACTCGGAGTTGTATTCCGATCGATACAGCTAGAACATGAGATGAGACCTGGATATGAGGCTCTGGGATTGCTTCTTGCAGGGAGTCGAGAAGGGATCTCCGGACGAGGTTGATGACTGTATGGCTCTGGGATTGCTTTCTCGCAGGGAGTCGAGAAATGATCTCTGGGTGAGGATGAGACTTAATGATACTGCTACATTATATTGTACTGTTCTACTCTCTTCTATTGCTGCAAGACCTCTGAAGATGCTAGTCTTCGATAGGACTAGGCCTTCTCTCTATTCTTGCGTTTCTGCAGCCCAGTCCACATATATAGCCTCCCCTTGAAAATGTTGCATATATAGTGTAGATCCTTGCTTGCTGAGTACTCACGGTTGCTTTGTTTTTCTTTTATCCACTTATCAGTTTGTTGTGACCAAGATGACGGAGCCCCCTGTGACAGATGCCCCGTCGATCGACTACTGCTACTACCCGGAGGATGGATACTACTACGAGCTTGCCGTCGACCAGGAGTAGGATCGGAGGGTCCCAGGCAGGAGGCCTACGCCTTTCGATCGTAGTGTTTTATTTTGCCCCGCCTTTCTAAAGGCCTTTCTGTGCTTTCTTTTATATCTGTACTCAGATATCTAATGCTTCCGCTGACGCTTGTTCGCAAGCTTATGTATTCGAGCCCTCGAGGCCCCTGGCTTGTAATATAAAGCTTGTATGACTTTATTTATGTTTTAGAGTTGTGTTGTGATATCTTCCCGTGAGTCCTTAGGCTTGATCGTGTGCATTTGCGTGTATGATTAGTGCACGATTAAGCCGGGGGCGTCACAAGTTGGCATCAGAGCCGACTGACTGTCGGAATCCCCTTTCCAACTCCTTGGCCGAAGTTGAGTCTAGTAACCGAAAAATTGTTTTACTAACTTGGCTGTGTGGCTTACGGGCCCACGTCGCCAATTGGGTGGTATTAGGATCTTTTACTCCTCGACCTTTACTCTGGGACTCTGATCTCTCTTCTATTCGGGTTAAAATTTTACTAACGCCGCCACTTAGGATCTCGTAATTCTCGTCCACCCGGAGAGCTGGATATCTCTGCTTATTCTTTACCATTGATCTGATTAGTCTGATAATCATTTTCCTTTCCATTGGGTTGTTTAACCTTTTCTTTCCAAGTTATCATATACCTCGCACACCGTCATTTGACACTTTTGGAATCTCCCGGAAAAATGTGTCGTGTTCAGCGTCAACATTTTGAGTTCTTCCGAGATGTTAATTGAATTCATGAACGGCAATGCCATCCTTGCCCCTCGCTGATCTGTGTTATCATCGTCAATCTCTTTGACTACCTGCCCACGTATTGCCGTTAACCCAGAACGAGTTCAGGCTATTCTGGACTGGACTCCTCCGAAGAACGTCAAGCAAGTGAGAAGTTTTCTCGGCCTTGCAAGTTATTGCCGTCGATTTGTCGAGAACCTTTTCCAAGATTGCTAAGCCTTTGACTGATCTGCTTCACAAGGGCGTTAAATTTGAATGGACAGAAAAATGTCAGGAAAGTTTCCAGAAACTCAAAGATAAGCTGACATCTGCCCCAGTACTATCTCCTCCAGATACCCGCAAAGACTTTGTGATCTATTGTGACGCATCCCGTGAAGGATTAGGCTGTGTCCTAATGCAAGAGCGTAAAGTGATTGCTTATGGCTCTCGTCAGTTGCGCCCACATGAAGAGAATTATCCGGTACATGATCTAGAACTAGCTGCTGTGATCTATGCATTGCAGTTGTGGCGACATTACCTTCTCAGTAATCGTTGCGAGATCTACACGGATCATAAAAGTCTGAAGTACTTGTTCACTCAACCTTCTCTAAACCTCCGTCAGCAAAGATGGATGGAGGCCATTGCGGACTATGATTTGGGTATTTCTTATACCCCTGGCAAGGCTAACGTGATGGCTGATGCCTTAAGCCGCAAGTCCTATTGCGACAACCTCATGGTTAGGCGAGCACAACCTCGTCTTTTTGAAGAACTGTGCAAGCTGAATCTCCGTATTATCCCACAGGGTTCTCTTAATAACCTTGTGATACAACCAGATCTTGAGAAAGCTGTTAAGAATGCGCAAGCTAAAGATGCTGAAATTGATCTGATGAAGAAAGACCTTCACCTTGTAAAGTACAGGGATTTCTCGCTGTCTGAACATGGAACCTTGTATTTCAGAAACCGCATTGTCATACCTCGCTTCGAACTCATGACTGACAAAGTCATGAAGGAGGCACATGATACCCCGTTGTCTATTCATCCGGGTAGCACCAAGATGTATCGTGATCTCCGTCAAAGGTACTGGTGGTCTAAAATGAAGTAGGACATTGCTCGTTATGTTGCTGAATGTGATGTTTGCCGTCGCGTTAAAGCAGAACATCAAAAACCAGCTGGAATTCTGCAACCGCTTCCTATTCCTCTATGGAAATGGGATAAGGTTCAGATGGATTTCGTTACAGGATTTCCCAGGTCACAGAAGGGTCACGATGCTATTCTTGTCGTCGTCGACCAACTCTCTAAAGTTGCACACTTTCTGCCTGTCAAAGAGACTATCACTGCTAGTCAGTTAGCTGAGTTGTATATCTCCAGAATTGTTTCACTCCATGGTATTCCGAAGGAGATCAGTTCAGACCGGGGCGGCCTTTTCACTTCCAAATTCTGGGAAAGTTTCCAAACAGCTATGGGAACTCATATCACCTGGAGTTCAGCATATCATCCTCAATCCCAAGGCCAAGTCGAACGAGTAAATCAAGTACTTGAAGACATGCTGCGAGCTTGTGTTATTTCTTTCGGCAAGAAGTGGGAAGAATCTCTCCCGTATGCCAAGTTCTCTTGTAACAACAGCTATCAAGCCAGCTTGAAAATGGCTCCCTTTGAAGTTCTCTATGGACGTAAGTGTCGAACCCCTCTGAATTGGTCAGAAACTGGGGAACGACCACTCATGGGTCCGGATATTATCCAACACGCTGAAGAGCAAGTCCGCATAGTCCGAGAAAATCTCAAGGCGGCTCAGGACCGCCAGAAGAGCAACTATGATCGCAAACGATGGGGTTTGACTTATCAACCTGGCGATCAAGCTTATCTGCGTGTCACTCCCCTGAAGGGCACTCACCGATTCGGAATCAAGGGAAAGTTAGCTCCTCGCTATATTGGTCCTTTCGCATTGTTGCCAGACGTGGACAGGTGGCTTATAAATTGGAGTTACCGCCGCAATTCTCTCATATCCACGATGTCTTCCACGTATCACAGCTTCGTAAATGCTTTAAGGAGTCTCCGCACAGGGCAGTGGATCACGAGATGCTCGAATTGCAAGATGATCTATCTTATAAGGAGCATCCCATCCGCATTCTCGATGAAGCTGAACGTCAAACCCGTCAGAAGGTTACCAAGTTCCTCAAAGTGCAGTGGTCAAATCATACTAAAGATGAAGCCACTTGGGAACGCGAGGATAATCTTCGTGCGGAATACCCCGAACTTTTTCCTTCTACCTCTTAATTCTCGGGACAAGAATTCTTGTTAGTAGAGGAGATTTGTAACACCCCCGGTGGTTAACTACAGTAATCACCCTTTTGATTATGCCATGTCATCGTGTTTAACAGTGCATGATCATCATTAGCATTATATTGCATTTCAACTCCTAAGTCAAAATTCAAATTTAAATGAAAGTGGAAAATAAAAGTTGTGCAACATAGAAACTAAAATGTTTAATAAATAGCAAATATTCCAGAGACCATTCTAAAATTGTAACCAACAAATAATAAATTAATTAAGAGACTCTAACAGTAGCAAAACATCACTATTTAGTACCTTTTTAATTAAATAAAATCCCAAATGAAATCATTTATGCTCCAAACCATTTTCTATTAGTGTTACATTTTGCACTATATTTATTGGACCAAGCCACCACTTTACCAAATTAAGTTTGGAGGCCTAACTATTTGCAAACAGAAAATAAGAGAAAATAAATAAAAATAAAAAGACAAGGAAACCCCCAGGCCAACTGGGCCATCCGACCCAGCCGGCCCAGCCGGCCACTCCCCCCCCCCCTATCCACTCACCACCCCCCCACCACTCCATCGACACCCCACTCCCCCCCCCCCCACACAAATATCTCCTCCCCCCTCTCCCCCGATGGATCGGGATCGAGAGGAGGAGGCCGCCCTTCGCCGTCCATCGCCGCCTGGAACGCCGCTCGACGCGGGAGCCCCCTCGCCGCCTCGACCTCATCTCGTCCCAGCCGGCCTGCCTCCCCATCGCCGTCGTCCCCGTCAACCACCTCGCGCCCCACTGCCTTGACCCCACGATCGCCGGTGAGGCCCTGGCCTCTTCTCTCCCCCGTACCCCTACAAACGCCCGTGAGCACGCCGACTGCCTTCCCCTTCTCTTCCCCGGGGTCGCCACGGTCCCCGCCGATCTCGCCCGCGGTTGACGCGCTCCGGCCGCGTCCGATGCGCGCTCACCGCGCCGTGCCCGCACCCGCGCTCGGCCACTGCCCGACCTCGCCTGAGCCTCGCCGTGCCCTGGCTACGCGCGACTGCCAGCCCCGCCCGCTGCTCACTACCGTTCTGCTGCTGCTGGCACCGCCCTCGCCGCGCGCACCTAGCCGCTGCCACCATGGCCGGCGACAACGGTCGCCGACCGCGCCTCCCCACTCCGTCGCGGCCTCGCTGCGCCGTGCACCGGCCTGCGTCGTGGCGCCCGCTGCCGGCGTCGCACGCGGCGGCCTCGCGGCCCCGCCCGGGTTAGCCCCCGCTCCGGCCCCTTGCCCCGCCAGCCGCGGTGGCCTCACCGCGCTGGCCGCCCGCACCCGCGTCCCCTCGTTCGGGAGGATACGCCCGCCCCGATGCGCCCCTGCGCCCGATCCGCTAAGGCCCCCAGGGCCTATGACAGTGGGGGCCCACCCCAGAACATTTTTATAAAAAGAAAAGAAAGTAAAATAATAAAAATAAAAATAAATTTTATTAATTAATTAACTTAATTAATCATGTTTAATTAACCTAATTAACTAGTGTTAATTAATTAAACAGTAATTAGATTAGTTAACCCTAATTAGATAAATAAGTCTATGACGTGCGGGACCTACACGTAGTTGACCCAGTCAACAGCACTGTTGACTGCTGATGTCAGCATGATGTCATGCTGACGTCATCAAACACTGTTTCGGATAATGTTAATTTAAATAATTAAATAAATTCCAGAAAATTGATAAAAACTTTAGAAAATCATATTAAATAATCCGTAACTCTGATGGAAAAATTTTGTACATGAAAGTTGCTCAGAATAACGAGACGAATTTGGATGCGCGGTCCGTTCGTCCGTCACGCATCCCTAACTATCCGAACATGGAACCGTTCCCCTCCGGTCATCCGTCCGACATTTGTCCGGAACCGGGAATGCTTTCCCGGATGAATTTCACCTTCGCCAGTATCACCCGGCACTGCGTTAGATCACCTCTGTCACCGCGTATTGCCATGTTATGCTTTGTGCTGTACTTGTTTGCTGTGTATTTATACTGTTTCCTCCCCCTCTTCTCTCTCGATAGAGCCGGTACCGACGCAGCTCCGGAGTTTGACGACCCCTGAAGACCTTGCCCTTGCCGCCGAGCAACCAGGCAAGCCCCCCCCTTGAGCATACCGATATCGCCCATTCTATTTCTCATGCTTGCATTAGAATTGCTGTTGCTGCTGCTTTACCTATTCTGATGCATAGCCTGTTTATTGTAACCTGTTGTTGATAATTACCTGCATATCCTAAACTGCTTAGTATAGGCTGGGTAGAGACCTATCAGTGACCCCACTTATCCCGACTGCCCCGCTGGATTTTCCGAAGACCCGATCAACGGGATTGAAGACCAGGCCCCGGCACCGCACATCACCCCCCCCCCTTAGTTGTAACGACACTGTAGCGTTACTATCGAGTGCCGAGGGTGATACCTCGTGTAGCACTTCTGATGTTAACTCTGTAGAGTAGCTATTCGGTCGTGGTCATCGAGGGTGATTCCTCCTTCACCGCTTCCGATAACGACGCCGTCGTACCACACCTCAAGTGTGAACCCAGTGAGGGTGATTCCTCTGAGTTCACCTTGACGGATACATCGAGTAGGAATCCAACGAGGGTGATACCTCGGATTCCCCTGATGTTATGGACACACGGATACTTGGACTTTACACTGTTACTTGGATAGGCGGGTCGACCCTGAGGGGTACCCGCGTGCGCCTAAGAGGCGAGTGTTGTGAAGACGGGTGCCTGTATGGTGCCCGAGTGCTGAATACGAGGCGCGGCCGGGCATTCTTAACCCTTGCAGTAAGTCCTCGAGACGGGGCGACGGGGTCACATCTTTCGTGAGTCTCTGCTCGTTACCGCAAGCCCCTAGTCCTAATGATTTGGATATTTGATCCGAGCAGGCCTCTGGCCTGATAGCACTAACCATCACGTGGGCATAGTATGGGCGTTCTGCATCGTAGCATCAGCCGAAAGCTCTGTCAGACGTCTAGTTCAGCCTTGCGGCCGGGACGGACCGGCGCCCTCCGGGTGCCTGGCTTCACCCTGCTCGCAACGACCCGGAGTGCACAGGGCGATGGCCCAAGACCCCTGAGCGCTTAGGATGTAGACCGGCGGGGACCTCTCTGCTGAGCTCTAGGTAGGGCTGCGGTGTGTCGTTTGGCCGAGGCCGGGCATGACCCAGGAAAGTGTGTCCGACCGGAGTTAATCGAGCGTGTTGGGTAAGTTGGTGCACCCCTGCAGGGAAGAAAACTTCTATCGATAGCCTGTCCTACGGTAAAGGACACTCGGAGTTGTATCCCGATCGATACAGCTAGAACATGAGATGAGACCTGGATATGAGGCTCTGGGATTGCTTCTCGCTGGGAGTCGAGAAGGGATCTCCGGACGAGGTTGATGACTGTATGGCTCTGGGATTGCTTTCTCGCAGGGAGTCGAGAAATGATCTCTGGGTGAGGATGAGACTTAATGATACTGCTATATTATATTGTACTGTTCTACTCTCTTCTATTGCTGCAAGACCTCTGAAGATGCTAGTCTTCGATAGGACTAGGCCTTCTCTCTATTCTTGCATTTCTGCAGCCCAGTCCACATATACAACCTCCCCTTGAAAATGTTGCATATATAGTGTAGATCCTTGCTTGCTGAGTACTTCTGAGTACTCACGGTTGCTTTGTTTTTCTTTTATCCCCTTATCAGTTTGTCGTGACCAAGATGACGGAGCCCCCTGTGACAGATGCCCCGTCGATCGACTACTGCTACTACCCGGAGGATGGATACTACTACGAGCTTGCCGTCGACCAGGAGTAGGATCGGAGGGTCCCAGGCAGGAGGCCTACGCCTTTCGATCGTAGTGTTTTATTTTGCCCCGCCTTTCTAAAGGCCTTTCTATGCTTTCTTTTATATCTGTACTCAGATATCTGATGCTTCCGCTGACTCTTGTTCGCAAGCTTATGTATTCGAGCCCTCAAGGCCCCTGGCTTGTAATATAAAGCTTGTATGACTTTATTTATGTTTTAGAGTTGTGTTGTGATATCTTCCCGTGAGTCCTTAGGCTTGATCGTGTGCATTTGCGTGTATGATTAGTGCACGATTAAGCCGGGGGTGTCACACCGGCGACGTCGAGCGGCAAGGCGGTCGGCGGGGTGAGGCGATGGGGGCGTCGGCAAGCGGGGGCTCCGGGGAGGAGGCGAGGCGTCGGCGGCGGGGCTGCGGCCGGCCGGCGGGGGCGCGCCGGGGCGTCGAAGGGCGGCGGCGGCTGGAGCTCCCGATCCCGATCCAGTTTGGATCGGGGGAGGGAGAGGTGGGGGGGAGTGGGGTAGGTTAGGGTTTGGGGTGGATCGGGGGGGAGGGGGGGTTAAAAGGGGGGGGCGGCTGGGCCGGCCCGGCTGGTTGCGACCAGCTGGGCCGAGGCCCAGATGGGGGGGGAGGGGTTTGCTCTTTTTTTTTCTTTTTCTGTTTTGTTTTCTTTTATCTTTTTTCCTTTTTATTTTCTTAATTTTTCCTGTTTGCAAATAGTTAGGCCCCAAAATGATTTTTATAAGACATGGCAATTGTTCCAATAATTACTAGGCATCCTCAACTACTACCAAAAATTAGTTTGGAGGCAATTTGAGTTCACACAATTTTTATAATAATTAAAATGCATTAAACCTTACAGTTTTGGAAACGTTATTGCCACCTAATTAATTTATTAATTGTTGGTTTCAATTTTAGAATGGTCTCTGGAATATTTGCCATTTAATGAACAATTTAGTTTTTATGTTGGACACCTTTTATTTTCCACTTTCAGTTTAATTTCCATTTGAATTTTGACTTAGGAGTTGAAATGCAATATAATGCTAATGATGATCATGCACTGTTAAACACGATGACACGGCATAATCAAAAGGGTGATTACTGTAGTTAACCACCGGGGGTGTTACACCGGTGACCCGATGACTACCCGATGCATCCCGAAACTCTTCCAGTGTCTGAATAGCATCGTCATATATATCAATCTTTACCTATCAATCATTTCGAGACTCCTCATCATGTCTGTAATCTCATCCGGGACTCCGAACAACATTCGGTCACCAAATCATATAACTCATATAACACTACGTCGTCAACGAACGTTTAAGCGTGCGGACCGTACGGGTTCGAGAACTATGTAGACATGACCGAGACACGTCTCCGGTCAATAACCAATAGCGGAACCTGGATGCCCATATTGGCTCCTACATACTCTACGAAGATCTTTATTGGTCAAACCTTATGACAACATACGTAATTCCCTTTGTCCATCGGTATGTTACTTGCCCGAGATTCAATCGTCGGTATCTTCATACCTAGTTCAATCTCGTTACCGGCAAGTCTCTTTACTCGTTCTGTAATACATCATCCTGCAACTAACTCATTAGTCACTTTGCTTGCAAGGCTTCTTATGATGTGTATTACTGAGAGGGCCCAGAGATACCTCTCCGATACTCGGAGTGACAAATCCTAATCTCGATCTATGCCAACTCAACAAACGCATTCGGAGATACCTGTAGAGCATCTTTATGATCACCCAGTTATGTTGTGACGTTTGATAGCACACAAGGTATTCCTCCGGTATCCGGGAGTTGCATAATCTCATAGTCGAAGGAATATGTATTTGATATGAAGAAAGCAATAGCCATAAACTGAACGATCAATATGCTAAGCTAACGGATGGGTCTTTGTCCATCACATCATTCTCCTAATGATGTGATCCCGTTATCAAATGACAACACATGTCTATGGTTAGTAAACCTTAACCATCTTTGATCAACGAGCTAGTCTAGTAGAGACTTACTAGGGACACGCTATTTGTTTATGTATTCACACATGTATTTAAGTTTCCGGTCAATACAATTCTAGCATAAATAATAAACCTTTATCATGATTAAGAAAATATAATAATAACCATTTTATTCTTGCCTCTAGGGCATATTTCCATCATAAGTGGCCACCGAACAAATCATAGAACATAGGCATAAGATCTCCCTTTATGATATGCCAACATTTCTGATAAAATTCCGCCGGGAACCCATCCGGCCTAGGGGCTTTATTATGCTTCATTTGCGTTATTACATCAAACACCTCTTTCTCAGTGAACGGAGCAGACAATAGCTCATTCTCTTCTAAGTTAAGCTGAGGTATGTCCCCGATTGAACTCTCATCTAGAGCTACAAAACTTTCTTCTGGTGCTCCAAAAAGCTTCTTATAATATTCAGAGATGTACAATTTTAGGTTCTCGTGTCCTACAATTGTACCCTCATCTTGTTCGAACTGTATTATCTTCTTCTTTCTATGTTTCCCATTAGCTATCATACGAAAAAACTGTGTATTATCATCTCCTTGGACGATCTTAGACACCTTTGCTCTAAGCGCCCATTTCATTTTCTCCTCTCTCATAAGGGCTTGTAACTTCTTCTCGGCCTCATTCTTAATATCTAGCTCCGACATATTAAGAAGGGTGAATTCCGCTTTCACATCAAGTTCATTAATAATTTGTGTTAGCCTCTTCTTTTCAACTTTGTAAATACCACTTTGGTTTTTGGCCCATCCCCTCAAGAACTGGCGCAAATGTCTAATTTTGTTTTGCCATATTTCCACATGAAAAGTTCCACCAGACTCCCTGGCCCATTCTGTGTGGCAATAAGATTTAGGAAGCCCACATGTGCCCAATTTATAAACCCAACCGAAGGAGTAATCAATCTTCTGGTCGACTTTGTGACAGCGCGTATCTTATTGAATGAAATCGAGTTGTTGGCAAGTCAATGAGACAAGGAAATTAAATATCGTGCCCTCTTCACTCCACTTGCTGCCAATGCCAGTCTTCCTCTACCCAAGGTGATTAGATGAAGCAAACACTGCAGAAAACTAGTGCATTTGCTGTGGTGACCCCACTTGTCAGTGAGTGAGATTCATGAACACCTAGTCCACTCGTCTCTTCTGAGAACTTGTAGGTGAAATCTATTTATGTATGCAATCACTCTCTCACCCTCACCAAAGAACAAGAACACCCTCTAGCTCGTCAGGAATGAGACAATGCCTGAAGAGCATGGCAGGAAGGCAAGAACTCTCTCTCTCTCTCTCTCTCTCTCTACTGCGGCTGACGATGTTGCTTCTGTGATTTTTGAATGGCAGGTGATGAGTGGGAAGGGGTGTGAGAGCTGCAAGGAGTGGCAAGAACACTACTACTGGGAGCACATGGATGTGAAGAAGATCAGGTTCTGCAAGCTCATGACACGAGATCTCGCGCAGGGCATTGTAAGTATATATAGATCATCCTGACAAGTATCAAGTTACGAGGTGACAGGATTCTAATCATCATGTGGTAATTTATATTTACAAACAAAAGGGTGAAGTATAGCTAGTTTATATTTGGAGACTTCAGTAAAACAAGTTGAAATTTTCTTGCCAGGATTAGGTTAGTTTCAATGGACGGTCGTTTACTAGTAAAACTAAGTAACGAAAATAGAGCATTTTTTTTATCAAACTGAAGAACAAATCCTGCGATTCTATTCATTTTAAGTTTTGATCATATTTATGTACTTAAAGAAAAAAATTCCTGTGAAACTAACCTTGTGAATAATCTCGTATAAACTATGTGAGTAATTTGTAAAAATTCTGTTTCCCCGTCTTAGCGCATACCGGACAAGTTTGCGAGCAGTTTCATCAGACAGATGCAGACCTCAGAGGGGCTCGACCTGAAACTGAAAGCACCGAGCGGTGAGACATGGCATGTGGGTGTCAGCAAGGTTGCCAATGAGCTGTTCTTGAGGTCAGGATGGGGAGATTTCGCTAAGGCTCATGAACTGCAGGAGAACGACCTCCTGCTCTTCACATGCACTGGCAATGCCTCCTTCGAGGTCCTAATCTTCGACGCGAGTGGCTGCGAGAAACTGTCTCCTCTCTTCGCCGGCAGAATGCGTGAACACTTTGACAATATGGTTGGTCAAGGCGGCGTTGAGCAATACCCACCGACTGATGATTCTGATTTTGATTCTGATGATACTAGGGTGCCGTCTCAGTTTGTTGGGTCCCCTCACAAGGCCTCTACTTCAAGAAAATACAGTGGCAAAACTAAATCAAGTAAGTAACACTACAATTTTGCGGCGCATACAAGAAATGAGATCTCTTCCTTTTGAAAACTTTATGTTGTTAGTTGGCACATACATCCAATTATGAATTATCAAGATATGTGTCAGTTCCAATGTGGTTCATGTACACACTGATTTTTCCCCATATATAGGCAAAGAGCTTCCTGAATCACCAAGCAGCAGCAGCTGTCACATTAAGCTTGAGGCAACTGAGGAACAGGAGCCTGATGATAACACATGCACTGAGCCCGATTACTACTATTCGAGGACTGCAAGTCAGCTAAATGATGATGAAAAACAGGAAATCATGGAGCGTGCGTCTATCCGACCGGGGAATCCCGCATTCGTGGTGGTTCTGCTGATGACCCATCTCCAACGCAAGAACAACTTTCTGGTCAGTTTCGTCAGTTGTTTTAGATTGACTCGAACCATTTGATACTTGCAAATTAATTTTGTGCTTTTTTTTTGCAGATCAGAATTAATTTGCATCTATCTGAGCACTTAGATTTGTTAACATCAAGATTTATCATTAAGTTTACTTGCTATAGTGCTAACATAATCATGCTTCTTGTGTAGACCATCCCCAGTAAATTTGCAGCTGATCATCTTCAGAGCAAGCCGCGTGAGGTCCTGCTGCTCAGGCCGAGCAGAGAAGACAAGTGGCGTGTCAGGTGCTACCATTCCAGCAGGACCAGATGCTTCAACTGCCAACGTTGGGTCAAGTTTGTGAGGGACAACGGGCTGCGCGAGGGCGACATCTGCGTCTTCGAGCTGATCAAAGGCGCAAGGAAGATGACGACGATGGCGGTCCATGTCGCTAGGAGGAAGAAAGATGGCCGGTTTGTCACCGTGGACTAATTATAAGTTCCTGCCCACCCTTTCTCCTACATTTTGGTATGCAATATGTTGTACCGACCTGCCACTCCAAACTGAACCGGTTGTACCTGGTGATGCATTTGCATGAAAATGCAATGGCACATTTTGTAGCCTTGTTAAGGATAGTCATGCTAACAAGCACTTAATTATATGGCTCATATTTTAAGAAGTTCATGATTTTTTTTGAGAAATTTTAAGAAGTTCATGATGGGAGCTCCTATTTGACGCATTTTGCATCGAATAAGCTTGCGACGGACCCAGAGCCTTGACTCCCATTCACCCTGCTGGTACTGTAGTGCAACAAAAAAATTCACAAAAAAGCAATGCCCTCACCAGGAATCAAACTCCAAACCTCCAGTTGATGAAAGACTGTCGCTAGCAACTGGAGCTCACGATTGTAATTTACTAATGAGAAGCGCGGAAGTATAAGAACTAACAGCAGCGCTAGATCAGAAAACTTTTTGAAAATTTTCAAACTTTTCTTGAAAATTGTGAACAAGTGTTTAAATACAAATAATGTTTGAAAATCCGAAGATTTTTTAACAACACAAACATATTTATTTCACTTTTTTAAAAGCGAATGCATTTTGAAATTCCGATCATTTTTTGAAATTATGAACAATTTTAGAAATTCTGAACATTTTTTAACAACATGAATACATTTTGAAATTTCAAACTTTTTTGAAAAAGTGTCAACATTTTTGTAACAGTGAATCATTTTTAAAATTGTGAAGAAAAGTTTGAAGATTTTGACATTTTTTTTAAAAGTGAACATTTTTTGAAATTCCAATATTTTTTTTAAAACACAAACAAAAAATTGAAAATTCGGAACATTTTTTGGGGAAGTGAACAAATTTTGAAGATTTTTATTTTTAAAAATTGCGAATTTATAAAAAATATTGAGAAAAATGAAATTAAAAAACCAGAACAAACCCAAAAAACCATAAAAAGAAACCAACAGAAAAAAAACATGGCCTGGGGTGTGAGGCCCAATCCCTTCGTTGCTTGTAGCTACTACAATGCACAGAGCTGCTCGGGGCTTGGCCCATACCTGACACCGCCACTGACGGTACCCGTCTTGAGACTAGTCTCGGTGATGAATTCCTCCCATCCGGACTTGTGGTAGATCGGGCTGACCGATCCGGTGTCGTACGCTAACAGCGTATAGTGACCTTCACCGAACTTCAGGGCAACCCACTTGTGGATGCAAGCAGAGGTGCAACTTATCTGGGGATTTTCCGCAACAAAATCTCTATCTCTACTTATCTAAAAATCATGTAAGGTTTTATCTTACTCCATTTTTTCTTCCGCCCATCCTTTGTCTACCCTTCCTCCGTACATTACCTTCACCCTTTCACCAGTTTTCTATCACTCGTGAATTTCTTTGGTAACATTTTTTTTTTGCGCAGGTTTGTGCGAGGGCAATAGTCATCACACGTGCAGGTTTGTGGAACCAGTGACAGGGACACACCAGAGGTTCCTCGCCGACATCTGCCGTCGGGGTTGCGGCTCCCAGAGAATTGTCGATGGCGCAGTGACGCACGTCGGTGTGGAGTGGTAGTGGACGGACCGAGCCCCTCACCGTCAAGTTTTGGGAGGAGTCTGGTCCCATTGAGAACGTCGTCTCGCGCATCAACCTGATGACTTTCTGTGAGTTCAAAGGGGGCCGAGGTGAGGTTGGCTTCCTGGAGTTCGTCTTCCAGAGTGCGCGGGCGCTGGAGATGGTAGTTATTTTCATGGCCAATCCAAGCTTCACGCTGTTCTCGACGGACGAGGCACTTGTCAAGGTGCAATACTGCGCTAGAAACCTGGCGAGTACGTCCTGCAAAAAGTGCATCATCTGGAGTAGCCGTCCTGAAGGAGGCGATACTTGGAGCCTCAGAGTCGGGGCAGATTTCTCCTTGGAGGATCCGTTCACGGTGAGGTCGGTGAGGGAGGAGGATAGCTGAGCTTATATAGTTTCTGTGGAGAAGTGGACTCACTTTTTGATGCAAACTATGACGTGTGGTGGCATTTGTTGCTCGTTGTGCTGTACTTGCGATGGTCTTTCAAATTTGTGGCTTGGTTCCTGGTAATCCGCACGCTAATCAGCTGATATTTTGACTTGTTGTGTAATGCAACCTTGAAACGTTCCATTTCTGGTTGTGATTTGGTGATGGTACATTCATATATTGCTCATGTGCATCACTTGATCAACTGCAAACCTTAACGTCTCTTTTTAGGCCTTTTCTAGCTATAGTGAAAAATCCCTTGTTCTGGATGCTTATTTCTGAAGACATAATGCGCGGCGTGTGAAGAACAGTTTGCAATAAGAGTAATACCATAGTTGTTGCAGTTTGATTTGTCATGTTGCATTCAAATTTTTTGGTCATTATTGCCGGCCAAGTTCTAAAAGTTGGTTATTGCTGAATTATTTTTTTCTAAAAGTTGTTAAATTTTTGGATTTTTACTTTCTTTCGAGAGTTTATTTGAATCTTGTTTCCTCAGAAAATAATGCCTCATTGCCAACTGTTATATTTGGGCATCATAAAACCATACAGAGAATGAGTGAAGTAATGCGAGAGTCGCATGATGTCTTCTAACCTGTAGATTCGGTCCATAGTCAAGTGAAATACAAATAATTGAAAATTAAGAGAAATAGACTTGGCTCAAGGAGTGCTAAATATTTCCAGATCATAGAAATAAGAGGGAAAATGGCGAACACAAATGAGAAAAAAATACAAAACATAAGAGGAAAAAGAAAAAACATGTTGACATCACCTAAGTTAGAATTATCAAAGTAGGTAGAGTTAGAATGATCACTTGATTTTCAGGTCGTGTGCTTACAGTGGACTGAGATCTAGGACCAGAGTTAGAGTGTGACCCCCCGACATAACTTTAATACAGGTTAGAAAGACACAATGCCACTCTCAAAATTGGCAATCGGGCGTTATTTTTAGAGGAGACGAAATTCAAATGAAACTAAAGAAATCAAGTAAAAATTCAAGAATTTAAGAACTTTTAGTAGTGCTACATCCCTTAGATTTTACACGAACATCCATGCAGATTTTAAATAAATTTTGCGCGGATCTCCGCATAAAGTTAGACAGATTTTGCATTGACTTAAGTTGACTAAGACTTAGCAAAATCGAAATGATACTTACTCAAGTAGTGCTAAAAGGTTTTAAATCATAAAAATAAGAGAAAATGACGGAAATAAATGAGAAAAAACATGCTGACATCACCGGACTTAGACTCAACCAAGTCTAAGTCGACTGAGATCTAGGCCCGAGTCCAAGTGTAATCCACAACCATAACATTAAAAGACACAGTGTGATTCGCAAACTAGAAATTAGGCATTTTTTAGAGGACAGAAAATTCAAATTAAACTATAGAAATGAAGCGATTTTTTGTGAATTTAACAACTTTTAGCAGTACTATATATAGATGAAATCTGCATGGATCTGTGAGTAAACTCTGTAGTTTTTTTTCAGATCATAAAATAATATTTAAAGTACACGATCCTAATTCTTTTGGATTTTAGTGACATTAATAAGAGAGTTGAACGTGTTGAAAAAATAAGAGAGTTGAACAGAACAAATACTACTCAGTTTTTTTAGGGGAGAAAACAAATACTAAGTTTTTTTAGGGTTAAACAAATACTAAGTGAGCAGTCTTTTTTTTTTAGGGGAAAGCCAGCTCTTTATTCAAAGTCCACAGAAAGTGGGATACGAGTTTGATCATGGGGTTGGCCAAACCAAACATGGCGCCCTGGACCTCTCGTAAGAGAAAACCTGGCTAAACTATGTGCTTCATATTTCACAGCACGACTCTCGAAAGAAAAATTACAGTGGTATTGAGCTACCCTAAGATTAATCTCGTTGATGATGGCGCCATACTCACCCCGGGTCTCTTAGTGATATCTGCGACTACCTTCTTGCAATATGAGGCAACTACAAAATTATTCAGAAGTAGATCTTCAGCTAGGGCAATCGCCTCCCTGCACGCTAGAGCTTCCAAGGAAGCAGGATCATCCACACCGCGGATAACTAGGGCACAGCTACCTAGATAATTGCCGTTGCTCTCTCGGCATACAGCAGCAGCCGCTCCTCCTCTTCCTGATAACACAACAGCGTCAACGTGAATCTTGGCATATCCCGCAGGAGGAGCCCTGGGGCGTCTTGGTGCTACGTATTGTACTGAAGTAGTATTTGTTGTACGACGCTGGTTTCCCTGTTCAATAACATTCAGATCATCTAGAAACCTTTTGATGAACGTATGAACAGCTTGTGGACTCTAGAAGATCCCCTCGTGGATCGCTTTACGCCGTGCTGCCCAAATCGCCCAAAGAGTGACTGACAGGAGGACAAACATGTCATGTGGGAGTGACTCCATCAGTGTAAACAGCCACTGCTTCGCGCTAGGTTCTTGAATCGTCAACATTTTATGTGCAAGATCTTCATCCACCAAGGCCCATATACATCTTGACAATGTGCACTGAAGCAAAGAGTGCTTCCAGGAATCTGGTCTCCCACATAACCCGCAGTCACTAGTGTTTGACAAGTGCCGATGGGATCGAACATCCTCTGTCGGCAAGGAGTGCTTTAAGAGCCTCCGTAGAAACATACGAATTTTGGTGGGAACCTCCGTCTTCCACAGTTTCTTCCACGATCCCTCCTCGGCATTTAAACTTGAAGTGCCTGGCGCGCCCTCCAACCATGCCTCGCGGCGTAGTTTGGTGGCCACCAACATTTTGTATGCTGATTTCACTGAGAAAGATCCATGATTCTCAAAATGCCAACACCAGAAGTCATCCATATTTCGTGTGCATAGTGGGATCCCCAGGATGATCTTAGCATCCATCGATAGAAATACTTCATTTACTCTTTGTGTGTTCCATGAAGCTGAGGTGGGATCTATCAGTTCGGAGACTAGCTGCGGCCGGTTTGCACTCAAACACCCATAAGGCCGAAGCATCTCGTTCCTCGGAAGCCAATTGTCATCCCATATATTAGTGGTTATGCCATTCCCAATACGCGTGATTAATCCTTGCTTGAGAGTGTCGCGGCCCTCAATTAAGGCCCTCCAAATCTGGCTGGGGTGATTTCCTAAAGCTGCTTGCAAAAAATCAGTGGCCGGAAAATAGATACTTTTCAATATTCGAGCACTTAGAGATTCTGGGTCTTGTAGTATTCGCCAAGCCTGCCTAGCTAGCATAGCCAAATTGAACAACTCAAAATCTTTAAACCTCAAACCCCCCATACCTTTGGGTTTTGTCATTGTCTCCCATGAGACCCAATGAGGTTTGCGCTTTCCATCCTTAGAGCCCCACCAGAACTTTCTGATTAACATGTTGAGATGCTCGCATAACCCTCTGGGGAGTTTAAAGCATGACATAGAGTAAACTGGGATAGCCTGTGCAACAGCTTTTACCAGTACCTCCTTGCCTGCCGTGGACATTGTGTCTTCAATCCAACCCTGCACCTTACTCCAAAGGCGGTCCTTCAGATACTTAAAGGCCCCATTCTTCGAATTGCTGATGTCCAATGGCATGCCCAAGTATTTTTCGTTCAAAGTTTCATTTGGGACATTCAGCAACGTTTTGATCTCCAAGCGGGTACTGTCTGGAACCCCTTTACTGAAGAAGATTGAGGATTTGCTATGGTTCACGCGCTGACCTGTGGCCTGGCAGTAAATGTTCAGTACATGGTTCACCTTGATAGCACCCACACCGTTTGCCTTGAAGAACAACAGGTTGTCATCAGCGAATAGGAGATGGTTGACCAGTGGCGCCGGTGGTGCTACCTGAATACCATGGAAATTGGATGACTCACTTCTGGATTTTAAAAGTGAAGGAAATATGCCCTAGAGGCAATAATAAAGTTGTTATTTTATATTTCCTTATTCATGATAAAGGTTTATTATTCATGCTAGAATTGTATTGATCGGAAACTTAAATACATGTGTGAATACATAAACAAACACCGTGTCCCTAGTAAGCCCCTTCTAGACTAGCTCGTTGATCAAAGATGGTTAAGGTTTCCTAACAATGGACATGTGTTGTCATTTGATAACGGGATCACATCATTAGGAGAATGATGTGATGGACAATACCCACCCGTTAGCTTAGCATAATGATCGTTCAGTTTATTGCTATTGGTTTCTTCATGTCAAATACTTATTCCTTCGACTATGAGATTATGCAACTCCCGGATACCGGAGGAATACCTTGTGTGCTATCAAACGTCACAACGTAACTGGGTGATCATAAAGATGCTCTACAGGTATCTCCAAAGGTGTTTGTTGAGTTGGCATAGATCAAGATTAGGATTTGTCACTCCGAGTTTCGGAGAGGTATCTCTGGGCCCTCTCGGTAATACACATCATAAGCTTGCAATCAAACGACTAAGGAGTTAGTCATGAGGTGATGTATTACAGAATGAGTAAAGAGACTTGCTGGTAACAAGATTGAACTAGGTATCAAGATACCAACGATCGAATCTCCGGCAAGTAACATACCGATGGACAAAGGGAATTACGTATGTTGTCATAACGGTTCGACCGATAAAGATCTTCATAGAATATGTAGAAGCCAATATGGGCATCCAGATTCCGCTATTGGTTATTGACCGGAGAGGTGTCTCGGTCATGTCTACATAGTTCTCGAACCCATAGGGTCCGCATGCTTAACGTTCGTTGACGATATAGTATTATATGAGTTATGTGATTTGGTGACCGAATGTTGTTCGGAGTCCCGGATGAGATCACGGACATGACGAGGAGTCTCGAAATGGTCGAGAGGTAAAGATTGATATATAGGACGATGGTATTCGGACACCGAAAGTGTTTCGGGGGGTACCGGGTACTTATCGGGTCACCAGAAGGGGTTCCGGGCACCCCCGGCAAAAGATATTGGCCTTATAGGCCAAGAGGGGAAACACACCAGCCACAAGGGGCTGGTGCGCCCCCCATATGGGCTGGCCTAGGAGGAGAAGGAAAGAGGGGAAGGGAAAGGAAAGAGTGGAGTAGGATTCCCCCTTCCTTCCCTCTCCCCCCTCTTTCCTTCCCCCTCCGACAAATATGGCAGGGGGCGCCACTTGGGGAGGAGCCCAAGTAGGATTCGGCCTACTTGGGGCGCCCTCCTGGCTGCTCCCTCCTCCCCCCACCTATATATATATGTGGGAGAGGGGGCGCCTAGCACATCCAGACAATTGCCTAGCCGTGTGTGGCGCCCCCCTCCACCGTTTACACCCCCGGTCATATTTTCGTAGTGCTTAGGCGAAGCCCTGCGGAGATCACTTCACCATAACCGTCACCACGCCATCGTGCTGACGGAACTCATCTACTACCTCGATGTCTTGCTGGATCAAGAAGGCAAGGGACGTCACCGAGCTGAACATGTGCAGAACGCGGAGGTGCCGTGCGTTCGGTACTTGATCGGTTGAAGCGCGAAGAAGTTCGACTACATCAACCGCGTTGTGAAACGCTTCCGCTTATGGTCTACGAGGGTACGTAGACACACTCTCGCCCTCATTGCTATGCATCTCCATGGATAGATTATTGCGTGTGCGTAGAATTTTTTTTGTTTTCCATGCAACGTTTCCCAAAAGTGGCATCCGAGCCAGGTCTATACGTAGATGATATGCACGAGTAGAACACAAAGAGTTGTGGGCGGTGATAGTCATACTGCTTACCACCAACGTCTTATTTTGATTCGGCGGTATTGTGGGATGAAGCGGCCCGGACCAACCTTACATGTCCACGCACATGAGACCGGTTCCACCGACTGACATGCAACTAGTTTTGCATAAAGGTGGCTGGCGGGTGTCTGTTTCTCCTACTTTAGTTGAATCGAATTTGACTGTGGCCGGTCCTTGAAGAAGGTTAAAACAGCAAACTTGATGAAACACCGTTGTGGTTTTTGCCGTAGGTAAGAACGGTTCTTGCTGGAAACCCGTAGCAGCCACGTAAAACTTGCAACAACAAAGTAGAGGACGTCTAACTTGTTTTTGCAGGGTATGTTGTGATGTGATATGGTCAAGACATGATGTGATATACGTTATTGTATGGGATGATCATGTTTTGTAAGATATCTGGCAACCGGCAGGAGCCTTATGGTTGTCTCTTTATTGTATGAAATGCATACGCCATGTAATTGCTTTACTTTATCACTATGCGTTAGCGATAGTTGTAGAAGCAATAGTTGCCGTGATGACCTAGACGCAATGACGCTACGATGGAGATCAAAGTGTCGAGCCGGTGACAATGGAGATCATGACAATGCTTTGGAGATGGAGATCAAAAGCACAAGATGATGATGGCCATATCATGTCACATATTTTGATTGCATGTGATGTTTATCTTTTATGCATCTTATTTTGCTTAGTACGGCGGTGGCATTATAAGATGATCCCTTCACTAAATTTCAAGGTAAAAGTGTTCTCCGTAAGTATGCACCATTGCTACAGTTTGTCGTGTTGAGACACCACGTGATGATCGGGTGTGATAGACTCTACGTTCACATACAACGGGTGCAAGATAGTTTTGCACATGCGGAATACTTGGGTTAAACTTGACGAGCCTAGCATGTACACACATGGCCTCGGAACACTGGAGATCGAAAGATCGAACGTGAATCATATAGTAGATATGACCAAGATAGAGATGTTCACCATTGATGACTACCCCATCTCACGTGATGATCGGACATGGGTTAGTTGATTTGGATCACGTATCACTTAGATGACTTGAGGGATGTCTATTTAAGTGGGAGTTCTTAAGTAATATGATTAATTGAACTTAATTTATCATGAACTTAGTCCTGATAGTATTTGTATATCTATGTTGTAGATCAATGGCCCGTGCTACCGTTCCCCTGAATTTTAATGCGTTCCTAGAGAAAGCTAAGTTGAAAGATTATAGTAGCAATGATGCGGATTGGGTCCGTGATCTGAGGATAATCCTCATTGCTGCACAGAAGAATTATGTCCTTGATGCACCGCTAGGTGACAGACCTATTACAAGAGCAGATGCAGACGTTATGAACGTTTGGCAAGCTCAATATGATGACTACTTAATAGTTTAGTGCACCATGCTTTACGGCTTAGAACCGGGACTTCAAAAACATTTTGAATGCCATAGAGCATATGAGATGTTCCAAGATCTGAAATTGGTATTTCAGACTCATGCCCATGTCGAGAGGTATGAGACCTCTGACAAGTACTTTGCCTACAAGATGGAGGAGAATAGCTCAGCCTGTGAGCATGTGCTTAGAATGTCTGGGTACTACAATCGCTTGAATCAAGTGGGAGTTAATCTTCCAGATAAGATAGCGATTGACAGAGTTCTCTAGTCACTATCACCAAGCTACTAGAACTTCGTGATAAACTATAATATGCAAGGGATGATGAAAACAATTCCTGAGCTCTTCGCGATGTTGAAATCGGCGAAGGTAGAAATCAAGAAAGAGCATCAAATGTTGATGGTTAACCAGACCACTAGTTTCAAGAAAAAGGGCAAGGGATAGAAAGGGAACTTCAAGAAGAACAGCAAACAAGTTGCCGCTCCCATGAAGAAGCCCAAAGCTAGACCCAAACCTGAAACTGAGTGCTTCTACTGCAAAGGAAATGGTCACTGGAAGCGGAACTGCCCCAAATACTTGGCAGATAAGAAGGATGGCAAAGTGAACAAAGGTATATTTGATATACATGTTATTGATGTGTACTTTACTAGTGTTCATAGTAGCCCCTGGGTATTTGATACCGGTTCAGTTGCTAAGATTAGTAACTCGAAACAGGAGTTGCAAAATGAACAGAGACTAGTTAAGGGCGAGCTGACGATGTGTGTTGGAAGTGATTCCAAGGTTGATAAGATCACCATCGCATACTCCCCCTACCTTCGAGATTAGTGTTGAACCTAAATAAATGTTATTTGGTGTTTGCGTTGAGCATGAATATGATTGGATCATGTTTATTGCAATACGGTTATTCATTTAAGTCAGAGAATAATTGTTGTTCTGTTTACATAAATAAAACCTTTTATGGTCATATACCCAATGTGAATGGTTTATTGAATCTCGATCGTAGTGATACACATATTCCTAATAATGATGCCAAAAGATGCAAAGTTGATAATGATAGTGCAACATACTTGTGGCACTGCCGTTTAGGTCATATTGGTGTAAAGCGCATGAAGAAACTCCATGCGGATGAACTTTTGGAATCACTTGATTATGAATCATTTGATACTTGCGAACCATGCCTCATGGGTAAGATGACTAAAACTCCTTTCTCCGGAACAATGGAGCGAGCTAACGACTTATTGGAAATAATACATACCGATGTATGTGGTCCAATGAGTGTTAAAGCACGCGGCGGGTATCATTATTTTCTGACCTTCACAGATGGTTTGAGCAGATATGGGTATATCTACTTAATGAAACACAAGTCTGAAACATTTGAAAAGTTCAAAGAATTTTAGAGTGAAGTGGAGAATCATCGTAACAAGAAAATAAAATTTCTACGATCTGATCATGGAGGCGAATATTTGAGTTACAAGTTTGGCCTTCATTTAAAACAATGTGGAATTGTTTCACAACTCACGCCACCTGGAACACCATAGCGTAATGGTGTGTCCGAACGTCGTAACCGTACTTTATTAGATATGGTGCATTCTATGATGTCTCTTACCGATTTACCACTATCGTTTTGGGGTTATGCATTAGAGACAGTTGCATTCACGTTAAATAGGGCACCGTCTAAATCCGTTGAGACGACACTGTATGAACTATGGTTTGGCAAGAAACCTAAGCTGACGTTTCTTAAAGTTTGGGGATGCGACGCTTATGTCAAAAAAGCTTCAGCCTGATAAGCTCGAACCTAAATCGGAGAAGTGCGTCTTCATAGGATACCCTAAAGAAACTATTGGGTACACCTTCTACCACAGATCTGAAGGCAAGATCTTTGTTGCTAAGTTTGGGTCCTTTCTAGAGAAGGAGTTTCTCTCGAAAGAAGTGAGTGGGAGGAAAGTAGAACTTGATGAGGTAATCGTACCTTCTCTTGAATTGGAAAGTAGCACATCAGAGAAATCTGTTCCCGTGATGCCTACACACCCTAGAGAGGAAGCAAATGATCATGATCATGAAACTTTAGATCAAGTTGCTACAAAACCTCGTAGGTCAACAAGAGCATGATCCGCACCAGAATGGTACGGTAATCCTGTTCTGGAAGTCATGTTATTAGACCAAGGCGAACCTATGAACTATGAAGAAGCTATGATGAGCCCAGATTCCGCCAGATGGCTTGAGGCCATGAAATCTGAGATAGGATCCATGTATGAGAACAAAGTGTGGACTTTGGTGGACTTGCCCGATGATCGGCAAACCATTGAGAATAAATGGATTTTCAAGAGGAAGACGAACGCTGATGGTAATGTTACTGTCTACAAAGCTCGACTTGTCGCAAAAGGTTTTCGACAAGTTCAAAGGGTTGACTACGATGAGGCTTTCTCACCCATAGCGATGCTTAAGTCTGTCCCAATCATGTTAGCAATTGCCGTATTTTATGAAATCTGGCAAATGGACACCAAAACTGCATTCCTTAATGGATATCTTAAAGAAGAGTTATATATGATACAACCAGAAGGTTTTGTCGATCCTAAAGGTGCTGACAAAGTGTGCAAACTCCAGCGATCCATCTATGGACTGGTGCAAGCATCTCGGAGTTGGAATATACGCTTTTATGAGGTGATCTAAGCATATGGTTTTATACAGACTTACGGTGAAGCCTGTATTTGCAAGAAAGTGAGTGGGAGCTCTGTAGCATTTCTGATATTATATGTGGATGACATATTGCTGTTGGAAATGATATAAAATTTCTGGATAGCATAAAAGGATACTTTAATAAGAATTTTTCAATGAAATACCTTGGTGAAGCTACTTACGTATTGAGCATTAAGATGTATAGGGATAGATCGAGACGCTTGATAAGACTTTCAATGAGTACATACCTTCACGAGATTTTGAGGGAGTTCAAAATGGATCAGTCCAAGAAGGAGTTCTTGCCTATATATTGTAAGATATGAAGTTGAGTAAGACTCAAATCTCGACCACGACAGAAGATAGAGAAAGAATGAAAGTCATTCCCTATGCCTCAGCCATAGGTTCTATAAAGTATGCCATGCTGTGTACCAGACCTATTGTGTAACTTGCCATAAGTTTTGCAAGGGGGTACAATAGTGATCCAGGAGTAGATCACTGGACATCGGTCAAAATTATCCTTAGGTACCTAAGAGGACTAAGGAAATGTTTCTCGGTTATGGTGGTGATAAAGAGTTCGTCGTAAAGGGTTACGTCGATACAAGCTTTAACACCGATCCGGATGACTCTGAGTCTCAATCTGGATACATATAGAAAGTGGGAGCAATCGACTAGAGTAGCTCCATGCAGAGCATTGTAGACATTGAAATTTGCAAAATATATACGGATCTGAATGTGGCAGACCCGTTGACTAAACTTCTCACACAAGCAAAACATGATCACACCTTAGTACTCTTTGGGTATTAATCACATGGCGATGTGAACTAGATTATTGACTCTAGTAAACTCTTTGCGTATTGGTCACATGATGATGTGAACTATGGATGTTAATCACATGGCGATGTGAACTAGATTATTGATAAAGGAAATATGCCCTAGAGGCAATAATAAAGTTGTTATTTATATTTCCTTATATCATGATAAATGTTTATTATTCATGCTAGAATTGTATTAACCAGAAACTTGATACATGTGTGAATACATAGACAAACAAAGTGTCACTAGTATGCCTCTACTTGACTAGCTCGTTAATCAAAGATGGTTAAGTTTCCTAGCCATAGACATGAGTTGTCATTTGATGAACGGGATCACATCATTAGAGAATGATGTGATTGACAAGACCCATCCGTTAGCTTAGCATGATGATCGTTTAGTTTGTTGCTATTGCTTTCTTCATGACTTATACATGTTCCTCTGACTATGAGATTATGCAACTCCCGAATACCGGAGGAACACCTTGTGTGCTATCAAACATCACAACGTAATTGGGTGATTATAAAGATGCTCTACAGGTGTCTCCGATGGTGTTTGTTGAGTTGGCATAGATCGAGATTAGGATTTGTCACTCCGATTGTCAGAGAGGTATCTCTGGGCCCTCTCGGTAATGCACATCATATGAAGCCTTGCAAGCAATGTGACTAATGAGTTAGTTACAAGATGATGCATTACGGAACGAGTAAAGAGACTTGCCGGTAACGAGATTGAACTAGGTATGATGATACCGATGATCGAATCTCGGGCAAGTAACATACCGATGACAAAGGGAACAACGTATGTTGTTATGCGGTTTGACCGATAAAGATCTTCGTAGAATATGTGGGAGCCAATATGAGCATCCAGGTTCCGCTATTGGTTATTGACCGGAGATGAGTCTCGGTCATGTCTACATAGTTCTCGAACCCGTAGGGTCCGCACGCTTAACGTTTGATGACGATCGGTATTATGAGTTTATGTGTTTTGATGTACCGAAGGTAGTTCGGAGTCCCGGATGAGATCACGGACATGACGAGGAGTCTCGAAATGGTCGAGACATAAAGATTGATATATTGGACGACTATGTTTGGACATCGGAATGGTTCCGGGTGAGTTCGGGCATTTACCGGAGTACCGGAGGGTTACCGGAACCCCCCTGGGAGTCTATGGGCCTTATTGGGCCTTAGTGGGAGAGAGGAGGAGGCGGCCAAGGTGGGCCCGCCCCCAAGCCCAATCCGAATTGGGGTGGGGGGCCGGCCCCCCTTTCCTTCTCCCTCTCTCCTCCTTCCTTCCTCTCCTACTCCAACTAGGGAAGGGGGAATCCTACTCCCACCGGGAGTAGGACTCCCCCCTTGGGCGCGCCATGAGAGGGCCGGCCCTCCCCTCCTCCACTCCTTTATATACGGAGGAGGGGGGCACCCCATAGATACAAGTTGATTGTTTTTAGCCGTGTGCGGTGCCCCCCTCCACAGATTTCCACCTCGGTCATATTTTCGGAGAGCTTAGGCGAAGCCCTGCCGGAATCACTTCATCATCACCGTCACCACGCCGTCGTGCTGACGAAACTCTCCCTCGGCCTCAGCTGGATCAAGAGTACGAGGGACGTCACCGAGCTGAACGTGTGCAGATCGCGGAGGTGCCGTACGTTCGGTACTTGGATCGGTTGGATCGCGAAGACGTTCGACTACATCAACCGCGTTACTAAACGCTTCCGCTTTCGGTCTACGAGGGTACGTGGACACACTCTCCCGCTCGTTGCTATGCATCACATAGATAGATCTTGTGTGATCGTAGGAATTTTTTTTAAATTCTACGTTCCCTAACAGTGGCATCCGAGCTAGGTCTATGCGTAGATGTTATTTGCACGAGTAGAACACAAAGGAGTTGTGGGCGTGGGTGTATACATATTGCTTGCCGTTACTAGTTGTTACTTGGTTCAGCGGTATTGTGAGATGAAGCGGCCCAGACCAACATTACGCGTACGATTACGCGAGACTGGTTTCACCGCTACGAGCACTCGTTGCTTAAAGGTGACTGGCGGGTGTCTGTCTCTCTCACTTTAGTTGAACCGGTTTCAATGAAGAGGGTTCTTTTAGAAGATCAAAAAGCAATCACTACACCACGTTGTGGTTTTGATGCGTAGGTAAGAACGATTCTTGCTAGAAGCCTGTAGCAGCCACATAAAACTTGCAACAACAAAGTAGAGGACGTCTAACTTGTTTTTGCAGGGCTTGCTGTGATGTGATATGGTCAAGACATGATGTGATATAATTTGTTGTATGAGATGATCAAGTTTTGTAACAGAGTTATCGGCAACCGGCAGGAGCCATATGGTTGTTGCTTTATTGTATGCAATGCAATCGCCATGTAATTATTTTACTTTATCACTAAGCGGTAGCGATAGTCGTAGAAGCAATATGTTGGCGAGACGACAACAATGCTACGATGGAGATCATGCTGGAGCGCCGGTGACGATGGAGATCATGCTGGGGCGCCGGTGACAATGGAGATCATGACGGTGCTTCGATGATGGAGATCAAGAGCACAAGATGATGATGGCCATATCATGTCACATATTGAATTGCATGTGATGTTAATCCTTTTTTTATGCATCTTATTTTGCTTAGTACGGCGGTAGCATTATCAGATGATCTCTCACTAAATTTCAAGGTACAAGTGTTCTCCCTGAGTATGCACCGTTGCTATAGTTCGTCGTGCCGAGACACCACGTGATGATCGGGTGTGATAAGCTCTATGTTCACATACAACGGGTGCAAGCCAGTTTTGCACACGCAGAATACTCGGGTTAAACTTGACGAGCCTAGCATATGCAGATATGGCCTCGGAACACTGAGATCGAAAGGTCGAGCGTGAATCATATAGTAGATATGATCAACATAGTGATGTTCACCATTGAAAACTACTCCATCTCACGTGATGATCGGACATGGTTTAGTTGATTTGGATCACGTGATTAGAGGGATGTCTATCTAAGTGGGAGTTCTTAAGTAATATGATTAATTGAACTTTAATTTATCATGAACTTAGTACCTGATAGTATTTTGCATGTCTATGTTGTTGTAGATCAATGGCCCGTTGTAACACCCCCTTGTAATAAGCTCTGTGACACTCTGTTAAAACTGCCAAGTCATGATCATTTGTAGTGCCATGTCATATGGGTTAATAATCCAATTCAAATCCACATCTGAAAATCAACTCAAATTCAAAGGTGAATTATAAAGTTGATCAAACACTGTTGGGAAAATGTTCATTAAATGGCAAATAATTCAGGAACATTTTTAAAATCAATATCAAAATATTTGGAGTTGGGCAAGTGACTCAAACAAGATGAAATAGCACCCAAAACAGCAATATTAATTCATTTAAAATCATTACAGATTCAAATGAACTCCAAATCTGCCCAAACCACTTTTTGATGAGAGATAATATTGCATTGCAATATTTGGGCCAACATTCACATTTTTCAAAAGAGCACAAGTGGCCTAATCATTTTGAAACAGAAAAAGGGATAAAAGAAAAGGGAGAAGAGAAATAAGAAAAAAAATAAAACGCTACTGTTGGCTGGGCCTAAGTGCACAGTGTGCGGCCCAGTCCAACAGCGGCCCACCTCACCTCCCTCCTCGTGCGTGTCGGCGCGCCCCTGGCCGCGCGCGCCAGCGCCAGCCGGGCGGCGACACGCCGACGGCCACCGACGCCGCAGCCACCCGAGAGGATAAGGTCGAGGCCCGGCGTCTCCCCTGGCTCTCCTCGCCACTTTCCCCTCTCCTCCCTCGCTCGTTCCGCCCCTCGCTCCCTCCCAGATCCAGCCACCGAGCGCCGTCGTCGCCGCGCTTTGGCACCACCGTGGCCGCCGGCCTCCCCACGTCGTCTGGAGGTGCCAGGAAGGAGCGCCGTGGACCTCTGCAACCTCTGGAGCAACCAGACGGAGCGGAGGAGCACCGCATCGCCCGCGCGCGAGTCGTCTTCCACCTCGGGTCGCCGCCAATTCCTCCATCTCCGGCGAGCTAGGCTGCAGCTACTAAACCTCCGAGGGCCTTCGGCGTGCCGCACGGTGAGCTACCCGTCCTCCGCTCCCCTGCGTTCATCTCTACGCGCGCCGTAGCTAGCTGTTCCCGAGCCCGTGCTCTGGTTGCCGCCGGTGGGCTCGGTGCCGTCGATGTGGCCCTCGTCAACGCCAACCGAGGTCAACGTTGAGCTCCTGGTGCTCCCAGGAGCCCGGCGAGCTCGAGCCCGAGCCTCACGTGCCTCCTAATGCCGTCTCCCCGATCTCCCGAACTCCACCGCCGCCAAACCTCGTCGCCGGCCCAGCTCCGGCCATCCCCTGGTCCGGCAAGTGCCCCAGCTCGATGCGCGAGATCACCAGCTAGCGAACGCGCCTAAGCGCAGCTCGAACAGAGCTCTGTAGCTCGATTCCGGTCAACTCCGGTGACCAACCGCCGCGGGAATGGCTCGCCGGAGCTACTCCGGTGCCCGCCGGCGTGGTCAGCCCGGGGCCACTCCCTGGGTCACTGACCCGTGGGCCCCAGGGGCCCGACCGGCCAGCTGACCGGTCAGCCCTGCTGACTGGACCGGCCCAGTCGCTGACACATGGGCCCCACCTCCCTGTTAATCTAATTAAAACGTTTTAGAAATAAAAATAAACTAATTACCCTAATGAGTCTATGACATGTGGGACCAGAAGCCTAATTAGCTAATTAGATTAGTTTAACTCACTGTTTAGGTAAACAGAGGCTGACATGTGGGTCCCACTGGACCCACATGTCATATTTGACTTAGTCAGCCGACTGTTGACTTGCTGACGTCAGCAGCGCGTCATGCTGACGTCATAATTCATTTTCTGATAAATAAAATAATTCCAGAAATTCAAATAAACTTTAAAAATTAATAACTTTTAAACCGTAGCTCGGATCGAAAAAGTTAAAACATGAAAGTTGCTCAGAACGACGAGACGAGTCTGATCATGCCGTCTGTTTCTCCATCGGAACCTCCTACGTAGAAGAACTCGTAACTCCGGACCCGAATCCGGCAGATGAATAGTGCACACACGTCGGATATTAAATCCCAAAATAATTCTAAAAATAACTAAAATGATTTAGATGCATATTTAGGCAACCCTGCACTGCATCATAGCATCACACACACCGTATTGCATTTGTTTGCATTATGTTTACCTGTTTCTTCCCCCTCTTCTGTCTCGGTAGACCCCGACGTTGATGTAGCTCCCGAGGCAGACGCCGCACAGGAGTACGACTACGTCCCCGACGATACTACTGAAGACCTTGCCCTTGCCCCCGAGCAAACAGGCAAGCACCCCCATTTTGAGCATGCCTATATCGCCTATTCTCTTCTCTCTTATGCTTGCATTAGAACTGCTACTGCTACTGTTTTCCTATATCTGCTGCATAGCCTGATTATTGTACCCTGCTTTGTTACCTTACTGGTTATCCTAGACTGCTTAGTATAGGGTGGGTAGAGACACGACAGAGACCTCCACTTGATCCCGACTGCCCTGCTGGATATCAGAAGACCCGATCATCGGGATTGTTGAAGACCAGACCCTGGCACCGCACATCACTACCCCTTAGTTGCCGACACTGCTGGGTTACCGTCGAGTGCCGAGGGTGATACCTCGTTAGCACTTCTGATGTTAACCTGAGGTTAGTTACCGGTCGTGGTAAGCGAGGGTGATTCCTCCTACACCACCCCCGATAACGACCTCGTCGCGCAACCTCTCAAGTGTGGACCTCGAGGGTGATTCCTCCTTCGTCACCTTGATGATAACATCGAGCGGGAACTCCACGAGGGTGATTCCTCATGAGTTCCCTTCGGTGTCAGACACACAGTTACCCTGGATATTATGACTTGACTATGAACCACGATACTAAAGACGGGTCGGCCCTGAGGGGTACCCGCGCGAGCTTATTGCGAAGTGATGTGGAGTCGGGTTGACCTGGATGGTGCCCGCGAGATAACTACGAGGCGTGGCCGGGCATTCTTAGCCCTTGCCGCAAGTCCTCGAGACGGGGCGACGGGGTCACATCGATCGTGAGTCTCTGCTCGTTTCCGCGCGCTCCTAATCCACTACGATTTGGATATTTGATCCGAGGGGCCTCTGGCCCGATAGCACTAACCATCACGTGGGCATAGTATGGGCGTTCTGCGTCGTATACTTCAGCCGGAGCTTAATGGACGTTAGCGACTGATGCGGCACACGCTGGGTTGGACTGGGAACGCAACCGCGCTTGTATAAGGGGTTGCTAGGTCTGCTCACCGGCGGTGCACGTAACGTGCAGGAGTTCCCGGGGCGATGGCCCAAGACCCCTGGGGGCATAGGTTAGTCCGGCGTGCTGACCTCTCTGTTAGGTATTTGGTCGGGTTGCGGCGTGTTGCTTAGTCGAGGCCGGGCATGACCCAGAAAAGTGTGTCCGGCCGGAGTTAAGCGAGCGTGGTGGGTAAGTTGGTGCACCCCTGCAGGGAAGAAACTTCTATCGATAGTCTGTCCTACGGTAACGGACACTCGGAGTTGTATCTCGATCGGTACAACTAGAACATGTGATGAGAATTGGATAGTACGGCTCTGGGATTGCTTTCTCGCAGGGAGTCGAGAAAGGATCTCAGGTCGAGGTTGATGATACTACTACTACTACTTTACTTATGTAATCTGCTCTCTCCTAATGCTGAAAGACTGCTGAAGATTGTTGAAGATGCTAGTCTTCGATAGGACTAGGCTTTCCCCCTCTATTCTGGCATTTCTGCAGCCCAGTCCACATATTCAGCCATTCCTTTGACAATGATGCATACGTAGTGTAGATCCTTGCTTGCTGAGTACTTCGGATGAGTACTCACGTTTGCTTTATTTTCTTTTTTTCCCCCATATTCCATTTGATGCCACTAGACGACGGAGCCCCTGAGCCAGAAGCCCCAGCCGACGACCAGTACTACTACCCGCCTGGCGAGTACTACTACTACGAGGAGCCGTTCGACGACCAGGAGTAGGATCGGAGGGTCCAGGGCAGGAGGCCTACGCCTTTCGATCGTAGTATTTTATTTTACCCCGCCTCTGTGAAGGCCTAATTCTCTCTATGTAATATATCTGTACTCAGATATCTAATGCTTCCGCTGACGCTTGTATGCCATCGAGCTATGTATTCGAGCCCTCGAGGCCCTGGCTTGTAATATTAAGCTTGTATGACTTTATTTTATGTTTTAGAGTTGTGTTGTGATATCTTCAAGTGAGTCCTTAGGCTTGATCGTGCGCATTTGCGTGTATGATTAGTGCACGATTAAGCCGGGGTCGTCACACCCGTGCTACTGTTCCTTTGAATTTTAATGCGTTCCTAGAGAAAGCTAAGTTGAAAGATGATGGTAGCAACTACACGGACTGGGTCCGTAACTTGAGGATTATCCTCATTGCTGCACAGAAGAATTACGTCCTGGAAGCACCGCTAGGTGCTAGGCCTGCTGCAGATGCTACTGATGACGTTAAGAACGTCTGGCAGAGCAAAGCTGATGACTACTCGATAGTTCAGTGTGCCATGCTTTACGGCTTAGAACCGGGACTTCAACAACATTTTGAACATCATGGAGCATATGAGATGTTCCATGAGTTGAAGTTAATATTTCAAGCAAATGCCCGGATTGAGAGATATGAAGTCTCCAATAAGTTCTATAGCTGCAAAATGGAGGAGAATAGTTCTGTCAGTGAGCATATACTCAAAATGTCTGGGTATCATAATCACTTGACTCAGCTGGGAGTTAATCTTCCGGTTGATAGTGTCATTGACAGAGTTCTTCAATCACTGCCACCAAGCTACAAGAGCTTCGTGATGAACTATAATATGCAAGGGATGGATAAGACAATTTCCGAGCTCTTCGCAATGCTAAAGGTTGCGGAGGTAGAAATCAAAAAGGAGCATCAAGTGTTGATGGTCAACAAGACCACCAGTTTCAAGAAAAAGGGTAAAGGGAAGAAGGGGAACTTCAAGAAGAACGGCAAGCAAGTTGCTGCTCAAGTGAAGAAGCCCAAGTCTGGACCTAAGCCTGATACTGAGTGCTTCTGCTGCAAAGGGACTGGTCACTGGAAGCGGAACTGCCCCAAGTATTTGGCGGATAAGAAGGATGGCAAAGTGAACAAAGGTATATGTGATATATATGTTATTGATGTGTACCTTACTAATGCTCGCAGTAGTGCCTGGGTATTTGATACTGGTTATGTTGCTAATATTTGCAACTCGAAACAGGGACTACGGATTAAGCGAAGATTGGCTAAGGACGAGGTGACGATGCGTGTGGGAAATGGTTCCAAAGTCGATGTGATCGCCGTCGGCACGCTACCTCTACATCTACCTTCGGGATTAGTTTTAGACCTGAATAATTGTTATTTGGTGCCAGCGTTAGGCATGAACATTATATCTGGATCTTGTTTGATGCGAGACGGTTATTCATTTAAATCTGAGAATAATGGTTGTTCTATTTATATGAGTAATATCTTTTATGGTCATGCACCCTTGAAGAGTGGTCTATTTTTGTTGAATCTCGGTAGTAGTGATACACATATTCATAATATTGAAACCAAAAGATGCAGAGTTGATAATGATAGTGCAACTTATTTGTGGCACTGCCGTTTGGGTCATATTGATGTAAAGCGCATGAAGAAACTCCATACTGATGGACTTTTGGAATCACTTGATTATGAATCACTTGGTACTTGCGAACCATGACTCATGGGCAAGATGACTAAAACTCCGTTCTCCGGAACAATGGAGCGAGCAACAGATTTATTGGAAATAATACATACCGATGTATGCGGTCCGATGAATATTGAGGCTCGCGGCGCGTATCGTTATTTTCTGACCTTCACAGATGATTTGAGCAGATATGGGTATATCTACTTGATGAAACATAAGTCTGAAACATTTGAAAAGTTCAAAGAATTTCAGAGTGAAGTGGAAAATCATCGTAATAAGAAAATAAAGTTTCTGTGATCCGATCGTGGAGGAGAATATTTGAGTTACGAGTTTGGTCTTCATTTGAAACAATGCGGAATAGTTTCGCAACTCACGCCACCCGGAACACCACAGCGTAATGGTGTGTCCGAACGTCGTAACCGCACTTTATTAGATATGGTGCGATCTATGATGTCTCTTACTGATTTACCGCTATCGTTTTGGGGTTATGCTTTAGAGACGGCTGCATTCACGTTAAATAGGGCACCATCTAAATCCGTTGAGACGACACCTTATGAACTGTGGTTTGGCAAGAAACCCAAGTTGTTGTTTCTTAAAGTTTGGGGCTGCGATGCTTATGTGAAAAAGCTTCAACCTGATAAGCTCGAACCCAAATCGGAGAAATGTGTCTACATAGGATACCCAAAGGAGACAATTGGGTACACCTTCTATCACAGATCCGAAGGCAAGACATTCGTTGCTAAGAATGGATCCTTTCTAGAGAAGGAGTTTATCTCAAAAGAAGTGAGTGGGAGGAAAGTAGAACTTGATGAGGTAATTGTACCTTCTCCCGAATTGGAAAGTAGTTTATCACAGAAATTAGTTCCAGTGATTCCTACACCAATTAGTGAGGAAGCTAATGATGATGATCATGAAGCTTCAGATCAAGTTACTACAGAACCTCGTAGGTCAACCAGAGTAAGATCCGCACCAGAGTGGTACGGTAATCCTGTTCTGGAGGTCATGTTACTTGACCATGACGAACCTACGAACTATGAGGAAGCGATGATGAGCCCAGATTCCGCGAAATGGCTTTAGTCCATGAAATATGAGATGGGATCCATGTATGAGAACAAAGTGTGGACTTTGGTTGACTTGCCCGATGATCAGCAAGCCATAGAGAATAAATGGATCTTCAAGAAGAAGACTGACGCTGATGGTAATGTTACTGTCTACAAAGCTCGACTTGTTGCGAAAGGTTTTCGACAAGTTCAAGGAGTTGACTACGATGAGACCTTCTCACCCGTAGCGATGCTTAAGTCCGTCCGAATCATGTTAGCAATTGCCGCATTTTATGATTATGAAATTTGGCAAATGGATGTAAAAACTGCATTCCTGAATGGATTTCTGGAAGAAGAGTTGTATATGATGCAACCCGAAAGTTTTATCAATCCAAAGGATGCTAACAAAGTGTGCAAGCTCCAGCGATCCATTTATGGACTGGTGCAAGCATCTCGGAGTTGGAATAAACGTTTTGATAGTGTGATCAAAGCATATGGTTTTGTACAGACTTTTGGAGAAGCCTGTATTTACAAGAAAGTGAGTGGGAGCTCTGTTGCATTTCTAATATTATATGTGGATGACATATTGTTGATTGGAAATGATATAGAATTTCTGGATAGCATAAAAGGATACTTGAATAAAAGTTTTTCAATGAAAGACCTTGGTGAAGCTGCTTATATATTGGGCATCAAGATCTATAGAGATAGATCAAGACGCTTAATTGGACTTTCACAAAGCACATACCTTGATAAAGTTTTGAAGAAGTTCAAAATGGATCAAGCAAAGAAAGGGTTCTTGCCTGTGTTGCAAGGTGTGAAGTTGAGTAAGACTCAATGCCCGACCACTGCAGAAGATAGAGAGAAAATGAAAGTCATTCCCTATGCCTCAGCCATAGGTTCTATCATGTATGCAATGCTGTGTACCAGACCTGATGTGTGCCTTGCTATAAGTTTAGCAGGGAGGTACCAAAGTAATCCAGGAGTGGATCACTAGACAACGGTCAAGAACATCCTGAAATACCTGAAAAGGACTAAGGATATGTTTCTCGTTTATGGAGGTGACAAAGAGCTCGTCGTAAGTGGTTACGTCGATGCAAGTTTTGACACTGATCCGGATGACTCTAAGTCACAAACCGGATACGTATTTATATTGAACGGTGGAGCTGTCAGTTGGTGCAGTTCTAAGCAAAGCGTCGTGGCGGGATCTATGTGTGAAGCGGAGTACATAGCTGCTTCGGAAGCAGCGAATGAAGGAGTCTGGATGAAGGAGTTCATATCCGATCTAGGTGTCATACCTAGTGCATCGGGTCCAATGAAAATCTTTTGTGACAATACTGGTGCAATTGCCTTGGCAAAGGAATCCAGATTTCACAAGAGAACCAAGCACATCAAGAGACGCTTCAATTCCATCTGCGATCAAGTCAAGGAGGGAGACATAGAGATTTGCAAGATACATACGGATCTGAATGTTGCAGACCCGTTGACTAAGCCTCTCTCACGAGCAAAACATGATCAGCACCAAGACTCCATGGGTGTTAGAATCATTACTACGTAATCTAGATTATTGACTCTAGTGCAAGTGGGAGACTGAAGGAAATATGCCCTAGAGGCAATAATAAAGTTGTTATTTATATTTCCTTATATCATAATAAATGTTTATTATTCATGCTAGAATTGTATTAACCGGAAACTTGATACATGTGTGAATACATAGACAAACAAAGTGTCACTAGTATGCCTCTACTTGACTAGCTCGTTAATCAAAGATGGTTAAGTTTCCTAGCCATAGACATGAGTTGTCATTTGATGAACGGGATCACATCATTAGAGAATGATGTGATTGACAAGACCCATCCGTTAGCTTAGCACGATGATCGTTTAGTTTGTTGCTATTGCTTTCTTCATGACTTATACATGTCCTCTGACTATGAGATTATGCAACTCCCGAATACCGGAGGAACACCTTGTGTGCTATCAAACATCACAACGTAACTGGGTGATTATAAAGATGCTCTACAGGTGTCTTCGATGGTGTTTGTTGAGTTGGCATAGATCGAGATTAGGATTTGTCACTCCGATTGTCGGAGAGGTATCTCTGGGCCCTCTCGGTAATGCACATCATATGAAGCCTTGCAAGCAATGTGACTAATGAGTTAGTTACAAGATGATGCATTACGGAACGAGTAAAGAGACTTGCCGGTAACGAGATTGAACTAGGTATGATGATACCGACGATCGAATCTCGGGCAAGTAACATACCGATGACAAAGGGAACAACGTATGTTGTTATGCGGTTTGACCGATAAAGATCTTCGTAGAATATGTGGGAGCCAATATGAGCATCCAGATTCCGCTATTGGTTATTGACCGGAGATGAGTCTCGGTCATGTCTACATAGTTCTCGAACCCGTAGGGTCCGCACGCTTAACGTTCGATGACGATCGGTATTATGAGTTTATGTGTTTTGATGTACCGAAGGTAGTTCGGAGTCCCGGATGAGATCACGGACATGACAAGGAGTCTTGAAATGGTCGAGACATAAAGATTTATATATTGGACGACTATGTTTGGACATCGGAATGGTTCCGGGTGAGTTCGGGCATTTACCGGAGTACTGGAGGGTTACTGGAACCCCCCGGGGAGTCTATGGGCCTAATTGGGCCTTAGTGGGAGAGAGGAGGAGGCGGCCAAGGTGGGGGCGCCCCCCCAAGCCCAATCCGAATTGGGGTGGGGGGCCGGCCCCCCTTTCCTTCTCCCTCTCTCCTCCTTCCTTCCTCTCCTACTCCAACTAGGGAAGGGGGAATCCTACTCCCACCGGGAGTAGGACTCCCCCCTTGGGCGCGCCATGAGAGGGCCGGCCCTCCCCTCCTCCACTCCTTTATATACGGAGGAGGGGGCACCCCATAGACACAAGTTGATTGTTTTTAGCCGTGTGCGGTGCCCCCCTCCACAGATTTCCACCTCGGTCATATTTTCGGAGAGCTTAGGCGAAGCCCTGCCGGAATCACTTCATCATCACCGTCACCACGCCGTCGTGCTGACGAAACTCTCCCTCGGCCTCAGCTGGATCAAGAGTACGAGGGACGTCACCGAGCTGAACGTGTGCAGATCGCGGAGGTGCCGTACGTTCGGTACTTGGATCGGTTGGATCGCGAAGACGTTCGACTACATCAACCGCGTTACTAAACGCTTCCGCTTTTGGTCTACGAGGGTACGTGGACACACTCTCCCGCTCGTTGCTGTGCATCACATAGATAGATCTTGCGTGATCGTAGGATTTTTTTTGAAATTCTACGTTCCCCAACAATTGACTCTAGTGCAAGTGGGAGACTCAAAGAAATATGCCCTAGAGGCAATAATAAAGTTGTTATTTTATATTTCCTTATTCATGATAAAGGTTTATTATTCATGCTAGAATTGTATTGATCAGAAACTTAAATACATGTGTGAATACATAAACAAACACCGTGTCCCTAGTAAGCCCCTTCTAGACTAGCTCGTTGATCAAAGATGGTTAAGGTTTCCTAACCATGGACATGTGTTGTCATTTTGCTAACGGGATCACATCATTAGGAGAATGATGTGATGGACAAGACCCACCTGTTAGCTTATCATAATGATCGTTCAGTTTATTGCTATTGCTTTCTTCATGTCAAATACTTATTCCTTCGACTATGAGATTATGCAACTCCCGGATACCGGAGGAATACCTTGTGTGCTATCAAACGTCACAACGTAACTGGGTGATCATAAAGATGCTCTACAGGTATCCCCGAAGGTGATTGTTGAGTTGGCTTAGATCAAGATTTGGATTTGTCACTCCGAGTTTCGGAGAGGTATCTCTGGGCCCTCTCGGTAATACACATCATAAGCTTGCAAGCAAACGACTAAGGAGTTAGTCACAAGGTGATGTATTGTGGAACGAGTAAAGAGACTTGCCGGTAACGAGATTGAACTAGGTATGAAGATACCGACGATCAAATCTCGGGCAAGTAACATACCGATGGACAAAGGGAATTACGTATGTTGTCATAACGGTTCGACCGATAAAGATCTTCGTAGTATATGTAGGAGCCAATATGGGCATCCAGGTTCTGCTATTGGTTATTGACTGGAGAGGTGTCTCGGTCATGTCTACATAGTTCTCGAACCCGTAGGGTCCGCACGCTTAACGTTCGTTGACGATATAATATTATATGAGTTATGTGATTTGGTGACCGAATGTTGTTCGGAGTCCCGGATGAGATCACGGACATGACGAGGAGTCTTGAAATGGTCGAGAGGTAAAGATTGATATATAGGACGATGGTATTCGGACACCGGAAGTGTTTCGGGGGGTACCGGGTACTTATCGGGTCACCGGAATGGGTTCCGGGCACCCCCCCGGCAAAAGATATGGGCCTTATGGGCCAAGAAGGGAAACACACCAGCCAATAGGGGCTGGTGCGCCCCCCATATGGGCCGGCCTAGGAGGAGAAGGAAAGAGGGGAAGGGAAAGGAAAGAGTGGAATAGGATTCCCCCTTCCTTCCCTCTCTCCCCCCCCCTCTTTCCTTCCCCCTCCGACAAATATGGCAGGGGGGAGCCACTTGGGGAGGAGCCCAAGTAGGATTCGGCCTACTTGGGGCGCCCTCCTGGATGCTCCCTCCTCCCCCCACCTATATATATGTGGGAGGGGGGGGGGCGCCTAGCACATCCAGACAATTGCCTAGCTGTGTGCGGCGCCCCCCTCCACCGTTTACACCCCCGGTCATATTTTCGTAGTGCTTAGGCGAAGCCCTGCGGAGATCACTTCACCATCATCGTCACCATGCCATCGTGCTGACGGGACTCATCTACTACCTCGACGTCTTGCTGGATCAAGAAGGCAAGGGACGTCACCGAGCTGAACGTGTGCAGAACGCGGAGGTGCCGTGTGTTCGGTACTTGATCGGTTGAAGCGCAAAGAAGTTCGACTACATCAACCGCGTTGTGAAACGCTTCCGCTTAGGGTCTACGAGGGTACGTAGACACACTCTCCCCCTCGTTGCTATGCATCTCCATGGATAGATTATTGCGTGTGCGTAGAATTTTTTTGTTTTCCATGCAACGTTTCCCAACAAAAAGGCACGAAAGGCCCTCTGCTGCTGTCAAGAACAAGTATGGAGATATCGGGTCCCCTTGTCTGATTCCACGTGATGGTTTAAATTCCTGGATCTTTTTTCCATTGAACAAAACTGAAAAAGAAACTGTACTTACTAGGCCCATAACAATGTCCACCCATTTATCAGTGAAACCCAACTTCAACATAATGGCACGGAGATAGGCCATTCAACCCTATCATAAGCTTTCATCATATCAAGTTTCAATGCACATGACTGGTGCTTCTTGGCCCTGTTTCTCTTCATAAAATGCAAGCACTCATAAGCTGTGATGATGTTGTCAGTGATCAGTCTTCCAGGAACAAAGGTTGACTGTTCCTCAGAGATAATGTCAGGTAACACTACCTTCAGACGGTTAGAGATCACCTTTGATGCTATCTTGTATAAGACATTGCATAAGCTGATAGGCCGAAACTGTGATAAATGGGTGGGTTTTTTACCTTTGGTATTAGGACTAGGACTGTCTCGTTGATGCACTCGGCAGACTCAGATCCTTCCACTATTCTTAGGACAGCCTTGGTTACATTATCCCCACAAATGTCCCAGTGACGCTGAAAGAAATGCACCGGGAAACCATCCGGTCTAGGTGCCTTTAGAGGGAACATCTGAAAAAGAGCTGTCTTGACCTCCTGTGTGCTATATGGAGCATTAAGAGATTCGTTCATCGCCTGGGCCACTTTGGTGGGTACTGTATCAAGAACTTACTCCATATTAGTGACACCCTCTGATGTATAAAGTTCTTTATAGAAGGAGGTGGCGAGGTCCTCCATCTCGGTTGCGTTCTCAATCATCTGGCCATCAGGGCGCTGTAGCATTTTTATTTGGTTCTTCCGTCTCCGCCTACTAGCCCTAAGATGGAAAAAATAAGTATTCTTATCCCCATGCATTAGCCATTCCAGTCTAGCCCGCTGTCTCCAAATGATTTCCTCCCTGTGGTACAACTCCACCAGTCGGTCGCATATTTTAATCTCTGCATGGGCTGGACCGGTTCTATTTGGGGTCTCGCGCAACTCCTGTAGCAGCTTCTTCAGACGGGTTATTTCTTGTCGGACGTTGCCAAAGTGTGTTCTGTCCCAGTAAGGTCACCTGCCAATGATCGCAGCTTCCCTTGCAATGATTGTACTGCCTGCCCATTAGTGCTTGCCCATCCTGATTCCACTACTGCGGCCAGTGACTCGTCCTGCTCCCAGGCGAGCTCATATTTAAAAGGACGTGGGGCCCTTTTGCATGCATGCATGAATGTCGTTTAGTGTAAGAAAGATTGGAACATGATCCGACGACGCTGTCGTTTTGTGCTCGAGCGAGGCTGAAGGAAAAGCAATAGTCCACGCGCGGGTTAGCTACTGCATGGTCCAGTCGTACCCGTGTGAAGGTGCCGCCTGCTACCTTTCTTTCAAAAGTCCAGTTGATCCCTTTGTACCCTATATCTGATAGTCCACACGTGTCAAGGGCATCCCGGAATCCATCCATCTGAGCCTGGCTCCTATTTCCAACTCCATCATGTTCATGCCCATGAAGTACTTCGTTGAAATCACCCATCACTATCCATGGCAGGGTGCTAGATCCAACAATTCCTCTCAGCATGTCCCGAGTCTTGTAGCGTTCATTTACTTGGGCTTCCCCGTATATGAAAGTAACCCTGGTCTGTATGTCAACAAGTTCATTAACAACCACATCAATATGATACTTCGAGTAACCTAAAATTTCAAGCTTTATTTCTTCATTCCAAAAAATTCCAAGACCTCCGCTTCTACCAGAACTGCTTACAGCAAAATTTTTATTGTATCCTAACGCTCCTACCATATTCTCCACTTGGGAGCCCTCGATTTGAGTTTCAACAATACAAATGACAGAGGGGGAAAGTTGCCTCGCTAAATCGTGAAGCTCTCGAACTGTCGTAGGTTTGCCAGCCCTGCGACAGTTCCAGCATAGGTAACTCATTGCGCTAGGCGCGACTCCACGTGGGAGCCCGCCAAACGTGCATCTGTAGGTTTGTTGCCACCCTGACTCTTCAAGTTCCCTTTGTCCGAACTGCTGATAGTTGGCTTAGTTCTCTTTGGTTCTTGCTTAGATGAAGGACTCGCAGGCACAGTTGGAGCTGGTAAGGCCAGGATCTCATTACTTGCATTCTGTTTTGGTGAGTTTTCCGGGAGGACCAGGATGTACCCAGTAACCTGTGCTGCACCTCTCTTCCTATTGCCATCGGCCTCCTTCATGGTCTCATTAGCGGTCTGGGATTGAAGATCATCCTGTTCCATTAATTCATGTTCCTCCTGCTGGCTTGTTCCACGGCTAGCCCCACTCCCAGAGCGACCTCTACCTCTGCCGCCTCCAGAACCACATCCTGCTCCAGGTCCACGCCCAGCGCCTGGTCCGCGCCCAGGCCCCCTGAACCATTCTGCTCGAAGGTTTTTGAAAACGAGGGCCGAGGAGGGGTGGGTTCCGTTTCCACATTCTTTAAACTGGTGACCTAGCATGCCGCAAACAGCGCACCAATCAGGGAGCCTCTCATATTTCACTTTGAATATTTCCCTCTTCTGCTTGATCACCAACGAAACAACATTCTTGAGTGGTTTTGTGACATCCACTTTGACTAAAACCCTGAAGAAATTACCTTCAAAATCCTGGGACTTGGGTTCAGCATATATGAACTCACCAACAGTAGCAGCCAAAGACTTTAGCATAGGGAAAAACAACTCAGGCAAGTCCTGTATCTGGATCCACATCTCTATTTTGTTCAGCTGGATCGAAGTAGGTCTGGTAAACCCATCATAAGGTTCGATGACAACAGCCTTCCCCTTGAATGTCCATGGTCCCTCTTGCATTACTCTTTCCCAATCGCCGAGGCAAGAAAACTGCAGAGTATACAGGTTTTCATTGAGTGGACGGAATTTAACCTCTTGAGCCAGGTCCCATGCGACCCGCATGTTGCGAAAGAACCAGTATTGGCTGTATGGATTATCCATGTGAACTCGCGCTATCGCCATCCAGCGTGCTGCCTCTTCTGGTATGTCACCATCCTGAACCACTACGTCCACCATATCATCTTCCTTCAACCCTAGCTCCTTCATCATCTTTTCCATCTCGCTCATCGCAGCACCACTAGCCGACGTTGAGCCTTCCATCAGATCTCTGGCCCCGAGAACAATCTGTTTCCGCGGGCGGGACAACCCTAGCCAGCCCTCCCTCGCGGCCACGCTAGCCAGCAATCCGAAGACGCCGGCGATCGGTGGTCGGGGAGGTGCAGGGGATCACGATCTCCACGTCGGTGCCAGGCGCCGTCGGGAGGAGAGAAACCCTAACTCGAGGGGAAACTAGCGAGGAGGGAGAGATGTGTACATACTAAGTGAGCAGTCATAGGGGCGGTCTTCACTACTACACTCGTCGCTCACTCGGAATTCAGCCATGGGCCCAGAATTTGGCCCAACTAAACGAACCAAGCGCTATATACAGTCACAGCCTAGTCTCCACTACGTCTCAAAAAAAGAAAAAGAAAAAGCCTAGTCTCCACCACACTAGTCGCTCGCTCCGCTCGGAAACCCCACAAATCAGCGGGAAAACCCTCGCCGCCGACCATGGCCGGCCGTACGCCGTTCACCAACGTCGACCCGGAGACGGCGGCCGACCTGCGGCGCCTGGGCTTCGACCCCCACGAGCTGGACCGAGCCACAGAGCATCTGCTCACCTACATCTGCGCCGAGCTCCTCCCCGCCCCGCCCGTCTCCGACGCGCCCCCGCGCAGCATCTTCTCCCGCCTCCTCATCACGGAGGCCGCGCACGACCCCGCCCTCCCCACCAGCGGCGACCGCATCGGCGCCCTCCCCGACACCCTCCTCCGCAACATCGTCTCCCGCCTCCCCATCGCGGACGCCGCGCGCACCGCCGTCCTCGCCTCGCGCTGGCGCCGGGTCTGGCTCTCGACGGAGCCCGTCCTCGTCGACGCCTTCCTCCGGCCCAACTCGTCGTCCGTCACGGCCGCCGTCTCGGGCATCCTCGAATCGCACCCCGGGCCCTTCCGCCGCGTCCACCTAACCTGCAGCCACATGAGCGCGCACCAGGCCCAGCTCGCGCGCTGGCTCCAGCTCCTCGCCGCCAAGAGCGTCCACGACCTCGTCCTCGTCAATCGACCGTGGCCGTGCGATGTGCCCCTCCCTGACGCGCTGTTCAGCATCAGCTCCCTCGTCCGCCTCTACATCGGCCTCTGGAAGCTCCCGGACACGGCCGGCCTGCGTGGCGACTCCTTCCCCCACCTCCGCGAACTCGGCATCTGCACCGTCGTGATGGAGCAGGGCGACGTCGACTCCATGGTCGCCAGCAGCCCCGTCCTGGAGATCCTGAGCATCCAGGGAAGCCGCAAGGGGCTGCGCCTCCGCATCGTGAGCCAGAGCCTACGGTGCGTGCAAATCTGCAGCTCTGTTGTGGAGAACGTCACGGTGGTGAAGGCTCCACGCCTCGAGCGGCTCATCCTGCAGGGAGGTCGGCACGCTGCTAGTGGCCTGTGTACCATGGTCAGCATTCTTGATGCCCCCAAGCTACATTCATTTGGATTCTTGGAGCCAGGCAATCATGTCCTGGGGATCGGAGACACCGTCATAATGGTGAGTATCCATTTGTGCAGTTGTCACTGTGGGAGGTCCATGAGTTAAATGTGCGATCTTTCTTCTTAAATTGGGTGAATTTCAGGCTGGGATAAAGGAGAGTGCGGCCACCATTGTCGCAAGCGTTAAGATCCTGAGCTTAAATGTTCGTTTTGGAGTCCCCAATGAGGCAAGGATGGTGCCCATGTTCCTTAAATGCTTTCCCAATGTCGTGCGACTGCATATCATGGTAATTTCCACCAATTCAAGTTTTAATTTTACATGTTATTACTCCCACCGTCCCATAATATAAGAGCGTTTTTGACACTCTTATATTGTGGGATGGAGGGAGTACTTGTAAATGGTGTGTGTTCTGATTGAATGCATAGGTCTTTCAATTCATTTATTCATCACAGTCAGTCAGTCACAGCTCTTTATGGTGAATACTGATAATTATGCAGTTTTACCACATGTTAAGGTGCCAGTCATCATCAGCGATCATGTCTTCTTTATACGTTGACTAGAGTACACAACTATAATTCCAGGGATTGCATGCTCATCTGCTTATGCTATGACATTTGGTAATAAAAAAAAATCTGGTGGCACAGTTTCTATTATATCAGTTTTTGTTTCTATTGCTTTGCTTCTTGAATTCTGGCATGTCCAGATCTTTTTCTGGAACACAGCATCTAAATGTTCGTTTGCTTATTTCACACTGATGCATTTGAGCTGTTGCAAGCTAGTAGCAACATAGCAATCCTGCTATGCTTATTTCACACTGATGACAGATACATATGGTAATCTTGCACATTGCTGTCTACAGTTTCTTAGTGGTCTGTATGATACTCCCTCCGTCCCAAAATAAGTGTCTCAACTTTGTACTAACTCTAGTACAAAGTTATACTAAGATTGAGACACTTATTTTGGGACGGAAGGAGTATAACATAATACCAAAGTTTTAAATCGCAGGCAATTCCATTTCGCGGCAGCTTGTCCGAAACACTACAGCCGCTAAGCCATTTAGCGGCAGCTAGTACATGGACATTTTTAGCAGGAAAACAGGGTATTTTCAGCAGGAAAACAGAGGATTGCAGTATATACTTAGACATAAACTGAAACAAGCATCACCAATTACAACTTACAAACAAGCATCACTAGTTCACAAACAAGGGAACCAAGAGCCTGCCATGTTCTGGTTCCAAATGAAAACTTAAATGCGATCGCGGGCCTCGTGGCAGATCGCGTAATTTTGGCCATAGCGTCGCGGGAAGCATCCCAGGCAGCGATTGCGCTAGCTGCACTTTCATGAGCGATTTTAATCGTTGCATAATACTAGTTGCATCAGCTCAGGAATGTATCTCCTATTTTTTAATATTGAAAGATTGCAGCCTCATTTCTTTTTTCTTTTATGCGTGGACGATAATCATGAGAGGCCGAATAACGCACGCACCATCTTAGTTTTTGTATTTTTTTTTTATTTCTGCGCTACTAGCTGCTACTTGGTCGTTGGCACTTTCTGCTAGTTTCATCATGCACATGAAAGCATTTAGTTATGTGTGCATATAGCATCCAGTTTTTAGAGTTGAGCACTGCATGTAATTTATGAACCTGAGCTGCCAAAAGTAAATCTCCCTTGTTCACAAAAGATGCACTTTCGTAATACTGTTACCTTATATATTTTCTTCTTCCGAAACAGCTAATAGCAACTGTGGATATCTGAGCTAATTCATGTTTTACTTACATTCCTACCAATTTCCTCTAGATATTACTTGTAATACTTGTTCCTTCATGCGGCAGATTTTATCACTTGTAGATTATTTGTTCTGATTGATTTGCATAGACCTGTCAAGTCAATTACCATCAGAGCTCTTTACTGTCTATGTTTTCTTCTGTTGTGGAAAGTGAATCCTGTATGTAGTTTTTCAAGCAACACATGTTAAGGCTTTCTTCATTCACCAACTATTGACCAATTTGTTCTCCCTTTGCAGTCCAGAAAATGTAATCGGTCCGCTGGTAAGCTCAGCCTCAATTTCCAGGAGGGTCCTACTGAAAGTGCTATGTTGCACATCAAAGAGATGTATTTCCGTGAATTCCGAGGGGAACAAGGCGAGGTTGCCTTCCTCAAGTCGATCCTCCCAAAGGTGCTGGAGACTGCGGTGATTATAATGGCAAACCCAAGCTTCACTCCATTTTCAGTAGCCGTGGCGTTCTCCAAACTGAAGGAGGCTTCTGAGGTCATAAGGTGCTGCCAAGTGCTGCTTCTTAAGAGTACAGGGCCCGAAGGAGGCAAAGCATGGAGTTTTAAAGAAGGAAGTGATTTTTCATGTGAGGACCCTTTTTCAACAGTGGAGAGCAGCTTATTCACTCAGGAGCAGTCAAAGTTTATTGGATTTGATGAAGTAGGAAACAGGCATGACATCTGCTTCAAAATGCCTGTGAGGAGTGGAAGATTTTTGGATGTGCTGAACTATGAAGCATCCATGGTATCTGCTTCTTTTGGTAGCCGCCCCTGACTTTGGTGGCCTTACATCGCAAACTTTGCGTTAAATCTGTGGTCTGATTGATATCTGGTGGGAAACAGAAATACTATGAACTGGTATTTTGCATGCTGTGTAATCTGTGCTATCAGTTTCCCCAAGTTTGCTCCTTCAAATGTTTGTTCCATCTGTCAGCATGTCACATTGCTTGCAGATTTGCATCTCCCTTCCTGATTGATCTGAAAATTTTAGTTACCATCAGAGCACTCCATGGTCTTTGGCATGCACTGTAGTGATCACATATAATATCTTTGAATTGCATTGCATGACCGGATATCCTTGACCAACAATGACTTAGAACACCACCCCCTTGCCATTTTCTTCAGGCCTTTCACATATCTGAAAGAGCCTTTGTTGCTTTGCATGTATTTATGAATCACAAATATAATCTAATTTGTGGGTTGCATACTCGCGTGCTTATCTCTTTTAGATTACAGCATTAGGTCTGATGCATGATATTATGATGCCATATCGTTTGATCTATAAATATACATTGCATTGCTAGTTGTATGTTCAGATTTTATTTGCACTGTTCTATTTGACCATTTGGAATATTTTCTTCATGTATAACCTCGGTAGTACTACTTAGTAGAGCTTGTTGTTCTGATAGAGTTTGAGTAGAATGAACTGCATGTATAACCTCGGTAAAACTTGATGCCATTTCGCATTGGCACAAACCTGTGATAAAAACCAGAGCAACCGAAACCTGGGATAAAAGCCGGTGCAACCGTTTCCCACAAACAAGATGGTGTCATCAGCATACCAGAAAAGTAATTCGCAACTGGTTGTCACGGCTCACATCTGGCAGACCATTCACATGTTTAAGGCCTCCACGGTTGACTGAAATCTGTTGCCTCACTTTCTAATCAGGAATGTCGGTGATTATCCACTGGGACAAGGAGGGAACAAGCATAAATAATTGGTAAACGTTTAGAGCCGGGGTGCCGGCCGAAAGTTGGGCCGGTCGCCTCGCTAGCTACGCGAGCAGGCGGGTCCACGCGGGCCACGCGTCCTTGACCTATCGAGCCGAGCCGCACCGCTTCGCTATTTTATCCTCTTTTCCTTATCCCCACCGCTTCTAGTGCCATCTTCCTCCTCCGTGGCCATGGCCATGGCCGAACTGACATGATTTACTTCCAGCTCGAGGCGCCACACCTAGCAACAAATCAGGGGCCACAGAGCTTCAATCGGCGTTTGGCGGAGCTTCAATCGGCGTTTGGCGGAGCTGCATCCAGCGACGCCGGGCGGCGGCAAGTGCAACCGTGGAGCACAAGAGCTGCATACACTGGCGAGGGCGGCTGCAATCAGCTGCGCCCCTCGACAACGGAGTTGCAACCGTGTACGTTGAAGCTGCAACCGGCGTTTGGTGGAGCTACAAGGTTGGAAGTTGAGATGCGATTATTTTGCTGGAACCGGAGGTATTTTTTGCTGGAACGGGGTAAATTTTTGTTTCGAACATGTTTTTACCTAAATTTCCTACTTGCTCAGTTTTGGTTTTGCTAGAACCGAGATTCCTACTTGCTCAGTTTTGGTTTTGCTGGAACCAGAGTTTGATTTTGCTGGAACAGTGGTAAATTTTTTGCTTCAAACTGTTTACCTAAATTTCCAGCGCTCGGGTTGTTTTGCTGGAACCGTTTTTTGATTTTGCTTCAACTGTATTTTTGGGCTGAGTTTTAGTTTTCGCTGAAACTAGGTGGTGCAGGTCAACGACGGTGGCGAGCCGGAGATGGCGCCGCCGTGCTATGATGGGCTGCGTGATTTGATGGACCGACTTTTGTTTAGAGTTGCATCTGGCAAGACGTGGTGTTGGAACGACGACGAGATGAGGAGGGCGTGCAACGACTGCTACTTCAAGCTGCGAAGAGAAGCGGGGAGCTGCGGTCGACGATGATGGTGGTGGCCGTGGAGGGGCCGCCGAAGAGGCGGGACTCCGGCGGCTGCGCGGGCGGGGGCAGAGAGGCAATGGATACTACTACTTCAAGCTGCGAAGAGAAGCGGGGAGCTGCGGTCGACGATGATGGTGGTGGCCGTGGAGGGGCCGCCGAAGAGGCGGGACTCCGCGCTCGCGGGGGGGGGGGGGGGGGGGGGGGCAGAGAGGCAATGGATTTCTGCTATCTGGACCGCATCCTCTCCTTTTTTTTCTTTTTTTCTCCCATGCGTGTTCAGATGGGGGTCAAAAAGCTCCCGATCTGACGGTTGGCAGTCAGCGAAGCGGACGCACGGGATGCGACCGGCCGAAATTTTCGGCCGGCGCACCGGCGCCTATCACCTATCACTGGCCTAAATAATTTACCAACCGTTTCAAATTTCAAAGCTGTACCAATAATAGGTATCATCACAAGGACCACCCTGTGCTATAGCTTTTACTTCAAAGCATGGAACTTGCATCTTACCGTGAAACGCAAACAAGCAGGAGCATGGGAAACTTGCTACAGCATTTGCTGCAAGATACACAAGTTAAATCTTCACAAGAACATGACAAACAATATGCTGGTCGCATAGGCTACATTCTACTGTGAGCTCAACTTCAATGCTACATTATTACCAAAATCAACTACTCCAGATAAGAAGACACTATGATGAGATGAGATTGTCCTTATCAGTTCTTAGCTGTGAGAGCATTGTTCTCCTTGATCCGAGTCCGGTTGTCCAGCTTGACAAAACGCTTCTGGTCTTCATAGGGCAGCACCTTGGCATCTTTCCTCCGTAGCTCGCTCAGCACCGGACGCTTGTCGATCATGTGCCACAGCCAGCCAGGGTACTCAGAGTCTGGTTGGATCTTCGGGTCAGAACCCTCCTTCAGGATATTCGCCCCAAACACACTTGTGCTCTTCATTTCTTTGCTGAGCACAGGTTTAGCATCAGCCGCACCATCTTTTCCGCCCTTCTTTCCCTTGGCCGCAATGGCAAAGCCTCTTGTCCCAACCAGTTGAGCTGCGTCTCTTGGAATAACTCCACGCTTCAATACTCGTGTCCAAGACACTGCCATTCCTGGGTCGATATTTTAGCTGCACACATCAATCATCACAACTAAGAAGTGTTAACTCTGCTAAAAAAAGAATCAAGTGTCTACTGATATAACATTAGAAAACCACCAGTGCTGACAGAAAAAAGAAGGTTCAAAATCCGCAACGAATCAAGGCATTTGAACAGAAGGTCGTATAATTAGTACACAGATGTACAAGGAGTATGCTGACTCTAGAATATCAGATCTGGGGCCATGTTATCGCAGCCTGCTTCTGCCACAAGGTCTTTATTTTATATACTGTAATATGGGGAACTAAAGCTCGAAAGCTAACATGTTTTATTTAAGACTTGTTATTCTGCTTTCAAGATGTTTACTGCAATTTATTTCCCAGTTCTTATGTTGTTCAACTGAATACATGAATTACACATGGTTAAAGATGACAATCAGATATAACCATCACCTAAAGGTTCTTGCAAAAGTAAAAACAAATAAAACAACATTTAGACCGGATCAGACCAAAGTCCTGAAGAACATCAGCGCTATTTCCAGCATCAAGCCCCAACCAAAGCAAAATCTGAACTATAATAATCCCCGATTCCCCGCGTAAGGCCATAGTGCATGATTGGCAGTATGGCATCATTCACAAGATGTCAGGCAATGAGCACCACAATATGATTAGCAAATTTGTCTAGGAGTTTAGCAAAACCATGAGAAAGGTGCAGACCAGAAATGCCCAGTTAACGCCGGTCTGTTTCTTGTTGAAGCAAAATCAATTGGAACATCAGACACACCTTCCAGCATCAAGCATTAGCCGACCCAAAATCAGAACTACAACCCCGCCTTTAGACCATTTATTTATTATGCACAATTCACAATCAGCTATATCAAGCGTTAGCGAATTTAATTCACCGTTAAACCATGGGAGGGCTGCACCTGATAAGGGTTTTAGTCTCCTAAAAACTCAATATATATCACAGGATGAACAACTTTGGTAGGGGCGGATGCAGATTTTTTTTTTCACCTAGAGCAGTAGTTAGTCCAATCCTACGTGTAATGTAGACGTTAAAATGCTAAACCCATAATTGTTTTTGGTCCAGTAGATGTACCAACCACAAAGAAGTACGGTACAATCTGTGTCAACATTATACCAAGAGATGTACAGTATATCTGAAATTACTAGTGTCGGCAAAATTACAACAGAAAAGTACAACCTGAAATTACAATGTCGGAAATTAGTCATCTCTCAAACTACCACAAGAGAAAGGAACGAGGATAATAGTAGTATTTGGTTTCAGAGAAATATGTAATCTCAAATCGCCATTTCTGAAATTACTCATCTTTGCAGAAGAGAAATGTCACACCTGCTCCCACCTGAGCAGTGGACTCTGAGGGAGAAAGGGTCGTGCGTGAGTTGGGCTGCGCCCAGTGGGCCGCTTGTGGCCGGTGTGCGTGTGAGGAAAGTGTGCGTGTCTCTATTAAACACCCCGTCCACGTGGAACAAGTCAGCGAGAGAAACGCTCATTAATCTGAATCTCATCCCCTTTCTCCTACCTCTCCTCTTTGTCTATCTCTTCCTCCCCCAAATTCCTTCCTGTGGCATCGATTCCCGGCGATCGGTCATCACAATGGTAATCAGAGCCTTCATTCCTCGCCCAGAATTTTTTTTCGCGCCGCGGCATCCATAGTCTCTTGGCCGGATCGGTAAAATCCACCGCCGTAGGTGTGCCTCCACTCCGGTGAGAGCACACGAAATCCTACGCGGGGTTTGATCCGCTCGGGGTGGGTGACACGGCGCCCTCCAAGCCTTCCGCTCAGACGCGGCAGCTCCTCACCGCCATGGGGGAGCAGACCGCCAACCTCACAGCGCTCATGGAGACGCTGCTCTCCAGATTTGACGAAGAAAAGGTGCTCGCCGACAAGAGGGCCGAGGCGCAGACTGCGTTCAACACCCAGGTGTCCCACGAACTACAGAGCTTGGCCAAGCAGATCGGCCTCACCCAGGCGGATGTGGACGACGAGCGCAAAGTCGGCTCGCCATCGGCGTCGTCGACCCCCTCCATGGGTTCTCAGGTGGACGATCCATCGGCGGCGGTGCTGCACACCCCGGCAGCGCGGACTGCACAACCACCACCGCCGCCGCCGGATCCACACGCTGCACCGCCTCCGAGCGCCTTGCCGATTCCGCAGACCATCGCGGGCTCCGGGGCGCCCGCACGGCTCTCCAATGATGGTCCGCCGCTGCTCTCCCGACCAGATGATGCTCTCACGTGGCCGGAGCGCGGACCACAGCCAGTGCCGCGTGCGGATTACTCCATCAGGCCACCGAAGCACCATTTTCCCCGTTTTGAAGGTGATGCCCCACGCGTGTGGCTGGATCGCTGCTTAGCGTATTTTGAGCTCTATCGAGTGCCACAGCATAACTGGGTGGCCACAGCGGCTCTGTACGTCGATGGCCACGCCGCTCTCTGGCTGCGGGCGTTCCGACAGACTCATGGCGAACTCACTTGGGCAGTGTTTCGTCAAGCCATCGTGGAAGAATTTGGTCCGGAGGAGTTCGAATCTCTGATGCACAAGCTGTTACAACTTCGTCAGACTGGCAGTGTGGTGGAGTACAGGCAACAATTCGAGGTGTATATGTACAATTTGCTTGCCTTGGACGCCACATTGAGTCCCAAATTCTTCGTCACCCAATTCCTGCTGGGGCTCAAGGATGAATTGCGCACTGCGGTCCGTATTCAGGCACCGTCGAGCATCACGCGGGCTACCGTCTTTGCACGCATTCAGGAGGAGGAGATGGAACAACAGCGCCCTCGTTTTCGCCAAACAGCAACAGGCAGACCACCGCCTGCGCTGATCACCACGACAACAGCAGGCCGGCCCCCTTCCACACCAACCCCAGTGATCGCCCCAGCACCAGCCCAGCGTCCAGCTCAAGCTTCAAATGCGAGTACAGATGATTTTGGCCGGGAACGCCAGCTCCGGGATTATCGACGCCAGCATGGCCTGTGTTTTCGTTGTGGTGACAAGTATTCCAAGGAGCATCAGTGCAAACGCTCGGCGCAACTTCTGATGATCGAAGTGGGTGAACATGGAGAAGTGCTCTCCGATGATGCCGTTCGTGCTCTAGAATTGTTGGATGAACTGATCCCAGTGACGGACGTGGCTTGCTGTTTGCTATCAGCCCATGTAGTAGTACAAGGCACTGAAGCTCCAGAAACTATGCGCCTGCGTGCAACAGTGGGCACCCAGACCATGCTGTTGCTGGTGGATTCCGGCAGCACACATAGCTTTGTCAACTCTTCCTTCGCTGCCAGAATTGAAGCCAAGTCTACTAACATTCCTGCTATCGCTGTTCGGGTGGCCAACGGTCAGCGCTTGCAATGCACATCCATGGTCCCAAATCTCACTTGGAGCACACAGGGCCATGAGTTCAACACAGACATGAGAGTGCTTGATTTGGGTGTTTATGACGCAGTGCTGGGTGTGGACTGGTTAGCTATGCACAGCCCCATGCAGTGTGACTGGGGTCTGAAGACCATGAACTTCCAAAGGCACGGGAGCACCGTACAGCTGACAGGCGTTCGAACAGAAGAAACACCAGCATTATCTGTCATGGACGCAGCTATGTTATGGCAGATGCAGGAGGCCAATGAAATTTGGGGGGCGGCACTGCTTGCAATTCAAACAACACCGACGACAAGTTCAGAGTCTGAGGCGCCAATTCCTGTAGTTATTCAGAATGTACTCACAGATTTCAGTGATGTCTTCGAAGAACCAACAGGACTTCCCCCGCATCGTCAGTATGATCATGCTATCAATTTGGAACCCGGTGCGACTCCGGTGAATTGCAGGCCGTATCGCTATTCGCCACTTTAGAAGGATGAGATCGAGCGCCAAGTCAACGAGATGCTACGCACGGGGGTGATTACACATAGCATGAGCCCGTTTGCTGCCCCCGTCCTTCTTGTCAAGAAAAAGGATGGGACGTGGCGGTTCTGTGTCGATTATCGTCGCTTGAACACAGTCACCATCAAGAACAAGTTCCCCCTTCCGGTCATCGATGAACTGCTGGATGAACTAGCCGGCGCGACAGTCTTCTCCAAGATCGATTTGCGCGCTGGCTACCACCAAATTCGTATGCGCGAGAGTGACGAGGAAAAGACGGCATTCAAGACCTATCATGGCCATTTCCAATTCCGAGTCATGCCGTTCGGCGTCACCAACGGACCACCAACGTTCCAGTGCCTGATGAATTATGTCCTCTCGGGTCCAAACCGTAAGTTTGTCATCACGTTTTTGGATGACATTTTGGTATTCAGTCATTCCTTGCAGGAGCACATGGAGCATCTGCGCACTGTCTTTGCTCTTCTTCGCCAACATCAGTTATACGCCAAGCGCTCCAAGTGTTCTTTCGCCCAGCCTCGAATCGAGTACCTGGGACATGTGATCTCCAAGGAGGGTGTTGCCACAGATGAGAGCAAAACAAGTGTGATGCGAGCTTGGCCTACTCCTACCAATCCAACAGAACTTCGTGGGTTCCTCGGCCTCACCAGATATTACCGCAAGTTCGTCTCTCGCTACGGAATCATCGCCAAGCCACTCACTCAATTGCTCACCAAGAAAGGATTCAACTGGTCAGAGCAAGCTCAAGCCGCGTTCAACCTCCTCAAAGATGCCATGGCCAACACCCCTGTTCTGGCTCTGCCCGATTTCTCTCGCCCGTTCTCGATCGAGACGGATGCGTGTGACACGGGTGTGGGAGCGGTGCTCGTCCAGGACGGCCACCCAATAGCCTACCTCAGCAAGGCGCTCGGTGTCCGCAATCAACGACTGTCAATTTACGAGAAGGAATTCCTTGCAGTGATGATGGCAGTAGAGAAATGGCGGCCCTATCTGCAGCGTGCGCCGTTTGTCATTGTCACAGACCACAAGAGCTTGTGTCATCTCGGCGATCAGCAGCTTGAAACTGAGTTGCAACGCAAAGCCATGTCCAAAATGGTGGGGCTGCAGTTTTCCTTCAAGTATCATCGTGGCCCGGAGAACGGCGCAGCAGACACACTGTCGCGTGTCGGTCACCTGCTCTCCATCGATGCTCTGTCCGTCTGTCAACCACAGTGGCTTCAGGAAGTGATGAATTCTTATGAAACTGACACAGACAGCCAGGATCTTCTCCAACGTCTGGCCCTATGCAGTCCGGATGAGCAAGGGTACGAGCTGCGGCAAGGTATCATTCGTTTGCACATCAAGATTTGGATTGGTGCCAACACAGCTATACAGACCAAATTGATCCATGCATTCCACGCCAGTGCGATTGGTGGTCACTCAGGAACAACAGCCACATATCAGCGGGTCAAAAAGTTATTTGCTTGGCGCGGTTTGAAACAAGCAGTGGAGGATTTTGTCAGGCAGTGCTCGGTCTGTCAACATGCTAAGCATGAGCACCTGAAGACACCCGGCCTTCTGCAATCTCTCCCACTACCCACTGAACCTTGGAGGGATTTAACCATGGACTTCGTGGAAGGATTGCCAGCTTCTGAGGGCTATGAGGTGATCATGGTGGTGGTCGATCGCTTTACCAAGTACGCTCATTTTGTTCCCCTGCGTCACCCGTTCACAGCAGCAACAGTGGCTCGAGCATTTTGGGATAACATCATCAAATTACATGGAGTGCCCCATTCCATTGTCTCTGATCGCGACAAGATTTTCACCAGTGCCATGTGGCGTGCTCTGTTGGAGGCAGCGGGCACTAAACTCAGCTATTCTACGGCTTACCACCCTCAGACGGATGGACAGAGTGAACGGGTTAATCAGTGCCTCGAAATGTATCTCCGCTGTGCAGTTCATGAGACACCCAAGCAATGGCGCAAATGGCTTCCAACAGCTGAATTTTGGTATAACACCACTCATCACTCCTCTCTGAATACTTCGCCATTCAGAGCTCTCTATGGTCAAGAACCAAACCTCGGAGGCCTGCCCAACTTATCCCTGAATCTGCCAGACAACAAGGATGCAGACCTAGACTAGGCAACACACAATGACAGACTACGTGCTCAGCTCGCACGGGCGCAGAACAGATGCAAACAGAAGGCAGATCGGAACCGGACGGAGCGTTCCTTCAACGTCGGTGACCACGTTTTGCTCAAACTACAGCCCTATGCTCAGTCCACCGTGGCCAATCGTCCTTGCCCAAAATTAGCATTCAAGTTCTTCGGTCCGTTCACAGTGGTACAGTGCATTGGTACTCGAGCATACAAACTGGCACTGCCGGCAGGCAGCCGTATCCACCCGGTGTTCCATGTTTCGCAGCTGAAACCGTTCACTCCAGACTACTCTCCGGTCTTCGCTGAGCTTCCTCGAACACCAGACCTCACTGCTGCACCACTACAGCCTGAAGTGATATTGGACCGCCGCATGGTCAAGAAAGGCAACACTTCCATTGTTCAGGTTTGTGTGCAATGGTCGTCGCTCTCTCCGGAGTCAGCTACCTGGGAGGACTACACGGTGCTTCGTCATCGTTACCCTACGGGCTCCATGTTGGGGTGATGCCGCTTCCGCTCAAGGGGGGGGCAATTGTCACACCTGCTCCCACCTGAGCAGTGGACTCTGAGGGAGAAAGGGTCGTGCGTGAGTTGGGCTGCGCCCAGTGGGCCGCTTGTGGCCGGTGTGCGTGTGAGGAAAGTGTGCGTGTCTCTATTAAACACCCCGTCCACGTGGAACAAGTCAGCGAGAGAAACGCTCATTAATCTGAATCTCATCCCCTTTCTCCTACCTCTCCTCTTTGTCTATCTCTTCCTCCCCCAAATTCCTTCCTGTGGCATCGATTCCCGGCGATCGGTCGTCACAAGAAAAGAGAGAGGGAGAGAAGCCTAGGCTGCTGAGTACCTTGGGTGGTGGCTGCGCAGGAGGAGCGCACGCTCGGTGGCGTCCGTTGAAGATGGGGAAGAGGAGGAGGCGGTCGGTAGAGTTGAAGATGGGGAGGAGCCGGCGGCGGTCGGTGGTGGCAGGAGGTCGGAGGGGAGGAGACGGCGGCGGGCGGCGGGGAAGTTCGGCGACGAACCCGGGGAGGGAACGGGCGTGAAGCCGGCTGCGGCGACGCGTGGGATCTAGGCGGCGGCGCGAGGAGGTGGAGGCAGCCCAGATTCGTGGGCCCTTTTTCAGCGAGTGCAGTTGACCAGCAGAGCTTTGTCATTTCATTTCAGGCCTTAACTGATTGTGAATCTTGACTATATAGCACTTCAGAGCATGGTTAATAATACAAGTCCACTATAAGAAGAGTGATCATGTTATCTAGAGGCAACATCATAGTCGGCATGTACACATCTTATAACCTGACAAAGTGTCTTGAGACTCGTGTTCCAGCTAGCTACTAACCAAGACTTTGCTTCTCTTCTCTCTCCTTTTCTCTTCTTCAACTAAGTAAAGATACAATATTCTAGTCCTTATAACCTGCTTATGTCACCTTCCTGTACTTGCTCTTAGGGCATCTCCCACGTCGAGCCACCCGCAACCGTCTGACTGTGACGTGTTTTGCCATCATTGATCCGTCAGCCGATTCAGACGTGTTTTTTAGACAATATGGAGAGGGGTTGCGGGCGTATGAACCGCTGTCACGCACGCTTCTGACTAACCTGACCCACCAAAAAACCCTCTCCCGCGTCTGCACGTTTTCCCGCCCGAAGTTAGCTGCTCACATTCATGTCGGCGACGCGACCACTCACTGAAGTCGGCATTGAAGCGGCTTGCCGCCCGTTGCTCGTCCGTTGCGCACGCCTTCTCTCCGCATTGAAACAACATCACTCTACCCGCCTACCTCCATTCAGTCGGCGCATGTGCCGAGGAACCTACTCCGGCACCATGAGTCCCAGGAAGGTCATCGCCACTGCGTCTTCGAGCTACACAGCCAGTGCAGTTTCTCAGCTGAGCCGTATCATTTCAGTCCAGGCCTTCCGTGCAAAACTTTATTTTGAACAGTTTCTCGCAAATATGATTGACCTTGTGAATCTTACTAGACTTAGTAGACTATATATAGCCGACAACGATAATGCTGAATGGAGGTCGGCCTCCATGGAGGCCGAATTTAAGATGAACAAAATTCATATTTGTATGTTTCAGATTTTTTTAAAATACACATATACTTAGAGATATTAATGTACAACTGTGTAAATTTTCAAGATAAAATATGTTGAAATGAGTGCTGCAAAAAAAAAAATCTGCGCCTTTTTATTATATGCACTATTCATCCTTATAATCCATGATTTTGTTTTTATTTATACAGCTCGTATTTCAAGGTATTTCACCCAAAAGTAATACACACATACACATCATATCCTTGTATACATACTTGTACAATTTTTTTCAGATTTTTTTGAAACCGATAAGTTTGAATTTTATTTTATTTTTCAGAAAATTCGGCCTCCATGGAGGCCAAGCTCCAAAACGCCCTACTCTTCTTACAAATATATTGTTACATGTGGCACTCTTAGCATACAACATTTGGCTAGAAAACTTTTGGCCATGCACAAAGTTTGGATGCCATTTCTTTGATCTGTGATTTCACATTTCATTTCAGGCCTCGCACAAAGTTCTATGGATGTCTGTTTTTTTTTTCTTCTTTTTCATTTCCTGTTTTGGCTTCGAAGGATCCATTACTTTGCATATATTATGTGGGTGTGATGAGGATGATCTTGAATTCCTGTTTTGCTTCTTCCGTACCTTCTGTAACTAAGTGCATTCTTTTTTTTATTGGTACACGATGCTTAATTAAGCAGTATTTATTTTACAGATCGTGTACAGCTAATTAGTTAATCTAGATCTTGTTCAACGATGTAACAAGATGTTCAACATTCTTCAGTCGAATAATCTCTACTTCTAATGGAGCAGTTGGTAGCCTGGTACTCCGGTTTTATTTCCTCCCACCTCCTATCACCCCTCCCGCTGATTTTTCTCTTTCTCATTAAAAAACCAAATCCCATTAAAGGAAGATCTTATTTCGTGCTTGCTTTGACAGGTATTGATTCATTTTAATCATGTAAATAATAGTTAATTAAGAATTTAGAAATCGCACCATACATGTGAGATCACTTTCCTAAAATATAGACATAATATTTTTCTCGATAACCTTTCAAAACAAAATGACATATTTCTCAATAAGAAATCATTAATCCCGCGCACTTTGCCATTTATTATTATCATTATCTCTACTATTAATTAACAATCACAAGTTTCCTAATATAACAAAAATAATATATCTTTGTCTTATGGGTGTACGCATCCGCATGCCCCTGCGGAGAGACGCCATGCGGGACACCATGGAGGACACCGTAGTCGGGCCTGATGTCGAGGCGATACTCAAGAATGTCAGGGCGTGCATCATGGTGTCGAGGACGGCCGTGGCGAAAGCCGGATCGTCAGACCGCCACGTACATGTGTTTGTGGACGCGGTCATATTATATTTCTTATCAGTCATACAGAGAGTCAGACAGGCTACATTATCAAATCAAATGTGACCATTCAAATGTTAAGAAATTCGTTAAAAAAATATGTGCTACAATACTCGGTAGTTGTCATTGTTTGTAATAGCCATTCATTCAAAAATATTCTAGAAATCGAGCGCAGAATCAATTTGGAAAGCAAACCATTGATGCAATTAATTAGTTAGAGAGTTAATTATGTATGCTTTTAATTAGGTCCATTTAAATAGGAATTATTTTTCGCATCAAATCAATTTGGAAACCGAGTGATTAATGCAATTAATTAATTAGCTAGACACTTAATTATGCTACACATAATTAGAAGTAGGGATTTTTTTTTAAATTAGGAATATAACTAATTGATTTGGTTGCCAGTTAAGTAGGCATGTAGAGAATTAGGTAGGCTTTTAATTATTTGTGTAATCCCTACTCTTAAAGTCTCAGTAAGTAGGTCATTCGCTCGTTTCGGTCGTCGTCACCCCTCCCCATCAACCGATAGATACCCCTCCCACCGATTTTTGTTTTGCCGACCACCACCACCGGTTTTCATCTCCAGCCCCATCGATTTTCTTTCCATCTCACACCTCCGTTGCCCCAAAAAACCAAAGTTCCATAAACAAAAGCAACGATATCCTCCTGCAACCATATACAACAGCACTTTCCATATAAATCAGCCTCTTCTTTCGAAGGAAAGAAATCAGGACGCGTGTGTCGCCTCTTCTTTGGAAGGAAACAAATCAGAACGCTGTCGAACCAACCGGGACGCGTAATCAGATTTGATTCGATCTACTAGAGCCGCCATATCCAGCCTTCCCACAATAGCGCAGCACTCCACAACCCTAATCTCCCCAAGCTCCTTCCACCTCAAGCGGTCTAGGCTAGTGGTGGCGTGCAGGTCCCCCACTCAACCATCTCTGACGTCCCCTCGGTGCGTCTCCCTCGTAGCCAAGCCTTCTACGAGGCTTCGTGTGATGCCCCCGACTGAATCGTGCACTAATCATACACGCAAACATGCACGATCAAGCACAGGGACTCACGGGAAGATATCACAACACAACTCTAACACAAATAAACGGAGATCCACGAATATTACAGACCATGGATCACGAGGATCCAAATACATAAATCAGACATACAAATAATATCTGGGTACAGACATAGTTAGTCAAGGTTTGCCTTAAGAAGGCTAGCATAAACAACGACTCTAGATCGAAAGGCGAAGGCCTCCTGCCTGGGACCCTCCGATCCTACTCCTGGTCGGCTGGCTCGATCCAGTAGTACGTGCCGTCTGGACCCTCCTGGTAGTAAGCTCCTGCGGTGGCATCTGGCTCCTGGGCTCCATCGTCTGAGGTAACATCAAAAGGGGTATGGGGGAAAAAGAGGTAGCAAAGCAACCGTGAGTACTCATCCGAAGTACTCAGCAAGCAAGGATCTACACTACATATGCAACATTATCAAAGAAAGGCTGTATATATGGACTGGGCTGCAGAAATGCCAGAATAGAGAGAAGACCTAGTCCTATCGAAGACTAGCATCTTCACGAAGCCACCATCTTGCAGCAATTAGAAGAGTATGGAAAAGCATTTTATTAAGCAAGCATGTTGAGGCAAAGCCTAGAGATCCTTCCTCGACTCCCTGCGAGGAAGCGATCCCGAAGCTTCAATTAGTTAAACATGTATCCAATTCAAGTAATAGATCGGGATACCAAACTGAGCGTCCTGTTACCGTGGACACGGCTATTCGAATAGATCACTTCCCTGCAGGGGTGCACTACTGTTACCCAACACGCTCGATCACCTCTGGCCGAACACACTTGCTAGGTAATGCCCCGCCTCGGGAGATCGACACGAAGCAGCGCCCAACCTAGGCTCAGCAGAGAGGTCAACACGCCGGACTAACCTATGCACCCAGGGGTCTTGGGCCATCGCCCCGGGCGCTCCTGCGCGTTGCGAGACTGGCCGGGGAGCAGGCGCGACACTGAACTCGTCAGTGAAGTATCCAGCCCAACCCCAACAATCAGCCCGCACGGTGAACTGTGACGTCTGATGAGCTTTCGGGAGAAACATACGACGTAGAGGGCCCCATAACCATTATCCCACGTGGTGGTAGTGCGTATAGGCCATTGGCCAACTCAGATCAATTACCCAAATCCGTTAGGCATATTTAATAACTTGCGGAGACGATCAGAGTTTCTGATGCTCCGCCACAATATCTCTCTCGGGTGCCCTCCTGGCAAACCCGACTGCATAATTTCCCCGCGGGTACCCCTCAGGGTCGACCCGCCTGCGACAAAGGTCAAAGTAACCGTGTGGTCATAACATCAAGGGGGAAACCCCGAGGAATCACCCTCGGTGGATTCCACTCGATGAAATCATCAAGGTGAACGTAGGAGGAATCACTCTCGAGGTTCACACTTGAGGGGTTGCACGACAGAGTCGTATCGGGAGTGGTGAAGGAGGAATCACCCTCGATGACCACGACCGAACAGCTACACTACAGAGTTATCATCAGCAGTGCATTACGAGGTATCACCCTCGGCACTCGGTAGTAACTATGCAGAGTCGTACAATAAAGGGGGGTGAAGTGAGGCATCAGTCTCTGGTCGTCGATCACGTTGATCGAGTCATCGATGATGAAGAAGAGGCAACAAGGACAAGGTGGGGGTCACTGATGGATCACTAACCAACCTATACTAAGCAGTTTAGGTTAAGCAGGTAGGTATTAATAAGCAGGTTACAAAAAGCAGGCTATGCATCAGGATAGGAGCAATCAATTACAGTAGCAAAATCTAATGCAAGCATGAGAGAATGGAATGGGCGATATCGGATTGTTCAAGGGGGGGCTTGCCTGGAAGCTCTGCTGAGAGGGGCTGGTCGTCAGAAGGCTGCTCGCCCGGAGCGTAGTCGTACTCTGCTGCGTCGGCGTCGGTCTCGGCGTCTATCGAGAGAGAAGGAGGGGGAAAGAAACAATAAATTCATGGCAAAAATGCAAACAATATGAATGACATGCCTAAATGATATGCAGAGGTGTTCCACTGCCTAACTAGATGATTTAGTTAATTTAGTAATTTATTTGGATTTATTTTATTAAAGTTGAGCACTATTCATTTATCGAAATAAGTCTAAAAGTTCCATGTTCAGGTAGTTAGGGTCATCTGACAGCAACACGAAGGGCGTATTCAGATTCGTCTCGTCGTTGTGAGCAACTTTCATGTATAAAGTTTTTTGATCGGAACAACGGTTTATTTTATATGATTTTCTAAAGTTTTAATCATTTTCTGGATTTTTTTAATTACTTTAATTCAACATTATCCAAAATAGTAATTAATGACATCATCATGATATCACGCTGACGTCAGCAGGTCAACAGTGCGGCTGACCAGGTCAAACCTGATTAGTGGTCCAGTGGGACCCACCAGTCATAGGGACAGAGGCTAAATAGGATTTGTTTTAAACTAATTAGGATTAATTAAGTGTGGGCCTCATTAGTCAGTGACAGATTAGTGCTTTAATTAACTAATTAATTAATTAACGGTTTTATTTATTTATAAAATCATTTTAAACGGCGCGGGACCCTCATGTCAGCGGGCGGGGCCGCGCTGACCAAGTCAACTGGGCCCAGTGGGTCCCTTTGTCAGCGGCAGAGAGGCGGGGCCCGCGGTGCCAGGTGGCAGCCACGTCGGCACCGGCCACCGGAGTGCACCGGCGAGCCCGAGCACGGCGCTTAACTCCGGCGAGCCCGGGTTTCTTCTATGGTGCATCAAATCGGGCACGGTTTGGTTCTATCGAACGAGCCCTCCACAGCGTATCTCGTGGTGGCGGTGGTTGGAGCTGGGGAGGCCGGAGTCGACGGCAGCGATCACGTCGGCGGCGGCCGTTTCGGGCGGTGGTCGACCACGACGACACGGCGCGCAAACGGGCGAAATAAAAGGCTAGGAAAGGCCTATGTGCGTGCGCGAGCAAGATGGGCACAAGCCCGGGGCTGTTTGGTCACCGGAGCCTCGCCGGCGCCGAGCTCCGCGGAAGCGAGCTCGGGCACAGCGGGATCGAGGGCTACGGGTCGAATCCGACGGCGAGGAAGAAGGGGGAGGGGCGGAGGCTCACCAGGACCTGCAGATGTGCGAATGCGGGCTCGGGGAAGGCGTGGGGTGGCCGGAATCAGTGACGGTGGTCGTCGGAGCCGAGGTGGAAGACGACGACATTCCTGGCGATGGAGGGGTCCTCGGCTTCAGCTCGTTGGCGCAGGCGACGTAGCGGAGCTCGGCGGTGATGTTGGACTCGGCGGAGCGGCGAGGCGGAGGCGGTGGCTACGCGGGCAGCGGAGCAACGGCGAAGGCCGCGTCGGCCGTGGCGGAGACCGAGCGAGGGAGGGGGGAAGTGACGCGAGGGAGACGCCAGGGGGTCGCAGGGCTCGCCCTTATCCTCCACGCGGGCGCGGATGCGCTATCGAGCGGCGAGCAGGGGGGCCGGGGTGCGTGCGCGCGTGCGCGCGCTGAGTGTTCGACAGCGGCCGCGGGTGAGCAGTGCGAGGTGGGAGGAGGTGCGGGGTGGGCTGGGCTGGCGCTGTAGCCACTTAGGCCCAGCCGCTGCGGGCCTTTTACTTTTTCTTCTTTTCTATTTTCTGTTTTGTTTTCTGTTTTGCAAATTCTTAGGCCGCTAAATGACTTTTACAAAATGTGTGACTTAGCACATAAATTACAGTGCATTATACTCTATCTCCAAAAACTATTTTGGGTAAAATATAATTTCATATTTAACTTAGATTAAATAAAAGGTTATTAAATGTTGTTGTTTGCCACTGTTTGAGGTTGTTAGGGTCACTTAACTAATCCCATTGATGTTGGTTACAATTTCATAATTGCCTCTGAATTATTTGCTATTTAATGAAAATTTTAGTTTCCAATTTTGGAACAACTTTTATTTCCACTTTAGATTAATTTGAAGTTTGAATTAGGAGTTTGAAATGCAATATGATGCAAATGATGACTAGGCACTGTTAAACTTGCTGACATGGCATTAGTTAAGGGTGATCACTGTGGTTAATTACATGGGGTGTTACAATTCTCCTCCTCTAACAAGAATTCTCGTCCCGAGAATTAAGAAGAAGAGTGAAAGAAAGCGGGGTATTCTTCGCGAAGACGATCCTCGCGTTCCCAAGTGGCTTCATCTTCGGAATGATTCGACCACTGAACTTTAAGGAATTTGATTGACTTCTGACGAGTTCGACGTTCAGTTTGATCAAGAATGCGGACGGGATATTCTGGATAAGACAGATCTTCCTGCAATTCAAGCATTTCATGATCCACAGCTCGAATAGGATCCTTGAAGCAGCGACGAAGTTGGGATACATGAAAGACATCATGCACTTGAGAAAGATTTGGCGGCAATTGCAACTGATATGCCACTTCTCCTTGGCGGGCAAGAATACGGAACGGGCCAATGTAGCGAGGAGCTAACTTGCCCTGGATTCCGAACCGATGAGTGCCTTTCAATGGAGTGACGCGAAGGTAAGCTTGCTCGCCAGGCTGATAGTCCATTACCTTGTGCTTTCGGTCATAGTTGCTCTTCTGACGAGACTGAGCAGTTTTCAGATGTTCCCGGACGACGCGGACTTTTTCTTCAGCTTGTTGGATAATGTCCGGTCCGACGAGTGATCGTTCCCCAGTTTCTGACCAATTCAGAGGGGTTCGACACTTACGTCCGTAAAGAACTTCAAACGGTGCCATCTTCAAACTAGCTTGGTAGCTATTGTTGTAAGAGAATTCGGCATACGGGAGAGATTCCTCCCACTTCTTACCGAAGGAGATGACACAAGCTCGAAGCATATCTTCGAGCACTTGATTAACTCGTTCGACTTGACCCTGAGACTGAGGGTGAAAAGCGGTGCTGAAGGACAGATGAGTTCCCATAGCTTCTTGGAAACTTTCCCAGAATCTTGAGGTAAAGAGGCTGCCACGATCCGAACTGATCTCCAATGGAACACCGTGGAGTGACACAATTCGGGAAACATACAAGTCTGCTAACTGACTAGCAGTGATTGTCTCCTTGACTGGCAGAAAGTGAGCAACCTTTGAGAATCGGTCAATGACGACAAAGATAGCATCATGACCCTTCTGTGATCTAGGAAAACCAGTAATGAAATCCATTTGGACCTTGTCCCATTTCCACTCAGGAATATCAAGGGGTTGCAGAGTTCCAGCAGGTCTTTGATGTTCTGCTTTAATGCGGCGGCAAACGTCACACTCAGAAACATAACGAGCAATGTCTCGCTTCATATTAGGCCACCAGTATCTCTGACAAATGTCACGGTACATCTTTGTGCTACCAGGATGAATTGACAGAGGAGTGTCGTGAGCTTCTTTCATAATGTGTTCTCTCTCATCCTTGAATTTGGGTACAAAGAGATGGCGTTGGAAGAATAGGATCCCATCATTATCAAGATGGAATTCCGACGGCTTTCCTTTTTCGAGGTATCACTTAATCCTTTCTACTTCAGTGTCATACCTTTGCATAATCTTAATACTGTGCTCAAGATCTGGTTCAACAACCAGGGTATCGAGATAACCCTGTGAAACAATATGGAGGTTCAATTTGCGAAGCTCTTCATAAAGAACAGGTTGTGCTTCCTGAACCATAAGATTGTTGCAATAAGCCTTGCAACTCAAAGCATCGGCCATTATGTTAGCCTTGCCAGGGGTGTATGAGATATTCATATCATAATCGGCAATTGTCTCAAGCCATCTTTGTTGACGAAGGTTCAGATCTGGTTGAGTATATAGATATATACTTCAAACTCTGATGATCCGTGTATATCTCACAACGGTTACCGAGAAGGTAATGTCGCCATAGCTTTAGGGCATAAATAACCGTAGAAAGTTCGAGATCATGCACTGGATAATTTTCTTCGTGAGGACACAATTGTTGAGAGCCATAAGCAATGACTTTGCACTCTTGCATTAGGACATAGCCTAATCCTTGACGAGATGCATCACAGTATATCACGAAATCCTTGCGAGTATCCGGGGGTGCTAGCACTGGGGCATATGTCAACTTATCTTTTAGCGTCTGAAAGCTTTCTTGACATTTTTTTGTCCACTCGAACTTAACACCTTTGTGGAGCAGGTTAGTCAGTGGCTTTGCAATCTTTGAGAAGTTCTCGATGAATCGACGGCAATAACTAGCGAGTCCGAGAAAACTCCTGACTTGCTTAACATTCTTCGGGGGAGTCCAGTCAAGAATAGCTTGAACTCGCTCGGGGTTAACAGCAATGCGTGGGCAGGTAGTCAAAGAGATTGACGATGATAACACAGATCGGCGAGAGGCAAGGATGGCATTGCTCACCATGAATTCAATTAACATCTCGGAAGAGCTCAAAATGTTGACGCTGAACACGACACATTTGGCCGGGAGATCCCAAAAGTGTCAAATGATGGTGTGCGAAGTATATGATAACTTGGAAAGAAAAGGTTAAACAAACCAATGGAAAGGAAAATGATTATCAGACTAATCAGATCAATGGTAAGGAATTAAGCACAGATATCCAGCTCTCCGGGTAGACGAGATTTACGAGATCCTAAGTGTCGGCGTTAGTAAATTCATTTAACTCGAATAGAAGAGAGATCAGAGTCCCAGAGTATAGACGAGGAATAAAAGATACTAATACCACCCAGTCGGCGATGTGGGCCCGTAAGCCACACAACCAAGTTAGTAAATTAGTTTTTGGAAGTCTAGACTCAACTTAGGCCAAGGAATTAGAAGGGGGCTTCCTACAGGCAGTCGGCTCTGATACCAACTTGTGACGCCCCCGATTGAATCGTGCACTAATTATACACGCAAACATGCACGATCAAGCACAGGGACTCACGGGAAGATATCACAACACAACTCTAACACAAATAAACGGAGATCCACGAATATTACAGACCAGGGATCACGAGGATCCGAATACATAAGTCAGACATACAAATAATATCTGGGTACAGACATAGTTAGTCAAGGTTTGCCTTAAGAAGGCTAGCACAAACAACGACTCTAGATCGAAAGGCGAAGGCCTCCTGCCTGGGACCCTCCGATCCTACTCCTGGTCGGCTGGCTCGATCCAGTAGTACGTGCCGTCTGGACCCTCCTGGTAGTAAGCTCCTGCGGTGGCATCTGGCTCCTGGGCTCCATCGTCTGAGGTAACATCAAAAGGGGTATGGGGGAAAAAGAGGTAGCAAAGCAACCGTGAGTACTCATCCGAAGTACTCAGCAAGCAAGGATCTACACTACATATGCAACATTATCAAAGAAAGGCTGTATATGTGGACTGGGCTGCAGAAATGCCAGAATAGAGAGAAGACCTAGTCCTATCGAAGACTAGCATCTTCACGAAGCCACCATCTTGCAGCAATTAGAAGAGTACGGAAAAGCATTTTATTAAGCAAGCATGTTGAGGCAAAGCCTAGAGATCCTTCCTCGACTCCCTGCGAGGAAGCGATCCCGAAGCTTCAATTAGTTAAACATGTATCCAGTTCAAGTAATAGATCGGGATACCAAACTGAGCGTCCTGTTACCGTGGACACGGCTATTCGAATAGATCACTTCCCTGCAGGGGTGCACTACTGTTACCCAACACGCTCGATCACCTCTGGCCGAACACACTTGCTAGGTAATGCCCCGCCTCGGGAGATCGACACGAAGCAGCGCCCAACCTAGGCTCAGCAGAGAGGTCAACACGCCGGACTAACCTATGCACCCAGGGGTCTTGGGCCATCGCCCCGGGCGCTCCTGCGCGTTGCGAGACTGGCCGGGGAGCAGGCGCGACACTGAACTCGTCAGTGAAGTATCCAGCCCAACCCCAACAATCAGCCCGCACGGTGAACTGTGACGTCTGATGAGCTTTCGGGAGAAACATACGACGTAGAGGGCCCCATAACCATTATCCCACGTGGTGGTAGTGCGTATAGGCCATTGGCCAACTCAGATCAATTACCCAAATCCGTTAGGCATATTTAATAACTTGCGGAGACGATCAGAGTTTCTGATGCTCCGCCACAATATCTCTCTCGGGTGCCCTCCTGGCAAACCCGACTGCATAATTTCCCCGCGGGTACCCCTCAGGGTCGACCCGCCTGCGACAAAGGTCAAAGTAACCGTGTGGTCATAACATCAAGGGGGAAACCCCGAGGAATCACCCTCGGTGGATTCCACTCGATGAAATCATCAAGGTGAACGTAGGAGGAATCACTCTCGAGGTTCACACTTGAGGGGTTGCACGACAGAGTCGTATCGGGAGTGGTGAAGGAGGAATCACCCTCGATGACCACGACCGAACAGCTACACTACAGAGTTATCATCAGAAGTGCGTTACGAGGTATCACCCTTGGCACTCGGTAGTAACTATGCAGAGTCGTACAACAAAGGGGGGGTGAAGTGAGGCGTCGGTCTCTGGTCATCGATCACGTTGATCGAGTCATCGATGATGAAGAAGAGGCAACAAGGACAAGGTGGGGGTCACTGATGGATCACTAACCAGCCTATACTAAGCAGTTTAGGTTAAGCAGGTAGGTATTAATAAGTAGGTTACTAAAAGCAGGCTATGCATCAGGATAGGAGCAATCAATTACAGTAGCAAAATCTAATGCAAGCATGAGAGAATGTAATGGGCGATATCGGATTGTTCAAGGGGGGCTTGCCTGGAAGCTCTGCTGAGAGGGGCTGGTCGTCAGAAGGCTGCTCGCCCGGAGCGTAGTCGTACTCTGCTGCGTCGGCGTCGGTCTCGGCGTCTATCGAGAGAGAAGGAGGGGAAAGAAACAATAAATTCATGGCAAAAATGCAAACAATATGAATGACATGCCTAAATGATATGCAGAGGCGTTCCACTGCCTAACTAGATGATTTAGTTAATTTAGGAATTTATTTGGATTTATTTTATTAAAGTTGAGCACTATTCATTTATCGAAATCAGTCTAAAAGTTCCATGTTCAGGTAGTTAGGGGCATCTGACAGCAACACGAAGGGCGTATTCAGATTCGTCTCGTCGTTGTGAGCAACTTTCATGTATAAAGTTTTTTGATCGGAGCTACGGTTTATTTTATATGATTTTCTAAAGTCTTAATCATTTTCTGGATTTTTTTAATTACTTTAATTCAACATTATCCAAAATGGTAATTGATGACATCATCATGACATCACGCTGATGTCAGCAGGTCAATAGTGCGGCTAACCAGGTCAAACCTGACCAGTGGGTCCAGTGGGACCCACCTGTCATAGGGATAGAGGCTAAATAAGATTTGTTTTAAAGTAATTAGGATTAATTAAGTGTGGGCCCCATTAGTCAGTGACAGATTAATGCTTTAATTAACAGTTTTATTTATTTATAAAATCATTTTAAACCGCGCGGGACCCTCATGTCAGCGGGCGGGGCCGCGCTGACCAAGTCAACTGGGCCCAGTGGGTCCCTTTGTCAGCGGCAGAGAGGCGGGGCCCGCGGTGCCAGGTGGAAGCCACGTCGGCACCGGCCACCGGAGTGCGCCGGCGAGGCCGAGCATGGCGCTTAACTCCGGCGAGCCCGGGTTTCTTCTGTGGTGCATCAAATCGGGCGCGGTTTGGTTCTATCGAACGAGCCCTCCACAACACATCTCGTGGTGGCGATGGTTGGAGCTGGGGAGGCCGGAGTCGACGGCAGTGAGCACGTCCGCGGCGGCCGTTTCGTGCGGTGGTCGAGCACGATGACACGGCATGCAAACGGGCGAAATAAAAGGCTAGGCAAGGCCTACGTGCGTGCGTGAGCAAGAAGTGCACAAGCCCGGGGCCGTTTGGTCACCGGAGCCTCGCCGGCGACGAGCTCCGCGGAAGCGAGCTCGGGCACGGCGGGATCGAGGGCTACGGGTCGAATCCGATGGCGAGGAAGAAGGGGGAGGGGCGGAGGCTCACCAGGACCTGCAGATGTGCGAATGCGGGCTTTGGGAAGGCGTGGGGTGGCCGGAATCGGTGACGATGGTCGTCGGAGCCGAGGTGGAAGACGACGGCATTCCTGGCGATGGAGGGGTCCTTGGCTTCGGCTCATTGGCGCAGGCAACGTAGCGGAGCTCGGCGGTGATGTTGGACTTGGCGGAGCGGCGAGGCGGAGGCGGTGGCTACGCGGGCAGCGGAGCAACGGCGAAGGCCGCATCGGCCATGGCGGAGAGCGAGCGAGGGAGGGGGGAAGTGAGGCGAGGGAGACGCCAGGGGGTCACAGGGCTCACCCTTATCCTCCACGCGGGCGCGGACGCACTGTCGAGCGGCGAGCAGGGGGGCCAGGGTGCGTGCGCGCGTGCGCTTGCTGAGTGTTCGACAGTGGCCACGGGTGAGCAGTGCGAGGTGGGAGGAGGTGCGGGGTGGGCTGGGCCGGCGCTGTAGCCACTTAGGCCCATCCGCTGCGGGCCTTTTACTTTTTCTTCCTTTCTATTTTCTGTTTTGCAAATTCTTAGGCCACTAAATGACTTTTACAAAATGTGTGACTTAGCTCATAAATTGTAGTGCATTATACTCTATCTCCAAAAACTAGTTTGGGTGAAATATAATTTCATATTTAACTTAGATTAAATAAAAGGTTATTAAATATTGCTGTTTGCCACTGTTTGAGGTTGTTAGGGTCACTTAACTAATCCCATTGATGTTGGTTACAATTTCATAATTGCCTCTGAATTATTTACTATTTAATGAACATTTTAGTTTCCAATTTTGGAACAACTTTTATTTCCACTTTAAATTAATTTGAAGTTTGAATTAGGAGTTTGAAATGCAATATGATGCAAATGATGACTATGCACTGTTAAACTTGCTGACATGGCTTTAGTTAAGGGTGATCGCTGTGGTTAATTACATGGGGTGTTACACTTCGACTCTCCTGTATGGTCATATGGATGCATCTAGGCCGTCGTCGACCTGCCCTGCGAGGTTGTGCCGTGGTCTCCATCGTTGCTGCGTCTTGAGCATAGCTGTGCCAAGGATTTTCTCCTCTCCGTTGAGGATGCGTCCTCCTGCTGCCTTGGCAGACGGTGGCAGCGGCCACCAAGGTGATGTTGGTCGTGGCTGCTCTCCTTTCCCTGTGTTGCGTGAGGCATGGGCATGTAGATCCCTTCTCCACTGACCAGAGCATGAATCACTTTTCCTGTGCTAGATGTATTTATCGTGGATCTTATCAAGATTTCAGATCTAGATGTATCATGTGCTTGATGTATTTGTGATGGATCTTGTCTACTACCAGATCTGGGTGTGTACGCTTGTTTGAGAAGATTTGTTGTTGCATGCTTGCTCGGTGTTCGTTGTCCATGTGTAAATGCTTGGATGATCTGATATGTATGCGTGTGCACATACATTTTGCATCTCAATTTTAGTACTTGTGTTGAACAAGAGGAAGCTTAAAATTTGCTTCGGAGATGGAACTTGTTAATATAGAAAAGTAACACATAGACGGAATCAAATCTGGTTGGAGAAGCTGATTGTACCTTCTTCCCGGGTGCCCAATATAGATGACTAATGTTGATTATGTGATTCACTTCCCTTGTTTTTAAAGAACAGATGTGCAACACGACAAGGCAAAGTGAATCTCATGGAGGAGGGAGAATAAGACATATTTATGGAGTTGAAGGAGCACATGAAAGTAGATATGTTGGTGAGGGTGGAAATTGAAATGCATGCTTGAAGAAACATATTTAGAGGAAAGCAAGAGATAGACAAGAAGTACTTGTGACAGCATAGTCATAAGCATGGGATGTATAATAATATTTTTTATACGTTTTCATAGATAAGTTTGTTTTTTCTGGTCAACACACACACATTCAACTAGATTTAGCTTCCTTGGATTAGGAATAGATCGGGAAGGTGATGTGGTCGGGTTGTTTTTTAACCTTTCAAGACAACTAAACAACGACATGTAAGCTACATGCAGAGTCAAGAGGCAATAGATTGAGAGGATGAATGATGTATGGACAAAGAAGATGACGGACAACAAGTTCAGCAAGAAAGACCGGCTAGAGGGATGCTTGTTGTTTCTAAGAATAGAGAAAAGATGGTGCTTGCATTTGTGTTGTGGTTGAACATTCCATGTAGTATGCTTGTTCATAGGGAGGAAAATGAGCATTGGTTATAAATTTATTTGTTGGCCCGTGGCAACACACGGGCAGTCTACTAGTATTAACCAGTGTTGTTCTCACCGAGCCAGCTTGCCCCCAAAGCAATTCAGTGCATTTGCTTAACGTTCGCCCTCTCACGGCACGCAACAATCACTGCCCCAGAATCAAATTAAGCAGTTCACTGCAGACGAACCATCTCATGTCATATCTATATATAGTCCTTGTTACACCCACATGTATGATGTATCATCACACAAACAAGATCCAGCACAACTTTCTCTATCGATCTTCCACCCCTACCGGCCATGGCTAGTTATTACCGGATAGTTCTCATTTTGGCGTGCACCTGCGTGCTTAGTGGTGCACTGGCGGCACGCGACCTCACCGACTATCCATCCATGGCCGCGAGACACGAGTAATTGATGTGCAAGTATGGCCGCGTGTACAGTGACGCCGCCGAGAAAGCAAGGCGGCTAGTGGTGTTCAAGGCCAACGTCGCATTCATCGAGTCTGCGAACACCGGGAACAGCAAGTTCTGGCTGGAGGCCAACTAGTTCACCGACACCACCGAGGAAGAGTTCAGGGCTACCGACACCGATACAAGCCAGCTGCTTCAACTGACAAGGGCTGGAGCACCTGGTTCAGGTACGCGAATGCCAGTGTCGACGACCTCCCGGCCTCTATCGACTGGAGGGCCAATGGCACCGTCACTCCCGTCAAAGACCAAGGCCAATGCGGTAAGCAGCACAAACGCGGTACATTGCGTACGTGATGAAACAATGGACTGGAGTATGCTGACTCGTTTGTGTTGTGAAGGAAGATGGGACACAACACACAATTTGCATTGATCTGTCTAGGCCGTATAAGTACAGGAGGAACCTCAGGTGACGAGCACCACTACTGTTGCTAACTGCACCACTACACCACTACTCATGTACATGGGTGATCGTGGGCGCTGTGTGCTTTGACTAGGCACAGGGGCACATAGCTGTCTATAGTTCAACACCCCCCGTAGTCATGAAATCGCCGAAGGAGACACAAAGGCTGGACCGGAACTCAGAGAAAATGTTCGACGATAGACCCTTGGTCATCACATCAGCGAGTTGCTCACGAGTGGGGACATGCAGGACACGGAAGTCACTGAGTGCCACCCGTTCTTGAACGAAATGGATGTCCAACTTGACATGCTTGGTGCGCCGGTGTTGCATGGGGTTGACGGAGAGGTAGACGGCCGAGTTGTTTTCGCAGAAGATGATGGTGGCGGAGCGCACTGGATGAAGGAGCTCACCAAGTAGCTGACGGAGCCAGATGCACTCGGCGACTGCATTGGCGACGCCCTGGTACTCGGCCTCAGCGCTTGAGCGCGAAACCGTAGCTTGGCGCTTGGACGACCAGGAGATCAGTGTGTCGCCGAGGTAGACGCAAAACCCCGAGGTTGAACGACGTGTGTCCGGGCATCCAGCCCAGTCGGCGTCAGTGAAGGCCCGAAGCTCGATCTTGGCAGCAGGATGGAGCCAGAGCCCCAAGTCAGTGGTGCCGCGCACATAGCGGAGTGCGCGCTTCAGCAGACCTTCATGACAGACCCGGGGGTCGTGCATGTGAAGGCACAACTGTTGCACAACGTACGCAAGCTCGGGGCGGGTGATGGTGAGGTACTGTAGAGTCCCGGCGAGGCGGTGGTAGGCAGAGGCGTCCGTGACCTTGGGCCCGTCGGCAGACGGCAGCTTGGTCTTCGTGTTGACAGGTGTGGGCGCAACCTTGCAGTTGTCCATGGACGCACGCTCGAGGATCTCCTCAGCGTACTGCTGCTGCGATAGGAAGAAGCTGTTCGTTGTGCGCGTGACACGAATGCCGAGGAAGTAGTGGAGAGCACCAAGATCCTTGATGGCGAACTCACGGGCGAGCTGCGCGATGAGGTGGTGAAGCAGGGCTAAAGTTGAGGCAGTCAGGACGATGTCGTCCACGTAAAGTAGGGGAAAGGCCGCGTCGTTGCCGCGGGCGTAGGTGAACAACGACATGTCCGAGCGCGTCGCTGTGAAGCCGATCGTGGCGAGGAAGCCGGCAAAGCAAAGGAACCAGGCGCGAGGCGCCTGTTTCAGCCCGTACAGAGACTTGCTCAACCTGCAGACATGGTCAGGCTTGCTCTTGTCGATGAATCCGGTGGGCTGGAGGCAGTAAACTTCCTCGGTGAGCGTGCCGTGGAGGAAGGCATTCTTGACGTCCAATTGATGGACAGGCCATCCGCGCGAAGCAGCGAGCGTCAGGACAGTGCGGGTTGTCGCCGGTTTGACGACGAGAGAGAAAGTCTCGCCGTAGTTGATGTCGGGGCGCTGAGTGAAGCCGCGCACCATCCACCTGGCCCTGTAGCGCTAGAGAGAGCCATCGGCACGTGTTTTGTGGCCAAAAAAACCACTTCCCTGTGATGATGTTGGCGTGGGGCGGCCGAGGAACAAGTTCCCAAGTGCGGTTGCCAACGAGCGCCGCGAACTCCTCCGTCATAGCCGCAAACCAGTTCGGGTCCTGGACGGCGGTGCGAATGGAGCGAGGGATTGGCGAGATCGTCGTGGACGCAGAAGCCATGGCCGTGAGGTTTTGGTAGCGTGGGTTCGGCCAGAACATGCCGTTTTGGGCGCGCGTGACCATTCGTCGAATAGGTTGGGGGTGTGGTGCGGGAGGCGACATGGCGGTGGGAGCCGAAGAGGAGCCACCCGTTGTCGACCCAACGGCTGAGCTTGAATGCACAGATGGCGCGCACGAGCTGGCCGAAGCACGCAAGGTGGAGGACGGTGACGCGCCCTGCTCGACCGATGGGCCAGAAGGCGGCCCAGGAGATGAGCCGGGCTGGGTCGAAGACGAGGCTGCACCTGCTCGAAGTGGTACACACTCGTGAAAGTGGAGTTGGCACCACGATCAGAGGAGGAGCGCCACGAGCGGATCCCTGCACATGTAAGGACGGACTAACGATCGGGTTAGATGGCGATCGTTCAGCGTCAGCGAGGTGTGGGTAGGAAAAAGGAAAGGTGGTTTCATCGAAGGTGACATGGCGTGATATGAGAACACGACGAGAGACAGGATCGAAACATCTATAGCCGCGGTGATCGGATGGATAGCCGAGGAAGACACAAGCTATGGAGCGTGGAGAAAGTTTGTGGCGAGCAGTTAGCAACAGTAGTGGTGCTCGTCACCTGAGGTTCCTCCTGTACTTATATGGCCTAAACAGATCAATGCAAATTGTGTGTTGTGTCCCATCTTTCTTCATGGTATCAGATGTCGCACGGTTCTAACCCCTTTACGCCTGGTTCCACCGCTTCCGTTCCCATGGACACGAACTCCTCTTCCTCCTTTGATGGCTCGCCGGCCGCATCACCCAACCACGCCGCTGCTGCAGCCACCGCCGGCACCCTCCACGCTGTGCCATCGCCTGCTGTCTCGGCTGCTGCTAGCCCCAGCGTCGTGCTTGCGACGCCCTCCTTCTCCGCCTCCATACTGTAGATGATTGATATCCGTCAGCACGTCTTGGTCACTCTCGACCTGGCGGCCGGCAACTACGCTCAGTGGCGGCGCTTCTTCGACGCCATCATCGGCATGTTCGGCCTCCGCAACCACTTGGACGCCGACTTCGTCGCCCCTCTTGACAACCCTGACTGGGTCATGGTGCATTGGCTGTACACCATGATATCGCAGGAGCTGCTCGAGATCGTCATGCAGCCTGAGGACACTGCCGCCACCGTCTGGGCCGCCATCCAGGGCATCTTCCACGACAATCAGCTCTCCCGCGCCGTCTACATCGACGCGGAGTACCACGCCTATGTCCAGGGCGATCTAACCATCCTAGAGTACTGCACCCGCCTGAAGCGGTTCGCTGTTCAGCTCCGCAATCTGGGACAGACCGTCTCGGAGCCCCAGCAGGTCTTCAACCTCCTCCGCAGGCTCGGACGTCAGTTCCATGGCGTGATTCCACACATCACATCATAGGTGCCTCTGCCCACCTTTCTGCAGGCCCGCTCGTTCCTCATGCTCGAGGAGTTCCACGCCGAGCAGGCCATCTGCCAACAGTCGGTGCACGCTCTCCTTGCCGGCCGTGCTGGTGGCTCCGTGCAGCAGTCCCCTGGCGCTTCCAGCTCCGGTACCGCTCCAGGTCCCAACCCCGCTGGTGGTCGCGGGCATAAACACCATCGCAGACGTGGGAATGGGGGGGGGGGGCTCCTCCTCCGCGGCTCCTTCTACGCCTGATACGTCTCCGTTGTATCTACTTTTCCTAACGCTTTTGCTCTTATTTTGGACTCTAATTTGCATGATTGGAATGAAACTAACCCGGACTGACGCTGTTTTTAGCAGAACTACTATGGTATTGTTTTTGTGCAGAAATAAAAGTTCTCAGAATGGAATGAACTTTTTTGAGAATTTTTATACAATAAAAGAAAAATACTGGAGCCAAGAACCACCGGAGGGGGGGGCCCTGAGTGAGCACAACCCACCAGGGCGCGCCCCCCTCCTGGCGTGCCCAGGTGGGTTGTCCCCACCTGGTGGCACCGTAGACCCTATCTCCGATGCTATAAAATCACATTTTCGGAGAAAAAAATCAGGGAGAAAGAATTATCATGTTTCACGAGACAGAGTCGCCGCCACCTGCTGTTCTTCATCGGGAGGCCAGATCTGGAGTCCGTTTGGGGCTCCGGAGAGGGCGATCTTCGATCTTCGTCATCACCAACCCTTCTCCATCGCCAATTCCATGATGCTCCCCACTGGGAGTGAGTAATTCCTTCGTAGGCTCGCTGGTTAGTGAGGAGTTGGATGAGATTCATCATGTAATCCAGTTAGTTTTGTTAGGGCTTGATCCCTAGTATCCATTATGTTCTGAGATTGATGTTGCTATGACTTTGCCATGCTTAATGCTTGTCACTTTGGGCCCAGGTGCCATGATTTCAGATCTAAACCGTTTATGTTATTACCATTATATCTATGTTCTAGATCCGATCTTGCAAGTTATAGTCACCTATTTCGTGTTATGATCCATAAACCCCGGAGTGACAGTATTCGGGAAACTTTCCGGTGATGACCGTAGTTTGGGGAGTTCATGTATTCACTATGTGCTAATGCTTTGTTTTGGTTCTCTATTAAAAGGAGGCCTTAATATCCCTTAGTTTCCTTATGGACCCCGCTGCCATGGGAGGGTAGGACAAAAGATGTCATGCAAGTTCTTTCCATAAGCATGTATGACTATTTACGAAATACATGCCTACATTATATTTATGAACTGGAGCTAGTGCCGTAGCGCCCTAGATTATGATTGTTATATGATGAATATCATCCAACGAATCCACCGATCCAAAGCCTACGAATTTTCCATATATTGTTCTTGCTAAGTTACTACTACTGCTATCACCGTTACAACTGCTTCAAAATCATTGCTATCACTGTTACCGTTACTGTTACTATTATTGTTGCTATCAAAACTATCATATTACTATGCTACTGATCATACTGCTGCAGATAATTAATCTCCAGGTGTGGTTGAATTGACAACTCAGCTGCTAATACTTACAAATATTCTTTGGCTCCCCTTGTGTCGAATCTATAAATTTGGGTTGAATACTCTACCCTCGAAATCTGTTGTGATCCCCTATACTTGTGGGTTATCAGCGCCCCACAACCCGGCATACCCGGCACCTGCTCCCGGCATGAACTCCTGGACTGGGCTTGTCCAGGCGTGGCCGGTCGCGTGGCGCGCACCCGGCGCGGGCGTGCTAGGCCCCCGCCCCGGCGTCCCGCATCAGCAGGCCATGATGGCCGCGCCCGTGGCTCCTCCACCGCCCGGCTACACCTATGTCTACACCCACGCTTCCACCCCGACGGCTATGGGCCCGGCGGCTACGCTCCCGGCTTCACCCCCGGCGCATCAACATCCACCGCGCCCCAGCCCTGGGACATGGGCGCTCTTCAGAGCGCACTGCAGCACTCCGCGCAGTCGCCGCCGTCTGCTGGGAGCTCCTCGAACTGGGTCCTCGACACTGGGGCCTCCGCGCACATGACCTTCAACGCTGGTAACTTGCACTCTGTCCATCCTATTTCCACCTCTGCTTGCATCTTCGTCGGCAACGGTGATCATCTCCCAATCACTGGGGTTGGTGAGGGTGCACTCATCGCTACCAACTCATCTCTGCAACTTCGCAATGTTCTCCTCTCGCCCTCTCTCATTCGTAATCTTTTATCTGTTTGTCAGCTAACTCGTGAGAACCCATTTCAGTTGAATTTGACCGTTTTGGTTTCTCTGTCAAGGACATCCGCACTCGGGCAGTGATCCTGCGTTGTGATTCCAACGGCGATCTCTATCCTATGGCATCCAGTTCCTCAGCTCCGTACGCTCGACACTTCATCGGCATCGTCACCGTGGACCTACGGCACCAGCGCCTTGGACACCCCGGCCAGTTATCTACCAGTAGTTCATCTGCTTTGTTTCCTTTTACATGTAACAAGCCAGCACCGCACACCTGCCATGCCTGCTGCATCGGCAAACATGTACGCTTGCCATTTGCTTCATCGCAGTCCTGCACTTATTTTCCCTTTCAACTGTTGCATTTGGATGTATGGACATCTCCAGTCATGAGTATCTCTGGTTTTCAGTATTACTTAGTCATCATCGATAATTTCACTCACTATGTCTGGACCTTTCCATTGCGTAACAAGTCTAACGTATATTCTGTTCTTCTCTATTTTCATGCCTATGTTCAGATGCAATTTGAGCGGCCCATCCTTGCTCTACAGACCGACAACGGCCGTGAGTTCGACAACAAGCGTGTTCGCTCTTTCTTCTCTGCTCACGGTTCTATTTTTCGCTTCTCCTGTCCATACACTAGCCAACAGAATGGCAAGGTGGAGCGTGCCCTTCGCACAATCAACGAGGGCATGCGCGCTGTGGCGCCCCCGGCTCGATCGTACACTAATCATGCACGCAAACGTGTACGATCAAGATCAGGGACTCACGGGAAGATATCACAACACAACTCTAAAACATAAATAAGTCATACAAGCATCATAATACAAGCCAGGGGCCACGTGGGCTCGAATACAAATGCTCGATCATAGACGAGTCAGCGGAAGCAACAATATCTGAGTACAGACATAGGTTAAACAAGGTGCCATAAGATGGCTAGGACAAACAGGGATACAACAGATCGAACAGGCGCAGGGCCTCCTGCCTGGGATCCTCCTAACTACTCCTGGTCGTCGGCGTCCTGGACGTAGTAGTAGGCTCCGTCCTGGTGGTAGTAGTCGTCGTAGGTGGCGTCTGGCTCCTGGGCTCCAGCATCTGGTTGCGACAACCAGCAAGAAGGGAAAGGGGGAAAGGAGGGGGAAAGCAACCGTGAGTACTCATCCAAAGTACTCGCAAGCAAGGATCTATACTACATATGCATGGTATATGTGTAAAGAGGCAATATCGGTGGACTGAACTGCAGAATGCCAGAATAAAAGGGGGATAGCTAGTCCTGTCGAAGACTACGCTTCTGGCAGCCTTCGTCTTGAAGCAATAGAAGAGATTAGTTGGAAGTTAACCAAACAACAACGTAAAGCATAATCCTACCCGTCGATCCTCTCGTCGCCACCATGCGAGAGAGCGACCACCGGGTTATATCTGTCACTTGTAAGGGTGTGTTTTATTAAGTATCCATTTCTAGTTGTCATGAGGTCGGAATACAACTCCGGGTCGTCCTTTTACCGAGGGACACGGCTATTCGAATAGATAAACTTCCCTGCAGGGGTGCACCACATATTCCCCAACACGCTCGATCCCCTTTGGCCGGACACACTTTCCTGGGTCGTGCCCGGCCTCGGAAGATCCACACGTCGCAGCCCCACCTAGGCTCAACAGAGAGGTCAGCACGCCGGACTAATCCTAGGCACTCTGGGGTCTGGGCCCATCGCCCAGTGCGCTCCTGCACGTTGCGTACGCGGCCGCGAGCAGACCTAGCAACCCACACGATCACGGCGGTTACGTTAGCACGGTCCAACACGGCGCGCGCCGCTCAGTCGCTGACGTCAAGAAGGCTTCAGCTGATACCACGACGCCGGGATACCCATAACTACTCCCGCGTAGTTGGTTAGTGCGTATAGGCCAGTGGCCAGACTCAGATCAAATATCCAATCTCGTTAAGCGTGTTATTATGAAGTAAACGCGAACGCCGACCAGGGCTTGGCCCACCTGTCTCCTAGGTGGTCTCAACCTGCCCTGTCGCTCCGCCACAAAGATCCACACAAAGGGCCGTGGGGACAAAGGTCCTTTCAGCCCCCAATCCGTGAATCACTCGCGGGTACTCTTCGAGCCGACCCGACTTTAGTCACCATTTGTATAGTATGTATATATGTATAGTATAACCCGTGATCACCTCCCGAGTGATCATGGCCCGATAGTATAGCAAGGCAGACTGACAAGAATGCAGGGCCAATGATGATAAACTAGCATCCTACACTAGGCATTCAGGATTGCAGGTAAGGTATCAACAGATGTAGCAACAGTGTCAGGCTATGCATCAGACTAGGATTAACGGAAAGCAGTAACATGCTACACTACTCTAATGCAAGCAGTATAGAGGAGAATAGGCGATATCTGGTGATCAAGGGGGGGGCTTGCCTGGTTGCTCTGGCAAGTAGGGGTCGTCAACAACGTAGTCGGTCGGGGCACCAGCAGCTGCGTCGGTCTCGTAGTCTACCGAAGAGAAGAGGGGGAAGAAACAGTAAACACACGGCAATAATGCAACAGGGATGCATGACATGTCTAAATGATATGCCGGGGTGATATACAGCCTAACTAAGCGATTTAGTTAATTTAGGAATTTATTCGGATTTATTTAATTAAAGTTGGACACTATTCATTTATCGGAATCGGTCTAATTGTTCAACGTTCTCATAGCTGCGGGCGTCTGACGGAGATACCGAGGGCGTATCCGGGTTCGTATCGTCGTTCTGAGCAAGTTTCATGTATAAAATATTTTCATCGGAGTTACGGTTTAAAAGATATGATTTTCTAAAGTTTTTATTAATTTCTGAAATTTTAATTAATTATTTAATTCAACATTATCCGAAACAGTGCTGCGATGATGTCAGCATGACATCATGCTGATGTCAGCAGGCGCCCTGACAGGGTGGGTCCCACCTGTCATAGACTGTTAAATTAATTAGGGTTAACTAATTATATTACTGTTTAATTAACACTAATTAGTTAATTAAATTAACCTAATCAGGATTAATTAACTAATTAATTAATTATTTTTATTATTTTTATTTTTATTTTTATTTCCTTTTTATTAAAACGTTCTGGGGCTGGGCCCCACATGTCAATGGGCCAGGGGGACTTAACGGGCGCTGGGTACGGGTAACGGGCGGGCGAACCCGCTCGAACGGGCACGGGCGATGGGGCGCGCCAGGGCGCCATCGCCGGTCGCGGGAGATGGCCGCGAGGGTGCGCGGCCGGCGGCCACGGCGCGGCTGGAGCCGCGGGGGGGGGGAGGACCGGTGGCCGGAGGCGGCGTAGAGGGGCGAGGTGGGACTGGCGGCAGAGGTAGGCGAGGGTGAGGCGCAGGCAGCGCGCGGGGTAGTGAGTAGGGGCCGGCGAGGCAGAGAGGCCTCAGCGGGGCGAGGCGCTGGGCGCGGTGACCGCTGGGCGACGGGCACGGCCGGACGGCGCGGCGCATGGCCAGGGCACGGCCCGACCGCGGTGAGCGCGGGGCCGGAGCGCGCGAGGCGTGGTCACGGCCGGAGCGGAGCAACGGTGGGCGCGGCGGGAGCGCGGCAGGCGAGCGAGAGAGGAGGACCGGGGGCCTCACCGAGGGAGCGTAGGGACGGGGCAGTGGAGCGCGAGGAGGAAGACGGGGACGACGGCGGAGAGGAGAAGCAGGCCGGCGGGGGAGCGCTCCGGCGACGGCGTCCAACGGCAATGGCAACGGGGCGGCGTCGGGCGGCAGGGTCGGGGCGTCGCGGCGACCTCCACCTCTCGATCCCGATCCAATCGGGGGAGAGGGGGGAAGTGGGGGGGGTGGCTGGTTAGGGTTTCCCCCCCCATGGGGATAAGGCAGGGGATGGGGCTGGGCCGGCCAGTTGGGCCAGGTGGGTCGGCCAGCTGGGCCGCCTGGCCCAGTTGGCCAGGGGGGCCTTTTCTTTTCTTTTGTTTTTCTGTTTCTTTTCCCTTTTCTTTACTGTTAAATGTTTAGGCCCCAAATGGTTTTTGTAAAAAGTGTGACCTATTTCATAAATACCATTGCATTATTCCTCAACACCTAAAATTAGTTTGGACAAAACATAATTCCATATTTATTTCAGATTTAATAAATGGTTATTAAATACCATCTTTATCCACTGTTTGAGGTTGTTCGAGTCACTTATCCAATTCCAATGATGTTGGTTTCAATTTTAGAATAGCCTCTGGAATATTTGTTACTTACCTGACATTTTAGTTTCTATGTTGGACAACTTTTATACTCCACTTTCATTTAAATTTGAATTTGACTTAGGAGTTGAAATGCAATATGATGCTAATGATGATTATGCACTATTAATCATGATGACATGGCCTCATCAAAAGGGTGATCTCTGTAGCTTAATACAGGGGGTGTTACAAATCTCCTCCACTACAAGAAATCTCGTCCCGAGATTTAGGAGGTAGAAAGAAACAAAGCGGGGTATTCATCGCGAAGACGATCCTCGCGTTCCCAAGTGGCTTCATCCTCAGAATGGTTTGACCACTGTACCTTGAGGAACTTGATAACCTTCTGGCGTGTGCGACGCTCGGCTTGATCGAGAATGCGGACCGGATGCTCTTTATAAGAGAGGTCTTGTTGCAGTTCAAGCAATTCGTGATCTACTCCGCGGATAGGGTCTTTGAAGCAGCGGCGGAGTTGTGATACGTGGAACACATCGTGAACCTGAGAAAGGTTCGGTGGAAGTTCCAACTGATATGCCACCCTACCACGCCTTTCAAGAACAGTGAAAGGACCAATATAGCGAGGAGCTAGCTTGCCCTTGATCCCGAATCGGTGTGTACCTTTCATCGGTGCGACTCGAAGATAAGCCTTTTCGCCAGGTTGATAGACCATATCTTTGTGTTTGCGGTCATACTGACTCTTTTGACGTGACTGAGCAGTCTTCAAATGCTCGCGGACAACGCGAACTTGATCTTCGGCAAGTTGGATAATATCCGGACCGAAGAGTGGACGTTCCCCAGTTTCTGACCAATTTAGAGGGGTTCGGCACTTTCGTCCGTACAATACTTCAAAGGGGGCCATCTTCAGACTGGCTTGATAGCTGTTATTGTAAGAGAATTCGGCATATGGGAGAGATTCTTCCCATTTCCTTCCGAAGGATATGACACAAGCTCGAAGCATGTCTTCGAGAACTTGGTTGACTCGTTCAACTTGTCCTTGAGACTGAGGGTGAAAAGCGGTGCTGAAGGACAGATGAGTTCCCATAGCTTCTTGGAAACTAGCCCAGAATCTTGAAGTGAATAAGCTGCCACGGTCTGAACTGATAACCAGTGGAATACCGTGAAGTGAAACAATTCTGGACATGTAGAGAGTTGCGAGCTGACTAGCAGTGATCGTCTCTTTGGCGGCTAGAAAATGTGCAACTTTGGAAAGTCGGTCAATGACGACAAGAATAGCATCATTACCTTTCTGTGATTTGGGAAATCCAGTGATAAAGTCCATTTCAACATGGTCCCACTTCCATTCAGGAACAGCAATTGGTTGCAGAGTTCCGGCGGGCCTTTGATGTTCTGCTTTGACGCGGCGGCAAACATCACATTCAGCAACATAGCGAGCAATGTCTTGCTTCATGTTTGACCACCAGAATCTTTGACGGATGTCTTGGTACATCTTGGTACTGCCGGGATGAATAGACAACGGAGTGTCGTGAGCTTCTTGCATGACCTCCTGAGTCATACCCAGGTTACCTTTAGAGGGGACCACTAGACGACTTTTAAAGAACAAGGTGCCAGTATCATCAATAGTGAAGAACGAAGGCCTTCCTTCAGCGAGATAGCGCTTAATCTTGTGGGCTTGAGAGTCATAACCCTGCAGCGTCTTGATGCTGTCCACGAGATCTGGTTTAGCAACCAGGGTATTAAGTGAACCCTGGGAAACAACGTGGAGGTTCATTTTGTAGGAACCTTCAGGAGGGGAAGCGAGTGCTCCAGGAGGAACAATGTGGAGATTCAGCTTTCTGAATTCTTCAATAAGCGAAGGTTGAACTTCGTGAAACTGGAGGTGACTGCAATAAGACTTACGGCTCAAGGCATCGGCCATTACATTAGCCTTGCCAGGGGTATAAGAAATACCCAAGTTAAAATCCGCTACGGTCTCCATCCATCTCTGTTGACGGAGGTTCAGGTCTGGCTGAGTGAACAGATACTTCAGACTTTGATGATCGGTGTAGATCTCGCAACGATTACCGAGAAGGTAATGTCGCCACTGTTTTAGTGCATGGATGACGGCAGCAAGCTCGAGGTCATGTACTGGGTAATTCTCTTCGTGCGGACGCAATTGACGCGAAGCATAAGCAATTACTCTGCGGTCTTGCATTAGGACACCGCCTAATCCTTGACGGGATGCATCACAATAGATGACAAAATCCTTCTGGGAATCAGGAGGGGCAAGCACTGGGGCAGAAGTCAGCTTGTCTTTGAGTGTCTGGAAACTTTCCTGACACTTTTCCGTCCAATCGAACTTGACGCCTTTATGAAGCAGGTTAGTCAGGGGCTTGGCGATCTTGGAGAAGTTCTCAACAAATCGACGGCAATAGCTGGCGAGTCCGAGAAAACTTCGAACTTGCTTGACGTTCTTTGGAGGAGCCCAATCAAGAATAGCCTGAACTCGCTCGGGGTTGACGGCAATACCATCCTTGGAGATGACATGCCCAAGGTATGTTACTTCGGGAAGCCAGAATTCACACTTGGAAAACTTAGCATATAGTTGATGCTCTCGAAGTTTTTTCCAGAACAAGTCGAAGATGTTCAGCATGTTCCTCTTTGTTCTTGGAGTATACTAGGATATCATCCAGGTAAACCACGACGAACTTGTCAAGGTATTCCATGAATATATAATTCATCAGGCGGGAGAATGTGGCGGGAGCATTGGTTAAGCCGAATGACATGACAGTGTACTCGTATGAGCCATATCGAGTAACGAAGGCGGTCTTTGGGATATCCTCTTCACGAACACGGATCTGGTGGTAACCCAACCTTAAGTCGAGTTTAGAGAACACTGATGAACCCGCCAGTTGATCATACAGATCGTTTATCCGAGGAAGGGGATATTTGTTCTGGATAGTTGCTTGGTTAATGGGACGGTAATCTTGGACCAATCGGTTTGATCCATCCTTCTTCCTGACAAAGAGAGAAGGTGCTCCCCTCGCAGAGGAACTTGGGCGAATGAAACCCTTACGAAGTGAAGCGTCGATTTCCTCCTTAAGTTCAAGGAGTTCATGCGGCGGCATCTTGTAGGGTCGCTTGGCGATAGGAGTGGTGCCTGGTTTCAAGTCGATGACAAATTCGACAGCTCGAGCAGGGGGTATCCCTGGGAGTTCTTCTGGGAAAACACCTTGGAATTCGCGAACAACTGGAATGTTCTCGATGCCTTCAAGTGGTGATGCGTTTAACGCATTCAAGGCATAAAGTCTCGCCTCGGCATTTTGGATGATTTGAGCCTGGTAGCTTATTATTTCATCAGAAGGGTGTAGAAGATGGACGATCTTCATGGCGCAAACTATAGAAGCAGTATGCGCTTTCAACCAATCCATTCCGAGAATGAGGTCGATACTACAAGACTTTAGTATGAAAGGGGAGGCGTGAAACTCCAGCCCTTCAATTTCAACGGTGACGTCGTTGCTACCCATGGAGGTTTGACATTGACCCGCGGGGGTGTGTATTACTATTGCAGTGTTCATGGCCTCACATTTAATGTCGTGTTTGTATGCAAATTCTTCGGACATGAATGAATGCGATGCTCCCGAATCAAATAAAACAGAAGCTGGTACTGAATTAACAAGGAGAGTACCCATCACGGTGGCAGGCTGGTCCTGAGCTTCTTTGAAATCGGTGTGGTTGGCCTGAATACGCCCATAAGTCTTGGCATTGTTGTTGCGAGGCTGATTGTTCCTACGGCCAGTTGCAGGAAGTGCCAGTTGGTTCTGGTTCTGAATGCAGTTCCTGGAAAAATGACCTGGCTGCCCACACTTGTAGCACAGACTATCATTGGGATTAGGAGCAGGAGCTCGGGGTGGTGGAGCTGGAAGTCCTGGCTGCCTAGGTGGTGGAGGCAGGCGTGGTGCAGTATAGGACCGTCTTGGAGCAGGTGCAGCTGGACGGTACACGCTGTTTGGAATCCAGATCCGACGCTTCTGTGTAGGCTGGCTCGAAGATGAACCAGTGTCACGGTTGCGCCTAAGAGATCCCTGGTGTGCCTGCAGACCAGTCTCGACCTGGATAGCCTTGTTCACCAAGATGGAGAAATTATCAAATTCATGCACAAGGAGCGCTAGCTTGATGTCAGCTTGAAGTCCTTCGCGAAACCTTTCCTGACGGCGAGCATCAGTGGGAATGTCTTCTTCAGCATAGCGGGATAATTCCAGAAACTCCCGCTGATAAGCTTCCACTGTCTTGTTGCCCTGGGTGAGGTTGCGGAACTCTTGCTTCTTCCAGTCCATGATTCCCTGGGGAATGAAACGGGCACGGAAGGCAGCTTGGAAATCCGGCCAAGTGATGACTGTGCCAGCTGGTTGAGTGCGCCTGTGGCTGTCCCACCATTGAGCAGCGGGGCCCTTGAGAAAGAAGGAGGCGAAGGTGACATAGTTTGCAGGGGCAACGCCACCAGATTCCAACTCATAGGTGATGTCGCGAAGCCAGTCATCCGCATCCAGGGGCTGAGTTGAGCCGCGGTAGACGGTTGGGTTGAGGCGCATAAAGTCCTGCAGGGTCCCTGGGCCTGGATACTGGTTCATATTGGGACGAGGAAACTGATCCATGATCCCTTGCATGAACTGACATTGCAGTTCAAATTGCTGCATCATTCCAGCCATATAGTTCGGCGGTGGTGGATCGTTGGCACCACGGCCACGACCACGACCAGCGGGTCTAACCATCCTGCTAATTTTCAACAGGGGGGGTAGTTTAGTAAAAGCAAGCACGAGTGCTTAGCGACAAGCATGATGTAACTCGACAATAGTTTAAGCAGTGCATCAAATACATAAAAGTAGTCGATTAAGACATACAGATCCATACACAACGTCGGGTACAAGCGGACAGCATAACGGCGCAAATCAAAAGCTAGACATACTAGGCGGCGCGCAGGCACGCGGTAAGGAAGTACACAACGAGAGATAGCAAAGGCTACATCAACGTCGGAGAGAACCACTGTATCGGGGTAGCTGCGAGTGCGGACGACGAATGTTCGTCGCGGAAAGATCCTGTGCTCCATGTGCACTCTGATGCAGAAACCGGTCTCGGGCTGTAAGAAGAGGTCCACGTGTCGGTGTGTGACCCCCAACAATAGGCCAGTCAATACCAGCATACATCTGAGTCCTGTGCGGATAAAGGATGTGCTCCGGATGTATCCCTGCACGAACAGCGGGCAGCAACTGCGTCATAGCATCGTAGAGACGTGCTCGAGTGGCAACCAGCTCGACGGCAAGAGCCCGAACAGTGCGATCCAGAGCCTGAGTGCACTGAATCAGAACGCGCGGGTCTTAGCGACGAGGCTCGTACGGGGCACAGATAGCTGTGTAGTATCCGGTAGCATCTCCAGCAGGGGCATACGGAATGTATCGGAGCTCGGAGTCATCCAAGATAGCATTGTGCTCCCCTCGTAGACGTACGACAGCGGAGTAGGCGGCATCATGGACTGCCATCTCAATCGTCACGCCTAATCCGTGAAAAAGGTGTAGCTCGGTGTCTGAGTTGTTCTGCTGATCATAAATCCGAACTTCAGCATAGTACTGTTCCTGGTTGAACTCGCGGTAAACCTCATAAACCAAGTACTCAGGGTACCAACGGTAGCCAAGTCTGGTCATGAGAGCGATCAGGACAGCTGGAAACCCAGGGGTATTACGAGCCCAAGTGCGAAGCACAAGCTGTGTCGTAGGACGCGGTGGAAACAAACGGTCCATCTGAAACAGAGGAAATTCAGGTTTGTCAAACGACAATAAGAGGTTTAACACAACTCGGAGAGAAAGGTTAAACAAAACAATGGAAAGGAAAATGATTATCAGACTAATCAGATCAACGACAGGGAAATCGCACAGATATCCAGCTCTCCGGGTAGACAGAATTTACGAGATCCTAAGTGTCGGCGTCAGTAAACTTCATTTAACCCGAGTAGAAGAGAGATCAGAGTCCCAGAGTATAGACGAGGAATAAAAGATCCTAATACCACCCAGTTGGCAATGTGGGCCCGTAAGCCACACAGCCAAGTTAGTAAAACGGTTTCCTTTGTCTAGACTCAACTTCGGCCAAGGAATTGGAAAGGGGGATTCCTACAGGCAGTCGGCTCTGATACCAACTTGTGGCGCCCCCGGCTCGATCGTACACTAATCATGCACGCAAACGTGTACGATCAAGATCAGGGACTCACGGGAAGATATCACAACACAACTCTAAAACATAAATAAGTCATACAAGCATCATAATACAAGCCAGGGGCCACGAGGGCTCGAATACAAATGCTCGATCATAGACGAGTCAGCGGAAGCAACAATATCTGAGTACAGACATAGGTTAAACAAGGTGCCATAAGATGGCTAGCACAAACAGGGATACAACAGATCGAACAGGCGCAGGGCCTCCTGCCTGGGATCCTCCTAACTACTCCTGGTCGTCGGCGTCCCGGACGTAGTAGTAGGCTCCGTCCTGGTGGTAGTAGTCGTCGTAGGTGGCGTCTGGCTCCTGGGCTCCAACATCTGGTTGCGACAACCAGCAAGAAGGGAAAGGAGGAAAGGAGGGGGAAAGCAACCGTGAGTACTCATCCAAAGTACTCGCAAGCAAGGATCTATACTACATATGCATGGTATATGTGTAAAGAGGCAATATCGGTGGACTGAACTGCAGAATGCCAGAATAAGAGGGGGATAGCTAGTCCTGTCGAAGACTACGCTTCTGGCAGCCTCCATCTTGAAGCAATAGAAGAGATTAGTTGGAAGTTAACCAAACAACAACGTATAGCATAAGCCTACCCGTCGATCCTCTCGTCGCCACCATGCGAGAGAGCGACCACCGGGTTATATCTGTCACTTGTAAGGGTGTGTTTTATTAAGTATCCATTTCTAGTTGTCATGAGGTCGGAATACAACTCCGGGTCGTCCTTTTACCGAGGGACACGGCTATTCGAATAGATAAACTTCCCTGCAGGGGTGCACCACATATTCCCCAACACGCTCGATCCCCTTTGGCCGGACACACTTTCCTGGGTCATGCCCGGCCTCGGAAGATCCACACGTCGCAGCCCCACCTAGGCTCAACAAAGAGGTCAGCACGCCGGACTAATCCTAGGCACTCTGGGGTCTGGGCCCATCGCCCAGTGCGCTCCTGCACGTTGCGTACGCGGCCGCGAGCAGACCTAGCAACCCACACGATCACGGCAGTTACGTTAGCGCGGTCCAACACGGCGCGCGCCGCTCAGTCGCTGACGTCAAGAAGGCTTCAGCTGATACCACGACGCCGGGATACCCATAACTACTCCCGCGTAGTTGGTTAGTGCGTATAGGCCAGTGGCCAGACTCAGATCAAATATCCAATCTCGTTAAGCGTGTTATTATGAAGTAAACGCGAACGCCGACCAGGGCTTGGCCCACCTGTCTCCTAGGTGGTCTCAACCTGCCCTGTCGCTCCGCCACAAAGATCCACTCAAAGGGCCGTTGGGACAAAGGTCCTTTCAGCCCCCAATCCGTGAATCACTCGCGGGTACTCTTCGAGCCGACCCGACTTTAGTCACCATTTGTATAGTATGTATATACGTATAGTATAACCCGTGATCACCTCCCGAGTGATCACGGCCCGATAGTATAGCAAGGCAGACTGACAAGAATGCAGGGCCAATGATGATAAACTAGCATCCTACACTAGGCATTTAGGATTGCAGGTAAGGTATCAACAACAGTAGCAACAATGACAGGCTATGCAGCAGAATAGGATTAACCGAAAGCAGTATCATGCTACACTACTCTAATGCAAGCAGTATAGAGGAGAATAGGCGATATCTGGTGATCAAGGAGGGGGCTTGCCTGGTTGCTCTGGCAAGTAGGGGTCGTCAACAACGTAGTCGGTCGGGGCACCAGCAGCTGCGTCGGTCTCGTAGTCTACCGAAGAGAAGAGGGGGAAGAAACAGTAAACACACGGCAATAATGCAACAGGGATGCATGACATGTCTAAATGATATGCCGGGGTGATATACAGCCTAACTAAGCGATTTAGTTAATTTAGGAATTTATTCGGATTTATTTAATTAAAGTTGGACACTATTCATTTATCGGAATCGGTCTAATTGTTCAACGTTCTCATAGCTGCGGGCGTCTGACGGAGATACCGAGGGCGTATCCGGGTTCGTATCGTCGTTCTGAGCAAGTTTCATGTATAAAATATTTTCATCGGAGTTACGGTTTAAAAGATATGATTTTCTAAAGTTTTTATTAATTTCTGAAATTTTAATTAATTATTTAATTCAACATTATCCGAAACAGTAATTGATGGCGTCAGCATGACATCATGCTGACGTCAGCAGTTAATTAAGTTAATTACTAATTACTGTTTAATTAACACTAATCAGTTAATTAGATTAACCTAATCAGGATTAATTAACTAATTAATTAATTAATTAATTAATTAATTATTTTAATTATTTTAATTATTTATTTCTATTTTCTTAAAACTGTTTCTGGGCCGTGGGCCCCATTCGTCAGCGTCACAGGGGTTCGGGCCCCACTGGGCAGTGGCCCAGGGGCGGACACGTCCGGGGCGTGCCCCTTTCGGGACCGGACATGTCCGGTGCCCAAAGGGGACGCACGGGTGGTCGGCGGGCGCGGGCGCCGGCGAGGCCACGGCGGGGCCGGAGGCGGGGCGGCGGCGCGGTGGCTGGAGCGGCCGCGGGCGGCAGCGCGGTGGCTGGAGCGGCAGCGGGCGGCGGTCGCGCGGAGGCGAAGCGGGGGGGGCCGGAGCGGGCGGTTGGCGGCGAGGAGCGACGCGGGCGCGCGGGCGAGGGCAGTGGGCGGCGCGCGCGCGCGTGCGGCAGAGCGCGGCGAGGATGCGGTTCCGCGGGGCGTTGCCGGGGATCTATGGCGAGCAGAGAGGGGGGAAGAGGCCCGAGCCTCACCGGGATCCGTAGGAACGGGCCAGCGGGGTCGGGGTGGTCGACGGGGACGACGGCGATGGGAGGCAGGCGCGGGGACAAGGCGCGACGTAGACGAGGCAGACCGGAGGGAGAGCTCCGGGCGGTGGCGTCGTGCGGCGAGGGCGAGCGGCGCGGTCGGGCCGTCGGGGCGAGCGGCGTCGAGGGAGCAGGCCGGCGAGGAGAGCGGGATCCGGCGGCGCCGTCCAACGGCGACGGCGACAGGGCGGACGGGATCGGGGGATCGCCCCGATCCAATCCAGCCGAGGGAGGGGGCGACCGAGCCCGGCGGCTGGTGGTCGGGGAAGAGGAGAGGACGGGGCGACGTCGGTGTGGCGGCGGCGTCGGCGACGGGGCGACGGGATCGGTGGATCCCGATCCAGATGGGGGGGGGAGGGAGAAAACGAGGGGGAGGGGAATCGGGTAGGGTTAGGGTTTGGCCGGGGGGGGTGGCCGGCTAGTAGGCGCCGGCTGGGCCGGCCTGGCGGCCCGGTGGCTTGCTGGGCCGAGGCCCAGTCGGGGGGGGGGGGGGGGGTTCCTTTATCCTTTTCTGTTTTTTTTTCTTTTCTTTATTCTCTTTCTCTACTGTTAATGTTTAGGCCTCAAATGGTTTTTGTAAAAGTGTGCCTATTGCATAATACCAGTGCATTATTCCTTAACACCTAAAATTAGTTTGGACAAAACATAATTCCATATTTATTTCAGATTTAATAAATGGTTATTAAATATTATCTTTATCCACTGTTTGAGGTTGTTCGAGTCACTTATCCAATTCCAATGATGTTGGTTTCAATTTTAGAATAGCCTCTGGAATATTTGTTATTTATCTGACATTTTAGTTTCTATGTTGGACAACTTTTATATCCCACTTTCATTTAAATTTGAATTTGACTTAGGAGTTGAAATGCAATATGATGCTAATGATGATTATGCACTATTAATCATGATGACATGGCCTCATCAAAAGGGTGATCTCTGTAGCTTAATACAGGGGGTGTTACACGCGCGCTGCTTTTTCACGCCTCCATGCCAGCCCGCTTCTGGGTCGAAGCCCTCTGTATTGCTACTTACTTGCTAAACCGCCGTCCTTGCCGGTCTAGCTCACCACAGACACCTCACGAGCTTCTTCTCGGCGTAGCCCCTGACTACACCTTGCTCCGTGTCTTCGGTTGCTTATGTTTCCCCAACACCAGCTCCACTGCTCTGATACCATGAAGGAAGATGGGACACAACACACAATTTGCATTGATCTGTCTAGGCCATATAAGTACAGGAGGAACCTCAAGTGATGAGCACCACTACTGTTGCTAACTGCACCACTACACCACTACTCATGTACGTGGGTGATCATGGGTGATGTGTGCTTTGACTAGGCACAGGGGCACACAGCTGTCTATAGTTCAACATGTTGTACTCCCTCCATCCGAAAAAGCTTGTCCCAAGCTTGTTCCACAAATGGAAGTATCTAGCACTAACTTGATGCTAGGTACATCCATTTGAGGGACAAGTTTTTTCGGATGAAGGGAGTACATTTCAGGGTGTTGCTGGGCATTCTCCACGGTTGCCTCCATGGATGGCATCGTGAAGCTCAGCACGGGCAAGCTGGTCTCCCTCTCGGAGCAGGAGCTGGTGGACTGCGACTACACGGACAAGGGCTGCAAGGGCAGGCTCATGGACAACGCCTTCGAGTTCGTCATAAAAAATGGTGGCCTCGCCACCGAGGCCGACTACCCCAACACCGGTGCGTACGGCAGCACCTGCGACTCTAGCACGACTACGACGACCATCACGGGGCACGAGGACATGCCGGCCAACAACGAGGCGTCGCTGCTTAAGGCAGTGGTGGCGCAACCCGTGTCCCTGGCCATCGACGGCGGGGACAACCTCTTCTGGTACTACAAGAGCGACATGCTCTCCGGCGCGTGCGGCACGAAACTCGACCATGGCATCGCGGCCGTCGGGTATGGCGTGTCCAGAGACGGGACCAAGTTCTGGGTGATGAAGAACTCGTGGGGCACGGGGTGGGGCGAGGACGGGTTTATCAGGATGGAGAGAGACGTCGCCGACGAGCAGGGCCTCTGCAGGCTAGCCATGCAGCCTTCCTACCCCACGGCGTTGCCTGCTTCATTCCTGTCCTAGCTTGTAAATCGATCCACCTTTGAAGCGTTTGTGGTGTATATGGATGTACAACCTGCATTATTCTTCTAACAACCTTTTCGAAAAATGATTCTTCAATCAGAAATCCACGATTCACACACCTCTGGTGCTCACATGAGTACTACCACAATCATATATCTTTTATTAACACATTACGCACGCAGACGCTCATACATACGCACATACACTCACCCTTATGAACGCACACACGCAAACCCTACACCTATGAGCACCTCCAAGAGACTGAGCCGGCACATCATCTTAAGATTGACAAAGTCGCCACAGACGTCTTTCTAGTCGATGGGAATGTCTCCTCCCATTGAACGCACATCGCCGGAAGGCCTGAAATAAATTCAGGAATAAGCGAGCACCGGTGTCAAGTCTATGACTTGAACTATGGTGAGCTGGCGATACCACTGTTCTTCTAACCATCCAAAAATATGCTGATTCGCCATAGCCAGATATCGTATTTCTCCAGTAAGAAGCTGTCATTAGAAACCGCTCAGTTTTACAACAAAAGAGGCCAAAACGTTCAGTGTATGCTTAGCAACTTAGCATTGTCTCTCTAGTCAAAAAATGGTCTTAATTTGCTACTCCCTCCATGCCTAAATACTTGGCATATAAATTGAGTCAAAAAGTTAATGTTTCTAAGTTTGACCAACCGTATATACAAATATGTGAAGGTAAACAATACCAAATCAATATAAATATATTCACCATTAGATATTTTTTTATGATGCATTCATTTAATATTATCATTTTTGCTATTTACTATCATACATTTGGTCTAACTTAGAAAGCATTAAATTTTTTGACTAAATTTATATGCCATGTATTTGGGGATAGAGGGATCAATTTGGCTACAAAATCTGCAATGTTCTTGTGAGAGCTCCCTCCTTCCCGCATTGCCTCTTTGGCCTTGAACATCCACTTAGAAGCATTCCTTTGTACTCCTTCACACCCATCACCTCTTTGATGCACCTCTTCCCTTCTCACCAAGCACTTCTCATCTCGGCGTGCACACAAGGCGATCCCCCACGCACACTCTACATACTTTGTGGTGATCGGTTCGTCCATCCATAACGGTATTACGATCATAGGAATACCAGTGTCAAATGCTTCAGTTGTCAAATTCCATAATGCATCAAGAAACAACCTACATCATGACGATTGCAAGCTTAACTTTTATTCATCGACAAAATCCACTAACAATTATCGACCTACTTGCTATAAGAGCAGAAAAAGTTTCCTGACACACCTGTGGCCTTGTGACCCATACCTCCAGCCTAGGGTAAAAAGGAATAATTAGGCCTTTATGTTGCATTTGTCATGGAGTTCTTGGGGCAACTTATCTACCTCTTGGGACCTCAACACCCAAAGTAAAGGTTGTCTAGAATTGCACAATCCATCTAGTTCCTCTAGTTGTGTCGTGGGTTGCAAGGAGCACAGGGCAAGGAGCCTACTTGTCAAGGTTGGCGACTGTGCGTAGGATGCCAATTTTGTACATAAGAGAAATGATGATGATGTGCTCAAGACATGCATTTTTCATAGCTCGTAAAATCATAGTTTGCTTCAGAGAGAGAGAGAGAGAGAGAGAGAGGCGGGAGAAAGAGAGAGAGACACACAGAGAGAGAGAGGCGGGAGAAAGAGAGAGAGACACACATAGAGAGAGGGAGGGAGAGAGAGACATGCCTGGATTGTCTACATATGATTTTAGATAATAAAAAGATGATACACTTAGTAATGGATTCTTAAGACAGTAATTTCCATGTTGCAATACTCGAGGTCTTTGCAGCAGTGACATGCCTGAATTGTCTACTAATTGGTCTGTCATTCCTGTCCATTGTTTGAATTTGCTGAAACTGATATCATCATCTTTAGAAGGCCACAAAAACGGGCTACTAATATACTCTTTCTCGAACAGGAGCATCATTAGAGCATCTCCAACAGGAGCGCAATGCGCGGCACGCTAAAAAAGCCTTTACAGCGCCGAAATAGCCAATTTTTGCGCACAGCTCAGCGCTGGCTCCAGCGGCCGCTGCAAAATATAGCGCGCGCGAGCCGCTCCAGCAGGTGCTGCAAAAAAAATGGCACGCACCCAACACAAACAACATATGACACTCCAAACAAAACCAAGAAGATCAAACACATGAAAAATAGATCAACAATAAATAGTTCATTTTTATTACAACTCAAACAAATAGTTTATCTTCCAATACAACAAATAGTTCAACAATACAACATCAAATGTACAACATCAAACATACAAATTATCATGTGTTTTGTTGGCCATTCCATGCCCACCACTCCTCGATTAGATCCTTCTGAAGATCATCATGCGTTTCGACACGTCGAATGGCATGATAGGAGGCAACAAATCGGGCCACCCTCGCGGCCCTCCACCGCACTCGCACGGGATGTACCAAGAGCTCATATTGAGAGTAGTCTAAAGCGGCTGTCACCTTTTGAAAGGTGCTATGCCCGAGTTCTCCGGCGGCATTCCTCCTTTGCTGAAAAAACCGATCATGGCTCGCCGGTTTCTCTACAATGCGCCTGAACAACTCGTTGCTCATCCTAAAATAGCACCGAAAGTAGGAATCGGGGTATGTGGGATTATCCACAAAATAGTGCCTCATCAATCTGTTGTCGGCATCGATCTTATCCCTCCAAATTTTCTAACGACCCATAACCGAACCACCGTGCTTCGGCTTTTATTGACGTGCATAGCTAGGATCATTGCAAGGTCCCCCTCCTCTTCAATATCAAATTATTCGTCAGAAGAATCATATGACGAACTCATCTACAATATTGAATTGAAACTAGTCTAAGAACTACAAACAACATGCACCAAATTCATGTACAAAATGTGAATTTGAAGCAATACATACCTTGCAAGCATTTTGTTGAACACCTTGTGGGCGTGGAGCGGCAGTGGGCGGCCGGGCGCTGTTCCTTAGATGAATGGCGCGCTCGAGGGGCAGCGGCGACTAGAGGGAGGTGGAGGAAGCAGTGGCGGTGCGGGGATAGGCTGGGGAGGCGCCGTCGGGTCGCCGCAGCAAATGGGGAGGTGCGGGCGGTGGCGCCAGCGCCTGGATATGGTGGTAGGTGGAAGTCGCGGTGCGAGCGCTCGAGTGTGCAGCGAGCGGGAGCGGGTGCACGAAATAAGCGGTGCGCGATGCCGTTTCGCTCCACGCACTAAACCAGTTATGCCACGCGTGCGTTTTTTGCGCCTCCGCTGGAGCGCTCAGAACGGCTGCGCGCGCGCAAAAACCTGATTTTTCCAGTGATACGTCTCCAACGTATCTATTATTTTTGCTTGTTCCATGCTGTTATATTATCATTCTTGAATGTTTTACAATCATTTTATAGCAACTTCATTTTTTGGGACTAACCTATTGACATAGTGCCCAGTGCCAGTTGCTGATTTTTGCTTGTTTTTTACTTCGCAGAAAATCAATACCAAACGGAGTCCAAATGCAGCGAAACTTTTTGAAGATTTTTTATGGACCAGAAGGAACAACTTGGGCCGAAGAAGCACCAGAGGGGTGCCCCGAGGGGGGCACAACCCACCTGGGGGGCCCAGGCGCGCCCTGGTGGGTTGTGCCCACCTCGGTGGCCTCCCACACCGCCTCTTTGCTCTATGAATACCCCAAAAATCCAAAAGCCCTAGGGGAGTCGACGAAACACAATTCCAGCCGCCGCAAGTTCCAGAACCACCAGATCCAATCCAGACACCATCACGGAGGGGTTCATCATCCTCATTGGTGCCTCTCCGATGATGCGTGAGTAGTCATTGCATACCTACGGGTCCGTAGGCAGTAGCTAGATGGCTTCCTCTCTCTTTTTATTCTCAATACAATGGTCTCTTGGAGATCTATTTGATGTAACTCTTTTTGCGGTGTAGTTGTTGGGATCCGATGAACTTTGAGCTTATGATCAGATCTATTTTATCCATGAAAGTTATTTGAGTTTTGATCTCTTATATGCATGATTGCTTATAGCCTCGTATTTCTTCTTCGAATCTTTGGTTTAGTTAGGCCGACTAGATTGATTTTTCTTGCCATGGGAACAGGTGCTTTGTGATGGGTTCGATCTTACGGTGCTCAATCCCAGTGACAGAAGGGGACATGACACGTATGTATCCTTACTATTAAGGATAACAAGATGAGATCTATTCCTACATGAATAGATCTTGTCTACATCATGTCATCGTTCTTATTGCATTACTCCGTTTCTCCATGAACTTAATAAACTAGATGCATGCTGGATAGCGGTCGATGTGTGGAGTAATAGTAGTAGATGCAGGCAAGAGTCGGTCTACTAATCTTGGACGTGATGCCTATATAATGATCATTACCTGGATATCATCATAATTATTTGAAGTTCTATCAATTGCCCAATAGTAATTTGTTTACCCGCCGTATGCTATTTTTCTCGAGAGAAGCCACTAGTGAAATCTACGGCCCCCGGGTCTATTCTTTATCATATTTGCTTTCCGATCTATTATTTGCCTCTTTTATTTTCAGATCTATTATTCCAAAAACCCAAAAATACCTTGCTGCATTTTTTTTATTTTTTTATTTCACGTTTCCGCGAGATCTATTTATCCAATCTACTACAAATTTATCTATCTTTTACCCGGGAGGGGTTGACAACCCCTCTTACGTGTCGGGTTGCAAGTATTTGTTCTTTGTGTGCAAGTACCGTTTACATAGTGTTGCGTGGTTCTACTAATGGTTCGATAACCTTGGTCTCATCATTGAGGGAAATACCTACCGTAGATGTGCTGCATCATCCCTTCCTCTTCGGGGAAAACACGAGCCATCAAGAAAGGATTTCTGGCACCGTTGCTGGGGAGACATCATCAACATCTATCAGGTTCCTAATCACAAATCTCATATCCTTGCAATTTACATTATTTGCCATTTTCCTCTCATTTTCATCTTCCCCACTTCACAAAAATTTGCTGTTTTATTCCCCCTCTTTTTCGTTCGCCGTTTTCTCGTCAGATCTGTTTTTGCGTGCAATCTTGTTTGCGTAGTCACGATGACTCAAGAGAACACCAAGTTGTGTGATTTTTCCAATACCAACAACAATGATTTTATTAGCACCCTGATTGCTCCTCCCGCCACTAGTGCGGAATCTTGTGATATTAATGCCGCTTTGTTGAATCTTGTTATGAAAGATCAGTTTTCCGGTACTCCTAATGAGGATGCCGCGTCCCATCTTAACACATTCGTAGAATTATGCGATATGCAAAAGAAAAAAGATGTGGACAATGATATTGTGAAGTTGAAATTATTTCCGTTTTCTTTGCGAGATCGTGCAGAAATTTGGTTTTCTTCTTTGCCTCGCAATAGTATCGATTCTTGGGATAAATGCAAAGATGCTTTCATTACTAAGTATTTTCCGCCCGCAAAAAATAGTTCCCTGAGAACTCAAATCATGAACTTTAAGTAACTTGAGCATGAACATGTTGCACAATCTTGGGAAAGCATGAAATTGATGCTAAGAAATTGTCCTACACATGGTTTAAATCTTTGGATGATCATACAAAATTTTTATGCGGGATTGAATTTTTTTCTAGAAATCTTTTAGATTCCGCCGCGGGTGGTACTTTTATGGAAATTACTTTGGGTGAAGCTACTAAATTACTTGATAATATTATGGCAAATTATTCACAATGGCATACCGAAAGAGCTCCTACTAGTAAAAAAGTCAATTCGGTTGAAGAAATAAATTCTTTGAGTGAAAAAGTTGATAATCTTATAAAGTTGGTTTCTAGTAAAAATGCTCCTATTGATCTTAATGATGTGCCTTTTTCTACTTTGATTGAGCAAAATAGTGATTCCGTAGATGTGAATTTTGTCTCACGAAACAATTTTAATAACAATGCTTATAGAGGTAATTTTAATCCTAGGCCTTTTTCGGGAAATTCCTCTCATAATTATGGTAATTCCTATGGTAATCCTTTTTATAATGATAATAGGAACACCTCTGATCTTGAGAATAATATTAAATAATTTATCAATGCTAAAAAAGTTTTCAACAATACGATAGAAGAAAAGTTGAATAAGATTGATGATATGTCTAGAAGCATTGATAGAATTTCTCATGATGTAGAAAATCTCAAGTTGAAATTTTTTGTGCCTAAGGTTGAAGAATCAATTAAAGCTTTATATGTTTCTATGGATGAAAGTAAGAAAAGAACGCTATGCTTAGAGCTAAAAGAGAATTTTTAGAAAAAGCGTTTTCTAGCGATTGCTTTCATAAAAATGATGAAGATCTTAAAGTGATTGGTGTTTCTTCTATTGATTCTTTGTTTAGTAAAATTAAAATTGATGATAAAGGGACTAAAGAAGAGTCAACTTTAGTTAGAAGGCATCCCGATAATATGGAGGGTGAAAATCTTGTTGAAAAAATGGATAAAAGTGGGTTTGGAGAGGTCAAAACTTTAACTAGTGACGTGCCCACTCTTTTGGATTACAAAGACTTTAACTATTGTAATTGCTCTTTTATTGATTGTATTTCCTTGTTGCAATCCATGATAAATTCACCCCATGCTTATGAACAAAATAAAGCTTTTACTAAACATATTGTTGTTGCTATGATGAAAGCTTTGGAAGAAAAGTTGGACTTAGAGATCTAAATTCCTAGAAAATTACATGATGAATGGGAACCTATTATTAAAGTAAATATTAAAAATTATGAGTGTTTTGCTTTATGTGATTTGGGTGCTAGTGTTTCCACAATTCTGAAATCTTTATGTGATGTGCTTGGTCTTACCAATATTGAAGAGTGTTCTTTAAATTTGCACTTGGCGGATTCTACTATTAAAAAGCCTATGGGAAGAATTAATGATGTTCTTATTCTTGAAAATAGGAATTATGTGCCCATAGATTTTATTGTTCTTGATATTGATTGCAATCCGTCTTGTCCAATTATACTTGGTAGACCGTTTTTAAGTACTATTGGTGCCGTGATTGATATGAAAGAAGGCAATATTAAATTTCAATTTCCACTAAGAAAGGGAATGGAACACTTCCCTAGAACAAGAATCAAGCCACCATATGAATCAATCATGAGGGCATCCTATGGATCTAGAACCAAAGATGACAATACTTAGATATATGCATTATGCCTAGCTAGGGGTGTAAAACAATAGTGCTTGTTGGGAGGCAACCCAATGAATACAATTTATTTTTGCTTTTTTCTTTCTATTCTTGAGTGTTTGCACAATTATGCCTCTGTTATTATTGTGTTTTTTTATGTTTTAATTAGTGTTTGAGCCAAGTAAAGCCTTTGGGATAGCTTTGGTGATAGTTGATTTGATCTTGTTGAAAAACAGAAACTTTTGCGTCCAGTAAAATAATTTTCTAGATTCATAGATGCGAGGAAAAAATATGAATTTTTTACACAAAATTGATATAAAAATTGCCTCTGTTGCCCTAAATTTTCAGAATTTTTGGAGTTACAAAAGTATGAGAACAGTTCGCATCTTTACAGACTGTTCTGTTTTTGACAGATTCTGTTTTCTTTGCATTGTGTGTTTATTTTGATGAATATATGGTTTGTATCGGGGGGGGGGGGGGGGGGGGGGGGGGGGGGGGGGGGGGTGGGGGGGGGGGGGGGTATAAGCCATGGCAAAGTTAGAATACAGTAGATATAATTCAATAACAAAATTTGAATGGGTTTTGTACAGTACTTAAAGTAAAGATTGGTTTTCTTATACTAACGGATCTCACGGAGGTTTTGTTGAGTTTTGTGTGATTGAAGTTTTCAAGTCTTGGGTGAGATTACGATGGATGAAGGAATAAGGAGTAAGAAGAGCCTAAGCTTGGGGATGCCCCATGTCACCCCAAGTTATTATCCAAAGAGAAACAAGCAACTAAGCTTAGGGATGCCACTCGGGGGCATCCCCTCTTTCTTCTAACGACCATCGGTATTTTACTTGGAACTATATTTTTATTCGTCACATATCATGAGTTTTGCTTGGAGCGTCTTGTATTATATGAGTCTTTGCTTGTTTTACTTTTTAGTTTGTCACAAGTATCCTTGCTGGACACACCTATTTGAGAGAGCCAAAATTACGCTATGATTTGTTAGAATTGCTCTTTATGCTTCACTTATTTTTTTGAGCAATGGAATTGCTCTAGTGCTTCACTTACATCTCTTTGAGCACGGTGTGCTTTAGTATTTTTGAAGAAATGCTCTCATGCTTCACTTCGATTATTTGAGAGTTAGTAAATTTTTGAAGAAATTCTCTCATGCTTCACTTATAATATTTTGAGAGAAGAAAATTTTTATGCTCATGTTCTTCACTTAAATTTGTTTGAGCTATCAAAAGCAACATATGAAACTAGTACCAAAGTGATAGATATTCAAGAGGGATATAATAAAAACTTTCATGAAGATCATTGGATAAAATAAACTTGATTCTTTGTAATATTTTTGCGATATGATGATATAATATGTGAGTCATGTTGGTGAGTAATTATGCTTTAGTAAGAATATTGGTGTTAAGGTTTGTGATTCCCTATGCAAGCACGACAGTCAATAGTTATGCAATTAAATTACATCCTACTTGTGGTGCATTATTCGGTGTTAGTTATGCTTAATGCTCGCTTATGTGATTTTTTGTTTCTTGGTTGGATGCTTCTCAATCTTTTTGCTAGCCTTTCCTTGCACTAAGTGGGATTACTACTTGTGCATCCAAAATCCTTAAACCCAATTTTGCCATATGAGTCCACCATACCTACCTATATGCTGTATTCTCTTGCCGTTCTAAGCAAATTTGTATGTGCCATATCTAATTTTCAAAATAAATTTCCTTTTTGCGTGCTCGTACCGCTCATGAAACGGTAGGGGGTGGCTGATATTTTTCCATGCTAGATGTGTTATTCTCAAGATGAGTGTTTATTCACTTGTCATTGCACGAGAGTACGGCAAAGGTATTAGGGATGCCCAGTCCCGAAATGAAAAATGAATTTACTTTATGTTGTCAAATAATAAATTCCTTGGAAAGTGTTGGTATGGATGGAACCCGTGGATACGGTTAGCCGTGGAATGTGAAAGTATGGTGGAAAAAGGAATAAACTTTATTTTCTGTTTGGGAACCGCCTATGATATATCTAGCATGGAAAGTATTGGGAACTACTCTCGTTTTCATTGACAGGAAAAGCATGCCACCCAAAATGTTTTATCTCTATCTTTTTCGCTTTGAGCTCCGACACCTCTACAAATCCCTACTTCCCTCTGCGAAGGGCCTTTCTATTTACTTTATGCAATTTTTATTTTTACTTGAGTCTCCATCTTCTCTTATAAAACACCAACTAGGGGGCACTATGATCGTACTTGAGCATTGGGTGTAGCTAATATGCGAGTGTGTTTCATGAATGGATCAATGATTGAGCATAATGGGCTAGGGATAACTTGCTTTAGTGTTGATATTTTGAAAGACATGGTTGCTTGTTGATATGCTTGAGTATTGAAATCTTCATGTCAAAACTAGACTATTGCTTTGAATCATATAAAAAGTCCAAATGTCCATGCTACAAAAGAAAAGAATATGTGATGAACATGTTAGGCAGCATTCCACATCAAAAATTCTGTTTTTATCATTTACCTACTCGAGGACGAGTAGGAATTAAGCTTGGGGATGCTGATACGTCTCCAACGTATCTATAATTTTTTCTTGTTCCATGCTGTTATATTATCATTCTTGGATGTTTTACAATTATTTTAGAGCAACTTTATATCATTTTTTAGGACTAACCTATTGACATAATGCCTAGTGCCAGTTGCTATTTTTTTGCTTGTTTTTTACTTCGCAGAAAATCAATACCAAATGGAGTCCAAACGCAGCAAAACTTTTTGGAGATTTTTTCTGGACCAGAAGGAACAACTTGGACCGAAGAAGTACCAGAGGGGTGCCCCGAGGGGGGCACAACCCACCTGGGCGCGCCTGGGGGCCCAGGCGCGCCCTGGTGGGTTGTGCCCACCTCGGTGGCCTCCCGCACTGCCTCTTTGCTCTTTGAATACCCTGAAAATCCAAAAACCCTAAGGGAGTCGACGAAACACAATTCCAGCCGCCGCAAGTTCCAGAACCACCAGATCCAATCTAGACACCATCACGGAGGGGTTCATCATCCTCATTGGTGCCTCTTCCATGATGCGTGAGTAGTTCATTGTAGACCTATGCTACTTCTTGAGCTTGCGTTGGTTTTTCCCTTGAAGAGGAAAGGGTGATGCAGCAAAGTAGAGATAAGTATTTCCCTCAGTTTGAGAACCAAGGTATCAATCTAGTAGGAGACAACACACAAATCACCGAATACCTGCACAAACAATCAAACAACTTGCACCCAACGCGATAAAGGGGTTGTCAATCCCTTCACGGTTACTTGCAAAAGTGAGATTTGATAGATATAGATGAAAGATAAAGTAAATATTTTTGGTATTTTTGGTTTATAGATCTGAAAATAAAAGATTGCAAAATAGTAGATCAGAAACTTATATGATGGAAAATAGTAGATCGAAAACTTATATGATGGAAAGTAGACCCGGGGGCCATAGGTTTCACTAGAGGCTTCTCTCAAGATAGCAAATAATACGGTGGGTGAACAAATTACTGCCGACCAATTGATAGAAAAGCGCAAAGTTATGACGATATCTAAGGAATGATCATGAATATAGGCATCACGTCCGTGTCAAGTAGACCGAAATGATTCTGCATCTACTACTATTACTCCACACATCGACCGACTCCTGCTTGCATCTAGAGTATTAAGTTCATAAAGAACAGAGTAACGCATTAAGTAAGATGACATGATGTAGAGGAATAAACTCAAGCAATATGATTTAAACCCCATCTTTTTATCCTCGATGGCAACAATACAATATGTGTCTTGCTGTCCCTACTGTCACTGGGAAAGGACACCGCAAGATTGAACCCAAAGCTAAGCAATTCTCCCATTGCAAGAAAAACCAATCTAGTTGGCCAAACCAAACCGATAGTTCGAAGAGAATTAAAGATATCAAATCATGCATAAAAGAATTCAGAGAAGATTCAAATAATATTCATAGATAATCTGATCATAAATCCACAATTCATCGAATCTCGGCAAACACACCGCAAAAAAGTATTACATCGAATAGATCTCCAAGAACAACAAGGAGAACATGGTATTGAGAATCAAAGAGAGAGAAGAAGCCATCTAGCTACTAGCTATGGACCCATAGGTCTGAGATAAACTACTCATTCTTCATCGGAAGGGCAATAGTGTTGATGTAGAAGCCCTCCATGATCGAATCCCCATCCGGCAGGGTGCCGGAAAAGGTCCCTAGATGGGATCTCACGGGTACAGAAGGTTACGGTGGTGGAAAAGTGTTTTCGTGGATGCCTCTGGTGGTTTGGGAATATATGTGAATATATAGGTGAAAGAATTAGGTCAGGAGGGTCACGGGGTGTAACACCCCAAAAATTTAATCGTGTTTTTACTAAATAAAAATTTGGCCAGAAATAAAATTTTGAATTATACTAGGTCTTTATTTAATTTCAAAACCTTTTCTGTTTTCTGATTTCAAAATTATTTCCTCCATATAGAAATTTTTGGAAATAATATTGTGGCTTGGGTAGTTCTCTTAAAACATTTCAATTATAGTTTAATAACAGTAAGAATTATTTTCATAATAAAAATTTCCCCAAAACAGTTCTTTTAATAGCTATTCCTATATTTTAAATGCCTCTGTTGCACTACAACTAATTCAAATAATTCTTTTTAAATTCCACAAAAATTAGGAGAGGTCATATGATGCCTACATATCACTTTTATGCAAAAACCCAACTTAGTGTTTTGAAAATTTTGAGTAAAACATCCTCTTTTCAATTCTGTCCATTTCTTGAGTTTGAACTACAACCCAATTTTCTGTTGCCTCAAAAATTCTGAAAATTTTCCCACTCATAGTCCTTCCAACCAAAACCTTAAGTCCATGAGATCAGCTCCAATTTCCTCTTTTTAGTTCACCAAATATTCCTCTGAAGTTTCTGTCCAGAACTGAATTTTAGTAAAACTTGCACTAGCAAGTATCTCTTTTTGCCAAACCAACTCCACTATCCTCACTACCATCAAAGGAGACATAACCCTGCCAAATTTCAACTCTAGAAAGAACACCTAGGTGGCCCTAGCATTTTAGCAAACACCTTCTGTGCATGACAGAAATTCTGCCACTTCCCAAAACTGCACACACAACTTGCCCACCTAGCTAAACCAGCATGTCCATCATCATCTCCATCCAGGAATACGTCACCCTGCTAATTTTCAGCTCATTTGGGTTTCTGTGGATGCCATTGGCATTTCATCAAACATATAGCATGCGTGCACCGGACGTGGCCAGAGCGCGCGTATTGCACCGTTGGCATCGACTCCTGCCACTCCCTCTGCTGCCTTTACTGCTCGCCCAAGACTCCCACTGGATCACCCAATCCATCCTGAGCCTCGCCGACACCACCCCTCGTCCCGTAGCGCCGTCCACGCCGGCCAGCGCTGCCACCAATCGCCGTCCGACGCTGCCTTCTCCGCCACGCCTCTACCTCGCTTAAATGCTAAGGCCCGAGCTCATGCACTCCCTCACCAATCCCTACCGACCTCACCTATCTTCGCTGACCTCCCCATCGTCCTCACCGGCTTCACCATCGACCGCGCCTGCTAATAATGGCCGCCGCCGCAATCCGCTCGGGGACGGCACCATCCATGCTACCTGGCACCTCCCCGAGCCAGCCAGCTCACTCCCTGGATGATGGCCTCCCTCAGAAGATTGCCCACATCGCGCTAGCCCCCCAACTGCCGTTTCGGCGCAGTAATGGCGATGGCCACCGGAGCCGTTCTCTGGAAGCCACCGAATTGCCCCGCCACACTATAAAATGACCCCCCCGAGCTCATTCCTCCCCACTACACCAACCATTTCCCCTCTAAGCACCTCCCTGAGCCACCAAATGAACCACACGAGCCATCTTCCTCGTCTCCGGCCGAAACCACCGCCGCCACCATTCGGTTGATTCCGACGCGAACAACGCCTCCCCCTTGCTTTTTCCCCCACCACACACCTCCTGGAACACCCGCAAGACCACCCCGTCCATCAATTTCACAAAATGGAGCTCGTGGACAGAGTTTCCCTTTCGTCTGATGCCGTCGTCCGCCGAGAAGCTCACCACCGGCCACTCCGTCCACTCCGACGACCGTGGAGGGTACCCACAGAACCGACTCGACGTCCTGAACACCACGGTGGCCTCGTTTTTCCGAACGGTGCCGCCGTTCACCGGCGAGCCTCACCGGAGCGCCGCCCCGGTTCAGCCAGAGGAGAAAGCGCGCGTGTGGACCTGGTCAAACCTGACCAGTGGGCCAGGCGGGCCCACTGTCAGTGACCCTAGGCCGCGCCAGCTCGGCGTAAGTGGAGGCGTACTTCGCTAATACGTCTTTGACATCGACGCGTTCCACGCAGCCGAACAGATGGGCTCGGCCCAGTAGCGCCGCCTAGCTAAATCGCGCTCAAGGCGCAGCTTTGCTCTTCTCTTTTTACATTTCCAGTGATATTCAAATAATTCCACAGCCACTATTACAAGTCCAAATTTTATGATTCAAATTTCTTTAGGCTCCTAAAATCTTGCTCTTTTATATCAGCCTATGTGAACATTTTTCATAAACTCTGTTTCCACTGGATCTTTGAAATAGTCCATTTAATCATTTAAGTCAGCTTAGAAATTCCATTAGTAATTCATATTAACTCCAAATAAATTGATCCTTTTTCTGTTATTTTTCATTTTGCCTCTAGTTTATTTTAGTATTTGATTGAAAAAATTTCCAGACAACTTTTTGTACTGTTTTTGTCTTATGTAGTGATTTCAATATTTTTGAAAATAGGAAATGGAGGGAAGATAAATTTTTCAAACTTTTGGAGTGCACCCAATATTTCTGCATGCTCAAGGCAAGCATCTTGAACACTTGATATGGTGAACACATGGTAGATTATTTGCTAGAATAATTTGAACATGACTATGTAGAATTCAAATTATATTGGCATATTGCTAGTAGTGCTTGCATGGTTTGAATTCGAGTAAAAATTTACATGCATGTAGTGTTGGCATATTTCATCATACCGTGCATCGTGTACTCGTCATGACTAACCTACAGGAGCAGGCATAAGAGAAATACCGTTACCGGCAGAAGGGTGATCATGTTGGAGCGTGATCATGCCTTGTTTGTTATGCTTGTTGGAACATCAAGGGTTGTGGCCCTGTTGGTATGGCTGTTGAAGGAATACCTTGTTGTGCTAACCGTTGCAGGAAACCTAAACCTCCTGAATCGACCGTAGATCGAGTCTTGTTCCGGTAACCCCCATACTTGATTCGTGCTGCCACTTGTCCCTGCCACAGGTGGGGTATGGTTTAGTAAGTTGTTAACGCCTTTCCATGCACACACCGTACAGAGGGCCACAATGAGGGTTTCCAGGGCCATGGACTAAATCCTGTCATCGGGCCAGGGGGCATGGGTGTTTCTGGTTGTGACCGAGAGGGGGTTCCCCCTTGGAATCCGTGCATATTAATAGTGATCCCATGCAGGATGTTGGTCTCTCTGTCATAGAGTTTTTCTTGAATGATGCTTTGGGTGATTCCTGGCATCCGGAAAGTTAATCTGGTGTGTGCTGGTCAAGTGTGTTTTCAACCCAAAGACCGTAATGGGAATTAGTCGGTGTCACGGTACTGACTAAAGAAATCCTTTACTTGTGGGTAAAGATTACACCCTCTGCAGAGTTTAAACCTATTCGAATAGGCGTGTCCGTGGTTAAGGACTACAGTCTGGGTTGGTCAAGTGTCGGTCTCGGTGTCGGTCTCCGGAGGAATTAATTTTAATATGTCTGAAATAATTTGCAGGATAATTATTGATACCCTGTTGCTACCATGAATATTTTATGCTTGTTAAATATTATTATGGCTATGCATAATATTGAAGACTAACCCGTTTCTCTTATTTTGTATTTTTCCTGAGTGTCTCAGGGGCTGGCTAGACTACCCCGGGCACGCAATTTTATTTTCAAGACCTCTCGTGGCGTCTCTCGAGTTAACAGGTGGTTTAACCCGCCACTACTCTTGTGGACACCCGATTGGCATTTCTCTTCAAGTCCGACCATGGCGTCACTTGACACCCGACTGGCATTTCTTTTCAAGACCTCTCGTGGCGTCGCCTGAGTTCTCGGATGGTCCTGTCTCGTCCGATTTCTCTTTTAGACACCCGTTTGGCATTTCTCTTCAAGACCTACCGTGGTGTCATTTTAGACATCCGACCGGCAATTCCTTTATTTTATTTTTTCTTTAACTTTCCTTGTTTATCACTAATATTTTTATATATCCAGTTATTTGCACATGCTAATATGTTATCATTACTGACAACATGTCTTTAAGTCCATCATGAGCATACGCATATATTTTTTCAACTTGATCACATAATATCTGCTGCATTCGGTATATCATCTGTTCATGATATTTGCGAGTACATTCTAACGTACTCACAGGCTTGTCCCTGGCTATTTACTTGGCCAGGTCAGGATTTCTTCGAGGAGTACCACCGCGACGTCCATGCGGAGCCTAGGATTAGCGACCACGCAGATAGGAGTTATCCGGGTCAGCTGTTCCTGTCGGAATGGAGTCCCATCGGCGTTGAAGAACCACGAGTCATTTCCGTCGCCCACCACCATCACCATTGTATCATTAGACCTTTATGGTCTTGTACCCAACTCTTGTAATAGCTTGGTAATCTATAACAAGGACGTGTCCACCAGTAACAGTAATCCTAGGCTGGTGGTAACACGAGGGGTAAAAATTTCTGGGATATGTTGTGTCCCCGAAATCCGGCCCCGACACGGGGGGCCCACAAGGCAGGGGGGCGCGCCCTACCTCCCTGGGCGCACCCTCCACCCTTGTGGCCGCCTCGTGGCTCCTCCGACTTCATCTCCAAGTCTCCTCGGTGTCTTCTTGTCCAAGAAAAATCATCGCGAAGATTTTATTCCGTTTGGACTCTGTTTGGTATTCCTTCTCCATGAAGCTAAAAAACAAGGAAAAAACAGAAACTGGCACTGGCTCTAGGTTAATAGGTTAGTCCCCAAAACAATATAAAATAGCATATTAATGCATATAAACATCCAAAACAGATAATATAATAGCATGGAACAATCAAAAATTATAGATACGTTGGAGACGTATCAAGCATCCCCAAGCTTAATTCCTGCTCCTCCTCAAGTATGTAAATGATAAAAACAGAATTTTTGATGTGGAATGCTCCCTAACATACTTATCCATGTAATTTTCTTTATTGTGGCATGAATGTTCAGATCCATAAGATTCAAAACAAAAGTTTAATATTGACATAAAAACAATAATACTTCAAGCATACTAACAAGGCAATTATGTCTTCTCAAAATAATATGGCCAAAGAAAGCTTATCCCTACAAAATCATATAGTCTGGCTATACTCCATCTTCATCACACAAAAAATTCAAATCATGCACAACCCCGATGACAAGCCAAGCAATTGTTTCATACTTTTGATGTTCTCAAACTTTTTCAACTTTCACGCAATACATGAGCGTGAGCCATGGACATAGCACTATAAGTGGAATAGAATATGGTGGTTGTGGAGAAGACAAAAAGAAGGAGATAGTCTCACATCAACTAGGCGTATCAACGGGCTATTGAGATGCCCATCAATAGATATCAATGTGAGTGAGTAGGGATTGCCATGCAAAGGATGCACTAGAGCTATAAGTTTATGAAAGCTCAAAAGAAAACTAAGTGGGTGTGCATCCAACTCGCTTGCTCATGAAGACCTAGGGCAATTTGAGGAAGCCCATCATTGGAATATACAAGCCAAGTTCTATAATGAAAAATTCCCACTAGTATATGAAAGTGACAAAATAGGAGACTCTCTATCATGAAGATCATGGTGCTACTTTGAAGCACAAGTGTGGTAAAAGGATAGTAACATTGTCCCTTCTCTAATCTCTCTCATTTTTTTTATTTGGGCCTTCTCATTTTTTTATTTGGCCTCTTTTTTTTCGTACGGAGTCTCATCCCGACTTGTGGGGGAATCATAGTCTCCATCATCCTTTCCTCACATGGGACAATGCTCTAATAATGAAGATCATTACACTTTTATTTACTTAGAACTCAAAAATTACAACTCGATACTTAGAACAAAATATGACTCTATATGAATGCCTTTGGAGGTGTACTGGGATGTGCAATGAATCAAGAGTGACATGTATGAAAGAATTATGAATGGTGGCTTTGCCACAAATACGATGTTAACTACATGATCATGCAAAGCAATATGACAATGATGAAGCGTGTCATAATAAATGGAACGGTGGAAAGTTGCATGGCAATATATCTCGGAATGGCTATGGGAATGCCATAATAGGTAGGTATGGTGGCTGTTTTGAGGAAGGTATATGGTGGGTGTATGGTACCGGCGAAAGTTGCGCGGCACTAGAGAGGCTAGCAATGGTGGAAGGGTGGGAGTGCGTATAATCCATGGGCTCAACATTAGTCATAAAGAACTCACATACTTATTGCAAAAATCTATTAGTTATCGAAACGAAGTACTACGCGCATGCTCCTAGGGGGATAGATTGGTAGGAAAAGACCATCGCTCGTCCACGACCGCCACTCATAAGGAAGACAATCAATAAATAAATCATGCTCCGACTTCATCACATAACGGTTCACTATACGTGCATGCTACGGGAATCACAACTTTAACACAAGTATTCCTCAAATTCACAATTACTCACTAGCATGACTCTAATATTACCATCCCTATATCTCAAAACAATCATAAGGAATCAAACTTCTCATAGTATTCAATGCACTTTATATGAAAGTTTTTATTATATCCCTCTTGGATGCCTATCATATTAGGACTAAATTTATAACCAAAGAAAATTACCATGCTGTTTAAAGACTCTCAAAATAATATAAGTGAAGCATGAGGGTTCAACAATTTCTATAAAATAAAACCACTGCCGTGCTCTAAAAAGATATAAGTGAAGCACTAGAGCAAAATTGCCTAGCTCAAAAGATATAAGTGAAGCACATAGAGTATTCTAATAAATCACGATTCATGTGTGTCCCTCTCAAAAGGTGTGTACAGCAAGGATTATGGTGGCAAACTAAAAAGCAAAGACTCAAATCATACAAGACGCTCCAAGCAAAACACATATCATGTGGTGAATAAAAATATAGCCTCAAGTAAAGTTACCGATAGACGAAGACGAAAGAGGGGATGCCTTCCGGGGCATCCCCAAGCTTAGGCTCTTGGTTGTCCTTGAATATTACCTTGGGGGTGCCTTGGGCATCCCCAAGCTTAGGCTCTTGCCACTCCTTATTCCATAGTCCATCAAATCCTTACCCAAAACTTGAAAACTTCACAACACAAAACCTAACAGAAAATCTCATAAGCTTTGTTAGTATAAGAAAATAAATCAACACTTTTGGTACTGTTGTGAACTTATTATTTATTTATATTGGTGTGATATCTACTATATTCCAACTTTTTCATGGTTCATACCCCCCGATACTACACATAGATTCATCAAAATAAGCAAACAACACAAAGAAAACAGAATCTGTCAAAAACAGAACAGTCTGCAAAGATCCGAATTGTTCTAACACTTCTGTAACTCCAAAAGTTCTGAAAAATTAGGAAAACATAGGAACATTGTATATAAATCTCGTATAAAAAATTCAGGGGTTTTCAACGCTCCAGTGAATTATTAAAATTCTGTGACTGGACGCAAATGTTTCTGTTTTTCAGCAAGATCAAATCAACTATCACAGTAAGCCATCCCAAAGGTCTTACTTGGCACAAACACTAATTGAAACACAAAACCACATCTAACCAGAGGCTAGATGAATTATTCAAAGCAAAACAGGAACAAAAAAGTGAAAACAAAAATAAAATTGGGTTGCCTCCCAACAAGCGTTATTGTTTAACGCCCTTAGCTAGGCATAAAAACACGAATAGATCTAGGTATTGTCATCTTCTTCCTTTTGGTAGTAAAGAGAGAATTTTCTTGTCCAGAGCGCTTATCTTTCTATTTTGTGTAAGTACGTGCCCATTAATACTGGAAGAAAGATTAAGCACACTTCGAAAATTTGCATCTAAACTAGCCTTCATCTCTTTGATTATTTCATTTTGATAAAAGCACATAAGAGTAGTTGATTCAACATTTTCACTTTTGGAGTGCCCAAATATAGTTTTCATCTTTTCATAAATATCGATGGCATCCCCTACAAGAAAACCATTTTTGAATATAGAATCCAAAACTTGCTTAAAGGAAGGGGGTAAACCAATATAGAATCTTTTCAAGTATATCTCAATTTGATATTGGGGCACATAGCTAGCTCGGATCCTCAACAGCCTATCCCAGGCATCTTTCAAAGATTCATCAAGCAGATAACGAAAAATTCCGGGGTCATCTTCATCAAAATTGTTAAAATTCTCATTAACAACCCCGGTAGGTCCTTCCGTAGCATCATTAGTTATGAGCTTAGAGAGGATAGAGGGGCTATCTAAAGAATTAAAACTCCGGAGAAAACCCTTAACCCTTTTTGATTCGGCCATAACGATAGAAAGGCAAACTTAAGCAACCAAGAGGGCAGCGAGAGAAAAGGCAAACAAAGAAGACGAATGGAAGAAGGGCGAATAAAAAGGCAAATCTTTTCAAAAATCGTTTTAGAAGTGGGGGAGAGGAAAACGAGAGGCAAATGGCGAATAATGTAATGCAAGAGATGAGAGTTTATGATGGGTACTTGGTATGTCTTGACTTGGCGTAGATCTCCTCGGCAACGGCGCCTAAAATTCTTCCTACTACTTCTCGAGCTTGCGTTGGTTTTTCCCTTGAAGAGGAAAGGGTGATGCAGCAAAGTAGAGATAAGTATTTCCCTCAGTTTGAGAACCAAGGTATCAATCCAGTAGGAGACAACGCACAAATCACCGAATACCTGCACAAACAATCAAACAACTTGCACCCAACACGATAAAGGGGTTGTCAATCCCTTCACGGTTACATGCAAAAGTGAGATCTGATAGATATAGATGAAAGATAAAGTAAATATTTTTGGTATTTTTGGTTTATAGATCTGAAAATAAAAGATTGCAAAATAGTAGATCGGAAACTTATATGATGGAAAATAGACCCGGGGGCCATAGGTTTCACTAGAGGCTTCTCTCAAGATAGCAAATAATACGGTGGGTGAACAAATTACTGCCGAGCAATTGATAGAAAAGCGCAAAGTTATGACGATATCTAAGGCAATGATCATGAATATAGGCATCACGTCCGTGTCAAGTAGACCGAAACGATTCTGCATCTACTACTATTACTCCAGACATCGACCGACTCCTGCCTGCATCTAGAGTATTATGTTCATAAAGAACAGAGTAACGCATTAAGTAAGATGACATGATGTAGAGGAATAAACTCAAGCAATATGATGTAAACCCCATCTTTTTATCCTCGATGGCAACAATACAATGCATGCCTTGCTGCCCCTACTGTCACTGGGAAAGGACACCGCAAGATTGAACCCAAAGCTAAGCACTTCTCCCATTGCAAGAAAAACCAATCTAGTTGGCCAAACCAAACCGATAGTTCGAAGAGAATTACAAAGATATCAAATCATGCATAAAAGAATTCAGAGAAGATTCAAATAATATTCATAGATAATCTGATCATAAATCCACAATTCATCAAATCTCGGCAAACACACCGCAAAAAGTATTACATCGAATAGATCTCCAAGAACAACGAGGAGAACATGGTATTGAGAATCAAAGAGAGAGAAGAAGCCATCTAGCTACTAGCAATGGACCCGTAGGACTGAGAAAAACTACTCACGCTTCATCGGAAGGGCAATAGGGTTGATGTAGAAGCCCTCCGCGATCGAATCCCCCTCTGGCAGATGAGACGCCCCCGGCTCAATCGTGCACTAATCATACATGCAAATGCACACGATCAGGCCTAAGGACTCACGGGAAGATATCACAACACAACTCTAAAGCATAAATAAAGTCATACAAGCTTTATATTACAAGCCAGGGGCCTCGAGGGCTCGAATACATAAGCTCGCATACAAGCATCAGCGGAAGCATCAGATATCTGAGTACAGATATAAAAGAAAACACAGATAGGCCCTTAAAAGGCGGGGCAAAAGAAAACACTACGATCGAAAGGCGCAGGCCTCCTGCCTGGGACCCTCCGATCCTTCTCCTGGTCGTCAAATAGCTCGTAGAAGTAACCACCCTCGGGGTAGTAGTAGCGATCATCGGCGGGGGCAGCTGTATCCGGGGCTCCATCATCTGGTTGCATCAAAAGGGTATGGGGAGAAAAAGAAAGCAAAGCAACCATGAGTACTCATCCGAAATACTCAGCAAGCAAGGATCTACACTACATATGCAACATTATCAAAGGGCGGCTGTATATGTGGACTGAGCTGCAGAAATGCCAGAATAGAGAGAAGGCCTAGTCCTATTGAAGACTAGCATCTTCAGAGGTCTTGTAGCATTAGAAGAGTGTTGATTAGTACCGTATAATGTAGTAGTATCATTAAGTCTCATCCTCACCCAGAGATCCTTTCTCGACTCCCTGCGAGAAAGCAATCCCAGAGCCATACAGTCATCAACCTCGTCCTGAGATCCCTTCTCGACTCCCTGCGAGAAGCAATCCCAGAGCCATAGTATCCAATTCTAGTTGTATTGATCGGGATACAACTCCGAGTGTCCGTTACCGAGGATCCGGCTATGCATAGATTAGTTCTTCCCTGCAGGGGTGCACCAACTTACCCACCACGCTCGCTTAACTCCGTCCGGACACAATTTCTGGGTCATGCCTGGCCTCGGCCAAACGACACACCGCAACCCTACCTAGAGCTCAGCAGAGAGGTCCCCGTCGGTCTACATCCTAAGCGCTCAGAGGTCTTGGGCCATCGCCCTGTGCACTCCGAGTCGTTGCGTGCAGGGGGAAGCCAGGCACCAGGTGGACGCCGGTCCGTCCCGGCCGCAATGCTGAACTGGACGTCTGACAGAGCTTTCGGCTGATGCCACGATGTAGAGTACCCATATTTATTCCCGCGTGATGGTTAGTGCTATCGGGCCAGAGGCCCACTCGAATCAAATATCCAAATCGTTAGTACCTTGGGGGTGCGGTAACGAGTAGAGACTCACGATCGATGTGACCCCGTCGCCCCGTCTCGAGGACTTGCGGCAAGGGCTAAGAATGCCCGGCCACGCCTCGTATTCGTCACTCGGGCACCATCCAGGTCAACCCGTCTCCACAACACTCGCCACTTAGGCTCACGCGGGTACCCCTCAGGGTCGACCCGCCATCCAAGCAACAGTGTAAAGTTCAATTATCCGTGTGTCCGTAACATCAAGGGGAATCCGAGGTATCACCCTCGTTGGATTCCTACTCGATGTATCCATCAAGGTGAACTCGGAGGAATCACCTTCAATGGGTTCACACTTGAGGTGTTGTACGACGGTGTTGTTATCGAAAGTGGTGAAGGAGGAATCATCCTCGATTACCACGACCAAATAGCTACTCTACAGAGTTAACATCGGGTGTGCTATACGAGGTATCACCCTCGACATTCGATAGTAATGCTGAAGTGTCATTACAACTAAGGGGGTGATGTGTGGTGCCGGAGCCTGGCCTTCGATCCCGTTGATCGGGTCTTCTGATAATCCAGCGGGGCACTAGGGACAAGTGGGGTCACTGATAGGTCTCTACCCAGCCTATACTAAGCAGTTTAGGATATGCAGGTAATTATCAACAGCAGGTTACAATAAACAGGCTATGCATCAGAATAGGTAAGGCAGTAGCAGCAGCGATTCTAATGCAAGCATGAGAGAGAAAGAATAGGCGATATCGGTATGTTCAAGGGGGGGTGCTTGCCTGGTTCCTCTGGCAAGAAGGAGGGGTCGTCGGAAGGCTGCTCGTCCGGAGCGTAGTCGTACTCAGCTGCAACGGCGTCGGTCTCGCCGTCTATCGAGAGAGAAGGAGGGGGGAAGAAATAGTAAATACTAAGCAAACAAGTGCTACACAATGTATGACATGACAATATGCAGTGCCGGGTGTGTCCTAACGTATGGTTGCATGTCACCGAGGAAGGGGGAATCCATCCGAGAATGTTTTCCCAGTTCCGGACATTTGTCAGACAGATGACCGGAGGGGAACGGTTCCATGTTCGGATAGTTAGGGACGTGTGACGGACGAACGGACCGCGTATTCGGATTCGTCTCGAAATTCTGAGCAACTTTCATGTAAAAAGTTTTTAATTCTTAGCTACGGTTTATTTTATATGATTTTCTAAAGTTTTTATCAATTTCTAGAATTTACTTGAATTAATTTAAATTCAAAATTAAATTGGAAAATGCTACGGGTACTCAGCTCTGTGTACACAGAGTGCACAAAGTGGCTGACCTGCGGGCCAGGTTGACCTAGTCAATCGTCCAGTCAGCAGTGGCTGACGTGTGGGCCCTCTGCTGAGTCAGCAGGGCAGAGTCAGCAAACCTTATCCACTTGAACAGTAAAAGTGGGCCCCACATGTCAGTTTATTAATTTAACTAAATCATTTTCATTTGGCTAATTAACTACGTGGGGCCCAACTGTCAGTCAGTATCTAAGGTTAGACTAATCAGGGGTTAGGGCTAATTTAAACGGGCGGGCCCACACTACAGTGGGTCAACCCACTAGTTAACGCACGCGCGGGCGCGTGCCCGCCGGCGACGATCTATAGGGGCAGCGGCGAGGCCCTAGCGGCCATCTCTGATGACCATTTGGTCGACCGAGAGGTCCCACGTGACGCGGGCGATGCCGCGCATCCATCCATGGCGATGGCTCAGACGGAGGTGGCCGGGAGTGGCGACAACGACGGCAGCCGAGCGGCGGCTAGCGGCAGCGCCAGCGGGAACTGGCGCTAGAGGGCACGGGGAGGAGGGGGAAAAGGCCGTGAAGGGCCGGAGGCTCACAGGGAGGGCAGCAGAGGGCTCGGGGGAGCCGGTGAGGTCGAGGTGGAGCAGATCGACGCTAATGGCGACGGTGGCCGGGGTGGATGGAGCCAGGGTGATGGCGATGATGCCGAGGCGCGGGGCTCAACCTGATGCTTGCAGGCGACGAGGACGAGGACGCTGCTCCTCCTGTGCATGTCGGCTCGGCGAGGGGGGGCTGGTGGCTGCGTCAGTGGCGACGGGCGGCCACGGCAGCGCTCGGGTCCGAGCGGAACAGAGGGTGGGGAGCGAGGGGAGGAAATGGAGGAGAACTAGAGGGGGGGGTGCGGGGGTCCTTAACCTCCCAGCGGCAGGCGCGATGCCACTGTCGAGCAGGGGAAGGGGGGGGGGGTGGGCTGACTCTGCTCTGATGTGTTTGGCTACATCTCGCTAGGGGGGAGGAGCAGTAGGTTGAAGGAGACAGGAGGCGGGCCGGGCCGGCACTGTTTGACTAGAGCCCAGCCACTCGGGCCCCTTTTTCCTTTTTCTTTCTTTTCTTCTCTGCTTTCTCTGTTTTTCTTTTTAGTTGCCGTTTTCCAATTTGTTCAGCCCCAAATAGACTTTTGTAAAATAGGTGAACTAGCCACATAATTATAGTGTAGTTTTATTTACTGTTAGAAATTGGTTTGGAGGCAAATGGATTTTATTTGGATTTTAATTAAATGAAAATGGATTAAATATCTCTGTTTTGTTGCTGTTTGAGTCAATTAGTTAATTTAGTGAATGTTGGTTATAATTTTAGAATTATCTCTGGAATATTTACAATATTATGAACATTTTAGTTTCTGGATTTGAACAACTTTTATTTTCACTTTCAGTTTGAATTTCCATTTGAATTTGAATTTGAAAAGAGATATGCTCCAAATGATGTTTAAGCACTGTTGATCATGATGACATGGCATTATCAAAAAGGGGGATTACTGTGGCTAACCACTGGGGGTGTTACAAATCTCCTCCACTAATAAGAATTCTCGTCCTGAGAATTAAGAGGTGGAGTAAGGGGAAAAGACTAGGTTACGAAATTGTAACGATTCTTCTCGGTTTTGGTTGCTCTTCTCGACGAGGTCGACCCACTACGTTGATGTCTTCATTCCTCTGTTTCAAGTCCTCATGACGAAGTCGGCATCCTTTCTTCGGGAACTCCATCGTACTTACGAATAGTAAAGGGGCAACTCGGCAACGATAGAAGGCTATAAGGGGTAATCATCGGGGGTTATCCCATGAATGAACACATGGGTATCTCTCGAGTTGGTCAAATGAAACACATCGGGAGCCAAGCAAGAAGGTACAATAAGAAGTTTCAAGTGAATAGGCAATCGTTCGATGTCCGAAACAAAGTGTGAAAATGGCCTAGAGCAACGAGAATAAGTACTGCATCTGATACCAGAATTGATGTTCCCTCGGAAGGTGGCTCGTGAATTATGTACGAGGCCACGCGTGAGGAATAACTTTGACAATAGGGTGTACAGGAGAGTCAGGTTTCGATCCTATGGAACTGTGGGTTATGGGCCCACCACGTGGGTTAAAAGTAGGAAAGACGTTGACATCTTGCACGGTTATGATAGCAAGGCATGGCAGAGAATACCTTGTCAGTTATGTCAGCAACAACATCGGTACCAAGGGCGAGGGACAAAGAGAACCATCTTCCTGCTCGTTAAACGAGGCGGACCAATAGGCAAAGTTCTCGTCCTTCGGTGGTTACCGGAATGTCATCAACGATAGTAACAGGGTCTTACTGACAGAGTGGTACAACAAGGTGCTTACCTAAGCAGGGAATTATTACTGCTGAGTTAATTCAGATTACAAGAAAGGTTAAACAAAACAATGGAAAGGAAAATATGTTCAAACACATATTTCAGGGGTATATCCTTCCAAGGACAAGCTGAGCATGATATCAATGACAAGATAAAAAGGTAGAAAACCCTTTAGGTGAGGGGAGAAAAATTTCATGGCATTACCCATACAACGGTGTTTGGATAATTGATGAAGAAATTTTAGCATTGTGCTTCAAATGTTCTTATTGAAGATCGGAGTACCACAGTCATGCTTCGAGATAACATTGACATGGTCTTCCAGTAAAGGTCAGACTTTGGATACACAAAGGATCCATCAGGAGGCAATAGGGTTGCTAGAAGTTTCAAATTCACACACCATAGTTCATTTGTCGGCATTCCAGTTATAAACAACATGGGGACCAAGAAGGAATGGTGATGGTGAGAAGTAACACTTGTATCAAGAATTCTCAAGAGGTGGTGAAATTCCCACGACATTCTTGACATAAAAGGTGGTAATTTTCCAAGGTAAAGAAGAACAAATGCTGGATAGCAAGGAACTCAAGGTATAACACAAAACACGAACAAGTTTGTGTTGGGGGGGGGAGGGCAATAAAGTGGCCGATGATTATCACAAATCATCGAGGGCAAGGATGGTATTCCTCATCATGAATTCAATTGATATCCTGGAAGAGCTCAGAATGCTGATGATGATCATGACACATTTGTCGAGAGATTCCATGAAGATGTAATCGATCGGCGATGACATCAAGTCAAAGAAATGATGAAGCGAAAGGTTATTGGAACCATGGGTACGACACAAACTCGAAATCAAGTTTGTTGTTCAAGGAGAAATGATATGACGAGGAAATTCGACGTAAGATTAGCTCACCATCGAAATTTGTGCTCTGGGAAGAAGGACCAGGTAGCACTGTTAGTATTAGCATGATAATGATGTAGCCGTTCAGGCTAGGATTAACATTATGGAGTATTAAACTTGTAAGCAATGAAGATTTTGAATACTTGTCGAATTGCAATGCGGGCTCGATTCCGTTATCGGTGTCCTTGAGTGTCTAACAACTCAGAACCTGGGGAAAAATTGGAATCGGTGAGAAATAATAGTAGATGAAGAACTCATAAGGAGTTTTGTAGTTCCGTGATAATCTCGAGATACCAGGGGGTAATACTCGACGACAGATCAAAACAGAGGTTGGACTGGGGTATTGCTCTACAGAAGACAAGTGTTTAACTTGCACGAGAAATGGTAATTAAAAGGAGGACATGGTCGGAACCACGATTGCAAAAGGCCAGATCCCAGATATAAGATGAACTTATACCAAGGGAATAATTAATTTAAGAGAAGATTTAATGACTAGATATACATCGTGTCCATGGGCATGAACACAAAGTTCAAGGTCGACTCCCACTTCTGCAATGCATAACCTTTCATACGCTGCTCTATAAAAAAATGATTTGAGTGCGAAGACCTACATGGTGAATTACCAGAGGAGTATGAACCCTGGAAAACTTTCGGGTTCACACAGATTAAGGAAGGCATAGGTTCAACCCATCGGGGCATCTTAGAAACATATACCACAAGCTTCGAGAGTAATTATCACCAGCTCGAAAGCAGAGCATGGTTGGACAAATCAGAGAATAGGATTTACTAATGGCATTATGTATCAGAGAAGAACTTGAGGTTTTTGCATACAAAGGACACTGTCGAATGATAATTCAACAAAGGATCTGACTGTCCATATCGGGGTTGATGTGAGCATCGGGACCCAATCAAAGGACGAAACAAAGCAAAGGCACTGGATTATAGAATCAACTGACTAATTCAAAGCTCAATTGCAAAGGATTTATGATTTCCAAATCAAGGGATCAGAAGCAAATGCTCTTATTAAGGATGGATAAGTTGAGGAGGCTTAGGGGTACAATCGATGGCAATTTGATTGGTCAAGATCCAGCTCGTGTTTAAAATGACGTCTGAGCGGGAAGGATGAATTCTAGGATCTGATTGAGGATTGCCAGCATTCGCGACATATTGCATTAACGGACTTAAAATGGAAATGACAAGGGATGGCAATAAGATTACGGGACTTATGGGATTAACCATAATGCAAGCAAGCAAGAATTTCAAGAGCAATAGGCTGCTCAGGATTTTCGGAAGACCGAATGGTATTTCGAAGACTTTTGTGAAACACATGATCAACGGGGAATGAGCGGAAACTCGATAAGTGCAAGGAATTATCCATAGGGGTATTTCTGTGGCAAGGAACTACAAGGCAGTGGCACAAGGGATTCTTAAAAGTCGGAGAACAATTCGATGTATTTTGTAATAACAAGAGCAACTGGGAGTAATTGTATGAACGACAAGTGTATGTCGTTATCTGTATGGATATATCGGTAGTAGGGAATTGAAAAGACAGAGGGCACAAGGGTCTCGGGAAGCATCGAAGAGTATCTTCAAAATCTTCTGGTGAAGCAGTCGATCATCTGGGCTCTCCGGCAGGAAGTGGTTACGAGAACCTAGAGTTGGAATTATCAAAATCATTTAACACGAATAGAAGAGAGAGCAGAGTCCCAGAGTAAGGGCCGAGGAGTAAAATATTCTAATACCACCCATTCGGCGTCGTGGGCCCGTAAGCCACACAGCCAAGTTAGTAAAACAGTTTTGGTTTTCTAGACTCAACTTAGACCAAGGAGTTAGAAAGGGGGTTCCTAGGGGCAGTCGGCTCTGATACCAACTTGTGACACCCCCGACTCAATCTTGCACTAATCATACACGCAAATGCACATGATCAGGCCTAAGGACTCACGGGAAGATATCACAACACAACTCTAAAACATAAATAAAGTCATACAAGCTTTATATTACAAGCCAGGGGCCTCGAGGGCTCGAATACATAAGCTCGCATACAAGCGTCAGCGAAAGCATCAGATATCTGAGTACAGATATAAAAGAAAACACAGATAGGCCCTTAAAAGGCGGGGCAAAAGAAAACACTACGATCGAAAGGTGCAAGCCTCCTGCCTGGGACCCTCCAATCCAACTCCTGGTCGTGGGACAGCTCATAGAAGTAACCACCCTCGGGGTAGTAGTAGCGATCATCGGCGAGGGCAGCTGTATCCCGGGGCTCCATCATCTAGTTGCATCAAAAGGGTATGGGGAGAAAAAGAAAGCAAAGCAACCATGAGTACTCATCCGAAGTACTCAGCAAGCAAGGATCTACACTACATATGCAACATTATCAAAGGGCGGCTGTATATGTGGACTGGGTTGCAGAAATGCCAGAATAGAGAGAAGGCCTAGTCCTATCGAAGACTAGCATCTTCAGAGGTCTTGCAGCATTAGAACAGTGTAGATTAGTACCGTATAAAGTAGTAGTATCATTAAGTCTCATCCTCACCCAGAGATCCTTTCTCGACTCCCTGGGAGAAAGCAATCCCAGAGCCAAACAGTCATCAACCTCGTCCTGAGATCCCTTCTCGACTCCCTGCGAGAAGCAATCCCAAAGCCATATTATCCAATTCTAGTTGTATTGATCGGGATACAACTCCGAGTGTCCGTTACCGAGGATCCGACTATGCATAGATTAGTTCTTCCCTGCAGGGGTGCACCAACTTACCCACCATGCTCGCTTAACTCCGTCCGGACAAACTTTCTGGGTCATGCCTGGCCTCGGCCAAACGACACACCGCAACCCTACCTAGAGCTCAACAGAGAGGTCCCCGTCGGTCTACATCCTAAGTGCTCAGAGGTCTTGGGCCATCGCCCTGTGCACTCCGAGTCGTTGCGTGCAGGGGGAAGCCAGGCACCAGGGGGGCGCCGGTCCATCCCTGCCGCAATGCTAAATTGGACGTCTAACAGAGCTTTCGGCTGATGCCACGATGCAGAGTACCCATATTTATTCCCGCGTGATGGTTAGTGCTATTGGGCCAGAGGCCCGCTTGAATCAAATATCCAAATCGTTAGTACCTTGGGGGTGCGGTAACGAGCAGAGACTCACGATCGATGTGACCCCGTCGCCTCGTCTCGAGGACTTGCGGCAAGGGCTAAGAATGCCCGGCCAAGCCTCGTATTCGTCACTCGGGCACCATCCAGGTCAACCCGTCTCCACAACACTCGCCACTTAGGCTCACGCAGGTACCCCTCAGGGTCGACCCGCCTTCCAAGTAACAGTGTAAAGACCAATTATCCGTGTGTCCATAACATCAAGGGGAATCTGAGCTATCACCCTCGTTGGATTCCTACTCGATGTATCCGTCAAGGTGAACTCAGAGGAATCACCCTCGATGGGTTCACACTTGAGGTGTTGTACGACGGCATCGTTATCAAAAGTGGTGAAGGAGGAATCACCCTCGATGACCACGACCAAATAGCTACTCTACAGAGTTAACATCGGGAGTGCTATACGAGGTATCACCCTCGGCACTCGATAGTAATGCTGCAGTGTCGTTACAACTAAGGGGGTGATGTGTGGTGCCGGGGCCTGGCCTTCGATCACGTTGATCGGATCTTCTGATAATCCAGCGGGGCACTCAGGACAAGTGGGGTCACTAATAGGTCTCTAGCCAGCCTATACTAAGCAGTTTAGGATATGCAGGTAATTATCAACAGCAGGTTACAATAAATAGGCTATCCATCAGAATAGGTAAGGCAGTAGCAGCAGTGATTCTATTGCAAGCTTGAGAGAGAAAGAATAGGCGATATCGGTATGTTCAAGGGGGGGTGCTTGCCTGGTTGTTCTGGCAAGAAGGAGGGGTCGTCGGAAGGCTACTCGTCCGGAGCGTAGTCGTACTCAGCTGCAACGGCGTCGGTCTCGGCGTCTATCGAGAGAGAAGGAGGGGGGAAGAAACAGTAAATACTAAGCAAACAAGTGCTACACAATGTATGACATGACAATATGCAGTGCCGGGTATGTCCTAACGTATGGCTGCACATCACCGAGGAAGGGGGAATCCATCCGGGAACGTTTTCCCGGTTCCGGACATTTGTCAGACAGATGGCCGGAGGGGAACGGTTCCATGTTCGGATAGTTAGGGATGTGTGACGGACAAACGGACCGCGTATTTGTATTCATCTCGAAATTCTGAGCAACTTTCATGTATAAAGTTTTTCAATCTGAGCTACGGTTTATTTTATATGATTTTCTAAAGTTTTTATCAATTTCTGGAATTTACTGGAATTATTTTAAATTCGAAATTAAATTGGAAAATGCTACGGGTACTCAGCTCTGTGTACACAGAGTGCACACAGTGGCTGACCAGCGGGCCAGGTTGACCAAGTCAACATCCCAGTTAGCAGTGGCTGACGTGTGGGCCCTCTGTTGAGTCAGCAGGGCACAGTCAGTAGACCTTATCCATTTGAATAGTAAAAGTGGGCCCCACATGTCAGTTTATTAATTTAACTAAATCATTTTCATTTGGCTAATTAACTACGTGGGGCCCAACTGTCAGTCAGTTTCTAAGGTTAGACTAATCAGGGGTTAGGGCTAATTTAAACGGACGGGCCCACACTATAGTGGGTCAACCCACTGGTTAACGCGCGCGCGGGTACGTGCCCGCCGGTGACGATCTACAGGGGCAGCGGCGAGGCCCTAGCGGCCATCTCCGGCGACCATTTGGTCGACCGAGAGGTCCCACGTGACACGGGCGATGCCGCGCATCCATCCACGGTTGTGGCTCAGACGGAGGTGGCCGGGAGTGGCGACAACAGCGACAGCCGAGCAGCGGCTAGCGGCGGCGCCAGCGGCAACTGGCGCTAGAGGGCACGGGGAGGAGGGGAAAAAGGCCGTGAAGGGCCGGAGGCTCACAGGGAGGGCAGCAGAGGGCTCGGGGGAGCCGGTGAGGTCGAGGTAGAGCAGATCGACGCTAATGGCGACGGTGGCCGGGGTGGATGGAGCCGGGGCGATGGCGACGATGCTGAGGGACGGGGCTCAACCTGATAATTGCAGGCGACGAGGACGAGGAAGCTGCTCCTCCTGGGGATGTAGGCTCGGGCGGGAGGGGGGGGGGGGGGGGAAGCGTGGCTGAGTCAGTGGTGACCGGCGGCAACGGCAACGCTCGGGTCCGAGCGGAACAGAGGGGGGAGCGAGGGGAGGAAATGGTGGAGAGCCAGAGGTGGGGGGGGGCGCGGGGGTCCTTAACCTCCCAGCGGCAGGTGCGATGCCGCTGTCGAGCAGGGGAAGGGAGGGTCGGACGCGGCGCGGCGTGTGCGGGCGACAGCGCACGAGGGGGAGGAGCAGTAGGTTGAAGGATATAGGAGGCGGGCCGGGCCGGCACTGTTTGACTAGAGCCCATGCACTCGGGCCCTTTTTTCCTTTTTCTTTCTTTCTTCTCTGCTTTCTCTGTTTTTCTTTTTAGTTGCCGTTTTCCAATTTGTTCAGCCCCAAATAGACTTTTCTAAAATAGGTGAACTAGCCACATAATTATAGTGTAGTTTGATTTACTGTTAGAAATTGGTTTGGAGGCAAATGGATTTTATTTGGATTTTAATTAAATGAAAATGGATTAAATATCTCTGTTTTGTTGCTGTTTGAGTCAATTAATTAATTTAGTGAATGTTGGTTATAATTTTAGAATTGTCTCTAGAATATTTACAATATTATGAACATTTTAGTTTCTGGATTTGAACAACTTTTATTTTCACTTTCAGTTTGAATTTTCATTTGAATTTGAATTTGGAAAGAGATATGCTCCAAATGATGTTGAAGCACTGTTGATCATGATGACATGGCATTATCAAAAAGGGGGATTACTGTGGCTAACCACTGGGGGTGTTACAGCAGGGTGCCGAAAAAGGTCCCTAGATGGGATCTCACGGGTACAGAAGGTTACGGCGGTGGAAAAGTGTTTTCGTGGATGCCTCTGGTGGTTTGGGAATACATGTGAATATATAGATGAAAGAATTAGGCCAGGAGGGCCACGGGGGGCCCACAAGGTAGGGGGCGCGCCCTACCCCCCTGGGCGCATCCTCCACCCTTGTGGCCGCCTCATGGCTCCTCCGACTTCATCTCCAAGTCTCCTGGGTGTCTTCTGGTCCAAGAAAAATCATCGCAAAGATTTTATTCCGCTTGGACTCCGTTTGGTATTCCTTCTCCACGAAGCTAAAAAAAGGAAAAAACAAAAACTGGCACTGGCTCTAGGTTAGTAGGTTAGTCCCAAAAATAATATAAAATAGCATATAAATGCATATAAAACATCCAAAACAGATAATATAATAGCATGGAACAATCAAAAATTATAGATACGTTGGAGACGTATCAACCTACGGGTCCGTAGGCAGTAGCTAGACGGCTTCCTCTCTCTTTTGATTCTCAATACAATGGTCTCTTGGAGATCTATTTGATGTAACCCTTTTTGCGGTGTGTTTGTTGGGATCCGATGAACTTTGAGTTTATGATCAGATCTATTTTATCCATGAAAGTTATTTGAGTTTTGATCTCTTATATGCATGATGGCTTATAGCCTCGTATTTCTTCTTCGAATCTTTGGTTTAGTTAGGCCGACTAGATCGATTTTTCTTGCCATGGGAAGATGTGCTTTGTGATGGGTTCAATCTTACGGTGCTCAATCCCAGTGACATAACGGGACATGACACGTATGTATTGTTGCTATTAAGGATAATAAGATGGGGTCTATTCCTACATGAATAGATCTTGTCTACATCATGTCATTATTCTTATTGCATTACTTCGTTTCTCCATGAACTTAATACACTAGATGCATGCTATATAGCGGTCGATGTGTGGAGTAATAGTAGTAGATGCAGGCAGGAGTCGGTCTACTAATCTTGGACGTGATGCCTATATAATGATCATTGCCTGGATATCGTCATAATTATTTGAAGTTCTATCAATTGCCCAACAGTAATTTGTTTACCCGCCGTATGCTATTTTTCTCGAGAGAAGCCACTAGTGAAATCTACGGCCCCCGGTTCTATTCATTATCATATTTGCTTTCCGACCTATTATTTGCCTCTTTTATTTTCAGATCTATTATTCCAAAAACCCAAAAATACCTTGCTGCATTTTTTGTTATTTATTTTATTTCGCGTTTCCGCGAGATCTATTTATCCAATCTACTACAAATTTATCTATCTTTTACCCGGGAGGGATTGACAACCCCTCTTACGCGTCGGGTTGCAAGTATTTGTTCTTTGTGTGCAGGTACCGTTTACATAGTGTTGCATGGTTCTCCTACTGGTTCGATAACCTTGGTCTCATCACTGAGGGAAATACCTACCGTAGCTGTGCTGCATCATCCCTTCCTCTTCGGGAAAAATACTGACGCGGGCACGAGCCATCATCCAGGGCGGCGCTAATATCGTGCTCCTGTTGGAGATGCTCTTAGGTGATGAAGGACCTCAGTGTTGTGTTGTCTTCGGCAGGGAGTCTGGTACATAGTTCATCTTTGTTTGAATTATTATTTTTCCGCAGTGCTGCCATATGTGTAGTCATTGTAAACATCTTTGTTGCTTTCAAAACTAGGTCTTCACTGGATATTTCTCACCGGGTATGGGGGGAATTCCATCGGTTATAATGTGAGGTACCTTTTCTCCCATCAATGTTACAACGACAAAAATGAAAAATTATTGTACCTGAAATTTCTAGCAAAGATTCACACTGTCAAAAATGTTGATCTAATCTTTTTAAGGAAATCTTGGCATGTTGCCACTCTTACAATTCTCAGCTCTCAGGTGGTTGTACTTATGGTGGACATTTGCTCACAGGTATTTTGAGTTTCGGTGATGGTATAGCTAGGCGAGTCCATCGTGCATTACCAAGGTATCACATGACGAAGTCACGCAGATAGACCGTCAATGTCAAAAGTCAATTTCTTTCCACCAAGAACAACTCTCATCGACTGTCGGTGATGGTCACACTTTCTCTTCTCACCCGCTTTACCAAGATCTCAGAGGAGGTGCATAGGAAGAGCGACCCCCTACGTTAACAGTCGGTACCATTCCTCTCAAAACATCTCTCTCATCTGTCAAAATAGTGGACACTCCATCACTTCTATTAAATTGCTCATCAGCGAGAACTATCAGACTTGAAGTGAAGACACATGCCGAATACGCAAAACCCACTACAAAATTTAATAGACTAAGTGAAGAGCTACTACAATATTAAAACTACTACAAAAATTACCACATATAATTAACACTACTACGAACTAGACTAATTAACACTACTACATAAACTAGTACATCTAATTAACACTACAACACCTAATTAACACTACCACATCTAATTGACACTAAGTCAAAAAACTAATAAAAAATAACAAACAAAAATGAGCTCACCGTGCACTACAAAAAAAACCACTTCCGTGATGATACGTGTTTGTCACAGTAGGTCACGTTTTCTCTCATGCATGTACATCCATGACGATTTTATGACAGAATCAAGATAGTCATACATGTGCTGTCATAGAAGTGTTCCATGACAATACCAAAATTATCATCACGGAAGTGTCCACTTCCATGGCGATAAATGGCGCGTCATGGAAGTGCTTTCGTCAAAGGTAACCGACACGTGGCATCCACTGTAACGGGTCGCCGTTAAGCTATTGGGTTTTGGTTTGGCTAATATCGTCAAAGGTAACCGACACGTGGCATCCGATAACCCGTTAACAGCCCGGACCAATGGGGATTTTCCATGTGTAAAATTCTCAATGGCCAGAGGAACCACGTGTCGGCTCAGCGTTGGGACAGATGTCATCCACACATTGGACGGGAGGCGCCTATGATACGTCAACACGTGGCACGGACCAACAGAGGCCCATTCAGGTGAAAAGGCCAGCCCGTTTGACTTGGTCAAAAGGTAGCGGGCTGGCCCACGGAAAGCCTGTTAAGGGCCTGTTCGCATATAGCCCATTTACAGCCCGCTAACTCACGACCCGTTATGGCCTATCCGAATTGGCCCAGTAGCGTCATCTGGGCTGTCCAATATGATTCCAGCCCGTTGTAACTTCCGGCCCATGTATGGCCCATGACGTCTTTCAGCCCATACGAGGCCCTTTGTAACTCTGGGCCCATTAAAGGCCCGTGGTGAAACTGGCCCATAATGAACAGTGTATCGCTTTACACCCATTAGCGGGCCATTATTCCGTTGGGCCGTTTCCAGTTCGTGATACCTTTCGGCCTTCTAAGGGCCCATTTATTCTTGGGCTCATTTCCAGCATTCGGTTACTTGCAGTCCGTTACTAGCCTGTTCCGCTTATGGGCCAAATTCAGCCCGTGGTTACAATCGGCCCGTTTTTGGCTCGTTAACCCGTTGGGCTGTTTTCATAGCATCATCAAATACGGCCCATTAACGACCTGTGATGCCTGTCGATGGAATTAAGCATGTTATACATTTCGGCCTATTAACGACCCATTATGGTCGGGCCATAAACACACGATTTCCACTCTAGCCCGTTTATGGCCCATTTTGCGGACCGTTATTGGTCCACGAATAGTACGTCCCATGTTTAACCAATCGATCATACGGCCTGTAGAAGGCCCATTGATTATACGGCCCGTCGAGGGCCCATGAATCCTACGGCCCATAGGAGGCCCATGGTCACTACAGCAGGTAGCAGGACCATGGTTATAATGGTCCGTATATTGCCCATGGTTATTATGGCCTAGTTATAAAAATAGGTTATTGTGGCCACTAGAAAAACGCGGAAAAAGAACTGCAGTGACTACAAGCAAACAACAAAACAAGACAATAAGGAAATAAATAAGCAAGCAACTAACGCTAGGCTATTACGGCTATTACACATATTACATCCACTGGGCATCAAAGTTCGCTACCAGTGCAAATATAGGGAACAAAGCAGCATATCACATAGACTGGTTGTCAAAGTTGGTGACCAGTGCAAATAAACACCACAGCAAAATAAGTCCAGAACTGAAACCACTTCAGAAGAGCTCAAGAAATAATATCCTGGGTGCCCAGCATGCTGGCAAGATGCTTAGCAAGCTTATTAACTTTCTCTTGTTTGGCGCTTAAATCCTCCAGCACTTGCTGTTGCACCAGAAAGTATGCGTCTGAATTCTGCAGGGACTTCCTCAGTCCTTCGGCTTCGTGTCACAGCACATCTGATCGATGTATTTCAACTTGAAGTTGAGACTCAAGAAGACGAACTGATTCAGGCAGCAAGTTCAAAGAGCTTGTGCCAGCAGTAGTGGCCAGTAACTCGAACACTACATCAAGACAGGACTTTGGGGTTGTCGCATTGTCGTCAAGATAGTTTTTATCAGCTTTCTTGGAGACCAACAGGGATGTCTCACTATCTTGAACCTTATCTGCATTACTTCCTTTAGCATTGCATAACGGGGTACTCTTCTCCAATATTTTGTCCGCATTCTAAAAGAGAAACAAGCAGACACATCATAGGTTTACCATGTTGTATATGAAACTCATTTTGGTAAATCAGTTCAGTAGTAAAGTGGACAGGATAATAGCATGGAACAAACATATATCTATGTACCATGGTCACTGTATGGTCTATATCATTCTAGTTTTTGTTGCCAAATCAATATAGAGACACAGTTCAAATAATATATGTTTAGGACAAAGCAGCATAGACAGAATATAAGTGTGGGAAACTACACGACAATAACAACACTTGTAATGTGCATGACATGAGAACATAACTTTTTATTCAATTGAAACTAAAATCAACATAGAGCAAGTTACAACATCAAACCAGTTAAAGAAACAACTTTAAAACATACATGTTGCACCATTGGAGTTTCAATTCCATCCTTCAAATTTGAAAATAGCTGGTATGAGTAAATACAGTGATGCAAGAGCAAAGGAGTATGAACCATAGCTACAGAACCTGACCTGAGAACAATTCTTCTTCTGCTTTAAGCGTTGAGTTGGGGTTCGAAGTGGTGGTCCTCGTGCTTTGGGCACTGCAGTTGCCTTACTAACTGCTCGTGTTTGGGTGCTCTGTGGTGGAGACAGTGCTGTGTCAACTGGAACTGGGTTACTATCTACTGGGGTTGGGGTTAGAAGGGGTGTAGCTGGTTCTCTGTCGAACTGGGTAGAGGTGGACGACGGCGCAACAGGAGAGGGACAAACCACACAAGGTTTTCTTTGACAACTATCTGTAAGAGAAGTAATTCTGTAAGGGCTCGTTTGAATTGGAGGATTCTAACAATGCAGGGATAGGAAATACACAGTAATAGGATAGGAATGCATGTGCAAAACAGAGAATTTAAAATCACAGGATTTCTGTCAATCTGGGTGTTTGGTTCACAGGAATTGGAAGGTCACAGGAATGCAAAGAAGCATGGTCAAATTAAGTCAAACCACAAGAAAATGTACAGTTATAATGCTATTATGCTACTATCACTTAGTCTTGTTCTTCATGAATAGGAATTTGAAAAGGAGGGCCAAGTGGATATTAAAATTCCTACGGTTTTTCTTTGAAAGAGACACTAAAGGAACAAATCCTATAGTTTTCCTTTGCTCCATTCCTTTGAACCAAATGCATTAATAGTAGTACCATAGGAAACTTTCCAATTCCTATGTTTTTCCTTCACTTTTTCTTTCAACCACTGGCAATTCTAGTAAGCAGGCTTGAACAGGCAAAAGCCTACACTCCAAAAATGTATTTGTGCTACTTGTACTACTTTGGACCCAGGCCACTGCCCTACTAACTCAACTCCCAAGCCCATCTACACATGCACAGCTCAAACGCGCAGAAATAAATAATGATGGCTTTCGAGAGAGTCCATCACAGATAGTTAAGTTGCTTGGTACCTCACTGCTTGTTATATAGGAGAAACTAATCGTACTTCATGTTACTACGTGTGCTCAATGGACAATATATATATATAACATTTAAAGTAAAAAAGCGATGCAGCAAGTGTACAACCTCTTTGGCGAAGCCATGTCGATCTCAGCATCATTGGGTTGGTCGCTGAGGATGCTGCGGCTAATGTGGCAGTCGGAGGAGGGGAAGAAGATCTTAGGCGCCTGGAGATGGAGCCAAGGGTACTGCTCCGCTGTTATAGAGGGTTTCGTCATTGGAGCAGCTCCGGTGAGGTGTACGACGGCGAGGCTGAAGCAGGACAAGAGAGACAACGTTAACCTGAAGTGGTATTCTAATAGCATCTCCAATAGATGATGTAAAATACATAACCAAAAAGTGCTATATGTAAAATACATCAGTCGCTCATCTCTGAACTTAACTGTCGAAACTGAATTTAACTGTCGAAACTGAATTTTACTGTCGAAACTGAATTTTGCTGTCGAAACTGAATTTTACTGTCGAAACTGAACGCACTAGCAGCAAAAAAGCAGTGCACTAATAGTTTTGGCCGCTTGAGCACTAGTGGCAGAGTAGCAGTGATCTAAATCGGTAGCCGCTCCAGCAGGGACCGTACTACCAGAGAGCAGCCGGGGCAGAGCAGCAGTGCGTGCGAGAGCCGGGGCAGCTGGTCATGTAGCAACATCTCGGGTAGCAGCAGCAGGAGCTCGAGCGAGAGCCGGAGCTGCTGCTCATGCAGCAGCAGTGCAAGCAAGAGTAGACCAGTAGTGCAAGCAAGAGCCAGAGCAGACTAGGCAGGGGACCGAGAGCAAGAGCAAGAGCTGCAGCGCGAGCAAGAGCCAGCGCAGACCAGGCAGGGGACCGAGAGCAAGGGCAGAGCAGCAGCGCGAGCGAGAGCCGAAGTAGCAGTAGCGGGGGCAGCGAGAGCCGGAGCAGCAGTAGCAGCTCCGACTAATGTGGACGTCGCCACCGAGGGAGTGATGCCGTGGAGGAAGTGGCCGGCGACACCGCCATAGATGGAGCCGCGCCATGGCGGCTCGGTACCAAGCGTCGGCAGCACTGTGAGATCGAATCAAGAAGAAAATGCAGCGATTAGTGTAGAACCTCTTTGGTGGCGCCGATTAGGCCTCAGCTTCATCTGAGGAATCGGTGATGGTGCTGCTCTTCTGGTGGTGCAGGTGAAGACGGTTCTGTGGGAATGGAGGTGGCGCGAAAGATGAGGCGAACGTCGGGGCAGCTGCTTGGAGGTGGAGGACGGGGTGGCTGAACCGGCGGGACGACGAGATCGACGATGGATCCTCATCCGGTGTGGTGGATGAGGGACGTCGAGCTATTGCGGTGGATGATGTCGTCGGGGAAGAGGCTCCGGCTGGGTGGCAGACGGAGGAGGGTGTGGGGCTTCGCGGGTTTTCGCGGCCTCGATGTACGAATGTGGGGGGGATGGGAGGGGGGAACCATGTCTTAGGGACGCGCTTGTCCGAAATGTGGGTTAAATTATGAAAGTAGCCCCACCGATTTGAACTAGGTGGTTCTTTTGGTTCAGGGGTATCACAGGAATTTCGCGTGTCAGGATTTCGCAGGAGATGGCAGTTTTCGTGCGCATTGTAATTTTGGGATAGCAAGGCGTGGGTTGAGTTGGAGGGAATTTTAGGAGCACAACGAGACAAAGAGATATCTTAAAATTTCGGGATAACAAAGCGTGGGTTGAAATTTCTGGAAAAGCCTAACGTATACTGTACCAAATCAATTCGCACTTCCCTCGATGAAAAAACCAAAAAGAAATAAATTCGCACCACACAAGAGAGTCTAGTCCCGTTTTACTGTATGAGTTACTACAAATGCCATTCAAAACTTTGAATCCATGTTATGTTCAATTAAAATATTTCGCTACGTGTATAATGCATGCAACCTGCTACTCAAATGAACATTTTAGTGCGTTTCAAACGTATATACTACCGCTTCAATATGAACTAAATTTGAATTTGTTTCTCTATTTGAATAAGATCTACAATCATGATTGTTGTCAAGTTAAACCATTTGAATTCGTTTCTCTATTTTAATAAGATCTACAATCATCATTATTATCAAGTTAAACCGTCGTTTGTATATTATCTTCACAGCACACCACATGATTACTGTCGAGTTAGATATGAACTATGTGTACTATACGAACTCGAACTCGGTTTTTAATCCACTTTATGTTGATTTCAAATCACAGTACATTTCAAGCTCTAGCTAGATCTTCATAATCTAAACCATGTATTATATGTATAATGTGTTTATCACATAATGTATGGTGCCCCGCCCCCTATGCCTACAAGTATTTAGCTGTGAGTTGCAAACGCCACACATTATCACAAATTCAAATAAAATGAGAGATTGTTCGATATATAGTATGGTTTAGATTGTTCGATATTTAGTTGTGAGCTGCAAATGCCACACATTATCACAAATTCAAATAAAATGTGAGATTGTTCGATATATAGTATGGTTTAGATTGTTCGATATTTAGTTGTGAGCTGCAAACGCCTGATGGCTCGTGTCCGCGTCAGTTTGTTCCCCAAAGAGGAAGGGATGATGCAGCATAGCTACGGTAGGTATTTCCCTCAGTGATGAGACCAAGGTTATCAAACCAGTAGGAGAACCACGTAACACTATGTAAACGGTACCTGCACACAAAGAACAAATACTTGCAACCCGACGCGTAAGAGGGGTTGTCAATCCCTCCCGGGTAAAAGATAGATAAATTTGTAGTAGATTGGATAAATAGATCTCACGGAAACACGAAATAAAATAAATAACAAAAAATTGCAGCAAGGTATTTTTGGGTTTTTGGAATAATAGATATGAAAATAAAAGAGGCAAATAATAGATCGGAAAGCAAATATGATAAAGAATAGACCCGGGGGCCGTAGATTTCACTAGTGGCTTCTCTCGAGAAAAATAGCACATGGCGGGTAAACAAATTACTGTTGGGCAATTGATAGAACTTCAAATAATTATGACGATATCCAGGCAATGATCATTATATAGGCATCACGTCCAAGATTAGTAGACCGACTCCTGCCTGCATCTACTACTATTACTCCACACATCGACTGCTATCCAGCATGCATCTAGTGTATTAAGTTCATGGAGAAACGGAGTAATGCAATAATAACAATGACATGATATAGACAAGATCTATTCATGTAGGAATAGACCCCATCTTGTTATCCTTAATAGCAATGATACATACGTGTCATGTCCCGTTATGTCACTGGGATTGAGCACCGTAAGATCGAACCCATCACAAAGCACCTCTTCCCATGGCAAAAAAAATTTGATCTAGTTGGCCTAACTAAACCAAAGATTCAAAGAAGAAATACGAGGCTATAAGCAGTCATGCATATAAGAGATCAAAACTCAAATAACTTTCATGGATAAAATAGATCTGATCATAAACTCAAAGTTCATCGGATCCCAACAAACACACCGCAAAAAAGAGTTACATCAAATAGATCTCTGAGAGACCATTGTATTGAGAATCAAAAGAGAGAGAGGAAGCCATCTAGCTACTAACTACGGACCCATAGGTCTACAATGAACTACTCACGCATCATCGGAGAGGCACCAATGAGGATGATGAACCCCTCCGTGATGGTGTCTAGATTGGATCTGGTGGTTCTGGAACTTGCGGCGACTGGAATTGTGTTTCATCGACTCCCCTAGGGTTTTTGGATTTTCGGGGTATTTATAGAGCAAAGAGGTGGTGCGGGAGGCCACCGAGGTGGGCCCAACCCACTAGGGCACGCCTGGGTCCCCAGGCGCACCCAGGTGGGTTGTGCCCCCCTCGGGGCACCCCTCTGGTACTTCTTCGGCCCAAGTTGTTCCTTCTGGTCCTTAAAAAGCTCCAAAAAGTTTCGCTGCATTTGGACTCCGTTTGGTATTGATTTTCTGCGAAGTAAAAAACAAGCAAAAAACAGCAACTGGCACTGGGCAGTATGTCAATAGGTTAGTCCCAAAAAATGATATAAAGTTGCTATAAAATGATTGTAAAAAATCCAAGAATGATAATATAACAGCATGGAACAAGCAAAAATTATAGATATGTTGGAGACGTATCAGCATCCCCAAGCAGAATTCCTACTCGTCCTCGAGTAGGTAAATGATAAAAAATAGAATTTTTGATGTGGAATGCTGCCTAACATGTTCATCACATATTCTTTTCTTTTCTAGCATGGACATTTGGACTTTTATATGATTCAAAGCAATAGTCTAGTTTTGACATGAAGATTGCAATACTCAAGCATATCAACAAGCAACCAAGTCTTTCAAAATATCTACACTAAAGCAAGTTATCCCTAGCCCATTATGCTCAATCATTGATCCATTCATGAAACACAATCGCATATTAGCTATACCCAATGCTCAAGTACGATCATAGTGCCCCTTAGTTGGTGCTTTATAAGAGAAGATGGAGACTCAAATAAAAATAAAAATTGCATAAAGTAAATAGAAAGGCCCTTCGCATAGGGAAGTAGGGATTTGTAGAGGTGCCAGAGCTCAAAGCGAAAAAGATAGAGATAAAACATTTTGGGTGGCATGCTTTTCCTGTCAACGAAAACGATCGAGTAGTTCCCAATACTTTCCATTCTAGATATATCATAGGCGGTTCCCAAACAGAAAATAAAGTTTATTCCTTTTTCCACCATACTTTCACATTCCACGGCTAGCCGTATCCATGGGTGCCGTCCATACCAACACTTTCCAAGGAATTTATTATTTGACAACATAAAGTAAATTCATTTTTCATTTCGGGACTGGGCATCCCTAATACCTTTGCCATACTCTCGTGCAATAACAAGTTAATAAACACTCATCTTGAGAATAACACATCTAGCATAGAAAAATATCAGCCACCCCCTATCGTTTCATGAGCGGTACGAGCACACAAAAAGGAAAACTATTTTGAAAAATAGAGATGGCACATACAAATTTGCTTAGAACGGCACGGAAATAACGCATATAGGTAGGTATAGTGGACTCATATGGCAAAACTGGGTTTAAGGATTTTGGATGCACAAGTAGTAATCCTACTTAGTACAAGTGAAGGCTAGCAAAAAGATTGAGAAGCATCCAACCAAAAGACCAAAAATGTCATAAACGAGCATTAAGCATAACTAACACTGAATAATGCACCACAAGTAGGATATAATTTCATTGCATAACTATTGACTTTTGTGCTTGCATAGGGAATCACAAACCTTAACACCAATATTCTTACTATATCATAATTACTCATCAACATGACTCACATATTATATCATCATATCGCAAAACTATTACAAATAATCAAGTTTATTTTGCCTAATGATCTTCATGAAAGTTTTTATTATATCCCTCTTGAATATCTATCACTTTGGGACTAATTTCATATGTTGCTTTTGATAGCTCAAACAAATCTAAGTGAAGAACATGAGCATAAAATTTTCTTCTCTCAAAATAATATAAGTGAAGCACGAGAGAATTTCTTCAAAATTACTAACTCTCAAATAAATCTAAGTGAATCATGAGAGCATTTCTTCAAAAATATTAAAGCACACCATGCTAAAAAAGATATAAGTGAAGCACTAGAGCAATTCCATAGCTCAAAAAATTTAAGTGAAGCACATAGAGCAATTCTAATAAATCATAGCATAATTTTGGCTCTCTCAAATAGATGTGTCAAACAAGGATAGATGACACAAACTAAAAAGTAAAACAAGCGAAGACTCATATAACACAAGACGCTCCAAGCAAAACTCATGATATGTGATGAATAAAAATATTGCTCCAAGTAAAATACCGATGGTCGTTAGAAGAAAGAGGGGATGCCACTCGGGGGCATCCCCAAGCTTAGTTACTTGTTTCTCTTTGGATAATAGCTTGGGGTGACATGGGGCATCCCCAATCTTAGGCTCTTCTTACTCCTTATTCCTTCATCCATCGTGATCTCACCCAAAACTTGAAAACATCAATCACACAAAACTTAACAAAACCTTCGTGAGATCCGTTAGTATAAGAAAACCAATCTTTACTTTAAGTACTGTAGAAAACCCATTCAAATTTTGTTATTGCATTATATCTACTGTATTCTAACTTTCCCATGGCTTATACCCCCCGATACAAACCATAGATTTATCAAAATAAGCACACAATGCAAAGAAAACAGAATCTGTCAAAAACAGAACAATATGTAAAGATGCAAATTGTTCTCATACTTGTGTAACTCCAAAAATTCTGAAAATATAGGACAACATAGGAAATTTGTATGTAAATCTTGTGTAAAAAATTAAGAATTTTTCGTTGCCTCTGTCATTTTATAAAATTATTTTACTGGACGCAAAAGTTTCTGTTTTCCAACAAGATCAAATCAACTATCACCAAAGCTATCCCAAAGGCTTTACTTGGCACAAACACTAATTAAAACGTAAAAAACACAATCATAACAGAGGCATAATTGTGCAAACACTCAAGAACAGAAAAAAAAGGCAAAAATAAATTTTATTCATTGGGTTGCCTCCCAACAAGCGCTATCGTTTTATGCCCCTAGCTAGGCCTAATATTTCAATGATGCTTACAAGAAAGATAATAAAACAAAGAGAGAATCATGTAGCATGTGACAAACAAATTTACGTCTAACATACTTCCTATGAATAGGATGTTTATAGGTAAACAAATTGTCAAGACAAGACATATCTAACATATGCATGGAAGAAGAAAGAAACAATAGCAATCTCAACATGAAGAGAGGTAATTTAGTAACATGAAGATTTCTATAACCATATTTCTCTCTCTCAAAATAATTGCATGTAGGATCATAATCAAATTCAACAATATAGCTATCATATAAAATTTCTCTTCATGATCCACATGCATAAGTTTTATAATCTTCCAAGATAGTGGGATTCACATCAACTAAAGTCATGACCTCTTCAAACCCACTTTCAATACTATTGCAAACATTATTATCAATAGCATATTCATCATAAGGCATAAACAAATTTTCAAGATCATAAGAAGAATCACCCCAATCATGATCATTGCAATAAGTTGTGAACATATCAAAATTAGCATCCCCAAGCTTGGGGTTTTGCATATTATTAGCACAATCGACATTAATAGAATTTATAGTAAAATCATTGCAATCATGCTTTTCATTCAAGAAGATATCATGAATCACTTCATAAATTTCTTCATCACAATTTTCAGATTCACGAATCTCAAGCAAAACTTCATAAAGATAATCTAGTGCACTCAGCTCACTAGCAATTGGTTCATCATAATTAGATATTTTGAAAAGATTAGCAAGTGGATTAGGATCCATATCAATTGATCTTTAGCAAGCAAAGATGCAAGCAAATAGAAGACACATGGCAACACAAACAAAGATAGCAAACAAAAGATCAAACGAGAAAAAGTGAATGAAAAAGATGGCGAATAAAACGGCAATTTTTTGTGAAGTGGGGGAGATGAAAATGAGAGGCAAATGGCAAATAATGTAAATTGCATGGAGATGAGATTTGTGATTAGGAACCTGATAGATGTTGATGATGTCTCCCCGGCAACGGCGCCAGAAATCCTTTCTTGATGGCTCGTGTCCGTGTCAGTTTTTTCCCCGAAGAGGAAGGGATGACGCAGCACAGCTACGGTAGGTATTTCCCTCAGTGATGAGACCAAGGTTATCGAACCAGTAGGAGAACCACACAACACTATGTAAACGGTACCTGCACACAAAGAACAAATACTTGCAACCCGACGCATAAGAGGGGTTGTCAATCCCTCCCGGGTAAAAGATAGATAAATTTGTAGTAGATTGGATAAATAGATCTCGTGGAAACGCGAAATAAAATAAATAACAAAAATTGCAGCAACGTATTTTTGGGTTTTGGAATAATAGATCTAAAAATAAAAGAGGCAAATAATAGATCGGAAAGCAAATATGATAAAGAATAGACCCGGGGGCCGTAGATTTCACTAGTGGCTTCTCTCGAGAGAAATAGCATACGGCGGGTAAACAAATTAATGTTGGGTAATTTATAGAACTTCAAATAATTATGACGATATCCAGGCAATGATCATTATATAGGCATAACGTCCAAGATTAGTAGACCGGCTCCTGCCTGCATCTACTACTATTACTCCACACATCGACTGCTATCCAGCATGCATCTAGTGTATTAAGTTCATGGAGAAACGGAGTAATGCAATAAGAATGATGACATGATGTAGACAAGATCTATTCATGTAGGAATAGACCCCATCTTGTTATCCTTAATAGCAATGATACATACGTGTCATGTCCCCTTCTGTCACTAGGATTGAGCACCGTAAGATCGAACCCATCACAAAGCACCTCTTCCCATGGCAAGAAAAATTGATCTAGTTGGCCTAACTAAACCAAAGATTCGAAGAAGAAATACGAGGCTATAAGCAATCATGCATATAAGAGATCAAAACTCAAATAACTTTCATGGATAAAATAGATCTGATCATAAACTCAAAGTTCATCGGATCCCAACAAACACACCACAAAAAAGAGTTACATCAAATAGATCTCCGAGAGACCATTGTATTGATAATCAAAAGAGAGAGAGCAAGCCATCTAGCTACTAACTACGGACCCGTAGGTCTACAATGAACTACTCACGCATCATCGGAGAGACACCAATGAGGATGATGAACCCCTCCATGATGGTGTCTGGATTGGATCTAGTGCTTCTGAAACTTGTGGCGACTGGAATTGTGTTTCGTCGACTCCCCTAGGGTTTTTGGATTTTCGGGGTATTTATAGAGCAAAGAGGCGGTGCGGGAGGCCACCGAGGTGGGCACAACCCACCGGGGCGCGCCTGGGCCCCCAGGCGTGCCCAGGTGGGTTGTGCCCCCCTCGGAGCACCCCTCTGGTACTTTTTCGGCCCAAGTTGTTCCTTCTGGTCCATAAAAAATCTCCAAAAAGTTTCGCTGCGTTTGGACTCCGTTTGGTATTGATTTTCTGCGAAGTAAAAAACAGGCAACTGGCACTGGGCACTATGTCAATAGGTTAGTCCCAAAAAATGATATAAAGTTGCTATAAAATGATTGTAAAACATCCAAGAATGATAATATAACAGCATGGAACAAGCAAAAATTATAGATACGTTGGAGACGTATCAACGCCACACATTATCACAAATTCAAATAAAGTGTAAGATTGTTCGATATATAGTATGGTTTAGATCGTTCGATATTTAGCTGTATGTTGCAAACGCCATGCATTATCACATTATAGTATAACATGTCCAAAACCACACCATGCGTATCACCGCTATATTCATGCATGCATAGGTTTATAACACTATGATCTCTTATTGAAATATATGAATCCACTTTCATATCGAATTATGATCTTTGTTAGTCTCTTACACCCACACAATCCTCTAACCTTTGTAGCTAGCACTAACTTTCTCTCGTGCATGCACACGCCCTCCTCGCCCTCCCCCTCCTCAGCATTCTATCCATCGCGCACATTCATTTTTTCTTTAGGTCGTTCTCCCACGGTCTCCATAACTCCTTCTTTCTGACACACACCAATCGATAAACCTCTCTAGCGATGTCTGCCTACCATATACACACACTTTCCATCTCCTCCTTTCTCTGTCCATGCCTCGTGTCTCTCATACGGTCCCACACGCGTGTAAACTCTCGCCCCTCTTTTCATCGATCTCACAATCGCACACTCCTCCCCCTATCTAGTAGGCCTCTCGCACCACCTCCTAGCTCCATCCCTCTCTCTCTATCCGTCTCTCTAGGCCTTATTTGCCTCTAACAAATGGATGTACACCGACCGATCTCCCACTATACATATAGCTAGCTAGGTCATTTATAACTCGTTTTCCCCACGCGCCGATCGATCTACCTCATTAGTTATGTCTCTCCCTTTCGCCGACACACAACAATTGATCTACCGATCTAGTTAGGTCTGCTTACCAAACACATGGTGCCCCTTCATCATCCATGCATGCCTCCCGACACATCTATCGCGCACACATAAACACATCCCCACTCTTCTTGATATTGCAGTTGTACCCTCAGTTTATCTTGTAGGCCTCTCCCACCATCTCCAAGAAGCAACTCCACCACCCCGCCGGCACTTTACCTCTCTCTCTCTCTCTCTCTCTCTCTGTCCCAACCTATTTCCCGTCCTTCACTTATGTATGGATGTCGATCGATCTCCCTCAAGACATAGCTAGGTCTCTCCTTCTCAACACATATACGAGTCGATCTACCTCTCTAGTTAGGCCCCCCACACACACCGATACATCGAGCGCTCTAGTCATGTCTCCCTGCCACACACAAACTTGCCCTCTGCCCTCTGGCGTTCCGTTAGGTCAGTCGCCCTATATCTTTGACGTGCACACACACAATTTTGATGGCTCTCTTCATCGATCTCGCACCCACACACTTGATCCTCTCTTTGACTCTATCGATATCTATGACCCCTCCCTCTCTTCTTGTGGATCGCCCCCTCTATACATGATATAGATAGGCCTCTATTTTACACACATTGCACGTGTCACATTTTTGTTTGAGATATCATCGACGCATATCCTCTAACCTTTGTAGCTAGCACTAACTTTCTCTCGTGCATGCACACGCCCTCCTCGCCCTCCCCCTCCCTCAGTATTCTATCCATCGCGCACATTCATTTTTTTTCTTTAGGTCATTCTCCCACGGTCTCCATAACTCCTTCTTTCCGACACACACCGATTGATAAACCTCTCTAGCGATGTCTGCCTACCACATACACACACACACACACACATTTCATCTCCTCCTTTCTCTATCCATGCATGCCTCGTGTCTCTCATACGGTCCCACACACGTGTAAACTCTCGCCCCTCTTTTCATCGATCTCACAATGGCACACTCCTCCCCCCTATCTAGTAGGCCTCTCGCACCACCTCCTAGCTCCATCCCTCTCTCTCTCTATCCGTCTCTCTGGGCCTTATTTGCCTCTAACAAATGGATTTACACCGACCGATCTCCCACTATACATATAGCTAGCTAGATCGTTTATAACTCATTTTCCCCACGCGCCGATCGATCTACCTCATTAGTTATGTCTCTCCCTTCCTCCGACACACAACAATTGATCTACCGATCTAGTTAGGTCTGCTTACCAAACACATGGTCCCCCTTCATCATCCATGCATGCCTCCCGACACACCTATCACGCACACGCACACATAGAAACACATCCCCTCTCTTCTTGATATTGCAGTTGTACCCTCAGTTTGTCTAGTAGGCCTCTCCCACCATCTCTGAGAAGCAACTCCACCACCCCTCCGACACTCTACCTGTGTGTGTGTGTGTGTGTGTCCCAACCTATTTCCCATCCTTCACTTATGTATGGATGTCGACCAATCTCCCTCAAGACATAGCTAGGTCTCTCCTTCTCAACACATATACGAGTCGATCTACCTCTCTAGTTAGGTCTCTGCCTCCCCCCTCCCCCCCACACACACCGATACATCGAGCGCTCTAGTCATGTCTCCCTGCCACACACAAACTTGCCCTCTGCCCTCTGACGTTCCGGTAGGTTAGTCGCCCTATATCTTTGACGTGCACACACACAATTTTGATGGCTCTCTTCATCGATCTCGCACCCACACACTTGATCCTCTCTTCGACTCTATTGATATCTATGACCCCTCCCTCTCTTCTCGTGGATCGCCCCCTCTATATATGATATAGATAGGCCTCTATTTCACACACATTGCATGTGTCACATTTTTGTTTGAGATATCATCGACACATATTCCCACAAATACATTCACGAAATCACCCCCCCCCATAACAAAAAACACTCACGAACACACACGCCATCTCTCTAGGTTTGTATCTCTTACACACACACCCACGTAGGTGGGGGACGTGCACGAAGAGAAGAGGTGCACGCACGACGCACGTACTCTCGTCTCTTTCCCAACCACACCCGCGCAGGTACACGGTGGAGCTCATTTCTGTACGAAAAGGCAGCCCACATGGTAATTTGACATGTGTACTGGTTGTCCACTTGATGGAGGATCGTGTACCACGGGTGAACAAACAAATTGCGACTTGACGCGTTATTTAAAAAAAGAGGCAAACCATGTGGGGCCTACCTTAGAGGCAAGGCTCTATACACTGGAGATGCTCTGTACTACTTTTGATGTGTCCCGTCAACTTACAGAATGAGGAGAAGCTTGCTTAGTACGCCCTCTCCCCCGCCCATGGGCACGGTGGCTCGCAGAGTTGTAGGACGAGGAGAAGCTTGCTTACTATGCCTACGCCCGCTCCCTCGCCCACGAGCGCGGTGGCTCGCAGGACGAGGAGAAAATTTTACTACTCCCTCCGTTAGACGTATATACTCCTCGTCCCTACCTTGGTTAGAGAGCTTATCATATTGTTTGAAATATTATGTCTTTTAGCAGATTTCAATATGAACTGCTAGTACATACTCCAAACACTGATGTATATAGACGTATTTTAGAGTGTAGATTCACTCATTTTGCTCTGTATGTAGTCCATATTGAAATGGACGTAGTAGTATGCACCCTCCCTCGCCCCTCGCCCACGTGGTGGACATGCAGCAATTCATTCGGTCTCAGATAGCCAGAACCATATACTGTCGTACCATCATTGCTCGACTTCCCGAAGAGGCGAAGAGCCAAGCGCAAGGTTAAGATTTTTGAGATGCCAAGTGTAAGGTTTATAGGAGAATGAGTAGTAGTAGTATTAGTAGTACGTACTGTATGAGGAAGAAGGCAACAAGAATGTATGTTTTGCGTGACAGTCTCTTCTTACAGGACGTGCTAGACCTAGTGGACCTCATTGTTGTTGCAATGGGAGTATCATAGATGGCACGATTCAGAGTGGTGGGCAGCGGGAATAATATTCAGAGCTGCTTAAGAAGTCCCATCGAAAGGAATAGCCATCCTCTACACGTGCTCCTATGTAAAATGAGTAAATGAGACAAAAAGAGAAAGAGACAAAGTAAAAAAAATCACCAGCCTTAGAGCCAGCCCTATTGTATCAGTGAATGATATTTCTACGTCGTGATTGACATGGCTATATTATTAATCATGCTGCAGAGGTAGCAGCGGATTTTTATTTATTTGCGGAGGTAGTAGCGGATGGATATTCAACGAGGAGTGAAATGATGGCTGAGAAAGGTGGGCCTCGTGATTTGACGGCTCATTAGTCATTATTACTGCCTATACTCTTTTCCCATATAATAACCACGTGGTAGAGTAGTTGGCTATACTTTTAATAACCATGCTCGAAGAGAAGAGGTGCACGCACCCACGCACGTAGCACTCTTTGAGTCTTCCCCAACCACACACGTGACACGGTGGAGCTCATTTCTGTACGATGATGCAGCCCACGTGATAATTTGACGCATCTAGCAGTTGTTACTCACTTAATGGAGGGTCAGGAACCACGCATGAACGGTGCCACATTATTTATAAATAAAGTTTTTTTTCTTCAGTGGCACGTACGCAATATAAATAGGTTCATATGGAGAGAAAAAGAAACCGCTCCACTATATACATAGCAAGGAGCCTACACGGTTGCTTGCTGGGGTTGCTCTCTTCACACTCTCTCACACAAAATGACTGTGATCATGTCCGCCGGGGGAAGGGGTGGATGCTTTGTGTAGACATGGTCGCCGTCGCCCATGGCGAAAACCCAATGTCAGCGCATCCCGATCAGGGTCCCCACCGTTCTCTCTCACAAAGCTGGTGTGGTTGCCTTCGTCCCTTGCTCACTGTCGCGACATAGGCAGTTGCCGCCTCCCGCCGCCCTCCTCTAAGCTAGCTACATCCTGACATCCCTCAGGTACAACTTCCTTTACAGCTGGCTTGCACCACTGCCCCAGCTGCCCACATCGCTCCATGTGGATATTTCTCTACTTCTATGCCCCGCACGTACCTCTACTAGCTTCTACTGTATTTATGATGAGTTTATGTCTCATCAACTAGTCCCACTAGTCTTATTCTAATCACGCTTCTTCATTTTCTTTGCCACAGGGATGCTCAGCTCGATTTTAGTGAAACTGCACAAAATGATCTGATGGTCAAAGGGTTGCAAACTTCATTTCTTCGGAAGGTTCAACGTCGCCAGCAAATTAAAGCCTGGTTAGGGTTTAGGGTTCAAGGCCTAGGGACTGCATGGATCATTTTTTTCTTTAGCTGTCTATGTTCCAAAATAAGTGTCAACTTTAGTAGTACAACTTTGTACTAAAGTTGGCATAAAGTTGAGACACTTATTTTGGAACGGAGGGAGTACATATTGGCTATGATCTGTGAATCATTGAGATGCAATAGCATGCATGTTAGTCTCCTTTGTATTTGATGGAATGTTGCAACGGGGCAACCTTGGATGCAAGATACATGAAACAGAAGCTGGAAGCTTCATAACATTGTACAAATTTATCTCGCTGAGAAATTACAGTACGTACTATGTACTAAAGAGTTAGGTGTCGCACGGTGTCCAGAAAATATGGTGATAGTGTGAGGTGGGCCATGTAATCACTGAGTTGCTGTGTTTTCGCTGCTTTCGCATTCCTTTGTTGTAAGAGTGGAGAAAATTGTAAAGAGTGGAGACGCTCTACCTCCTTTCACCGAAATGTGGGACATCCAGCATCCGGTGCACGTGTCATGCACCAAAGTAAAGTGTACAGTGCAACTGAGACTCAGCACGGTCGTACCACCTCAGTAATAATGACCAATGAGCCATCAAATCACATAGATGTTGGGGAACGTAGTATTTCAAAAAAATTCCTACGATCACGCAAGATCTATCTAGGAGATGCATAGCAACGAGCGGGGAGAGTATGTCCACGTACCCTCGTAGACCGAAAGCGGAAGCGTTTATCAACGCGGTTGATGTAGTCGTACGTCTTCACGATCCGACCGATCCTAGCACCGAACGTACGGCACCTCCGTGTTCAGCACACGTTCAGCTCGATGACGTCCCTCGTACTCTTGATCCAGTTGAGGCCGAGGGAGAGCTCCGTCAGCACGACGGCGTGGCGACGGTGATGATGAAGTTACCGGCGCAGGGCTTCGCCTAAGCACTACGACGATATGACCGAGGTGTGTAACTGTGGAGGGGGGCACCGCACACGGCTAAGAGAAACTTTTATGTCCTATTGGGGTGCCCCTGGCCACGTATATAAAGGAGGGGAGGGAAGAGGGGGCCGGCCCAAGGGGGGCGCGCCAGGTGTGGGGAATCCTACTAGGACTCCCCAGTCCAAGTAGGATTCCCCTCCTCTTTCCTATTCCTAGTAGGAGAAGGAGGGAAGGATGAAAAGGGGAGAAGGAACGAGGGGGGCGCCGCCCCCTCCTAGTCCAATTCGGACCAGCCCATGGGGGGGGGGCGCGGCCACCCCTTGAGGCCCTTCTCTCCTTTCCCGTATGGCCCATTAAGGCCCACTACTTCCCCCGGCGAATTCCCGTAACTCTCCGGTACTCCGAAAAATACCCGAATCACTCGGAACCTTTCCGATGTCCGAATATAGCCTTTCAATATATCGATCTTTACCTCTCGACCATTTCGAGACTCCTTGTCATGTCCGTGATCTCATCCGGGACTCCGAACTATCTTCGATCATCAAATCACATAACTCATAATACAAATCGTCATCGAACGTTAAGCGTGCAGACCCTATGGGTTCGAGAACTATGTAGACATGACCGAGACACATCTCCGGTCAATAACCAATAACGGAACCTGGATGCTCATATTGGCTCCTACATATTCTACGAAGATCTTTATCGGTCAAACCGCATAACAACATACGTTGTTCCCTTTGTCATCGGTATGTTACTTGCCCGAGATTCGATCGTCGGTATCATCATACCTAGTTCAATCTCGTTACCAGCAAGTCTCTTTACTCGTTCCGTAATGCATCATCCCGCAACTAACTCATTAGTCACATTGCTTGCAAGGCTTATAGTGATGTGCATTACCGAGAGGGCCCAGAGATACCTCTTCGATACACGGAGTGACAAATCCTAATCTCGATCTATGCCAACTCAACAAACACCATCGAAGACACCTGTAGAGCATCTTTATAATCACCCAGTTACGTTGTGACGTTTGATAGCACACTAAGTGTTCCTCCGGTATTCGGGAGTTGCATAATCTCATAGTCATAGGAACATGTATAAGTCATGAAGAAAGCAATAGCAACAAACTAAACGATCATAGTGCTAAGCTAACGGATGGGTCTTGTTCATCACATCATTCTCTAATGATGTGATCCCGTTCATCAAATGACAACACATGTCTATGGCTAGGAAACTTAACCATCTTTGATTAACGAGCTAGTCAAGTAGAGGCATACTAGGGACATTCTGTTTGTCTATGTATTCACACATGTACTAAGTTTCCGGTTAATACAATACTAGCATGAATAATAAACATTTATCATGATATAAGGAAATATAAATAACAACTTTTATTATTGCCTCTAGTGCATATTTCCTTCAGTCTCCCACTTGCACTAGAGTCAATAATCTAGTTCACATCGCCATGTGATTTAACACCAATAGTTCACATCACCATGTGATTAACACCCATAGTTCACATCACCATGTGACCAACACCCAAAGGGTTTACTAGAGTCAGTAATCTAGTTCACATCGCCATGTGATTAACACCCAAAGAGTACTAAGGTGTGATCATGTTTTGCTTGTGAGAGAGGTTTAGTCAATGGGTCTGCCACATTCAGATCCGTATGTGTTTTGCAAATTTCTATGTCTACAATGCTCTGCACGGAGCTACTCTAGCTAATTGCTCCCACTTTCAATATGTATCCAGATTGAGACTTAGAGTCATCTGGATCAGTGTCAAAGCTTGCATCCACGTAACCCTTTACGACAAACTTTTTGTCACCTCCATAACCGAGAAACATATCCTTATTCCACTAAGGATAATTTTGACCGCTGTCCAGTGATCTACTCCTAGATCACTATTGTACTCCCTTGCCAAACTCAGTGCAGGGTATACAATAGGTCTGGTACATAGCATGGCATAGTTTATAGAACCTATGGCTGAGGCATAGGGAATGACTTTCATTCTCTTTCTATCTTCTGCCGTGGTCGGGCTTTGAGTCTTACTCAACTTCACACCTTGCAACACAGGCAAGAACTCCTTCTTTGACTGTTCCATTTTGAACTACTTCAGAATCTTGTCAAGGTATGTACTCATTGAAAAATCTTATCAAGCGTCTTCATCTATCTATAGATCTTGATGCTCAATATGTAAGCAGCTTCACCGAAGTCTTTCTTTGAAAAACTCCTTTCAAACACTCCTTTATGCTTTCCAAAAAATTCTACATCATTTCTGATCAACAATATGTCATTCACATATACTTATCAGAAAGGTTGTAGTGCTCCCACTCACTTTCTTGTAAATACAGGCTTTATCGTATGTCTGTATAAAACTATATGCTTTGATCAACTCATCAAAGCGTATATTCCAACTCCGAGATGCTTGCACCAGTCCATAGATGGATCGCTGGAGCTTGGACAGTTTGATAGCACCTTTAGGATCGACAAAACCTTCTGGTTGCATCATATACAACTCTTCTTTAAGAAATCCATTAAGGAATGCAGTTTTTTACATCCATTTGCCAGATTTCATAAAATATGGCAATTGCTAATATGATTCGGACAGACTTAATCATCGCTACGAGTGAGAAAATCTCATCGTAGTCAACACCTTGAACTTTGTCGAAAACCTTTTTGCGACAAGTCGAGCTTTGTAGATAGTAACACTACTATCAGTGTCTGTCTTCCTCTTGAAGATCCATTTATTCTCAATGGCTTGCCGATCATCGGGCAAGTCAACCAAAGTCCACACTTTGTTCTCATACATGGATCCCATCTCAGATTTCATGGCCTCAAGCCATTTCGCGGAATCTGGGCTCATCATCGCTTCCTCATAGTTCGTAGGTTCGTCATGGTCTAGTAACATGATTTCTAGATCAGGATTACCGTACCACTCTGGTGCGGATCTTACTCTGGTTGACCTACGAGGTTCGGTAGTAACTTGATCTGAAGTTACATGATCATCATCATTCGCTTCCTCACTAATTGGTGTAGGAGTCACAGGAACTGATTTCTGTGATGAACTAATTTCCAATAAGGGAGCAGGTACAGTTACCTCATCAAGTTCTACTTTCCTCCCACTCACTTCTTTCAAGAGAAACTCCTTCTCTAGAAAGGATCCATTCTTAGCAACGAATGTCTTGCCTTCGGATCTGTGATAGAAAGTGTACCCAATAGTCTCCTTTGGGTATCCTATGAAGATACATTTCTCCGATTTGGGTTCGAGCTTATCAGGTTGAAGCTTTTTCACATAAGCATCGCAGCCCCAAACTTTAAGAAATGACAGCTTAGGTTTCTTGCCAAACCACAGTTCATACGGTGTCGTCTCAACGGATTTAGATGGTGCCGTATTAAACGTGAATGCAGCTGCCTCTAATGCATAACCCCAAAACGATAGTGGTAAATCGGTAAGAGACATCATTGATCGCACCATATCTAATAAAGTACGGTTACGACGTTCGGACACACCATTACGCTGTGGTGTTCCAGGTGGCGTGAGTTGCGAAACTATTCCACATTGTTTTAACTGAAGACCAAACTCGTAATTCAAATATTTGCCTCCGCGATCAGATCGTAGAAACTTTATTTTCTTGTTACGATGATTTTCCACTTCACTCTAAAATTCTTTGAACTTTTCAAATGTTTCAGACTTGTGTTTCATTAAGTAGATATACCCATATCTGCTCAAATCATCTGTGAAGGTCAGAAAATAACGATACCCGCCGCGAGTCTCAATACTCATCGGACCGCATACATCGGCATGTATTATTTTCAATAAGTCCATAGCTCGCTCCATTGTTCCGGAGAACGGAGTTTTAGTCATATTGCCCATGAGGCATGGTTCGCAAGCATCAAATGATTCATAATCAAGTGATTCCAAAAGTCCATTAGTATGGAGTTTCTTCATGTGCTTTACACCAATATGACCCAAACGGCAGTGCCACAAATAAGTTGCACTATCATTATCAACTCTGCATCTTTTGGTTTCAATATTATGAATATGTGTATCACTACGATCGAGATTCAATAAACCATTTATATTGAGTGTATGACCATAGAAGGTTTTATTCATTTAAACAGAACAACAATTATTCTCTGACTTAAATGAATAACTGTATCACAATAAACATGATCCAATCATATTCATGCTCAACGCAAATACCAAATAACATTTATTTAGGTCCAACACTAATCCCGAAGGTAGAGGGAGTGTGCGATGGTGATCTTATCAACCTTGGAATCACTTCCAACACACATCGTCACCTCGTCATTAACTAGTCTCGGTTCATTTTGCAACTCCTGTTTCGAGTTACTAATATTAGCAACTGAACCAGTATCAAATACCCAGGGGCTACTATGAACACTAGTAAAATACACATCAATAACATGTATATCAAATATACCTTTGTTCACTTTGCCATCCTTCTTATCCGCCAAATACTTGGGGAAGTTCCGCTTCCAGTGAGCAGTCCCTTTGCAGTAGAAGCACTCAGTTTCAGGCTTAGGTCCAGACTTGGGCTTCTTCTCGGGAGTAGCAACTTGCTTGCTATTCTTCTTGAAGTTCCCCTTCTTCCCTTTGCCCTTTTTCTTGAAACTAGTGGTCTTGTTAACCATCAACACTTGATGCTCTTTCTTGATTTCTACCTTCGTTGATTTCAGCATCACGAAGAGCTCGAGAATCAATTTTGTCATCCCTTGCATATTATAGTTCATCACGAAGTTCCAGTAACTTGGTGATAGTGACTAGAGAATTCTGTCAATTACTATCTTATCCGGAAGATTAACTCCCACTTGATTCAAGCAACTGTAGTACTTAGACATTCTGAGCACATGCTCACTGGTTGAGCTATTCTCCTCCATCTTGTAGGCGAAGAACTTGTCAGAGGTCTCATACCTCTCGACATGAGCATGAGTCTGAAATACCGATTTTAGCTCTTGGAACATCTCATATGCTCCATGTCGTTCAAAAACGGGTTTGAAGTCCCGGTTCTAAGCCGTAAAGCATGGTGCACTAATCTATCAAGTAGTCATCATACCAAGCTTGTCAAACGTTCATAATGTCTGCATCTGCTCCTGCAATAGTTCTGTCATCTAGCGGTGCATCAAGGACATAATTCTTCTGTGCAGCAATGAGGATAAACCTCAGATCACAGAACTAGTCCGCATCATTGCTACTATCATCTTTCAACTTAGTTTTCTCTAGGAACATATCAAAAATAAAATAGGGGAGCTATACGCGAGCTATTGATCTACAACATAATTTGCAAATACTACCAGGACTAAGTTCATGATAAATTAAAGTTCAATTAATCATATTACTTAAGAACTCCCACTTAGATAGACATCCCTCTAATCATCTAAGTGATCACGTGATCCAAATCAACTAAACCATGTCCGATCATCACGTGAGATGGAGTAGTTTTCAATGGTGAACATCACTATGTTGATCATATCTACTATATGATTCACGTTCGACCTTTCGGTCTCAGTGTTCCGAGGCCATATCTGCATATGCTAGGCTCGTCAAGTTTAACCCGAGTATTCTGCGTGTGCAAAACTGGCTTGCACCCGTTGTATTTGAACGTAGAGCTTATCACACCCGATCATCACGTGGTGTCTCGGCATGACGAACTTTCACAATGGTGCATACTCAGGGAGAACACTTGTACCTTGAAATTTAGTGAGAGATCATCTTATAATGCTACCACCATACTAAGCAAAATAAGATGCATAAAAGGATTAACATCACATGCAATTCAATATGTGACATGATATGGCCATCATCATCTTGTCCTCTTGATCTCCATCATCGAAGCACCATCATGATCTCCATCGTCACCGGCGTGACACCTTGATCTCCATCGTAGCATCGTTGTCGTCTTGCCAACTATTGCTTCTACGACTATCGCTACCGCTTAGTGATAAAGTAAAAAACAATTACATGGCGATTGCATTGCATACAATAAAGCGACAACCATATGGCTCCTGCCGGTTGCCGATAACTCTGTTACAAAACATGATCATCTCATACAACAAATTATATCACATCATGTCTTGACCATATCACATCACAGCAAGCCCTGCAAAAACAAGTTAGACGTTCTCTACTTTGTTGTTGCAATTTTTACGTGGCTGCTACGGGCTGAGCAAGAACCGTTCTTACCTACGCATCAAAACCACAACGATTTTTCGTCAAGTGTGTTGTTTTAACCTTCAACAAGGACCGGGCGTAGTCACACTTGATTCAACTAAAGTTGGAGAAACTGACACCCACTAGCCACCTAGGTGCGAAGCACGTCGGTAGAACCAGTCTCGCGTAAGCGTACGCGTAATGTCGGTCTGAGCCGCTTCATCCAACAATACCGCTGAATCAAAGTATGACATGCTGGTAAGCAGTATGACTATTATCGCCCACAACTCTTTGTGTTCTACTCGTGCATATAACATCTACGCATAGACCTGGCTCTGATGCCACTGTTGGGGAACGTAGTATTTCAAAAATTTCCTACGATCACGCAAGATCTATCTAGGAGATGCATAGCAACGCGGTTGATGTAGTCGTATGTCTTCATGATCCGACCTATCCTAGCACCGAACGTACGGCACCTCCGTGTTCAGCACACGTTCAGCTCGATGACGTCCCTCGTACTCTTGATCCAGTTGAGGCCGAGGGAGAGCTCCGTCAGCACGACGGCGTGGCGACGGTGATGATGAAGTTACCGGCGCAGGGCTTCGCCTAAGCACTACGACGATATGACCGAGGTGTGTAACTGTGGAGGGGGGCACCGCACACGGCTAAGAGAAACTTTTATGTCCTATTGGGGTGCCCCCTGGCCACGTATATAAAGGAGGGGGGGGGAAGAGGTGGCCGGCCCAAGGGGGGCGCGCCAGGTGTGGGGAATCCTACTAGGACTCCCCAGTCCAAGTAGGATTCCCCTCCTCTTTCCTATTCCTAGTAGGAGAAGGAGGGAAGGATGAAAAGGGGAGAAGGAAGGAGGGGGGCGCCGCCCCCTCCTAGTCCAATTCGGACCAGCCCATGGGGGGGGGGGGCGGCCACCCCTTGAGGCCCTTCTCTCCTTTCCCGTATGGCCCATTAAGGCCCACTACTTCCCCCGACGAATTCCCGTAACTCTCTGGTACTCCGAAAAATACCCGAATCACTCGGAACCTTTACGATGTCCGAATATAGCCTTCCAGTATATCGATCTTTACCTCTCGACCATTTCGAGACTCCTCGTCATGTCCGTGATCTCATCCGGGACTCTGAACTATCTTCGGTCATCAAATCACATAACTCATAATACAAATCGTCATCGAACGTTAAGCGTGCGGACCCTACGGGTTCGAGAACTATGTAGACATGACCGAGACACATCTCCGGTCAATAACCAATAGCAGAACCTGGATGCTCATATTGGCTCCTACATATTCTACGAAGATCTTTATCGGTCAAACCGCATAACAACATACGTTGTTCCCTTTGTCATCGGTATGTTACTTGCCCAAGATTCGATCGTCGGTATCATCATACCTAGTTCAATCTCATTACCGGCAAGTCTCTTTACTCATTCTGTAATGCATCATCTCACAACTAACTCATTAGTCACATTGCTTGCAAGGCTTATAGTGATGTGCATTACCGAGAGGGCCCAGAGATACATCTCCGATACACGGAGTGACAAATCCTAATCTCGATCTATGCCAACTCAACAAACACCATCGGAGACACCTGTAGAGCATCTTTATAATCACCCAGTTACGTTGTGACGTTTGATAGCACTCTAAGTGTTCCTCCGGTATTCGGGAGTTGCATAATCTCATAGTCATAGGAACATGTATAAGTCATGAAGAAAGCAATAGCAACAAACTAAACCATCTTTGATGATGTGCTAAGCTAACGGATGGGTCTTGTCCATCACATCATTCTCTAATGATGTGATCCTGTTCATCAAATGACAACACATGTCTATGGCTAGGAAACTTAACCATCTTTGATTAACGAGCTAGTCAAGTAGAGGCATACTAGGGACATTCTGTTTGTCTATGTATTCACACATGTACTAAGTTTCCGGTTAATACAATTCTAGCATGAATAATAAACATTTATCATGATATAAGGAAATATAAATAACAACTTTTATTATTGCCTCTAGTGCATATTTCCTTCAATAGACCCGGCAGTAAGTTCGACGGACGAAGCAACCATCACTCTTCGTTGAATTCGCTTCTCCCTTCAACGCAGGCGCCAGTGAGAGGTCGCGTCCGCTCTACACGGGCATGAATGCGGCACCGATTCTCTGGAGCGGCGCTGACCATTTCGGGCAGGAAGCGCGCACGGCCGATGGAGGGGGTTTGGGTGGGCCAGGGTGGTCAGGAGCGGGCGTGGCTATTGTCCTGACTGGACACCCGGAAACGAGAGGATGCACTGACTCTCGTGGCTAAGAGCATGGTTTATAATACAGCCAGCTGCTGGCTATATGATGTTTCCACGTCATCTATAGCCAAGCTTATAGCCAACAAGTACAATAGTGGGATATAAATATATACTACTTTGTTGATACATGGCCCATCTCACTCTCTCACAAAGTATCTAGGAGCACGTGCTGCAGCTGGCTGTTAACTAGTAGCCCGCTTCTCTTCTCTCTCCTCTTCTCTCTCTTCCAACTCAGCAAAAATATAATATTTGAATCCTTATAGCCCGCCTACATCACCTTATTGTACTTGCTCTAAATCGTAGTACTACACACAATCTCTCTGTAGGTCGATGTGTCGCTCTCTCTAACACACACACACTGTTAAAAATAAACACACACACAGGTTCATGCGCCGGCGGTCAACCGCTATATCTGCGGCCGTGGGATTTGACGCATGCGGCTGTCGGATTTGGAGAATTCCGGTCGCCTGCGAATGCACCTTGCCATGGATTGTCCGGGTACCGGGTCGCACAACAATGGCAATGCCTCCACGTCGCATGCAATTTTAGTTGTTGTTCACTTCGGAGGGTCGTGTACCACACGTGAATGATAGTAAGTGCGACCGGGAGGCATGGAGTGTTAATTGCGAATTGACTCCTTCGAGCGTTAAATTTTCTCACGTATTAGCATTGCCCTCTGTCAAAGTTTACAGGGAGCGCTTCAATTCTCATGCATTTCCACCACCGGAGGGATTTTAGGCGCGTTTGGTTTAATGCCCAATTAATTAGGGCATCGTAACTGCAATCAAGGCCACACCATGCAGGTGTGCACGCGGGGTGGAATAAATGCATGCATGTGTGTACGTGGTCTGAAAGCACTCCATGCATGTGTGTACGCATTAATTTCTCTAGTAATTGGGCGCCATGGTATAACTCCCGATGCTATTTTTCAGTCCAATCGCTAATCACCTTGGTCCGAGAGATTGTTGATGCGTGCCCTGTAAATTGTGATGGAGGGAGAAATTAAAGAAAGAGTTCCGTTTCGTGCACAATTTAAAATGATTTTTATGGAGAGAAAAAGATAACCACTCCAATTATATATATACTAGCAAGATGCCCGTGCATCAAGATGCATTTTTATGAGTAGTTTATCTTGTGGGTGATAAGGATGAACGAGGGAAGGCCTTATTTGCAAATGTGGAGATGAGTGCGGGTATCTTTTTGCAAAATTGTCATAGTTTCCTTCCTATCCGTCAGATATAGATCGGACGGCCTATATTGCAGGATGGCAAGCACACAAGCATCACCAGCTCTGTTTTTTATAAGAGTAGAGAAGTAGAGAGTAGAGATACACTGCAGCCTCAGCGCTTGTTTTCTAGGGTTTGCTATCTTCACACTCTCTCCACTATATATATACACGCTGGAGCCTCAGCGCTTGCAGTTGCTCTCTTCACACTCTCACCCTCTCCAGATCTAAACAAGACTGTGTTGGCCTCTCTCCCCTCACTGCTAGTAAAAGAGCCGGCAGCATCCCATCCGCCGGGGAAGGGAAGGAGGCTTAACGCTGTTGCCGTCGGCGAGGGAGGGAATCCACTACCGGCGCCGTTGTTCTCTTTCACCCAGCGGTGGCGCGGGAGGGCCTCCGACCCCTTCTTCCTCGCTGTTGTACATAGTGTGGGCAGATCGGCCTCCGGCCGCCCACCGAGCCACACCCCGAGAACCTTAAGGTATAATTTACTTAATCCACATGCATTGCTCTAGCTGCATGTCAATTTTTTTCGCTTCTGCACTCGAATCTAGGTGTTGGATCAAACAGGAAAGTAGTGGGGAAAGTTGTATAACATGAATCTAGGACGTGGTTCAAAGAGGAAAGGAAGGGGGGAAAGTAGTACAGACTGGCTATCCAACACCTATGTTGGTCGAAAAGGGAAAACAATGACAAACGCAATACACACATCTGTAACGAACTGATTTTTCTGTGGGTGGGGGACAAGGCTGTAGAGTTTGAGAAGGACTAGATTTGCTACCCTCACATAGGGAAAGGTGTCTAAAGATAACAAAACTGGGACCAACACAAATATGCTCCTTGGTTGTTTGTTCTTTGTTGCAACAGAATGTGCATCACCCCTTTATACATCGGTCGATGCACATGGTGCTGGTGCGTCCACTATCCCGTACAACCCTTTAGCTGTTGTTAATCTAATAATGCCGCTGGAAAATTGATGCAATGCCACAGTTAAAAGCAAATTATATGTTTAACGATTTTTTTGTTAATATAATCTCTCTGTTAATATGAATCAATGCTACTGTCTTGCTTTCTTTTCCATTTAGATAAGTTAGATGCTTCTTTTTGTGGGCTTCTGTGTCATCCACCGTTATTGACTAGTAATTGTTTCCTTTGCACCTCTGTGTAAACGCGGTTATGTACTTCACCTTGTTGCCATTGCGACCTTTTGTTGCACTGCCAAAAACACTTTTGTTTTAAGAGTGTTTTGTGCAGTTCAACTAAAATGTCACACCGACAACATTGCTTGATTGCTTGATCTTAGTGGAACTGCACAAGAGGAGATCTGACTGCCTATCTGTGTTGGCAAATTTGTTTCAGATCTTCTTGTGAGTTGTTTGAATTCCACGTCATGAGATGTCAGTACTGGCCTTCTTCCACATGATTGTGCAGTGTGCTTTCATATGTTGTGCTACTTATACGGTAATGTTGCTTGATTTTAGTGAACTGCACAAAAGGAGACCAGACTTCCAATCTGTATGTGCACCGTAATATCCCATTGAGGTAAGATAATGATATTTTCGCAACTGTTGGCCTGTATTTTGCTACTGTCATCAGAAAAGTAATGTTGTTGTTTAGTGCTATACTTGTGCTCCCTAATTAACATGCCAAATCTTATATTGAAGGAGAAGCTTGTTTGTTATTGAACCAAGTGATGAAGGGGAAGAACAAGCGGAAGAAGAACAAAAATCAACTCCCGTGCTGTAATGAAGCACTGGAACTGTGATGCCACAAGTAATGATATAATTTTGCATCTTAATTTATTGCTATGGATGGAACGAGCAATTGTTTTGCCACTGTGATTTGATGCCACTCTTAATGTAATATGTAATTATCTCTACTTGTGCAAACAGGGATCTTGTTTGAAGATAACATATATTTTAGTGGAACTGCACAAGAAGATGTTGGAAACATTAAACTAATCGAGGAGTTTATAGTAAGCATGGCAACCACAGTAGATAATAATGGATGGTTCCGGAGAAGTACTTCATCTGCATGCTCTACACAATAAGCCTGCTGACGAAGGTTGGTATCGGCCCACGGATTTCATCCATATGCTTGAGCTTTGTCATCTCTGTTGGTGTTGTGCTACTGTTTAGCTATTGTCATGAGAAAGTGGTATTGTTTCGCATGTTAATCTAAGGCTGCTAATAAATCGAGGCACCGGTTTGCCACCATTATAGCCACTGATAAAATTAAGTAATAATACAGTTCAAGTTGAGCTGCTATGTTTGGTATCATATCATTTCCTATGAGGATAATGAGGATGCATCTCTTTGTGACTATACATTTCATCAGTTATTCCCATTGTTACTGTAATGACTGTTTTAAATATTTCCTTTCTTTTTTCGAGCAAATAGGGATGCTAGCATTTAGTTGTTCTCTTGTCTTTGCACAACAGGATCCTCCTCCTCTGAAGAAGAATATGGAGTACGTGAAGTGCCTAGTTCCGATTATGCCAGTATGAAGAAGCCAAGCCCTCTCTTCTTATTAGAAGGAGCAGTTGAAGGATGGTTACATTACTGCCCACAAGAACAAACTAACTTTAGCTCAGAAGGACTCACAGATCTCCATCTTTGTTGTTGTGATGGCCAATACAATGTTGTTTTAGGATTCTTTCCGGTGAGTTCCATTTTTTTAAATGTGTGCTCTGCATGGATCATGTAGGTGCATGTTTAAACTGTAGATTCATAATTGTAAATTCATAATACAGTTTGCTTTATACTAATCACTTTTTTTGTAATTATGCAAACAGGGATACCCAGCTTGATTTCAATGGGAACTACACAAAATGTTCTCATGGTTCGTGCCCTCCATTATACTTCATCATGCACAATACATCGAATGTTCTCGAATCATTCATTTCCACCTCTAGCCACAAAATTAGCTACAAGAAAGGCGGTGCCGATATGTTCAAGGCATTGCAACATATAAAGGCGAAATCCTACAAGCTACGCGCGAAGTTGGTTGATTTTAGTGGAACTGCACAAAAAGAACTGGTTTATTTAGCACGAGGTGACATGTCAATGTGCAAACTAATGGCAAACCCCGCCCATTCCACAATCGTAGGCATTTGATATTTTGGAATGGGAAAACCTTGTCAAAGTTTGCTCATTGATGTACTCAAAGACACGCATTTGATATTTTGGAATGGGTCAACCTTGTCAAATTTTGCTCATTGATGTTAGCAAGAAGACATGCGTTTGATATTTTTGAATGAGACGCCCTTTGCCGTCAGCAGCATCGATCGATTTTTCTTTATTCTTTAGTTGTGAAGTAAATATTGGCTCTAACATGTGAATCACTGAGATGCATAATCATCGATTGTTTTGAATGTTCTCTATGAATTGCCAGGCCTGTGAGTTTCATTGCAATGTACAGGACGCTAAAAAGCTGCTCAAACTTTTTGTACGTGTGAAACTGCTGCAAACGAGGTGATCACCGTGCGTCCTGAGAATAATGCTAGTACGTATTGTTTAGCATGTTCATCCAATGCCTGTGATACAAGAATTTGAACTAAATTCGTTCATACACGGTCGGATTTCATATAAACATGCCGGATTTCATTACATTTCATACATTCTTCAACTAAAAAGGGGTGCGCTGGAGGTATAATTAATTAACCTAATCTATGATCTACGGCGCCCAATTCCCGTGTCCGGCTGAGCCGAACAGAAACTTATTCTCCAGCACAGCTCTCCGACTCCACGTCGCCGCCAAGAAGCTAATCGGCCGTCAATGTTCAACACGCCAAGCTTGGCTTCAACTGGAAGGTAGCAGCGGTGGCCTTACTTGGACCCGAGCGGCGGTGACCTACCGTGTTCTGCTCTTCCTCGTTTTCTGTGTGGCGCGGCCTCGTTGGCAGCGGGGCGGGGCCTCGACGGAGCCGGTGATGTCCTCTGTCTCGTTGCCGGCGGGACGGCGCCTCGACGGAGCGAGGGAAATCCTCCCCCTCGTTGCCGGCAGGGCGGGGCCTCGGTGGAGCCGGCGATGTCCTCTACCTCGTTGTTGGCGGGGCGGGGCCTCGACGGAGCAGGGCCTCGTCGAAGCCGGCGAAGTCCTCCGCCTCGGTGCCGGCGGGGCGGGGCCTCGGCGGAGCCGGCATTGTCCTCTGCCCCGTCGTCGGTCTCGCCAAATAGCGCCTCGCCCGCTTCATCGCCCTCTTTGTAGGCGGCCACAACCTCCGCCACCCACATGTTGTACCGCCAGCGCGCGAGGCGTCTCTCGTGGGCGGAGCGGTAAGACTCGAGCAGCGGCTGCTGCTCCGCCCGCTCCACGGCGATCTGCTCCTCCACATGCAGGTGCTCCTGGAGGACATGGTGGTTGTAGGCGGTGTCGGCCTGCGCCTCCCGGAACTGCTCCTCACGCTTCTGCCTCACCATGTCCATGTATTGGGCATGGGCCTCACCGATGGGCATGGTGCAATGCACCGGCGAGGATGGCGCGGAGGAGGGGGTTGGCGCCGGATCATCGACTACCACGTTCTCCATTGGGATGTCATTGTCCTCCGGCTGCCTGCCGGCCAGCCAGTTGGCAGCAGTGGATGCCATCTCCTTCTGGTCTATCATCTGCCCGTCCCGAAGAGCACTGGAGCGCGAGGAAGCCATGGTGGAGGTGGTGTGGACAGAAGAAAGGGAACAGAGGTGAATGACTGCAGCTATGGCTGGCACAGCAGTTTATATAGCAATGGCGGGCGGCAGAGGGACGGACGGGTGGCGCCGGAGTAGCCGCCTCGGCAACCGCATATCATTAATGTGGGCGGAGATGGACGGACGGACGACACTTGTGTCGTTTGAACGCGGAGCAATGGCCTGCACTGGGAAGCGGCGTGGGCGGTGCTGACCATTTCAGGTGGAAAGCACGCGCGGGCGGGGGAGGGGGTCTAGGTGGGCTAGGGCGGCTAGACTCATGCTTGGCAGCGGTCCGGTCCAGCAGCCGGACATGCTGGCTCACCAGCGAGCTCGCCGAGCTCAGCGACGACAATCAGACGATGGACGTGGCTTCCGACCAAGAGCCAGCGCCACCGCCCAAGCCAGTTCATGTCGTGTTCACCATAGAGCAGGTGCGGCCGCACTTCGACACCCTAATGGCGGAAGAGCTACCAGCGCAGGAGGACCTGTGCTGCAACCTCCATCTCATCAACGAGCACCGGCTCGCGGAAGGACGAATTGCCGGTGAACAAGCGAACGACAATGCCATTGCGGACATGTGGCCCTATGATCCTGGCTTCCTGAATGAGCAGCGGGAGCTGTATCAGACCATCCGTAGTGCCCGCGAGGCCCTCTCCATCGTCCTTCGAGTTGTTGCGCTCGCTGTGGCGCCACCGTCTCGCGTTGTCAACATGGTCAATGAACATGAGGAATCAGGAGATGACTTTACTTGGAGAGGATGACAGTGGGGACCCATCAGGGCCATAACCGCACGTAAGCAAGTGCCTCCTTATTATATACAACTATAATTTTTTTGCTTCCTCCTGGTTTCCTGACATCACGATCCCACACCATTGTCAACCTATATAGTCAATAAACGAGAGAATTGCACAACGAGCGGCCGACGGCTGGGACCTAGCAGCTCGAGCAGTATTTGTGTTTTTGAGGTGTGAGCAGAGTTTTTCTTGAGCGATGTTATTGTTGTTGTTCACTGGGCGGGCTGTGGCCCGTCTGGCCCAGGCTATTATTTTATGTCGACCAAATATCCAACCCAGATATTAATTTTTGAATGTGAAAATGGCTAGCCCAGCTATACTTTTTTTGCGGAATACCCAACCCAGGTCAACTTGTTATTCACCGCCCCGCATTAGACTTGCCAAGAAAATGGGCTTTAAGAAATAATAAATGGGTTGTAAATATAAAAAATGCACCGAACAGGTAATTAGTTGCAAAATTACTATTTTTGGATTTTAAATTTTTTAATTTCATTACTTGTTGCACGTGCAAAATTTCATTGGATTTTTACCTAATACAAATTTATTTTGAAATTATATTTAATCTGACTCAAAATTTCGAGATAAAAAATATTTTGGATCCCATCAAAATGTGGAAAATTTTGTTAAATTTTTTTGAGTGGTTGGTTGAAATTATTAACCGTTGTCCTGGCTAGAAAATGGGTTGTAATTTTAACAAACAGTAAATGGGTTGAGTAAATTCCATTAGAATTCAAAAATGGGATGTACATTATAACAAATCGCAAATGGGCTATATGTTCTCTACCACAGATGTGATGGTCACTTGTGGGCCTACTAAGTTTACGCGTACGTAAGGCTTTGTCAACTTATAGCCAACACACGATTCTACTAGTAGTGGCCGTTGGATGTCCATCTAACGGCTGTGGTGCTTCTTCAATCTCGGATATTCATGCTTCAGCCGCCCAAACCACCGCCGGCGGTACCGCCTCCCGTGGCCGGCTGTGGTGCCGCGGAGGCCTCACCGTCCAACCCTACTCCCATCGCCGTCCAGGCCATTCCTCTACTCACCAACATCTCCTGTTATTCTCCGGCGACGGCAGCCTCACACCGCAGCCAAACCAGTGAACCCTCGTACTCCCCTCCGCGTGGGCATCCACTTCTATGTCTTCGCCGGCTTCGGGTCGTTCCCTTCCTAGGCCTCGCCATCGTCCACCGCGTTGGTTCTCTCGGTGCGACGTGGTCAATTTGTCAACAAACGACAGCCATCGGAAGAGGCATGTACGTGGAGTGACTGACAGTAGGGACCCACGTGGCCCATGGCCGCACATGAGCAAGTCCCTCCTTATTATGCAAAAAGAAATGATTTCTCCCCCTGACAGGTTTGAGCCACCAGCTACATCTTCGCACGCAATGAAGTGTTTCCTTTATTACGCAGAAAAAAGTTACCTCTCCCTGACAGCTGGAACCCACCAGCTTTATTCTGATCCATTTTGCGAAAATATAGATTGTACCAAAGATGCTAAATTGTTTTCTTTTTATTCTAACTCGAAAAAGAAGAAATTAAAAAACCCAGAAAACATCTTCGCACGCAAGGAAGTGCCACCTTATTACGAGCGAAAAAATGATTCCCCCTACTAGCTGGGACCCACAAGATTTGGAGGCTGACTTGCGGGCCAACTAAGTTGACGCGTACGGGCTTTGTCAACTTAGTCAAAACGATTCTAGCTGCACTGACCGTTGGATGTTAAATCAACGGCTGTGCTGCGTCTTCAACGTTTGGTCTTCTTGCTCCAGCCGCCCAAACCAGCGCCCGCCGTACCACCTGCTCCAGCCTCCCGTGGCCGGTTGTGCTGCCGTGTGTGGCACCCCGGGTCAGAGAGACGGAACACCCCGTATTCCAGCCCAGAGATCAAGTCTTCTGGAATACGGCACTGCTAGCATTGAACAAATCAGCTCTTTATTACAATCAATATGGATACAAGGGCTCTAATATAATAGGAAATTACATCGGCACGGTGACACTATGCCTGCTAAGGTTGCTCTATGCTAGCAGCAGAATAACTCGTAGCAGCAGAATAACTTCTAGCAGTTGAACAACGACGACAACGATGGACTCCACTCCGCAGGAACTCTGGCTGGAATGCTTATCCTAGCTCGCAAACTCGGGATCCTCGGCAATCAAGCAAACACGGCATGACCTACAAACTGGCTTGACACGCCAGGTGAGTACTTTGAATGTACTCGCAAGCTCACAGCAACCAAAAGCAATCAAGACAAACAACAACATGGCATTTACAGGTTAGTTAACACTGAGCATGATGCAACTAGAACAATATCAGGTGAGCATGGCATGAACATGTTACTCGAGACATGAACAAAGATGATCCTAGCAAGCAACATGTTTAAAATATCATGATTCAACTTACTCTGTTCAGAGGTTACCTCGTAACCACCATAGATATGCCACTCTTTACTTACCATCATGGGCATCATGGGATCAGTTAAATCAATATCAAGAATACCATTGTGATCCTCACAAGATCACCTCATCATTATCAAGAATACCATCGTGATCCTCCCGTGATCCCATAAAGATCAACCAACTTCTTTCCTCATCGAACCGGGGTTGTTTATTAGTCAGGTTATTATTACTGTTGACCCATAGTGTGACCTACTATGAACTGGGCCCATATCCGTGGGCACGGCTATCGATAGTTTATACACTCTGAAGAGGTTAGTACACTGTACCCACACTACGGAACCCAAGGCCTCGTGCTCCCATTCGGGTGGACCAACGGCGTTTCGACAAAACCGATCTATTGCATGACACTCTCCTGGCCACTCCGACAAACTCCCCTTTGGGCTAAGTCATGGGTGGCCCCGATGCCACTCTGGACATCCAACGGCCACCGTTGTGGCAAAACAAAAATGGTCCCAAACGGGGACAACCCAGGTACAACAACAACAGGCACACAAGGCTTATGGCCACCTACCTGATCAGGGTAGCATGCGCACATAACCTTCCCTAGTTGGAGGCACCGGTGGGAGGCATGACAATGGACCGCATTAGGGCCTTCCCATAAAGGCAAATCTGGTTGCACCAGTCAGCTCGTCTCGATGGCACTATGACTCAGCCAACAGGTGTTCAAGTTCAATTAATATCCGACTAAACTTGAATGCAAATGAGCTGAGTCATAATAACATGATAAAATAACAATGAACATGAGCATGATACCAACATGAGCATGGATGAAAAGCATAACCATTAACCATATCAACAACAATAAATCATTCATTCTACTACATGCGAGAGAGTATGGCATAGCAATGAATATCACAAGTATTCTTCATAACAGACGATAATCATGCAGCGAAGAACATCACTAGTACCAACATGTACTACTAACAAGCATGACATACGAGGATAATACTAACAAGTAACCACATGCTAACCTGCTGCACAAGAACATAGCGTGACGATAAGCATGGATCCATAAGCATAACCGAAACGGTAATAGCAGAAGTACCGAGCAAAATATTATTAAATATTCAAGTGGAACCCATGGCTACTGCAAATCCATCATGCAAGTGGCTGTCGTGGCTTGCTTGGGGGTGAAGAATACTCCGGGAGGAGGTGCAATGAACTCGCGAAACGATTCATCAGAACGTTTCTCTCTCAGAGGGGGCTAGATAAGGGCAAGGTCAAAATGGTCATTTCCAGTATGTGAACACATAGTGAAGATGGTACCAACAAATAGGGCTCGACGAGACGAAGACGTGGGCTTTGGAATCACTTGATTCGGAGTTACGGTCGCGAAGATACGAGAGGTGGAAGTCCAGGGACTATTATGTAAAAATTTCTTCACAAACGGGCCCCTAGTGGATAAAACAGAAAACGTATTTTAGAGAAATACGCCTTCTGCACAGGAAAGCGTATTATCAGCTGCAATGGAACCAGAGTGCACTTTCCAGAGTTGAAAACGTATTTTTGATAATATGCTTTCACTTAAAACGAATGGATAAGGTGTTGGAGGCTGACGAGTGGGGTCGGGGGTGACGCGTGGCTCACCTGGCGCTGTCTTCTTCCTCCCACTGCTCCCCCCGACGAAAATAGAGGAAGTAGGGGAGGGCTCGGTCGCCGGCCCAGCCTGCTGACTCTGGCCACCCCTGGCCAGGACGAGGGCACCAGCGGCCGCGGGGTGCTGCGCCACACCCATCCAGAGGGAGAACAGGTGCCGGGGAGGAGCGGAGTGACGGCGCCACTCGAAGGCAGAGAGCACGGGTGGCGAACCTCGGGGGCACGTGGCCTCGGTGACTCAGGTGATGAATGGAGGGGATGGGGAGGATCTACGGTGAGTAGGGAAGATGCTGGTGGTGGAGAGAAGAAAGGAGGGGGTCGGGCTTGCTCCAATTTAGGCCGAGGCCGAGGCGGCCATGGCGGACGGCGGCAGATAGAGGTGAGGTGGAGCAGCTCCGGTGGGCTAGGAGGGACGAGAAGAGAGCGGCGAGGAGCAGAGGGACTCGGGGCACCTACTTATAGGCCCGGGGCGAGCTCGGGAGGGCTCTAGAGCGCTCGGCCGACCGGACAAGGAACAACAGAGGAGCTTTACATCACGGGCGAGCTCGACGCGACCCAATGGTGGCAAGACAGGACAGGGTAGTGGCACAGGACGAAGCATGGGATCACGGGGGAGCTCCAGGACACGGCAAACGCTCGCGAAGATGAGGTATGAGCGAGGACAGGGGGCTCCACTTGCCAGAGCGTGCCGGTATGCATGCCAGCCACGCAGTCACCACATGAACTGGCGCACGTGGTTGCACCTGGGCCGGCCGACCATGTCCATCATGTAGTCTCTCCAAGCTACTCCCTCCGTTCGGAATTACTTGTCGCAGAAATGGATGTATCTAGACGTATTTTAGTTCTAGATACATCCATTTCCGAGACAAGTAATTCCGAACGGAGGGAGTAGGTTAGAACTGAGGTGATTGCTCGAAGAAACACACTGTGGTTAGATGGGAATGGTCCTCTGAAGTTTACTGTATCCAACTATTGCATGAAACTGTGATCAACAGTGATGGAGATATGATAGAACAAGATGTCTCAGATGTTTAGGGTAGGAAGGACAAGAATCCTGTGAAGTTTGGAGGGATTTGGACCAAGGTTTAACATAGTTGCTTCACAACTGCATAATTTGGAACAGAAACAAGATCAGGAAGTAGAACTCACTAGGAGTGTTGGATTGAGCTGAATTTTTGTGGAGATGAGTTATATAAGCATATGAAGCTACTGTAAAAGTTTCATACCATTTGGATACACCAAAATGGTACTTGCTTCACAATGCAGCTCGCTGGATAGAATTTTGGGAAAATAATAGAGGGCAAATGGCTAGATGAAATGATCCCAAATTTGGTGTAGAGAGTTTATATGGGTAGGAGCATGCCCTGGTAAACTTTCAGCAATAATGAAGCAATATAAAATATAGTTGCTTCACAACCTGAAAATCTTACCAGAAATCAAGATTGGATGGTGGGCTCACATAGAGTGATGACATGAGCTCAAATTTGCAGAAGAGTCATGATTTGGGTATATAAAGGACCTTGCAAAATTTAAACTCATTTGGATATGCCTAGCTTGCACTTCCTTCACAAGGCCTCTGTTTGAACAGAAACTTTGAAAAATTGCTCAGGAATATTCACTAAGCAAATTGAGTTGAATTTTGACATGAGGCAACTATATGGATAGGAAAGAGTGCCCAAAAAGTTTGGGGGCAAACAAGCAAAGATAAATAGTACTTCCTTCTCAAAAAGCCACTTAGGGCAGAATAGAAAAAGGAATATTTGTGAATTATTTTTATCATGCCAAGGAAGGGTTTTGACATATCTGTGGAAGATATGACCCAAAAAAATTATGTGAATTAAAATTTTGAGAGAGACAGAAATATAGGTTGCTTCACAACCTAGGGCAAATAGGGTTATTCCTTTAATAGAAAAAGGAATATTCCCAATAAAAAGAATATTGGGATAGGGCTTAAGAGGGAAATGACAAGATCATGAGATGGTTTTGAGGATGACAAGCCACTTGGGAGCCTGAGAAGAGATGATCTTCCCTGGTTTCAGGACCATAGAGCCACAGAAAAGCAATTCAAATAAAAAATCCAAAGAAAAACAAAAGAAAAAGAAAGGGCCAAAAATCCAGGGTGTCACAAACCTTCCCCCCTTAAAGAAATCTCGTCCTCGAGATTTGGTTGCTCAGGGAACAAGTATGAATATTTTGTCTTAAGGAAACCGTTTCCAACTCGGGTATCCTTTTTCCTTATATGATGTTCCCGTTGAATTTTATATGGCTGAATGCCTGGCTCTGGGGTGGTTTGCTTTACTGTACCCTCATTCTGACAAGTATTACCTCACATGTTCATGCTTATACTGGATCCAATTCCTTTCATATTTGCCGACTTAGATGAGTGCGATAGATTATCGTGACTGATATATATGCCCTTTTCACAAGTCCGTGAGTGGTTTTCGATGGATCTGTCATCCAGTACTGACAACATTCCATGGAGTCGTGAACCAATTTTCTCGGTGGACACCTAATCTTTTACCCCTTACATTGGGTTGCTCCAATAGATACATGTCCTTCAAGTTCAAAACAGTGTTGGGGATCATAACTATTCTTCTGGCCGAATCTGACTTCTTGCCGGTATGCCTGAATCATCTTGGCTGGCTCCATAGTCTTGAGCATCAAATCCGTACCAAAGATTTGATTTGTCGTCTGTTGTGAACAACATAAAGGGATGCGGCGATAGTACCCACAGACTTGGCTGACGGTGGTTCTGGCAGAAGGATCTGGTCCACGACAGGATATCCTTTAATGATTACCATAAGTGAGGGCACATGCTTCGAGAATATTGTTCGGCATCCTGATTATTTCTTCTGTTGGTATATCCCTGTGGATAGTAGGCCAATGAGTACTTTGAATGTACTCGCAAGCAACCCGTGTGTTGAATCAAGGTACAACAATGCATGATATAGTACTAAGTAGGTAATTTTGCAGAAAGCTAGTTTTGAGCGCAATGACATGTCCAACAACTTGTAAACATGCACCATAAGAATTCAGATAACCATGTGATCAGGTTACAGATATCAACATAAGTAGAGTTTGGATCAACTCCAGTTTAATCAACATGTCAAGTCATTTGACTCGACTCAAGTAGTTCTCTCCACCCACCCACCCACCCACCCACACACACACACACACCATGTTCCGTAAGCATTGGCTGTAGCCCAAGAGCGGTTATCCAACTGTCCTTGACCATGGACACGACTATTCGAATAGTTTTACACTCTGCAGAGGTTGCACACTTTACCCACAAGATCCGGGGAACTCCCGTGCCAGCCATGACCCGCGGTACCTCAAGTACCAGGGGTGAGCACCCGATCACTATCTTTCCCTAGTCATGACTAACAAAGAGTCCACTCGATTGGTAGCAGCCCCCGTGCCAAACATTGTCACATAAATAACTAGATGATACCCCGCACGTTGCTGCGGGACATTTGGCTGCGATAACTTGTACCTTATTCTTTTTCTAAGCGTGGAAGCATGAAACATTTCAAATGGAGAGCAAGTACTGACTAATAATTTTCAGTAACAATAACTAATATTATACAACAACAAATTTCATAGTTTTTCCATCCCTGACAAACATGTGGAACTACATCCATAATTTGGCCAATAGAGAGCAATCAATCAATATATCATCAGATATAACTATATACAACAAACGGACATCTGAAGATTCTGCTAGCCTTAAAGACTACATATACATCTTGCAAAAAATACATGCTTGATAGGTCTACATGCATCCTTGCTTCAAGAAGCTTTTTCTAAAAGTTCTGCACTTCTGCTAACCTCAAAGACTATATGTACATCGTGCAAAAAATACATGGATGACAGGTCGTCATTGCTTCAAGCTTTCTCTAACAGTGTGAATTATTCATAGGCATATGGCTTATTGTGAATAAGTGGACAGATAATAATTGGAAGAGTAGGTGCAGAAGGGAAAAAGAGATAACCACAAATTTAGCAGGGGAAATCCTGGGCTCAACTCCTTTGGTATGTATTCAGCAGACTTAGAAAATGAAACAAAAAAAATCTTTTCCATTGCAAGATATATATGTTTTCCTAATAGGCAAGAAATGATGGCTGATAATATTATTATTAAAGAAGAAACATGTATTAGTAACAACAATAAATTGACAGAGAATGACAATCGCATGATCTTGGCACAAACCACAAAATCATAGTTGGGTTCAACATGTTATTGGATAATGTCATGGATTTAAACATCAAGAATATTTACCCTGCCCAAATTCATTACTTATTACCAGCTTGTTTAAGCCATCATATTATGCATTTCCTAGGTGTTCGAATAATCCAAATATGAAACAATAAAGCTGTTGCTGCTAGATCAAAGTAGTTTCTTACCAAGGAGGACATAAAGTTATGCACCAATAGAATGAAAGAAATAATGTACGACAATATATATTTATGCTCATAAGGAAACCTATAGAAATTTAAATGTTTTAGTTCTGTCCAAGAAAGAAAGATAGAAGAAGCAGGATCAGGCATAGACCTACCAGATCATATGGCCATCGACCATTCAGTCCTGTCATTCTTCACAACCATGCCACTTCATGGGCTGAGACTCGTTAAGATTGTTTCCAGAACATGCACCCGCTGTATGAGAAACTCCAACGCTTTCGAGGCCCTGCCAAAACAACTGAAACTCAGATCCTAGCATATATTTATTTTCTTGATTTACAACCGTTGATGAAGGTGAAATTTGGTGGTCATTAGCGTATACTGTGAATGTCCCGTGAGTATGTTCTTGATTATTTGATACGAACGAAAGAACAGGTGGACGACATTAGTGATAAAGATATCGGTGGATTCAAAAGATATAAATGGTGAGAGGAATAAGTTGTTACCTAGGACGTACACATTTTCAGATTTGGGTAGCAGATCGACACAGAGCATATGTACCAAATCTTGCAGAATAGTTCTAGAACCCAGAGTTCAAGCGTAAGGAATCCTATATAGCAATGAAGTACGAAACTGTTCTGAGGCCAACGTGTGACAACCATAAAAGCCACAAACAGTAAACTAAAATGGTTTACAAAAATATAATCAGTGCGTTGGGCACGTTAAGATGATTATCTATGATGAAAGAGGAACACATGTTCATATACATAAACTGCCCAACTTATAATTCCATGTGGATATATCTAGCAATCAAATTACTTGCCTCTATAATCTTGGCTGAAATGCTGCAATATTTAATTTACCGCTAACAAACAACCATGTGCAAAAATTTCGCCCACTTTAGTATGAAATTTTGGCAAATAATTAATGTGCATGCGAGCAAGTAAGGACCCTGAAAAATCAAAAAAGAAACTCGGTCAGATCTAATCTAACAGATGCTTATGCTGAACCCTGAAACAAAGGAAAATAAAGTTGTAACCATTGGATCTGAAGGTAATACAGTAATAAATAAATTGTACCACAGAGGGAACTGATACATGGAGAATCACAAGAATTATCCATCTCTAGTCTAAATGAGATATACAGGAATCTTAAGAACTACATGTTTTCACTGAATCCAACCAGAATTCTGATTTGGGTACATGCATTTACTCGAGTCAATGGGAATTCAGAGTTATCGCTAGATGCAAGGGAATGCAACAAATTTATGTACATGGTTCCATATCAGTGGATTTATTGCTCCTTGTATGAACAAAGCAGCAAACGTATGATAATATGGCATCGTATCCTAAATCAGGGGCATAGCAGCAAGACAATAGATGAGGTTTGGAGGGGGCGGGAGGGTGTTCTGGACTAACCTGATACATTAGAGATTTGTCCCATCTAGCTTTCATTGCCGCTGCCTCACTCCGCCATGATCCCCTGCTTCACTATCCCTCATAGCCGCCGCACTCCTTATCCTTCTCATCCCCCTCGGATCCATCAAGCAGCGGCAGGCGGAAGGAGCCGAGCAGTGGCTGCTAGGCGCAGTGCTAGCAGCCGCCGATTTGGCATGGATGGCAACCTTGGAGCCGGCGTCTTGTACGAGTGGTAGATTTGTGAACCAAGAAGATGGAGCGGGGGAGGCCGGACTGGTTGGGAATTAAAAGCGGAAGTGGAAGGGGAAGGGGAACGGGCGGCTGCGTTGGTGCTACCGTTCTTGGAAGGTGAGTTGAGGAAGGTGGAGCCAGCGAACGCGGGATCAGCCGCTGCGGGCGTCGGTGTCAAAACCGGCCGATCTAGGTAGGGGGTCTCGAACTATGCGTCTGAGGATCGAAGGTAACAGGAGACAAGGGACACGATGTTTATTCAGATTGGGGCCTTCTTAATGGAGCCTCTTAATGGAGGTAAAACCCTACGTCCTACTTGATTGTATTTGATGAGTATAGGGGTTACAAGAATTGATCTACTACGAGATCGTAATGGCTAAACCCTAGATGTCTAGCCTACGGGAATTGTGATTGCCTCTACGGACCAACCCCTCCAGTTTATATAGACACCGGAGGGGGCTGGGGTTGTACAAAGTCAGTTTACAGAGAAAGGAAGCTATACGATTAGCCACCAACCTTGTTATCTACGCCAAGGAGAGTCCCATCCGGACACGGGGGAAAGCCTTCTATCTTGTATCTTCACGGCCCATCAGTCCGGCCCATGTCACATAGCCCGGATGCTCGAGGACCCCCTTATCCAGGACTCCCTCAGTAGCCCCCGAACTCGCCTTCAATGACAATGTAGTATCCGGCTTCATGTCTTCGGCTTTGCAAGGCGGGTTCTCCATTATACTTCGGATTGACGATAGTTCGGCTCCATATCTTGAATGTTATATTGATTCTTCGCTGCCGTCGCCTCGGTTTCCACGTGTCGAACGAATACGAACGGTCCAAGTATCTTTTACAAATAACCCCTTGACCATGCGGGGATGGAGTCTATTTAAGGAGATTAGATCTCAGATGCCATCCCACACCACGGGGAAATCCTCCGAACCTGCCATAGGAAATCGCCCAAACATGGCCGGCGCTCCTAGCTCTTCCTCACGCCCCCACGGCCTTCAAAAAGGCGACTGGGAAAGTTGCTCCGTATCCCGCGCCCATCTGAATGAACTTCAGGCGCAGGGATATCTACCTCCCGCGGATCTAGTCTCCGTTCGGGCTGGATTAACATCCTACAACGGTGAAGCCCTGGCGGAGAATTTCCCCAATCCTTCTAAAGAGGAGCGGGTGTGCTTCGTTTCCTTTCTTCTGAGAGGCGTAGGATTCCCTATCCACCCTTTCCTCAGAGGCCTCCTGGAGTATTACGGTCTCCAACTGCACAATCTGACGCCCGGCTCCATCCTGCATATCGCGGGCTTCATTGCCCTTTGCGAGCTGTTCCTAGGCTGTGAGGCTCATTTCGAGCTATGGCGGAAATTTTTCTGCCTCGTCCCTCGCTCCCAAAAGGGATCTATATTCGAGGTGGGCGGTGCCGAAGTATGGCGCATAGCCGGAACAGGATACCTGTCCGGCACTCCGAAAAAGGCATCCAAAGAGTGGCCCTCGGAGTGGTTTTATATTGAAGGCGTCATTCTTCCGGACCCAATCAGGCGCGGCCTTCCCGAATTCTCCAGTGCTCCTTTAAAGAAGCGTGCCAGCTGGCGTCCCCGAAGCCTCGAGGAAGAAGACAGCGCGGAGGTCGTGGGACTAGCAAACAAGATCAGAGTGCTTGCAAACTCCAGGCTATCCATAATTGAGGTCATGGCGATTCCCATAACGCGATGCGTCCAACCGCTCCAATCCAGAGATTTTCCCATGTGGCATTACAACGGGGAGGACGATACCTCCCGTTGTCTACGCAAGGGTCCGGACAATTTTGCCGCCCTGGCCGCCATCTTAGCCGACCTATACAAAGGGGAGAAGGAAGACTTCGCTCGTTTAACATGTCGGGAAGGCTTTTCCGTGTACAACCCCATCCCCTGGGTGAGTTTTTCCATTATTGGCTTTACTCAATATTTCCCCAGAGTTTATGTTAGTCGAATTTAATCTGGCTGTTTTTGACAGGAATGGAGAAAGATCGTCAAAGGGATCCACAGCCCCGCTCCACAGCCAGAGGACCATATTCGGGATTTAGATCCCAGATATGAAGAAGATCCGGATATATATATAGAGCTTAAGGAGGGAGTTTTTTATCAGGCGAGCTATGACGGCACGGAAGTGGCTATTATAGCCGATTACCCCGGCCTTCTTCCCTCATCCCATGTAAGTATTCAGGAGACATCTCCTCAAAAAAGAGTTTTCCCCTTGCGCCTCACCCTCCGCACTGTATCATGCTTCCAAGGGGCGGCGCTCGTCTCATCGAACTGTGGCAAAGGCGTCCCCTAAGAAGACGACGCCCGCGCAGGGCAAACCTTTGAAGAGAAAGGCCAACGATGATGCTGCCGGGCCTTCTCCTTCGTCAAAGAGGTATAATAATTTTGCAACATGCTCTCAGTGGATAGACTGGACTGTAACGCTGCTTGATATACCACATTGTAGGAGGAGCGTACGCCGGACTGTATCCGAAGACCTAGCCGACCATGCGCAGGCTAATCCGGCCCCGGACCCTTCCGCAAGGACTCGGGTTGAAACGGGTGCTATGCCGGATTGTCATCTCCCAGAGGACTCGGATGACGTATCCGTCACCAACTCCGAAGTGGAGAGCGCAATGAATCATCGGCGGCGGAGAACGGCTATGCGCGACCCGAATTTTACCGAAGAGGCATTCAACGCCTTCAGCTCAGCGGATGCATACATCCGAGTTGCTTGGGATGGGCTTGCTGGAGCCACTCACCAGCTCTCAAAGGATATGCGGGTAAGAACTCTTGAGCAGATTTAATAATCATATGCCAGTAGCCCCCGAGTCTTGAAGCAGTTGGCCCAACTGATTTAAGAATCATCACGCCATCAGGTACTCACGAAAAAAATAACACATTATCCAAGGAGCTAGAAGAATGCCGAACTAAGCTAACTGTTGCCGCTGCCGAACTGGAAAATTTGAAGAAATCCAAGAAGGCACCTGACGGTAGGTACAACAGTAGCCCGGAAATATGACTCCGTGCCTATGATGATTTTGTTTGAATACGCATCATTTTGTTGGCAGGGTCGACAGATCAGCTGGAGGAGAGGCTAAGGGCTGCTCAAGCAGACAAACAACATGCCGAAGGGCAAGAAGCCGCTGGTCAACGTGTATTAACACGGACCATTAATGAGAAAAACAAACTACAGGATGCAAACATCAAGCAAGCCGAGGAGTTGAAGGATGTAAGAGCCCAATTATCGGATGCTTTGAAGGAGAACACAAAGCTGAAAGGCGGCATATTCAGTATGCTTTTTATCCTGACTTTCGTACGGTCCCCTGATGAAAAGTTTTACAAGTGTGTTTCTGTAGGTGTGCTGACTGGGCGGCCCAAGGAAGAAGTGTCCAATTTTCAAGGCGACCTGCTACAAGAGCTGTCCAAATTGCACGAGCGTGCTCGAAAAGCAATGAGGAACATGGCTAAGGCACTATGGCCAGCCGATTCTCCTCCAAGAAGTATGGAGGAGCTCGTGAATTTGTTCAAGGGAGCTCGGCGCCGTTTTGGACTATGGAAGGTATCAGCGTGCCGAGAAGGTGCACGAGAGGCCTGGGCCATGGTGAAAACGTGGTATACCGGACTTGATCCGAATCATATGGCCCGGGTCAGACCGCGGGGACCAGACGGACAAGAAATTCCTGTCAACTTGGTATACGACCAAGTAAAAACAGCCGCCAAATTTTCACAACAGGACTGTAGACTAGACAGCCTGTTAGATGATTTAGAAGAAGTAGCTGTCGATTCCATGTAACAATGTACTTGTATCACCAAGCTTATCTCTACCCGAATTGTTAAACGATTGTCATGGCAGACTTTTCGCTTCAACCTCTGAAACCCAAGGGTTGGAGTGTTTCTGAATACTATACCGACGGTAAATACCAAGGTATGTTCGGAAACCAGGCAGTCCGGTCATAATTGCTTGACCAGACAAGTTGTATTCGGGGAGTTATGTTATATTACATTTGAACGTAAGAAACATCTTCCAGAGAGAATAGTTCCGTTAGGGGTTCCTTTCCCTGGGTCAGCATGCGTATTTGTGCATGCCTGAGCTGTGGTGCTAAAAAATCACATTACGCTTTATATCTTGGGGGCTTTATATTGCAACAAGGGCAGTTCATCTTTTGTCCGCCGACCAACTATTCCCTTAAGAACGCTAGCTTTCGGCTTCACCCGTCTGAGGTACATATCCGGATGACCCGGTTGTAACAATCGCAGAGGTGCTCCCTTTATGCCCTAGCCGAACAAGCGGGAACGTAGGGCATAAGCACAGGAGCCAGGCAACCCAGCTTGGCAAAAACTTAAGTCATAGAGGTGCATATAATGGCGAAAAAAGGACATATATGAGCAGACGACACATATATATGGCGAGCTTGATGCTCTAATAATAATAAGCTTCTTATGAAAAGAAGCCCCTAGGTATTGTGGGGTATGTACATTTAAGGATGTATACCCTTCAAGTGTGCGGCTGACCCGAACACGAGCTAGAGATCGTATAAAAAGAAAACGAAAAGAAAAAATTTAAAGGGAGAGAAAGGGAACGAACAAATGTATGTGTCCGGACTTAGGCGTAGAATCTTTGGAGCCTGGCTGCGTTCCATGGGTTTGGCTCTAAGCGATTGTCCGATGCATTGCGAAGGCGATAGGCTCCTCAAGTGAGAACTTCATCTATAATGAAGGGACCCTCCCATTTGGGCTTGAGCTTGTCCTTTTTCTTCTCTGGTAGGCGTAAAACGAGTTCACCGATGTTATAAGTCTTAGCCCGCACTTCTCTGCTTTGGTATCTTCGAGCTTGTTGTTGGTAGAATGCGGAACGGGCTTTTGCGACATTGCGCTCCTCCTCCAGGCCGTCTAAATCGTCCTGCCGATCGAGCTCGGCCTCTCTCTCCTCATACATGCGCACTCGAGGTGAGTCATGAATAATATCGCAGGGTAAGACAGCCTCTGTGCCGTACACCATGAAGAACGGTGTGTATCCGGTCGTGCGATTGGGAGTGGTCCGCAGCCCCCAGAGTATGGAGTCGAGCTCCTCGACCTAGTGTTTATCCGATTCCTTTAAGGATCGCACTAGTCTGGGTTTGATGCCGCTCATTATCAGGCCATTAGCCCGTTCAACTTGACCATTTGTTTGAGGGTGATACACGGAGGCGTAATCGAGCTTAATGCCCAGATTAGCGCACCAAGTTTTCACCTCGTCGGCCGTAAAGTTAGAGCCGTTGTCGGTAATAATACTCTGCGGGACAACATAACGGTGTACGACACCGGATATAAAGTCTATCACTGGTCCGGCTTCGGCCGTTTTGACTGGTTTGGCCTCTATCCATTTAGTGAACTTGTCGACCATAACCAGCAAATATTTCTTCTTATGGCTTCCCCCTTTAAGGGGCCCGACCATGTCTAGCCCCCAGACCGCAAAAGGCCAAGTAATGGGGATTGTTCGTAGGGCAGTAGGCAGCATATGGCTTTGGTTGGCAAAAAGCTGGCATCCAACGCAGCGCTGTACGAGGTCTTGTGCATCTGCTCGGGCCGTGGGCCAAAAGAAACCTGTACGGAAGGCCTTCCCTACAAGGGCCCGAGCTGCGGTGTGATGGCCGCCAAGACTAGCGTGTATTTCGGCCAAGAGTTGCCGTCCCTCTTCTTCGGAGATACATCTTTGAAGTACTCCGGTAGTACTTTTCTTGTACAGTTCTCCTTCATGAACTTTGTAGGCTTTCGAGTGTCGAACAATACGACGGGCCTCAGTCTGATCATCAGGGAACTCCTTCCTAATAAGGTAGGCCAGGAAAGGTTCAGTCCATGGGGCAATTACAGCCATGATTTCGTGGGCCGACGGTGTTATGCCAATGCCCGAGCCCCCGAGGATATCGGAACTGTGTTCAGAATCTGGGGGAATGATCGGCTCCGGACCAGTGTTGCCGTTCTCGTCCTGCCACACCACGGATGGCTTAAAGAGTCTTTCCACAAAGGTGTTAGGTGGGACGGGGTCGCGTTTAGCGCCTAAGCGCGCAAGGATGTCCGCAGCCTGATTACTCTCTCGGGCCATGTGATGAAACTCAAGCCCCTCAAACCGAGCTGATATTTTGAGTACGGCGTTGCAGTAAGCCGCCATCTTCGGATCTTTTGCATCGAATTCTCCATTTATTTGGGATATTGCGAGGTTTGAATCTCCGCGCACCTCGAGGCGTTGTATGCCCATGGAGACGGCCATCTGGAGACCGTGCAATAGAGCGTCGTATTCGGCTGCATTGTTAGAGTCGGTATACAATATCTGTAACACATAACGGACCGTGTCTCCTGTGGGGGATGTCAAAACAACACCAGCCCCCAGTCCGGCTAACATTTTAGAGCCGTCAAAGTGCATCACCCAGTTGGAATACGTGTTGTACTCTTTAGGGAGTTCGGCCTCTGTCCACTCGGCGACGAAGTCAGCCAACACCTGAGATTTAATGGCTCGGCGTGGTTTGTATGTTATTTCAAATGGTAAGAGCTCAATGGCCCATTTTGCAATCCGGCCGGTGGCGTCTCGGTTGTTTATAATGTCATTGAGAGGTACTTCAGAAGCAACCGTGATCGAACACTCTTGAAAGTAGTGTCGCAATTTCCGGGATGCCATAAAGGCCGCATATGCTATCTTTTGATAATGTGGGTATCGGGATTTGCATGGTGTAAGGACCGCCGATACGTAGTACACTGGTTTTTGGAGTGGGAATTTATGTCCCTCTTCCTCTCGCTCGACGACGAGCACCGCACTCACCACCTGGTGAGTTGCCGATATGTAGAGCAACATAGGTTCACCGACGTTTGGTGTGGCAAGGATTGGGTTGCTTGCTAACAAAGTTTTTATTTCTTCCAGTCCGGCTGTTGCCGTGTCCGTCCATGCAAAGTGGTCGGTGCGTCGGAGCAGGCGATAAAGTGGCAATGCCTTTTCTCCCAATCTGGAGATAAAACGGCTCAAAGCTACCACGCACCCAGCTAGTTTTTGGACCTGCTTGAGGTCTGTTGGTGTTGCCAATTGTGACAAGGCTCGTATTTTGGCTGGGTTTGCTTCGATCCCTCTATTGGAAACAATGAACCCAAGCAGTTTTCCGGTGGGAACGTCGAAAACGCACTTTTTCGGATTGAGCCGTATGTCATATGTTCGGAGGTTGTCGAATGTCAGGCGTAAGTCTTCCACCAATGATTCAACATGCTTAGTTTTGATGACTACATCATCTACATATGCCTCAACTGTCTTGCCGATTTGCTTTTCCAGGCATGTTTGAATCATGCGTTGGTAAGTGGCGCCGGCGTTTTTGAACCCGAAAGGCATAGTGTTGAAGCAGAAAGGCCCATACGGGGTGATAAATGCCGTTGCGGCCTGGTCGGATTCCTTCATTTTAATTTGATGGTATCCGGAGTATGCATCGAGGAAACACAGTGAGTCGTGTCCTGCAGTTGCATCAATAATTTGGTCAATGCGAGGTAGTGGGAAGGGGTCCTTAGGGCAAGCCTTATTAAGGTCTTTGAAATCGACACATAGGCGCCAGGATTTATCCTTCTTCGACACCATGACCAAGTTTGCTAGCCAGTCCGGATGTTTGATCTCTCTGATAAACCCGGCTTCGAGTAACTTGGCTAGCTCCTCCCCCATAGCTTGTCGTTTGGGTTCGGAAAATCGCCGCAGCATTTGCTTGACTGGTTTGTATCCCTTTAGTATATTGAGACTATGTTCGGCCAGTTTGCGTGGGATTCCTGGCATATCTGAAGGGTGCCAGGCGAAGATGTCCCAATTCTTGCACAGGAACGCGCGTAATGCGGTATCGACCGTCGGATCCAGCTGTGCCCCAATGGAAGCTGTCTTTTTGGGGTTCGTCGGGTGAACTTGAAATTTGACTATTTCGTCTGCTGGTTTGCAAGAAGTAGATTTTGGCCTTTTGTCGAGAATTACGTCATCTCTATCCACTGAGGAGCGCAAAGCGGTGAGCTCTTCGGCCGCCAGGGCCTCGGATAGTGCCTCGAGGGCCAGGGATGCGGTTTTGTTTTCGGCGCGGAGTGCTATGTCCGGATCACTGGCGATAGTGATAACTCCATTGGGCCCGGGAATTTTGAGCTTCATGTACCCGTAATGAGGTATAGCTTGAAAGCGTGTGAATGCATCTCGCCCCAACAGGGCATGATATCCAGTGTTGAAAGGTGCCACCTGGAAGATTAACTCTTCGGACCTGTAGTTCTCAGGCGTGCCGAATACCACGTCAAGTTTTATTTTTCCCGAACACCGCGCCTCTCGGCTGGGGATAATGCCTCGAAAGGTTGTACTGCTATGCTCGATGCGGCTCTTGTCTATTTGCATTTTGTCGAGCGTGTCCTCGTAGATGAGGTTCAATCCGCTACCCCCGTCCATGAGCACTTTAGTAAGCCGAAAGCCATCTACAATTGGGTTTATAACTAAAGCGGCTAGTGCTCGGACTGATCTGGATCTTGGTTCGTCGTCGGCGTTGAAAGTTATCGCCGTGTCGTTCCAAGGATTTATTGCCGCTACTTGGCAGACTTCAGCAAGACAGAAAAATGAAAGTGCTCATAAAAATGTCCACCTATTTTGGTTAAATAATAGGGTGAAAACTAAGAAGGCAAAAATTCTTAGTTTTGGATTTGGAGTTATGTACTAAGAGAAATGGATTTTCAGGGATGGATTTGAATGCTCAAATTTGAATTTAAATTTGAACAGTACAGAAAAGTTTGTTGGGTATGTATGAAAGTTACATCATTAAATAGGTGGGATTTTTAGAAGAATATAGGAGTTGGAATTATTTGATTTGGATGAATATTTTATTCTGTGGAATATTAAAAAAATAGACAGAAAAATAAAAAGGAAAAAGGGCACTGTGCCACTGGGCCAGAACGGCCACAGTGCAGCGGCCCAGAGAGAGAAGAGGCCTAGGCGAGCTTGTGCGCGCGTGCGCCAGGTTTTCAAACCTGACGGGCGGGGCCCGGGAGTCAGAGAGAGAGAGGGGCGATGAAGAGGTGAGGATGACAGGCGGGGCCCGCCTGTCATCTGCAACCTCGCGACCAGAGGGGTCGGCGAGCTCACCAGCGATGGTACGGGGCACGACAGGAGGATCTGAAGGCATCATTGGACTCAGGAGCTCGCCACCATTCGAGTGGTGCCGGAGGTGGTCGCCGGGGTGGCCTGGTTCACCGGCGATGAGGAGGTAGGGCGGCGACGCGTCGGGAGGTGCTAGCTCTAGTCGTTTCCAGCTGCAAACGAAGGAGGAAACGACGGGGAAAAGGTTAGGGGCTTCCCACAGTTTCAGATCGAGGGAGAGGATCGGTGGAGGAGGCCTATACCATGCGGACGCCGGTCAACCGAGGCGGCGGCGCTCAAGCTCAATCTCGAGCTCGGGCGGCTTTGGAGAGGGACGACTGGTGCAGAGGGGCAATTGGGAGTGAGAGGGAGTGGATGGCATTGAGAAAGGGGGTCGGGGTGGCCTTAAATAGCCAGGAGGCGGCTCACCGTGAACAGAGCTCACTGCCGTCCACGAGATCGGCTCTGGTGGCCAAGGGAGAGGGCCTGGAACCTCCTTTGGTGCTTGTGGGGGTGGTGTAGGGCGCCGTGGAGAGAGAGGAGGAGTGGGGTGAGCTCGAGGCGGGTCCCGTGAGCGAGCAGGGGGTGGCGAAGCTGGGCGGCACTCGGGCACGCTTGGGCTAGGGCAAGGGAGAGAGAGGGAGGAGGGGGCCGACTGCGTAGTATGTCCGAGACGCCGAGGCGCATCGGCAGGCGTGCGGGGGAGGGCCGAGGTCGTCGGGTGCTACAGTGCTAGGGCGCACTGTAGCGCGCTCCAGAGCGCGTCTTTGGCCGGCATGGCCATTTTTTTGGCGCCTTGGGCGTGGCCACTAGTGTCCAGCAGCTCTAGGGGGAGTAAACAAGTGGGGAGGAGCTTTGGATGCTCTGGAGGGGCTCTGGTGAGAGAAGTGTGGTGAGAGAGAGAGCGGGGTTGTGGCTATCCAGAGAGGTAAATGGGGGTTTTTACCCCTCAATCAAAGATCTATGGATGAGTGGAAGCTACTGGGGGTAGAAGGGGTCTAGGGTAAGCTCTGGTAAAAACTTGAGCTCATGGAGAATAGTGGAAGAGGTCAAAACTGTGGTTTTGGTAAAATAGCAGAAGGTGTTTGATGCTGGTTTGGGCTAGTTAGGTTGCTCAACTTGCTTTGATACTTAACAGGAGTGAGTGGCACCATAAATTAGTAGTGCCTACCAATTTTGAGGTCAAAAGGATAAAGTGGCCAATGCAAATTTTGTAAACCCTAGAAATCAACAGAAATGGATTTGCTTAGATCTAGCTAAGCTAATCTCTTCTTGTTGATGCACCACATGGTTTAGTGTCATCATTTGGGTATTTGAGCATGTCCACAAAGTTTGGGATCAAATGGAGAAAGTTGGCAATGTAGAGTTGTTCAGACTAGAAAATGGGCAGAGATGGTTTTGGGGGTATTTCGTGATGCTATCTTGTTCTCCAAGACATGAGACTTGGCAAGATCATCAAATATGGCATTTGTGACATGCTAGAATTTTCTTGGATTTTATAGAGAATATTTCCTTTGTAAACATTTCAAAAGCTTGAAATATCCAGGAAGGGTTTTTGAGGGATTTGTCCCATATTTTGAACATGACCATGTGTTGAAACTCGTATATATGGAAAATCTATGTCCACTGAGTTTCCCTAAATTTTCTGAAATATTTGTGAAACATTAAAATAATTTTAACCTATTAAAGACCATTTCTGGCCTTAAGAAAAAGCCTTTAAATAAAATATCAAAATAACTTTTAAAATTATATTTTTGTGGTTTATGGGGTGTCCTATATCTAATAGGAGTCAAATATATCTTTTGAAAGATTTTTACTGCCCTTAATTGAGTACTTGCAGTGCAAGCCTCAATTCAGGGGTTTTTGGAAAACCTAATTTAGGAAATTCTTTTTGGCCAAATTCTTTTTGTAAGAAAATACTATTCTGTCCTATACACATGGCATGATCAGTGGGAAAAGTCTTGGGGTCAAGGATATGAAGTATAGGTGGTGGAGCTATAATATGACTTTCATGAGCACTTGAAACCACAGACAGAAACTCCAAATCAAATAGAAAACCAAATAATGCAAAAGTTTTTTGTTGGTCCAAATTTTCATGCTTTATTAATGCAAGTGACATGTTACAAAACACTGGGTGTGACAGACCTACCCCCCTTACAAGAATCTCATCCCTGAGATTCCTAAACTAGGCTTTAAAAGAGATATGGAAACTCGGATCTAAGGTAGCCTTCACGCTCCCATGTTGCTTCTGCTTCCGTGTGGTTGCTCCACTGGACCTTGAAGTACTTGATGGTGCGGCTTCGAGTGCAACGTTCAGCTTTATCGAAGATGCAAACTGGTCTCTCACAATAAGTGAGGTTTGGCTTAAGGTCGATGGCTTGATGGTCGATGTCCTTGTAGAGATCAGGCTTGCCGGGTACTTGGAGACACTTCCGGAGTTGTGATACATCGAACATGTTGTGCACATCGGACAGTTCGGGCGGTAGCTCTAGCTGGTAAGCAACTTCTCCTTGTCTGTCAGTGATCTTGAAGGGACCGATGTACCTAGGTGCAAGCTTTCCTTTGACGTGAAGCGTTGGGTTCCCTTGAGAGGTGTGACTCGGAGATAGACATGGTCTCCAACACGGAAAGTCATGTCTCGGCGTCGTGAATCAGCGTAGTTCTTCTGTCTTGACTTGGTGGTCTCGAGACATTCTCTGACTAGTTGAACTTGCTCTTCTGCTTCGCGGAGGATATCGGGTCCAAATACTAGTCCTTCTCCGGTCTCTGACCAATTGAGGGGAGTGCGGCATTTTTGTCCGTATAATACCTCAAACGGTGCCATCTGAAGGCTGGACTGATTGCTGTTGTTGTAGGAGAACTCGGAAAAAGGTAGACAATCTTCCCACTTGGCTCCATATGCCAAAACACAAGCACGAAGCATATCCTCGAGTATCTGGTTTACTCGTTCCGTCTGTCCTCCGGTCTGGGGGTGAAAAGCAGTGCTGAAGGACAGTTTGGTTCCCAAGGCTTCTTGGAATCTTCTCCAGAACCTCGAGGTAAACTGGGTACCTTGGTCAGACACAATGTCCTTAGGGATCCCATGGAGGCTCATGATTCAGTTGATGTAGATGCTGGCTAGCTGGTTCCCCTTGTAGGTCGTCTTGACGGGAATGAATTGGGCAACCTTGGTCAAATGGTCAACAATGACCCATATGGAGTTAGGTCCCTTGCTTGACCTGGGTAATCCGGTGATGAAGTCCATGCCGACCTTGTCCCACTTCCATTCAGGCACCTTGAGAGGTTGTAACAATCCAGCGGGTCGCTGATGTTCAGCTTTGACTCTCTGGCATATGTCACACTTAGCGACGAAAGTGGCTATCTCTCTTTTCATGCCATGCCACCAGAATCTTTCTTTCAGGTCTTGATACATCTTAGTTCCTCCAGGTTGGATGGAGTATGGAGTGTCATGGGCTTCTCACAAGATCAAATTCTTGAGCTCAACTTTGTTGGATACGCAAATGTGATTCCCAAACCACACAACTCCTTGTTTATCCTCTAAGAACCCTGGGGCCTTACGTGCCTTGATCTTCCTCTTGATGCCTTCAATACTCTCATGTCCCTTCTGAGCTTCGTTAATATCATTCATCAAGGTAGGCTTGAGTTCGAGGTTGGCTAAAAATCCTGGTGTCACCAGTTCCAAGCCGAAGCTCTCCAGTTCTTCATACAAGGCGAGTAGCCTTTCCTTGATCACAACGTTCAAGGAACAAGCCTTTCTGCTTAAGGCATCTGCTACCACATTAGCCTTTCCAGGGTGGTATTGAACACTAAGGTCATAGTCCTTGATCAACTCCAACCATCTTCGCTGCCTCATGTTCAACTCCTTCTGAGTGAAAATATACTTCAAACTCTTGTGGTCTGTGTATAACTCACATCGCTTCCCTAGAAGGTAATGTCACCACGTCTTCAAGGCATGAACCACTGCTGCTAACTCAAGATCATGAGTAGCATAGTTCTCCTCATGAGGTCGGAGTTTCCTTGAAAGGTAAGCTACAACTCTGCCTTCTTGCATTAGAACACTTCCCAGTCCGGTTTGTGAGGCATCACAATATATCACAAATTCCTTGTGAATATCAGGTGTTGCCAGAACTGGGGCAGTGGTCAATCTCTTCTTGGGCTCTTGGAAACTTTCTTCGAACTTCGGCATCCATTCAAACTTCTTGTCCTTCTTCAAGAGCTAAGTCATGGGTCGGGCAATGCTTGAGAATCCTTCAACGAACTTGCGGTAATATCCCGCGAGTTCGAGGAAGCTTCTAACTTCCTTCACATTGCTTGGGGATTGCCATTCTATCACGGCCTCAATCTTGGTGGGATCCACCGACAATCCTTCGGTAGTCAACACATGACCCAAGAATCCAACTTTGTGCAGCCAGAATTCGCACTTATTGAACTTGGCATAAAGCTGGTGCTCTCGAAGCTTATCTAGGACCATTCTCAGGTGTTGCTCATGCTCTTCTTCAGACTTGGAAAAGATGAGTATGTCATCAATGAAGACGACAACAAATTTGTCCAAGTACTCCATGAAAACTTTGTTCATGAGGTACATGAAGTAGGCAGGGGCATTGGTTAATCCAAATGACATGACCGTGTATTCGTACAGGCCATATCGGGTTACAAATGCCGTCTTCGGGATATCTTGGGGTGTAATCTTTAGCTGATAGTACCCGGACCTGAGATCGATCTTGGAAAACACCTTGGCACCATTCAGCTGATCAAACAAGTCTTCAATCTTGGGGAGTGGATACTTGTTCTTGATTGTGACTTCATTAAGGGAACGATAGTCAACACATAATCGGATGGTACTGTCCCTCTTCTCCACAAATAGAATAGGTGACCCCCAAGGTGAGGCACTAGGGCGGATGAATCCTTTCCTCAACTGCTTGGCCAGTTGCTTCTTCAATTCTGCTAACTCCTCCGATCCCATTCTATAAGGCATCTTATAGATGGGTTCTGCTCCGGGCATGAGCTCGATAATGAACTCAATGTAATGATCGGGAGGCATTCCCGGTAACTCATTAGGAAAGACATCGGTGTATTCACATACTACCGGCACTTGCTCCAATCCAACTTCTGTCAGACAGTTGACTTGGGCGACTTGGGCAGAGGAGGGGTTGGAAGCAAACTTAACTTCGACTCCTTGGTCATTGGTCAGGGTGATGGTATGGTTGGCACAGTCTAACAAGCCTTGGTGCTTGATGAGCCAATCCATTCCTAAGATCACATCCAAGCCTTGTGATCTCAAGATGATAAGGTCTGCTAGGAATTCTACCCCGTTGATGATAATCCCGACTCCTTTACACCCTATCTTGGTTCTCATCTCCGATCCGGGGGTTTGTACCACCACAGGGCTACTCAGGGGTGTAGGGGTCATGCCACTTTCTAATGCAAACTGTTGGGTGACAAATGAATGCAAAGCTCCAGAATCAAACAAGACAGTTGCGGGTGCTGAGTTGACGAGGAACGTACCCAGCACGACGTCCGGGTCTTCCTGGGCTTCTTCCGCGGTGATGTAATTCACATGCCTCTTGCCATTGATGGGCGGGTTACGTGGAGCTTGGTTCCTTGGTGGCATTCTGCGACCTTGTCCTGGGTTCTGCGCATTGGGGCGCGGAGCATCGGGCTTCTTGTTGGGGCACAACCTTGAGATGTGTCCTGGCTGACCACATCCAAAGCAAGTGACTTGGTTGGAGTTGTTACTCTTGCCTCCACTGTTATTGGGGTTGTTGTAAGCTGGCCTGGGGTTGGCATACTACTGAGGCTGATAGTTGGTGCGGGGTGCAGGAGCTCTTGGCTGCTGATAGGTTGGCCTGACTGGGGCTGGCTGCCATGGGCGAGGCTTCTGGTTGTTGGAGCTACCTTTGCTGATCAGCTTGCGCTTACGGGTATCATCCAAAGCATGTCGCTTGTCCTCAAGCATGAGTGCCTTGTTCACCAGATCAGGAAAGGTTGGGCAGTCACACACAATAAGCAAGTACTGCAGAGTCTGATTAAGGCCTTCCATGAAGCGCTCTCTTTTGGCAGCATCAGTGTTGACATCCTCAGGAGCATACCTTGACAGAACACTAAACTTCTGCATGTACTCCTTGACAGTGCCACTTCCTTGCTTCAGGGCTCGGAACTCACGCTTCTTGATGACCATGATCCCGGAAGGAATATGGGCCTTGCGGAATTCTGCCTTGAAGTAATTCCAAGTGATGGCCTGCCCAGCATGCATGACCTTGAATCCATCCCACCAAGCTCTGGCAGTTCCCCCGAGACAGTGGGTAGCATATGCCACCCTCTCACAGTCTTTAGTGCAGCCGACCAGGTCCAGCAGATCCTCAATGGTGCGGACCCAGTCGTCTGCATCCACGGGTTCAGCAATCTCGATGAAGGTGGGTGGTGCATGCTTCTTGAACTCCACCAACGTGGAACGTCCATTGCTGTTCCCCGCTGGCTGGCGATTGTTGGTGATAGCTTGAGCAATCATCTGGAGGGCTGAAGTGTTCGCTTGGCATTCCTTTCAAAAGGCTTGGAGGAGCTGAGCCATGTCCATGTTCGGGGAAGGTGGTGCTGGTGGAGCTTGTCCTTGGGTTTGGTCCTGGCTGGCTCCTACTTGGGTGGATCTTCCGGCTTCTTGCTGCTGGGTAGAGGTACCAGTACGTGTTACAACAGGCATCCTGTTGGAGCGGTCAAGGTCTCATAATTGGGAAAGATGAGGGAAAGCAATATAGATGGGGTGCCTAGTAAGGGGGTCGGTATGACACAAGTTGTTGTTATGCAAGGGCCAAAAGGGCCAAACACATTCATTAAAAATCCAAATAGGTGATGTAGTCGTTTACATGTTCCTGAAGGAAGAGTACGACATCCATCAAACACATCAAAAGCAAACACAACACTACATGGTTTCATTTGAACCATTACATGGACTCGACTTCGCATAGGGGATACACGACCTATCCTACCTTATGGGTTACAGACTGGCATATCCTAGTTGCGAATGATGCCTAAGTGGTGGAATGCTCGGTCGCGTACTCTGGCTCCTCTAGGTCTTCTTCTTTGTCGTCTTCAGTCTTACTTCCTTCATCACTCGAAGGAGTGGGGGAGTGGAGGAGCTCAACACGGCGTTGCTTTGCCGCTGGTGTGATGAAGAGCTTGCGGTAGTCCCTTGCCGTCATACGGCGTCGCTGGGGTGGTTCTCCATCCTTGGCAGGTGCATCTTCTGGGGGCCTTCCGCCTCGATATGTGACTGTGGGTTGTCCAGGGGGAGCACCTTCTTTCTTGATCCTATCCGTCTTCCCTTGCGCTTGGCGAAGAAGTGCCTTGGTCTCGTGGAGTTCCTTTCGGAGCTCCATCGACTCCGAGGCCAAGTGTTGTGCCAAGCTGTCGGCACAAAGGCTGAAGTAGGTCTGGAATCGGAGTGGAAGTCCTTCCTCCAGTGGTGGAGCTGGTGCGCTGCTCTCATCCTCACCCTCCTTCCGATAAGGTAAGAAGTGGGTTGCTGACTCATTTGCCATCTCCGGAAGAAGGTCTCGAAGGCGAGTTAGTGCCTTGAGCACGGCTGTCTCGACGGCAAGGATTAGTGTTGCCATCTGGGGTCCCTCGAAGAACCAGCTCGTCGGAAGGTCATTAGCCTTCACGGTTACTTCCACATGGTATTCCATCTCGGTGTCGTTGATCCAATGCTCATTGTAGGTGAAAGTGGTGGCTCGGTGAAACTGGCACTTTTGGAGGCTATCCTCGAGAAGCATGGGGAATCCGGTGGTTAGGAAGTCTTCGGGTACAGCGGCCATCTACAAAGGTTGAATGGGAGAAGTCAATAAGTGGAATACATCTTAGGTTTGGTAGGTCTCAGAAAGGAAGAGAAGTATAGAGGGTTTGTGGAACGGTTTTCGTCCTAACTAACTCCCATGCTAACTAAGGCTTCCTACAGTCATGATAGCTCTGATACCAGCTCTATGGGGACCCCAACTCATAAGTCGTGATCACCGAATGCATGTGTACAGTGATCCCAGAGATCAATGCTCACTGAACACACAGAAGCTGAATAACAAGAGTCTTACATCCATACATTCTGTCCTACACAAATCATGTCCATTATGGTCAAGTCTTACATAGATAAAGCCTTAAGGGCTAAACATCAGATAAAACACAAGCATCGGAAATATTCGGCGATAGGTAGATCCCATGCCATCTGCCTTAACCCTGCAGGCATTCTGACTAGGAAAGCGTCCTAGTTCGCATGTTCGTCACCAAAGAACTCTTCTTCGAACTCCTGCTCTTCCATGCCTGGCCAATTAAATAACCAGTGGCAAGCCATTGAGTACTTTGAATGTACTCGCAAGCAACCCGTGTGTTGGATCAAGGTACAATAATGCATGATATAGTACTAAGTTGGTAATTTTGCAGAAAGCTAGTTTTGAGTGCAATGACATGTCCAACAACTTGTAAAGCATGCATCATAAGAATTCAGATAACCATGTGAACATGTTACAGATATCAACATAAATAGAGTTTGGATCAACTCCAGCTTAATTAACATGTCAAGTCATTTGACTCGACTCAAGTAGTTCTCTCTCCACACACACACACACACACACACACACCAGGTTTCATAAACATTGGACGTAGCCCAAGAGCAGTTATCCAACTGTCCTTGACTATGGACACGGCTATTCGAATAGTTTTACACTCTGCAGAGGTTGAACACTTTACCCACAAGATCCGGGGAACTCCTGTGTCAGCCATGATCCGCGGTACCTCAAGTACCCGGGGTGAGCACCCGATCACTATCTTTCCCTAGTCGTGACTAACAAAGAGTCCACTAGATTGGTAGCAGCCCCCGTGCCAAACATTGTCACATAAATAATTCTTGTGGAGCCATGCTCCCATATTCATCACATACCATGAGCACGGGGTACAAACGGTGTGTCCGGTGCCCTGTAAAAATAGTCATGGCCGCCTATCCAAGCACGACCCCGTCCCGAGAGTGACCACGCCACTCCCGCCACTAGTAATGCAGGCATCCATGCTAGCACGAACTAGGTAATCAATAATGCCTCGTCCCATAAGGGGTAGTGTGGTTGTACATGTAAGGTTGGAGTAACGGTCGCAACTTATACCAATCCATTTTTCGAAAACAACACACTCACTTGCCTCGGTACACCACTTCATCATCAAGTGGTTACTTAGCTCAATATCTCCCTCGGGCATTAGTGGCACCCGACGGGGATTTCGAAAAGTCTTTAAAGAAATTACCTTTGTCTCCATCACCATGCACATACCCGTCTCATTTGCATAGCAACTACTTTGGCATCCTATCTACTCCCACCCGCATAACCCTCATAGGAAGGTAGGTCATGCACAATGCAGGTATCAACAAGAAAGTAACGAAGGCAATCCCACGAAAGTGGTTACCACCTCATCATGATTCTGATGCAATGTCAATAAAGTGTTATATGACATGCACAAAAAGGGGTTCATAGACATGGTCAAAGGGCTGCTTGCCATGGTTGGCTTGGTCTCCGAAGTCTTCAAGTCCTTCTCCTTCTTCTTCTCCAACTATTTCGTCAAACACGGGATCTATTCGTCGCAAAGGAACAACGAGAAAATAAGGTAATAGCAAGACAGAAAAATGAAAGTGCTCATAAAAATGTCCACATATTTTGGTTAAATAATAGGGTGAAAACTAAGAAGGCAAAAATTCTTAGTTTTGGATTTCGAGTTATGTACTAAGAGAAATGGATTTTCAGGGATGGATTTGAATGTTCAAATTTGAACAGTACAAAAAAGTTTGTTGGGTATGTATGAAAGTTACATAATTAAATAGGTGGGATTTTTAGAAGAATATAGGAGTTGGAATTATTGGATTTGGATAAATATTTTATTCTGTGGAATATTTAGAAAACAGATAGAAAAAGAAAAAGGAAAAAGGGCACTGTGCCACTGGGCCAGAACGGCCACAGTGCAGCGGCCTAGAGAGAGAGAAGAGGCCACTACTGGAATCAGGATCTTTGCCGTCAGCAAGCTATTTGCCGTCTGCTAGCTGACGACAAAGAAGCTCTTTGCCATCAGCTAAATGAAAGCTGACGGCAAAGAGAGAGCTGACGGCAAAGATCATGTTTGCCATCAGCCAGCTCTTTGCCGTCAGCAAGCGGACGGCATAGAAGCTTTGTCGTCCGCTAGCAGACGGCAAAGAGGGAGTGTGGCCCACTAGCGAGAACCACCTAACGGCCACTTTCTTTGCCCTCTGCTAGCAGACGGCAAAGAAAGTGGCCAACCTAACGTCCGTTAGCTAGGCTCTTTGTCGTCGGCTAGCAGACGGCAAAGAGCTGTGACCTAACTAAAAAGCGGCCAACGCGCGGCCCACCCCTCTCTCTGTCCGCTCTCTCCCCCCTGCCCGAGCCGCCGCCGCCCCTCACCCGCGCCACCACCCCCGTTGCCGGCCGCCCCGCCCCTGTGCCCAAGCCGCCACCGTCCCGCGCCAACCCCGTTCCGGCCGCCCCGCCCGTTGTCCGCGATCCTCCGCCCCGCCCCCCTTCCCGAGCCGCCACCGAACGCGCCCCTGGGGGGGGTTCCCCGGCTCCCCTTCCGCCTCTCCGCCCCCCCTTAGCCTCACCTCGCCTTGGGGGGGGGGGTGGGGGGCCTCTCCCCCTTGTCCCTATCCTCTCTCCGCTCGCGAGGCCCCGCGCCACCCCTGTCGCCGCCGCCCGCCCGGCCGCCCGGCGCCACCCCCGTCATCGGCCGCCCCGCCCCGTCCCCGTGCCCGAGCCGCCGCCGCCCCGCCCCACCCCCATCGCCGGCCGCCCCGCCCCGCCCCGCCCCTCCTCGTGGTGAGTTTTTTTTTCTGTTTTTTAGATTTAGTTTATGTTTGTTTAGTTTAGGTTAGGTTAGGTTAGTTTAGTTTAGTTTAGGTTAATTTAGTTAATTTAGGTTTTTTTCTTCTATTTTTTAAGAATAAACAAGAAAGATGAAAAAAAGAAGTAAAAGAAGAAGAGGAAGAAAAAGAAGAAGAGGAAGAAGAAGAAGATAAAAAAAGAACAATAAGTAGAAGAAGAAGAAGAAGAAGAAGAAGAAGAAGAAGTAGAAGATGATGAAAAACAAGAAGTAGAAGTAGAAGATGAAAAAAAGAAGTAGGAAAAGGGGGCGCCCGGGGACGAGCGGGTTAGGGGGTTCCTCGACGTCGATGGAACCCTAAATAGCAAGTATCGTCGGTGCGAGATACATGTGGCCGTCAGGGTCGAACACTACATCCACGTCCCACAAGTGACGCCGGCGTCCGGCGTCCCGCAGCAACAGTTCTCGGGGTCGATGGCGGTCGAACACCTTTGCGAATTTGTCTTGCAGCCTCTGCGATGACGATTAAAAGCCAAGTGTTGAAACTTGAAACACCCAAACTAACTCAAGTCGGTTTGGTTGTTTGAAGTTTCAAAACTTGGCTTTAATCCTCATCGCATAGGCTGCCAGACAAATTCGCCAAGGTGTTCGACCGTCATCGGCCCCCAGAACTATTGCTGCGCGCGGGACGCCGGGCACCGGCGTCACTTGTGGGATGTGGATCTAGTGTTCAACGCCGAGCGCCACATGTATCTTGCACTGATGATACTTGCTATTTTGCTTCGGATCCGGAGCAGAGCATGGGAAAACGAACCCAATCTACACATACTCGGGTGGGATTAGGACCTATGTTTACCTATTAGAGTCTAGGTTGCATGGACATAATAAAAGTGACAAACTCCATTAACTGATGAATATATACATGCTGATTTATATATATATTTCTTATGTGTCCAGTAGCTAGGCAAGATTAGTGATCATGCGTGGATGTACACCGGTCACACTAGTCAGAAAGACATGACCATTGAATGGTTAACAAAAACCAAGGGGTTTCTGAGAGCCGCATTTGCAAATGGCCAGAGGACAACATGGTGCCCCTGTGCCGGGTGCAACAATTGGCACAAGAGGACAGAGGATGAAATGGGCAAACACCTGCAGAAGAGGGGTTTTACGCCAAATTATACGGTGTGGACATTTCATGGCGAGTCTTCCCAACGTGCCAGAGCTGAGGTGCTTCATCGTCGCACCGACGAGCATGGTACCGGGATGCAAGACATGGTGCAAGACTTTGATGATGCTCGGGACTCGGATGATGAGATGGAGGAATCTGCAAAGGCCTTCAATGAAATGTTGGAGTCTTCAAAACGTCCTCTCCACGAGCACACTGAGCTTTGTCAGCTGGATGCCATCTCACAAATAATGGCTCTGAAGGCTCAATTCAACTTGGGCAGAGAATGCTACGACGCAATGATGCTAGTATTTGGACGTTTTCTACCCAAAGGCCATGTACTACCTACAAACCTGTACCAGTTAGACAAAATCCTCCGTGCTCTTAAGATGCCCTATGAGAAGATACATGCCTGTGAGAAAGGATGTGCCTTATTTAGGCTTCAGTATGCGGACTTGAACTATTGTCCCATTTGCAAGTCATCCAGGTATGTTGTGGTAGACAACGATATGGGTGAGAAGACGCAGACCAAAATCCCCGTTAATGTTCTTCGGTATATGCCAATTGTACCAAGACTTCAACATCTTTTCATGGTCGAAGAGACGGCCATACAGATGACATGGCACAAAACGGGTAAAAAAACCCAACTAGATGCAAATGGGAAGCTGATGATGGTGCACACATAGGACGGTGAAGCATGGAAGTTTTGATGACAGATGACATCGTATTTGTTGTGATGAGGGTAAGTTTTCTCTAGTGTTTTGCTTAAACAAATGCAGACTTAGCTTATCTTCCTCCTAAATGGCATAATTACATAAGTTAGATAAAAATGGCATTTTTACCTACCTTAGTTAGAAGAAGAAGAAGATAAAGAGGAGGAGAGGAGAAAAAGAAAGAGAAGAAAAATTCTTCTTCTTCTTCTTCTTCTTCTTCTTCTTCTTCTTCTTCTTCTAGTCTTCTTCTTCTTCTTCTAACATTCTTCTTTCCCAATTTGTAGATTTGCTTTCGATGAGGAAGCTTGCGTTGATGGAGTCTAGTCTTCTCCTTGTGCTTCCTTTCTGTTTTGATTTTGTAGGATGAACAATGTGAAACTTGCTACCTATATATGTATGTATGGATGAAACCATTGTATGCTTGTTGTTGGATATGTTGGCTAGCTATATATGTTGCATATGGACTTTTGATTTGGTATGTATATGTGTTGGATGATCATATCCATATGGTAGGGATATGATTTGGTATGTATATGTGTTGTTATGCTTGTTGAAAGTATTCTCAAATGTGTATATATATATATCTGTGAAACTGAATGAATTTAAGAAAAAATAGAAAAAACAGGGGCTGTACAGGCTCTTTGCCGTCTGCTGGCTGATGGCAAAGAGCTTTGCCGTCTGCCAGCAGATGGCAAAGCTGCCATGTGGCAGCTACCTGTGCAACTTGGGGTGCACTGGGCTGGCCTATTTGGCAGCTTTGCCGTCTGCTGGCAGACGGCAAAGACCTTTGCATCTTTGCCATCTGCCAGTAGACGGCAAAGCACGCCATTAACCCCCTAACGGACCTAACCTGCCATGTGTGCCGTCCAGGCTCTTTGCCGTCTGCTGGCGGACGGCAAAGACCATTTCATCTTTGCCGTCCGCCAGCAGACGGCAAATAACCCTTTGCCGTAGCTTATTCAGCCGGACCTGTTGCTGTCTGCTGGCTGATGGCAAAGGCCTTTGCCATCCGTAATGCATGCCTTTGCCGTCCGCCATGGCAGACGGCAAAGTGCATGATTCCTGTAGTGGGCCCAGGTGAGCCGGTGCGCGCGCGCCAGGTTTTCAAACTTGTAACACCCCAAAAATCGGGTTATCGATTTTTTGTGCTGTTGTTCCTTCCTAGCTTTTCTTTCCCGAATTTTTCCTCTGGAATCTGGTGAATGACCAGGTGAATTCAGACAATCCTCAGCCTCTCCACGAATTTTCCATGCTCTTGTGCCAGTCAAGTTTCCGTCAGTAAACCCCGAACCTCATTCAAACCCTAGTTCCAAAATATCGGAACTGGAAATCCTGCCTTTGCGTTTACAAAGGAACTATCATTTTTCTTGCTCAGTTGATCCTCCCAAAATTTCCGGAGATCATCCTTCACTCATAAACCCTAGATGTGTTAAAATATTGCCAAGTCATATGCAATATTTCTCATCTAGAATTAATTCCTTTTTCTTCCTTTCCGAGGAATTAAATCCAGAATAATATCTATCCATCTCCAAAGTTCATGAAAACTTGTGGAGATATTCTTTGTGATCATATTGAGCTCTCATAAAAATATTGGCCATAATTAAATAGGGAAATTGCATTTTCCTATTTAAAGCCAATATATCAATTTGGGGCCTTTCCAAAGGAACTACCATTTTGGTAGTTGGGAAAAATCCCAAATAATTTGTGGAGCTTGTCCTACCCCTATATTCACCATTTCCATCAAGATCTCAAGTTCCACCCATTAAATTTTGAGCACAACACCACTTTGCAAATTCTGTTCAGATTTTCAGTTTGCAAAGGAAGTGCTTGATTCCTTGATCTCCTTGGGCTGAAATTTTGCAGGGTGATTCATTATGATATATTACCCCTGTATACCAAAAATGAGCTCATTCCATCAAGTCAATCTTTCTCAGTAAATTATCTAAGTTTCTGTCCAGATTGCATCTCTGTGAAGGAAGTACCCTCATAGATGATCAATTTGAGCTGAAACTTTCCCAGACAGTTCCTATGACCATATCATCACTCTACACATAAAATCATCCAAATCGATCTAGCCATTTGACCCCGGCATCATCATTTGTATTTCTGGTCAGTGGGCATGGTAACAAAGGAAGTACCAGCTATCCTTGTACATTTGTGCCCAAATTTTTCCAGCATCACTACCTTAGTGTATTACTAACCCATGCCATAGATCAGGTCAATAGGTGCACTGTGGTAGCCGCACCACATGGCAAACACTTTGCTGTTGGAACCTGTTTGACCATGGTGCAGTCACCTCAGGCCTTCCTCAGGTCATTCAGCCGCATAGGTCAACTCAGTGTAGGACGGTGAATAGCCTAGACATGGTTTGGCTTCATGTGAGGCGTGGCAACGCCGTGGCCACGCGGTGACCACGGGCAGAGCGTGCCAAACTGGTGCTCTGTGCATTGGAGTTGACGGGAGCTCGTCTCCAGCCGACTCCAGCATGTCCAGTAGTGTCGTAGAGCTCCCTAGCGCGTGCGTGATCCATCCAGAGGCCTCTCCCCCTCGTCCCCTAGCTGGTGGAGCGCTCGAAGCCTCGGTCGTCGACGAGGAGCTTCTCGGAGCTCCGTCCATTGTCGGCTAGCTTCATCCCCGAGCTATATATAGCGTGCCCCCGAGCCGACCTCGTCACCAGCAAGCCCCCAGCCTCCTCCCTCGAGCCCTCGAGCTCCTCCCTCCACCATGGCCGCGGCTCTGCCGCCGTTGCCCTTCAGCCATTTCGGCGCCTTGACCTCTTCCCTCCCCCTCTGTCCGTGTTCCCGGCCTCCCCTGACTCCCCGCGAGTCGCCGCTGTCTCGAGCTCAGGCGGAGGAGCCCTGCCGCCGTGCCCCCTCCTCCGGCCGTGCCTTGACCTCGGCCCGAGCCGCGGCGCCGTCGCTGTGGTCCGCCCCGAGCGGCCCCGAGGACACCTGCGGGCGCGGTGTTGGGTGGCCGAGCCCCTCCGCCGGCCGGCCGGCCCTGAGGAGCGGCGAGGCGACGGCCACGCGAGCAGCCGGCGAGGCCCGAGCCACCGTGGCACTCTCCTCTGTTCGGTCGGGAAGACCTGGGAAGAGAAGAAAAGAGAGAGATAAAGAGATAAGGCGGGGCCCACACGTCATTGAGATAAAGAAAGTCAACCCGGGCCTGCTGGTTTAAAGTGAAAACGTATTTTAGGGAGTACGTCTTCTGACTCCGAAGGCGTATTTTTCCAAAGGCGTTTTCCTTTTTTCCAGCTGCCGGCCGAATCTATTATATAGAAAACGTTCGCTGGTTAAGAGCTAAAATGGACAGATTTTGTCTGTTTTAACGCTTAACGAACGAACGGCTCTAACTCCGCGACCGTAACTCCGATTGAGGTAAAACCAACGCCAACGTATTCGTCTCATCGAGCCCGTTCTGATGCCATCATTTTCATAATGTTTTCACACTGTGAAAATGACCATTTTGCCCTTGCCCCTAATCAGCCTCCTTCGAGAGGGAAACTTTTCCGGTGAATCTTTCCGGAGTTTTATCGCACTTCCACCCGGCGTATTCCTCTACCCCAGGCAAGCCAACCTCTTATCATGAGCTCCAGACTTGCGTGATGACTTTGCTTGAACCCTGTGTGTTAATCATAGTACATCTGTATCACCTGTTAGTCTGCTCTTGCATACACCTGTTATGTCATCTGTATTAGATGTCAGCATTACTTTTCATCTAATGCCATGACCAGTTTTCATGCCATATCTTGCCATGCTAGTAACAATATTTTAAATACCGTTATCATGTTAGTGCCATGATTCGATCTCATGCCATGTTTGTCAATGTTGATATGATTCTGCTGTGCTGATGTTAAGTGGCTGTTCACACTTACAACTGTTGAGGTAATGGTGCAATGATGGAGATGCTAATTGAAGTACATAACTAAACGTAGTGGTTGATCTTGAGTCACCTGTCCGGGCTTATTCGTGCAACCACATTTGCCGGTATGGGACGGCCTTGACTTGGTCTGATCGCGTGCTCTTTCACCGGTACCTCCAAAGAGGGAGGGTTATGCGCGCGCGCTGCCCTGGCCCGGTAGGCGGCGATAACCCTGTGAGCCCAGTTGAGTAGTTTGGGTACCCGTCCCCGTTTGGGACAGTTTAGTTTGGCCACGACGGTGGCAGGGTGTCACGAGGTGACACGGGGCCACCCAGGGCTTGACTCCAAGAAGGAGTGTGATGGCCGGTGGTACGATGGAAGAGTCATGGGTCAGACAGGTTTCGTCGGAACGTCGTTGGTCCACCCGAATGGGAGTACGAGGCCATGAGTGCCGTGGTGTGGGTAAAGTGTACAACCTCTGCAGAGTGTTAAATCTATTCGAATAGCCGTGTCCACGGTATTGGACAGCCCGTCCAGACCTTGTTAGGCGATCAACCGTAATGATGGTGAAAGGACCTGTCCTGCATGGACAGCAGATGTTGACAGGAGTATGGTATGTTAACCATGAGTTGGCTATGGAAGAGATGGTCAGATGACCGAGAGACTTGGATTTGGATCAGGTTCAGATTGGACCATGAGATTATTCGGAATACGGATTATTTACTTGATACATGCTTTATTTTACTGTACTTTATTTCAGTAGTTGTTGTGCTAGATAACCCCGTTATGTCGTGATGATCAATGCTGCTAGATGTTTAAACATGTCAGATAATCTGGCTATGACATGATAATTAATAATGCTAGATAGGTATGCTATGCCATGCCTGATTCAGGTTTTCCTGTCAATTCCATGCCATGTTTAGAATGAATCTCTTACATAGCATAGGGCTTGCTTTGTCACCTGCTTGTTTGGATGCTATGTATTTGGTTGTCTTGCGAGTACATTCAAAGTACTCACCTGGCCTTGCACGTGGCCAGTTGCAGGAGAAGATCTGTCGTGCTAGATCGTAACCCAGCCAGCCCTGTGAGTTGTGGAGCCCAGCCAGAGACGTCGTTGCCACTGAACCAAGACCTTCGCTGCCATCTTAGTTAGCCTTGGAGCTATGTAATATTGTTGTAAGCAACAGTATTGTAATACTCCATTCTATTTAATAAAGCCATTTTGTGCCTGAAATTGTTGTATCATGTCTTTGACGTGCGCCAGGTCTTATCCTGGGGCTGGCGTGCGTCGGCCCTCTATCGGGGTGCCACAAAACCTGACAGGCGTGGCCCGGGCATCAGAGAGAGAGACAAAGAGAGGGGCGAGGGAGAGGTGAGGATGACAGGCGGGGCCCGCCTGTCATCTCCAACCTCGCGACCAGAGGGGTGGGCGAGCTCACCGGTGATGGTACGGGGCACGGCAGGAGCATCTGAAGGCATTGTTGGACTTAGGAGCTCACCGCCGTTCGAGTGGTGCCGGAGGTGGTCGCGGGGGTGGCCTGGTTCGCCAGCGACGAGGAGGCAGGGCGGCGGCGCATTGGGAGGTGCTAGCTCTGGTCATTTCTGGCTGCAAACGAAGGGGGAAACGACGGGGAAAAGGTCAGGGGCTTCCCGCAGTTCCAGATCAAGGGAGAGGAGTGGCGGAGGAGGCCTGTATCATGCGGACGCCGATCGACCGAGGCGGCGGAGCTCGAGCTTGATCTCGGGCTCGGGCGGCTCTGGAGAGGGACGGCTGGTGCAGAGGGGTGATTGGGAGTGAGAGGGAGTGGATGGCATCGAGAAAGGGGGTCGCAGTGGCCTTAAATAGCCGGGAGGCAGCTCACCATGGACGGAGCTCACTACCGTCCGCGGGATCGGCTCTGGTAGCCAAGGGAGAGGGCCTGGAGCCTCCTTTGGTGCTCGTGGGGGTGGTGTGGGGCGAGCTCGAGGCAGGTCCCATGAGCGAGCAGGGAGTGGCGGAGCTGGGTGGCGCTCGGGCACGCGTGGGCTAGGGCAGGGAAGAGAGAGAGGGAGGAGGGGGCCGACTGCGTAGCGTGTCCCGGACGCCGAGGCGCATCGGCAGGCATGCGAGGGAGGGCCGAGGTCGTCGGGTGGCTCGGGCAGAGGGCAGCTACAGTGCTAGGTGCACTGTAGCGCGCTCCTGAACGCGTCTTTGGCCAGCATGGCCATTTTTTTGGCGCCTTGGGCAGGGCCACTAGTGTCCAGCAGCTCTAGGGGGAGTAAACAAGTGGGGAGGAGCTTTGGATGCTCTGGAGGGGCTCTGGTGAGAGAAGGGTGGTGAGAGAGAGAGAGGGGTTGTGGCTGTCCAGAGAGGTAAATGGGGGGTTTTTACGCCTCAATCATAGATCTATGGATGAGTGGAAGCTACTGGGGTAGAAGGGGTCTAGGGTAAGCTCTGGTAAAAACTTGAGCTCATGGAGAATAGTGGAAGAGGTCAAAACTGTTGTTTTGGTAAAATAGCAGAAGGTGTTTGATGATGATTTGGGCTAGTTAGGTTGCTCAACTTGCTTTGAGACTTAACAGGAGTGAGTGGCACCACAAATTAGTAGTGCCTACCAATTTTGAGGTCAAAAGGATAAAGTGGCCAATGCAACTTTTGTAAACCCTAGAAATCAACAGAAATGGATTTGCTTAAATCTAGCTAAGCTAATCTCTTCTCCTTGATGCACCACTTGGTTTAGTGTCATCATTTGGGTATTTGAGCATGTCCACAAAGTTTGGGATCAAATGGAGAAAGTTGGCCATGTAGAGTTGTTCAGACTAGAAAATGGGCAGAGATGGTTTTGGGGGGATTTCGTGATGCTATCTTGTTCTCCAAGACATGAGACTTGGCAAGATCATCAAATATGGCATTTGTGACATGCTAGAATTTTCTTGGATTTTATAGAGAATATTTCCTTTGTAAACATTTCAAAAGCTTGAAATATTCAGGAAGGGTTTTTGAGGGATTTGTCCCATATTTTAAACAAGACCATGTGTTGAAACACTTATATATGGAAAATATATGTCCACTGAGTTTCCCTAAATTTTCTCAAATATTTGTGAAACATTAAAATAATTTAAACCTATTAAAGACCATTTCTGGCCTTAAGAAAAAGCCTTTAAATAAAATATCAAAATAACTTTCAAAATTATATTTTTGTGGTTTATGGGGTGTCCTATATCTAATAGGAGTCAAATATATCTTTTGAAAGATTTTTACTGCCCTTAATTAAGTACTTGCAGTGCAAGCCTCAATTTAGGGTTTTTTGGAAAACCTAATTTAAGAAATTCTTTTTGGCCAAATTCTTTTTGTAAGAAAATACTATTCTATCCTATGCACATGGCATGATCAGTGGGAAAAGTCTTGGGTCAAGGAGATGAAGTATAGGTGGTGGAGCTATAATATGACTTTCATGAGCACTTGAAACCACAGACAGAAAATCCAAATCAAATAGAAAACCAAATAATGCAAAAGTTTTTGTTGCTCCAAATTTTCGTGCTTTATTAATGCAAGTGACATGTTACAAACACTGGGTGTGACATCTTTGTGTGACCATGGGTGCTGTCATATGCAATATGCCGGCAATCATACCTTGGCATTGTTCATGACTCGGGCCATACGATATATGCCCGGTTCGCGTGTGCTTGTACTAAGCTCATTATTGTTGCCCATCATACGAACTGGTGACAATGGTTAATGATATCCCCTTGTCGGGTGTGAGGAGGCTGACATTGATAACCGCTGCCAAAATGGATGTCTCAATGTTGCCTTTCTTCAAGGTTTGTCAGTTCTTGCATCACCCACTAGCTTTCTTTCTTTTGCATAACTGGTGAGGTTGTCAGATGCTTTCCTCGACTTTGTCATCGTACAAGTGACTTGCAAGATCTTGGCAGTATGCTCACCACATATATATGAGAATCTGATTCCCGAGGCAAACTTGTGTTCTGGCTGATTCTTGCTTCTGACCAGACTGTTGCGGATCTGATTCTTGAGATACACTGCCATATGCTGCCATCTCACTATGTAATATCTTGCACCAGTGTCGTACTGAGGAAGATTGGATGGATTGTGTTGGAAGCCATTGAGAGTATAGTGCTGAGGATGACGGAATGGCTTGTGCTCGAAGCTTTCGTCAGACAGCTTGCTGAAGAAGGCTGGGTACCGTACTTCAGAAGCTTCCCAACTTAATGGCTTGCTGGGGAAAACTTGGTACTTTATGCCGAAAGCTTTTGCGGTAGCTTACTGAAGAAGACAGAGTATCTTGTGCTGGAAGTCATCCACATATCATACTCGGGAAGATTGAGGAATCTTGCATTGGAAGCTTCGCTGGTATCTTGCGAGGGAAGACTAAGTTGCTTACACCAGAAGCTTCTCCTTGTGATATGCAGACTGAATGCCATGTATATATACCATCTTAGTATTCCTGTTGTTGGTTATTTGTGTGAAAAGGATTTATCGGACTATCCTTCTTTCTGAGTACTGAATACCTATCACATCCTTGCTTGCTTCTGGGTATGACATGTTTCAAAATCATCCTCATAGCAGAATCAAACCTTGCATGGGAACCATACCTTTGACTTGAACTGTACAGTTGGTATTGCACACAATTGGTCTTCTAGCTGATTTCATCAGTACTGCTGTGAAGATTGCACACTGATGTGGACTTGATGCTGATAATCAATCCAGGATATCATTTGTATTCAGATCAGATATGTCCAATATAATACAGTCGGATGAGAATTCCATAGTGCTTAGCTGAACTTCCCAATATTTGAACTCCTTGCTGATTCTTCGGGTCCGGTGTTGGTTGATGAGCAACTTTAATAAGGGGAATTAAGGTAACATCGAAGGCCCAAAGAAAGAAGCAAAAGAAACGACTAAAACAAAAGCACACAAAGCATACAAATAATATTATATTCAAGCAACATCACATATTACTGCTACTTATAACAATAATATGCATGCATACTTAAGCACACAAATCTCGCGAAAACTTCGGTACTGCGATGTGTTATGCTGTGGCGGTGTGCACGAAAGTGAATCCACATGTGGAAGGATTTTTGTAAACAGAGCTACACCAAACACTGGCTAACCACCAGTTGTATCTGGACGGATACGGAGATGAGGACGGACTTGGTGATCATGTAGCGGAACACGGAGGTCACGACCACATCATCGTCAAGCGGATGGAAGGGAACCGTATGTGTCCACGAAATGGGTGACAGGGTGGGATGAAAAACAAGGCTGGCTGGCATTGCCCTTTCCTGATAGCAAAGATCAATAAGGGTTGCCAACGCGGCGAGTGGGATGGCAAGATCCGAGATAGAAACTTGTCTATCACCGAAACAATAGGGGTGGCTGGAGAAAGGATATCGACGCGATACCTGAGCATCACTCCTGCAAGTGGTGTCTGGAACACTTGGTACCACGGCATCACTCCACTGGGACAGAGATGATGCCGAACACCGAGAAGCAGGTATGCAAGACTGGAGGGGTGCAGGTAGTGGATCGAAACCGATGTCACCTACACTCACCAGATTAACCGTTAGCGACAAGATAATAAGTCTATATGCATGCTATGCAACAACTAAATGCACCAAACCGACCAGACTCTATACTACCGCTTTCTAACGTTCACACGGACTAGGGCATCCTATAGCCAAACCTGGCTCTGATACCAACAATTGTGGCACCCCGGGTCAGAGAGACCGAAACACCCCGTATTCCAGCCCAAAGATCAAGTCTTCTGGAATACGACACTGCTTGGCATAGAACAAATCAGCTCTTTATTACAATCGATATGGATACAAGGGCTCCGATATAACAGTGAATTACATCAGCATGGTGACACTGCGCCTGCTAAGGTTGCTCTATGCTAGCAGCAGAACAACTCGTAGCAGCGGAACGACGATGACAGCGATGGACTCCACTCCGCAGGGACTCTGGCTGGAACGCTTATCCTAGATCACAAACTCGGGATCCTCGGCAATCAAGCAAACACGGATGACCTGCAAACTGGCATGACACGCCAGGTGAGTACTTTGAATGTACTCGCAAGCTCACAGCAACCAAAAGCAATCAAGACAAACAACAACATGGCATTTACAAGTTAATTAACACTGAGCATGATGCAACTAGAACAATATCAGGTGAGCATGGCATGAACATGTTACTCAAGACATGAACAAAGATGATCCTAGCATGCAACATGTTTAAAATATCATGATTCAACTTACTCAGTTCGGAGGTTACCTCGTAACCACCATAGATATGCCACTCTTTACTTACCATCATGGGCATCACGGGATCACTTAAATCAATATCAAGAATACCATTGTGATCCTCACAAGATCACCTCATCATTATCAAGAATACCATCGTGATCCTCCCGTGATCCCATAAAGATCAACCAACTTCTTTCCTCATCGAACCAGGGTTGTTTATTAGTCAGGTTACTATTACTGTTGACCCATAGTGTGACCTACTATGAACTGGGCCCATATCCGCGGGCGCGGCTATCGATAGTTTATACACTTCGCAATGGTTAGTACACTGTACCCACAGTATGGAACCCAAGGCCTCGTGCTCCCATTCGGGTGGACCAACGGCATTCCGACAAAACCGATCTATTGCATGACACTCTCCCGGCCACTCCGACAAACTCCCCTTTGGGCTAAGTCATGGGTGGCCCCGATGCCACTCTAGACATCCAACGGCCACCGTCGTGGCAAAACAAAAATGGTCCCAAACAGGGACAACCCGGGTACAACAACAACGAGCACACAAGGCATATGGCCACCTACCTGATCAGGGTAGCGTGCGCACATAACCTTCCCTAGTTGGAGGCACCGGTGGGAGCCATGACAATAGACCACATTGGGGCCTTCCCATAAAGGCAAATGTGGTTGCACTGGTCAGCTCGTCTCAATAGCACTATGACTCAGCCAACAGGTGTTCAAGTTCAATTAATATCCGCTTCACCTTGAATGCAAATGAGCTGAGTCATAATAACATGATAAAATAACAATGCACATGAGCATGATACCAACATGAGCATGGATGAAAAGCATAACCATTAACCATATCAACAACAATAAATCATTCATTCTACTACATGCGAGAGAGTATGGCATAGCAATGAATATCACAAGTATTCTTCATAACAGACGATAATCATGTAGCGAAGAACATCACTAGTACGAACATGTACTACTAACAAGCATGACATACAAGGATAATACTAACAAGTAACCACATGCTAACAAGGTGCACAAGAACATAGTGTGGCGATAAGCATGGATCCATAAGCATAACCGAAACGGTAATAGTAGAAGTACTGAGCAAAGTATTATTAAATATTCAAGTGGAACCCGTGGCTACTACAAATCCATCATTCAAGTGGCTTTCGTGGCTTGCCTGGGGGTGAAGAATACTCCGGGAGGAGGTGCGATGAACTCGCGGAATGATTCACCGGAATGTTTCTCTCTCGGAGGGGGCTAGATAAGGGCAAGGGCAAAATGGTCATTTCTAGTATGTGAACACATAGTGAATATGGTACCATCAGATAGGGCTCGAGGAGACGAAGATGTGGGCTTTGGAATCACCTGATTCGGAGTTACGGTCGCAAAGATACGAGAGGTGGAAGTCCAGGGACTATTCTATAAAAATTTCTTCACAAACAGGCACCTGGTGGATAAAACAGAAAACATATTTTAGAGAAATACGCCTTCTGCACAAGAAAGCGTATTATCAACCGCAATGGAACCAGAGTGCGCTTACCAGAGTTGAAAATGTATTTTTGATAATATGCTTTCACGTAAAACGAATGGATAAGGTGTTGGAGGCTGACGAGTGGGGTCGGGGGTGATGCGGGGCCCACCTGGTCACTGTCTTCTTCCTCTCGCTGCTCCCCCCAGACAGAAACAGAGGAAGCAAGGGAGGGCTCGGTCGTCGGCCTGGCCTGCTGACTCCGGCCACCCCTGGCCAGGACGAGGGCAGCGACGGCTGCGGGGTGGTGCGCCGCACCCGCCCAGAGGGAGAACAGGCGCCGGCGAGGAGCGGAGTGACGGTGCCACTCAAAGGCAGAGAGCACGGGCGGCGGTGAACCTCGGGGGTGCGTGGCCTTGGTGACTCAGGCGATGAATGGAGGGGATGGGGAGGATCTACGGCAAGTGGGTAAGATGCTGGTGGTGGAGAGAAGAAAGGAGGGGGTCAGGCTTGCTCCAATTTAGGCTGAGGCCGAGGCGGAAATGGCGGACGGCGGCAGATAGAGGCGAGGTGGAGCAGCTCCGGTGGGCTAGGAGGGACGGGAAGAGAGCGGCGAGGAGCGGAGGGACTCGGGGCACCTACTTATAGGCCCGGGGCGAGCTCTGGAGGGCTCTAGAGCGCTCAGCCGACCGAACAGGGAGGAGCAGAGGAGCTTTGCATCACAAGCAAGCTTGACGTGACCCAACAGCAGTGAGACAGGACAGGGCAGCGGCACATGACGAAGCAGGGGATCACGGGGGAGCTCCAGGACACGGCGAACGCTCGCGAAGCTGAGGTATGGGCGAGGATAGGGGGCTCCACTTGCGAGAGCGCGCCGGTGTGCATGCCAGCCACGCAGTCACCATGTGAACTGGCGCACGCGGTTGCACCCTGGCTGGCCGACCATGTCCATCATGTAGTCGCTCCAAGCTAGGTTACAACTGAGGTGATTGCTCGAAGAAATACACTGTGGTTAGATGGGAATGGTCCTCTGAAGTTTACTGTATCCAACTATTGCATGAAACTGTGATCAACAGGAATGGAGAAGTGATAGAACGAGATGTCTCAAATGTTTAGGGTAGGAAGGACAAGAATCCTGTGAAGTTTGGAGGGATTTGGACCAAGGTTTAACATAGTTGCTTCACAACTGCATAATTTGGTCCAGAAACAAGATCATGATGTAGCACTCACTAGGAGTGTTGGATTGAGCTAAATTTTTGTGGAGATGAGTTATATAAGCATATGAATCTACTGTAAAAGTTTCATACCATTTGGATACACCAAAATGGTACTTGCTTCACAACGCAGCTCTCTGGATAGAATTTGGGAAAATAATAGAGGGCAAATGGATAGATCAAATGATCCCAAATTTGGTGTAGAAAGTTTATATGGGTAGGAGCATGTCCTGGTAAATTTTCAGCAATAATGAAGCAATATAAAATATAGTTGCTTCACAACTTGAAAATCTGACCAGAAAACAAGATTGGATGGTGGGCTCACATAGAGTGATGACATGAGCTAAAATTTGTCGGAGATTCATGATTTGTGTATATGAAGGACCTTGCAAAATTTCAACTCATTTGGATATGCCTAGCTTGAACTTCCTTCACAAGGCCTCTGTTTGTACAGAAACTTTGAAAAATTGCTCAGGAATATTCACTAGGAAAATTCAGTTGAATTTTGACATGAGGCAACTATTTGGATAGGAAAGAGTTCCCAAAAAGTTTGGGGGTAAACAAGTAAAGATAAATAGCACTTCCTTCTCAAAAAGCCACTTAGGGCAGAATAGGAAAAGGAATATTTGTGAATTATTTTTTATCATGCCAAGGAAGGGTTTTGACATATCTGTGGAAGATCTGACCCAAAAAATTTATGAGAATTATTTGGGAATTTTGAGAGAGACAGAAATATAGGTTGCTTCACAACCTAGGGCAAATAGGGTTATTCCTTTAATAGAAAAAGGAATATTCCCAATAAAAAGAATATTGGGATAGGGCTTAAGAGGGAAATGACAAGATCATGAGATGGTTTTGAGGATGACTAGCCACTTGGGAGCCTGAGAAGAGATGACCTTCCCTGGTTTCAGGACCACAGAGCCACAGAAAAGCAATTCAAATAAAAAATCCAAAGAAAAACAAAAGAAAAAGAAAGGGCCAAAAATCTAGGGTGTCACAAACCTTCCCCCCTTAAAGAAATCTCGTCCTCGAGATTTGGTTGCTCAGGGAACAAGTATGAATATTTTGTCTTAAGGAAACCGTTTCCATCTCGGGTATCCTTTTTCCTTATATGATGTTCCCGTTGAATTTTATATGGCCGACTGCCTGGCTCTGGGGTGGTTTGCTTTACTGTACCCTCATTCTGACAGGTATTACCTCACATGTTCATGCTTATACTAGCTCCAATTCCTTTCATATTTGCTGACTTAGCTGAGTGCGATAGATTATAGTGACTGAGATATATGTCCATTTCACAAGTCCGTGAGTGGTTTCCGATGGATGTGTCATCTAGCACTGACAACATTCCATGGAGTCGTGAACCAATTTTCTCGGTGGAGACCCAATCTTTTACCCCTTGCATTGGGTTGCTCAAATAGATACATGTCTTCCGAGTTCAAAATAGTGCTGGGGATCATAACTGTTCTTCTAGCCGAATCTGACTTCTTGCCAGTATTCCTGAATCATCTTGGCCGGCTCCACAGTCGTGAGCATCAAATCCGTACCGAAGATTTGATTGTCGTCTATTTTGAACAACATAAAGGGATGTGGCGATAGTACCCATAGACTTGGCTGACGGTGGTTCTGGCAGAAGGATCTGGTCCACGACAGGATATCCTTTAATGATTACCATAAGTGAGGGCACATGCTTCGAGAATATTATTCGACATCCTGATTATTTATTCTGTCGGTATATCCCTGTGGATAGTAGGCCATGTGATGCTTTAACACGGTCACTGGAATCAAACTGCTGAGTTGTCCTTGGGTCTGGTATGACATACTTGGACATACCATACTGGTGATTCTGAGCATATACAGCTGGCCAAACGGGTTGCCTAGATATGAGGTCCTTACCATAACAGAGTAGACCCCTTAGGTCTATCTTTAGGGTGATTGATACTGAATCAGACTGTCCTGGGTATCTGTACCATGTTGGTCATGCAACCATTATCATACCTGTATTGTCGATCTTGCTCCTTCGTTATTGTTTTATTTGTTTGGATCCTTTATTTGAAAGAGCTTTGCCATATATACTCTTGATTCTTTGTGTAGCCGTGGGTGCTGTCATATGCAATATTCCGGCAATCATACCTTGGCATTGTTCATGACTCAGGCCATACGATATATGCCCGGTTCGCGTGTGCTTGTACTAAGCTCATTATTGTCGCCCATCATACGAACTGGTGACAATGGTTAATGATATCCCCTTGTCGGGTGTGAGGAGGCTGACATTGATAACCGCTGCCAAAATGGATGTCGCAATGTTGCCTTTCTTCAAGGTTTGTCCGTTCTTGCATCACCCACTGGCTTTCTTTCTTTTGCATAACTGGTGAGGTTGTCAGATGCTTTCCTTGACTTCGTCATCGTACAAGTGACTTGCAAGATCTTGGCAGTATGCTCACCACATATATATGAGAATCTGATTCCCGAGGCAAACTTGTGTTCTGGCTGATTCTTGCTTCTGACCAGACTGTTGCGGATCTGATTCTTGAGATACACTGCCATATGCTGCCATCTCACTATGTAATATCTTGCACCAGTGTCGTACTGAGGAAGATTGGATGGATTGTGTTGGAAGCCATTGAGAGTATCGTGCTGAGGATGACGGAATGGCTTGTGCTCGAAGCTTTCGTCAGACAGCTTGCTGAAGAAGGCTGGGTACCGTACTTCAGAAGCTTCCCACCTTAATGGCTTGCTGGGGAAAACTTGGTACTTTATGCCGAAAGCTTTTGCGGTAGCTTACTGAAGAAGACAGAGTATCTTGTGCTGGAAGTCATCCACATATCATACTCGGGAAGATTGAGGAATCTTGCATTGGAAGCTTCGCTGGTATCTTGCGAGGGAAGACTGAGTTGCTTACACCAGAAGCTTCTCCTTGTGATATGCAGACTGAATGCCATGTATATATACCATCTTAGTATTCCTGTTGTTGGTTATTTGTGTGAAAAGGATTTATCAGACTATCCTTCTTTCTGAGTACTGAATACCTATCACATCCTTGCTTGCTTCTGGGTATGACATGTTTCAAAATCATCCTCATAGCAGAATCAAACCTTGCATGGGAACCATACCTTTGACTTGAACTGTACAGTTGGTATTGCACACAATTGGTCTTCTAGCTGATTTCATCAGTACTGCTGTGAAGATTGCACACTGATGTGGACTTGATGCTGATAATCAATCCAGGATATCATTTGTATTCAGATCAGATATGTCCAATATAATACAGTCGGCTAAGAATTCCACAGTGCTTAGCTGAACTTCCCAATATTTGAACTCCTTGCTGATTCTTCGGGTCTGGTGCTGGTTGATGAGCAATTTTAATTAGGGGAATTAAGGTAACACCGAAGGCCCAAAGAAAGAAGCAAAAGAAATGACTAAAACAAAAGCACACAAAGCATACAAATAATATTATATTCAAGCAACATCACATATTACTGCTACTCATAACAATAATATGCATGCATACTTAAGCACACAAATCTTGCGAAAACTCCGGTACTGCGATCTATTACGCTGTGGTGGTGTGCACGAAAGTGAATCCACGTGTGGAAGGATTGGTGTAAACAGAGCTACACCAAACACTAGCTAACCACCAGTTGTATCTGGACGGATACGGAGATGAGGACGGACTTGGCGATCATGTAGCGGAACACGAAGGTCACGACCACATCATCGTCAAGCGGATGGAAGGGAACCATACGCATCCACAGAATGGGTGACAGGGTGGGATGAAAAACAAGGCATAGCAAAGATTAGTAAGGGTTGCCAACGCGGCGAGTGGGATGGCAAGATCCGGGATAGAAACATGTCTATCACCGAAACAATAGGGGTGGCTGGGGAAAGGATATCGATGCGATACCCGAGCATCACTCCTGCAAGTGGTGTCTGGAACACTTGGTACCACGGCATCACTCCGCTGGGATAGAGATGACGCCGAACACCGAGAAGCAGGTATGCAAGACTAGAGGGGTGCAGGTAGTGGATCAAAACCGATGACACCTACACTCACAAGATTAACCGTTAGCAACAAGATAATAAGTCTATATGCATGCTATGCAACACACAAATGCAACAACCAAATGCACCAAACCGACCAGACTCTAGACTACCGCTTCGAACACAAGGAAGTGCCTCCTTATTACTCGCAAAATAAAAATGATTCCTCCCCCTAACAGCCGGGACCCACCAGCTATATCTTCGCACGCAAGGAAGTGCGTCCTTATCCTCCCTAACAGCTGGGACCCACCCGATCGAAGTGTACGTAGCGTTGTCTGTCTGGTCGCGAACGTGTACATACATACTGGTCGATCGGTCTCTCCGCAACGATGGCCGAGCAAGCAGCGGCACGTGTAGTAGTAGAGCCCCCGACATAGCAGTTCAGGCAGTCCCTTCTAAACTGTGTACACGTACGTACAACCACATGCCAAAAAATACGGCCCCATACATACACACGGGCGGGGTCTCGAACGCCTACTCACGCATACGTACGTCCAGGGCTCGTGTACATGGAGATGCAACAGACGTCAACAATGGCGTCCTGTTCATCGGAAGCCAACCGGCTCGGTCGGAACAGAGAAACTACGTCGTGTTCATCGGGAGGCAACGAAATGCGTCGTGTTCAACGGAAGCCAACCGGCTTGGACGGAACAGCCGAAACGAGGTCTGGCGTATCGCAAAACGGAGGAAACGGCCTGCTGTTCCGTTGTGTACGATCAAAACAGGGTCCTGTTGATTGGGAGGGGTGTGGCGTACCGCAAAACGGAGGAAACGGACTTCTCTTCGACCTCCTACGATCGAAATGGGGTCCTGTTGATCGGGAGGGGTGTGGCGTACCGCAAAACGGAGGAAACAAACTTGTGTTGGAGCGCCTACGGTCGAAACGGGGTCCTGTTCATCAGGAGGGGTGTGGCGTACCGTAAAACGGGACTCCACGGGCTATTGTTCATCCACCGTCTACTGCCTCGCTCCAGCCTCCACCAGCTACTGTTCATCCACCGTCAACTTCCTCCAGCCTCCACCTGATACTGTTCATCCACCGTCGAATTTCTCCATCCTTTGCTACTTCTTGAACTTGCGTTGGTTTTTCCCTTGAAGAGGAAAGGGTGATGCAGCACAGTAGAGGTAAGTATTTCCCTCAGTTAAGAACCAAGGTATCAATCCAGTAGGAGAAGAACGCACAAATCACCAACACCTGCACAAACAATCAAACACTTACACCCAACGCGATAAAGGGGTTGTTAATCCCTTCACGGTCAATTGCAAAAGTGAGATCTGATAGAGATAGATAAACAAAAGATAAACTATTTTTGGGTTTTTTTGTATATAGATCTGAAAATAAAAGATTGCAAAATAGTAGATCGGAAAGTAATATGATGGAAAATAGACTGGGGGGCCATAGGTTTCACTAGTGGCTTCTCTCATGAAGACAAATAATACGGTGGGTGAACAAATTATTGTCGAGCAATTGATAGAAAAGCGCAAAGTTATGACGATATCCAAGGCAATGATTATGCATATAGGCATCACGTCCGTGTCAAGTAGACCGACTCCTGCCTGCATCTACTACTATTACTCCACACATCGACCGCTATCCAGCATGCATCTAGAGTATTAAGTTCATAAAGAATGGAGTAACGCCTTAAGTAAGATGACATGATGTAGAGGAATTAACTCAAGCAATATGATGAAAAGCCCATCTTTTTATCCTCGATGGCAATAATGCAATACATGTCTCGCTACCCCTACTTTGTCACTGGGTGAAATCACGCAAGATTGAACCCAAAGCTAAGCACCTCTCCCATTGCAAGAAAAACCAATCTAGTTAGCCAAACCAAACCGATAATTTGAAGAGAAATACAAAGATATTAAATCACGCATAAAAGAATTTAGAGAAGATTCAAATAATATTCATAGATAAGCTGATCATAAATCCACAATTCATCGGATCTCGACAAACACACCGCAAAAGAAGATTACATCGGATAGATCTCCAAGAACATCAAGCAGAACGTTGTATTGAGAATCAAAGAGAGAGAAGAAGCCATCTAGCTACTAGCTATGGACCCGTAGGTCTGAGGTAAACTACTCACGCATCATCGGAAGGGCAATGGAGTTGATGTAGAAGCCCTTCGTGATTGATTCCCCCTCTGGTGGGATGCCGAAAAAGGCCCCAAGATGGGAACTCATGGGAACAGAAGGTTGCAGCGGTGGAAAAGTGTTTTCGTGGATGCCTCCTGTGGTTCTGGAATATTTGTGAATATATAGGAGGAAGAACTAGGTCAGGGGAGTCCCGAGGGGTCCACAAGGCAGGGGGCGCGCCCCCCCTAGGGCGCGCCCTCCACCCTTGTCGCCGCCTCGTGGCTCTTCTGACTTGGACTCCAAGTCCCCTGGGTGTCTTCTGGTCCAAGAAAAATCATCGTGAAGTTTTATTCCGTTTGGACTTCGTTTGGTATTCCTTTTCTGCGAGGCTCAAAAACAAGGAAAAAACAGAAACTGGCACTAGGCTCTAGGTTAATAGGTTAGTCCCAAAAATAATATAAAATAGCATATTAATGCATATAAAACATCCAAAACAGATAATATAATAGCATGGAACAATCAAAAATTATAGATACGTTGGAGACGTATCAAGCATCCCCAAGCTTAATTCCTGCTCGTCCTCGAGTAGGTAAATGATAAAAACAAATTTTTTGATGTGGAATGCTACTTAACATACTTATCCATGTAATTTTCTTTATTGTGGCATGAATGTTCAGATCCATAAGATTCAAAACAAAAGTTTAATATTGACATAAAAACAATAATACTTCAAGCATACTAATAAAGCAATCATGTCTTCTCAAAATAACATGGCCAAAGAAAGTTATCCCTACAAAATCATATAGTCTGGCTATGCTCCATCTTCGTCACACAAAGTACTCAAATCATGCACAACCCCGATGACAAGCCAAGCAATTGTTTCATACTTTTGATGTTCTCAAACCTTTTCAACTTTCACGCAATACATGAGCGTGAGCCATGGACATAGCACTATAGGTGGAATAGAATATGGTGGTTGTGGAGAAGACAAAAAGAAGGAGATAGTCTCAAATCAACTAGGCATATCAACGGGCTATGGAGATGCCCATCAATAGATATCAATGTGAGTGAGTAGGGATTGCCATGCAACGGATGCACTAGAGCTATAAGTTTATGAAAGCTCAAAAAGAAACTATGTGGGTGTGCATCCAACTTCCTTGCTCACGAAGACCTAGGGCAATTTTGAGGAAGCCCATTATTGGAATATACAAGCCAAGTTCTATAATGAAAATTTTCCACTAGTATATGAAAGTGACAACATAGGAGACTCTCTATCATGAAAATCATGGTGCTATTTTGAAGCACTAGTGTGGAAAAAGGATAGTAACATTGCCCCTTCTCTCTTTTCTTTCATTTTTTGGTGGGCTTCTTTGGCCTCTTTTATTTTATTTGTGGGCTTCGTTGGCCTCTTTTATTTTTTCCTCACATGGGATAATGCTCTAATACTGAAGATCATCACACTTTTATTTACTTACAACTCAAGAATTACAACTCGATACTTAGAACAAAATATGACTCTATATGAATGCCTCCGGTGGTGTACCGGGATGTGCAAGGACTCAAGAGTGACATGTATAAAAATTATGAACGGTGGCTTTGCCACAAATACTATGTCAACTACATGATCATGCAAAGCAATATGACAATGATGGAGCGTGTCATAATAAAACGGAACGGTGGAAAGTTGCATGGCAATATATCTTGGAATGGCTATGGAAATGCCATAATAGGTAGGTATGGTGGCTGTTTTGAGGAAGGTAAAATGTAAGTGTATGGCACCGGCGAAAGTTGTGCGGTACTAGAGAGGCTAGCAAAAGTGGAAGGGTGAGAGTGCGTATAATCCAAGGACTCAACATTAGTCATAAAGAACTCACATACTTATTGCAAAAATCTATTAGTCATCAAAATGAAGTACTACGCGCATGCTCCTAGGGGGATAGATTGGTAGGAAAAGACCATCGCTCGTCCCCGACCGCCACTCATAAGGAAGACAATCAATAAATACCTCATGCTCCAACTTCGTTACATAACGGTTCACCATACTTGCAAGCTACGGGAATCACAAACTTTAACACAAGTATTTCTACAATCCACAATTACTCACTAGCATGACTCTAATATCATCATCTTTATATCTCAAAACAATCATAACGAATCAAACTTCACATAGTATTCAATGCACTTTATATGAAAGTTTATATTATATCCCTCTTGGATGCCTATCATATTAGGACTAAATTTATAACCAAAGCAAATTACCATGCTGTTTAGAAAGACTCTCAAAATAATATAAGTGAAGCATGAGAGTTCAATAATTTCTATAAAATAAAACCACCACCGTGCTCTAAAAAGATATAAGTGAAGCACTAGAGCAAAATTGCCTAGCTCAAAAGATATAAGTGAAGCACATAGAGTATTCTAATAAATCACGATTCATGCGTGTCCCTCTCAAAAGGTGTGTACAGCAAGGATGATTGTGGCAAACTAAAAAGCAAAGACTCATATCATACAAGACGCTCCTAGCAAAACACATATCATGTGGTGAATAAAAATATATCCTCAAGTAAATTTACCGATAGACGAAGACGAAAGAGGGGATGCCTTCCGGGGCATCCCCAAGCTTAGGCTCTTGGTTGTCCTTGAATATTACCTTGGGGTGCATTGGGCATCCCAAATATTAGGCTCTTGCCACTCCTTATTCCATAGTCCATCAAATCTTTACCCAAAACTTGAAAACTTCACAACACAAAACTCAACAGAAAACTCGTGAGATCCGTAAGTACAAGAAAATAAAATCACCACTTTTGGTACTGTTGTGAACTCATTATTTATTTATATTGGTGTAATATCTACTGTATTCCAACTTCTTCATGGTTCATACCCCCCGATATTACCCATAGATTCATCAAAATAAGCAAACAACACAAAGAAAACAGAATCAGTCAAAAACAGAACAGTCTGCGAAGATCTGAATTGTTCTAATACTTTTATAACTCCAAAAATTCTGAAACATTATGAAAACAGAGGCAATTTGTATATAAATATCGTGTAAAAAATTTAGGTTTTTCAATGCTCCAGTGAATTATTAACATTCTGTGACTGGACGCAAAAGTTTCTGTTTTTCAACAAGATCAAATCAACTATCACCGTAAGCCATCCCAAAGGTCTTACTTGGCCCAAACACTAATTTAATCACCAAAACACATCTAACCAGAGTCTAGATGAAAAATTTATTGAAAAACAGAACCAAAAAAGTAAAAACAAAAATAAAATTATGTTGCCTCCCAACAAGCGCTATTGTTTAACGCCCTTAGCTAGGCATAAAAACACATAGATCTAGGTATTGTCATCTTTGGTATGCAATCAATAAGTAGCTCTCATAATAGATTCATATGGCAACTTAATTTTCTTTCTAGGAAAGTGTTCCATGCCCTTCCTTAATGGAAATTAAAATCTAATGTTTCCTTCTTTCATATCAATAATTGCACCAATCGTTCTAAGGAAAGGTCTACCAAGAATAATAGGACATGTAGGATTGCAATCTATATCAAGAACAATGAAAATCTACGGGCACATAATTCCTACTTACAACAATAAGAACATCATTAATCCTTCCCATAGGTTTCTTAATAGTGGAATCCGCAAGATGAAAATTTAAAGAACAATCATCCAATTCGCGGAAACCTAACACATCACATAAAGTTTTTGGAATTGTGGAAATGCTAGCACCCAAATCACACAAAGCATGGCACTCATAATCTTTTATTTTAATCTTAATAGTAGGTTCCCACTCATCATAAAGTTTTCTAGGGATGGAAACTTCCAATTCAAGCTTTTCTTCAAAAGATTTCATCAAAGCATCAACAATATGTTTAGTAAGAGCTTTATTTTGATTATAAGCATGAGGAGAATTCAACATGGATTGCAACAAGGAAATACAATCTATTAAAGAACAATTATCATAATTAAATTCCTTGAAATCCAAAAGAGTGGGTTCATTGCTACTTAAGGTTTTGACCTCTCCAATCCCACTTTTATAAATTTTTGCATCAGGATCTATAAACTTCGAATCATTGGGACGCCTTCTAACTAAAGTTGACTCATCTCCAGTCCCATATTTATCAAGATTTATTTTAGAAAACAAAGATTCAATAGGAGTCACATCAATCACTTTAAGATCTTCATCATTATTTTCACAAGAGCTAGAAGAACACGCTTTCACAAACCAATCTCGCTTATCATGAATCTTAGCGGTTCTTTCCTTACATTCATCAATAGAAATTCTCATAGCTTTTAAAGACTCATTAATATCATGCTTGGGTGGAATTGATCTAATTTTCAAAGAATCAATCTCAAGAGAAATTCTATCCACATTCCTAGGCAAATCATCAACCTTAAGCAAATTTTCTTCAATCAAAGCATTGAAACTTTTTTGCGAACTCATAAATTCTTTAATACTATTCTCAAAATCAGAGGACAACTTATTATAATTTCCATAAGAATTGTTGTAGGAATTACCATAATTATTAGAGGAATTACTAGGAAACTGCCTAGGATTAAAATTACCTCTATATGCGTTATTACCAAAATTGTTCCTACCAACAAAATTCACATCCATAGATTCATTATTGTTCTCAATAAAAGTAGACAAAGGCATATCATTAGAATCAATAGGAGCACTCCTACTAGCAAACAATTTCATAAGTTCATCCATCTTTCCACTCAAAACATTAATCTCTTCAATCGCATGCACTTTTTTATTAGTAGAAGATCTTTCGGTATGCCATTGCGAATAATTAACCATAATATTATCTAGGAGTTTAGTAGCTTCTCCTAAAGTAATTTCCATAAAAGTACCTCCTGCGGCCGAATCTAAAAGATTTCTAGAAGCAAAATTCAATCCGGCATAAAATTTTTGTATGATCATCCACAAATTTAAACCATGAGTAGGGCAATTTCGTATCATCAATTTCATCCTCTTCCAAGATTGTGCAACATGTTCATGATCAAGTTGCTTAAAATTCATAATATTGTTCCTAAGGGAGATAATCTTAGCGGTAGGAAAATACTTGGAAATAAAAGCATCTTTACACTTGTTCCATGAATCAATACTATTTTTAGGCAAAGATGAAAACCAAGTTTTAGCACGATCTCGTAGTGAGAACGAAAATAGCTTCAATTTAAAAATATTATTATCCACATCTTTCTTCTTTTGCATATCACACAACTCAACGAAATTATTTAGATGGGATGCGGCATCTTCACTAGGAAGGTCGGAAAATTGATCTTTCATAACAAGATTCACCAAAGTGGCATTAATTTCATAAGATTCTGCACTAGTGGCGGGAGCAATCGGAGTACTAATAAAATTATTATTATTAGTATTGGAAAAGTCACACAATTTGGTATTCTCTTGACCCATCGTGATAAAGCAAGCAATCTAGCACATGAGCAAACAAAAAGCAAACGAAAAAGATGAACGGAAGAAGGGCAAATAAAAAGGCAAATATTTTCGAAAATCGTTTTAGAAGTGGGGGAGAGGAAAACGAGAGGCAAATGGCGAATAATGTAATGCAAGAGATGAGAGTTTATGATGGGTACTTGGTATGTCTTGACTTGGCGTATATCTCCCCGGCAACGGTGCCAGAAATTCTTCCTACTGTTTCTTGAGCTTGCGTTGGTTTTTCCCTTGAAGAGGAAAGGGTGATGCAGCACAGTAGAGGTAAGTATTTCCCTCAGTTAAGAACCAAGGTATCAATCCAGTAGGAAAAGAACTCACAAATCACCAACACCTGCACAAACAATCAAACACTTGCACCCAACGCGATAAAGGGGTTGTCAATCCCTTCACGGTCAATTACAAAAGTGAGATCTGATAGAGATAGATAAACAAAAGATAAAATATTTTTGGGTTTTTTGGTATATAGATCTGAAAATAAAAGATTACAAAATAGTAGATTGGAAAGTAATATGATGGAAAATAGACCCGGGGGCCATAGGTTTCACTAGTGGCTTCTCTCATGAAAGCAAATAATACGGTGGGTGAACAAATTACTGTCGAGCAATTGATAGAAAAGCACAAAGTTATGACGATATCCAAGGCAATGATTATGCATATAGGCATCATGTCCGTGTCAAGTAGACCGACTCCTGCCTGCATCTACTACTATTACTCCACACATCGACCGCTATCCAGCATGCATCTAGAGTATTAAGTTCATAAAGAACGGAGTAACGCCTTAAGTAAGATGACATGATGTAGAGGAATTAACTCAAGAAATATGATGAAAACCCCATCTCTTTATCCTCGATGGCAACAATGCAATATGTGTCTCGCTACCCCAACTTTGTCACTAGGTGAAATCACGCAAGATTGAACCCAAAGCTAAGCACCTCTCCCATTGCAAGAAAAACCAATCTAGTTGGCCAAACCAAACCGATAATTCGAAGAGAAATACAAAGATATTAAATCATGCATAAAAGAATTCAGAGAAGAATCAAATAATATTCATAGATAAGCTGATCATAAATCCACAATTCATCGGATCTCGACAAACACACCGCAAAAGAAGATTACATCGGATAGATCTCCAAGAACATCAAGGAGAACATTGTATTGAGAATCAAAGAGATAGAAGAAGCCATCTAGCTACTAGCTATGGACCCGCAGGTCTGAGGTAAACTACTCACGCATCATCGGAAGGGCAATGGAGTTGATGTAGATGCCCTCCGTGATCGATTCCCCCTCTGGCGGGATGCCGGAAAAGCCCCCAAGATGGGATCTCACGGGAACAGAAGGTTGCGGTGATGGAAAAGTGTTTTCATGGATGCCTCTAGTGGTTCTGGAATATTTATGAATATATAGGAGGAAGAGCTAGGTTAGGGGAGTCCCGAGGGGCCCACAAGGTAGGGGGCGCACCCCCCTAGGGCGGGCCCTCCACCCTTGTCGCCACCTCATGGCTCTTCTGACTTGGACTCCAAGTCCCCTAGGTGTCTTCTGGTCCAAGAAAAATCATCGTGAAGTTTTATTCCGTTTGGTATTCCTTTTCTGCAAGGCTCAAAAACAAGGAAAAAACGAAAATTGGCACTGGGCTCTAGGTTAATAGGTTAGTCCCAAAAATAATATAAAATAGCATATTAATGCATATAAAACATCCAAAACAGATAATATAATAGCATGGAACAATACAAAATTATAGATACGTTGGAAACGTATCAGCCTCCACCAGCTACTGTTCATCCATGGGCTACTATTCATCTAGCCTCCATCGGCTACTGTTCTACCAGCCCTCCACGGGGTCCTGTTCATCCACCCCTACCTCCTTGATTGGGGTCATGTTCATCCAGCGGCAATGGCCTCCACTACCACGGGGTCCTGTTCATCCAACCCCCACCGAGAACTGTTCATCCATAGCCAACCAACCGGCTCGACTCACCACGTCTCGACTAGTTCTATGTACCACACGCACGGTAGCAATGGTCACTATTCATCAAGAGGCAACCCAACACCGGCTAGCTACGTCTCACACGGGGGCTCGATCGGCTTCAGTAAGTAGCATCAGTGATCGATCGCTCGGGTTCAGTTAGCAGCAGCAGCGAAGGAATCGCAAGGGTTCAGTCAGCAGCGAATGAATCGCTCTGGTTCAGTTAACAGCCAAGGGATCGATCGATCGCTCGGGTTCAGTAACGTAGCTAGTGTGATCACTCGGGTTCAGTTAGAGCCCAATGCCTCGCACACACACGTGTACGAGAGAGAAACACACAAACCACAGTGCATCGCTCGGCCCCGACCACCCACCGTAACTAGGAACTCCCCAAATTTTTCCTCGCCCTCGCTTCTACAACGATTTTTTCCGTCATGGACGGCCCAAAGAATGTCATGCAGTTGCGTCCCCGGCCCGCCCAGGACGAAAAGCCCATTTTCTGTCATGATTTTTTGTCATAGAAGTAGGAGCCCAGCACATCTATGATGATACGTGGTTTTGTCACAATTATCGTCATAGAAGTGCCATACGCATGACAGAAAAAGTTTTCGTTCAGGCCAAAATGTCACGGATGTGTCTTTTTTTGTAGTGGTGGGAGCTACTGGCCGGTGGAGGAAGAGGTCACGGTGTAGGGGGCGCCAGCCAAGGGGACTCTGGTCCGGGGGATCCGGTGGAGGGGGTAGCTGGTGGTCAGGCCACCGGTGGAGGGGGTGCTGTTGGAGGAGGTGGCCGATGTAGGCGGTCGCATTGGTGCGCGGGAGTGAGGAGCGCGCTCGCGGGGAATTTCACTAAAGTGCCCCGTGTGACCTATCCGGAGCTCCTGTCGGTGGGGCTCTCGGAAAAGATCCCCCATGCCTAGATCTAGGTAAGAACTTTTACCAAGAATGCCTCTCGGAAAAAGGACCTTTACCAAGAGCTCTTCACAGTGGAGCTCGTAAATGCCTTGATTTATTTTCCCAGGAAATCTGCACACTTTATGTTTATTCACTTTTTAAAAGCAAAAATTGATATATGATGTTTCAAAAACACAAATATGCAATTTACCGCATTGAAACCCTAGGAATGCAATAAATGTCTCAAATATTGCAAGCAAGCCTGAAAAATACTGGGGCCTGGCAAGTGGCTTGTGGTGGCCTCCTTTGAGAGCACAAGAAGTTTTGAGGCCAATAGAGCAATAGAACCCGCACTTCCTTCACAAATCATACATGTTCCCTCAGCTGAGGCTTCTTGGAAATGTGATTAAACTTTTACCACACTCTACAGGGGCCATATGATGACACCGTGCGAGATCCCTAGAATTTCTGGCATCATACAATTTACTGTGGATTTAAAAAATTGGAGGAGGCATGCCGCCGAGGTACTTTCACAACCCCACCCCGCGGTGGCGGGGCCTACCTCTCTGTCGTCTGAACAAGGCCTACTCATGTCACAAAGACATCATATAAGGTTTTCCATGCTGCTTCTCATGTGTCCGCCTTGCAGATCTGCAATTTCTAGCGCTGAAACCTAGGAGTACAATAATGTCACAAATATTGAAGGGGGGCTCTGAAAAATACAAGGGCCCGGTACCTGTCATGCGATGGCCTCCTTTGAGAGCACAAGAATTTTGAGGACAATGGAGCATCAAGGCCTGCAGTTCCTTCACAAACCAGACATGTACCCTCTCAAAAGCTAGAAACCACCTCGACATGGTGCAGTTTACAAGTGGCCTCAGGTGAAGCTTCTTCGTAATGGGCTCAAACTTTTACCTTACCCTGTAGGGGCCATGTGATGAAACCGTGCCAGCTCCTGAGAATTTTTGGCATCGCACGAGTTTTCGTGGATTTAAACGGTTAGATCAGGCATGCTGCCGAGGTACTTTCGCCCTCGGTGGTGCAGCCTGCCCCTCCCTCGTCTGCACAAAGTCTACACATGTTGCAAAAAATCATATAGGATTTTCCATGCCGCTTCTGGGCATGATTTCATGTGTCCGCCTGGTAGATCTGCAATTTCCGATGTTGAAACACTAGGAGTGCAATAAATGTCTTAAATATTGCACGCAGGTCCAAAAAATACGGGGGCTTGGCGCGTGTATGCGATGGACTCCTTTGAGAGCACAAGAAGTTTCGAGGTTAACAGAGCAACAAGGCCCACACTTCCTTCACAAACCGAACCCAAGTGGAGGAGGTAGCCATGGAAGCGGTGGTGTGACAACAAAAAGAAATCCTGGACATGAGGAACTAGAGAACGACATGTCCACAAGGAGCACGATGGATTTATAAAACCACGAGAAGGGTGCCCATCTTCTTAAATTAATTATACCTCTAGAGTCGGGCGAGGCGCCCTCTGCTTAAAAGTCCAAACACGATTTGTGAAGAAGCAATTTCATTGGCTAGACTCAACTAAAAAAGTATAAATGCTTCAATCATGCAATGAACCTCCAGAAAAATATGCATTGAAACAACGCTTAGCCGAGAGCCAAAACATGGGCTCTCGGTGAAGCGTACCCACCTTCACCGAGCCATTAACCACCGCCAAACTTGCCACGTGGCACCTCTTTGCCGTGAGGTCATTGTTTGGCTCTCGGCATACACATCGTTTGCCGAGTTTCTTTCTTTTTCTAAGTGTGTTTTACACATTGTCTCAGTAAATGCCTGTGTTTGTCATGCTGCATCTATTGCCGAGTTTGAATCTCGGCTTATGTCGCTTTTATCGAGTTCTCGTGTTTTGGCTCTCGACAAAGAGCGAAGCACTCGGCGTAGAGTGAATTTCCAGTAGTGTATGCTAAGTACCTTAGGGCAGGCTATAAGCCGAGTACCCTCAGTTTATATATAAACTGGGTGGCGCACGACGGCCCTCAGCTTATATATAAACCCACGGCGGCCCTCGGTTTATATATAAACCGGGCAGCTCACCATTGCCCTCCGCTTATATGCAAACCGGGAGGCTCTCCATGGCCCTCAGCTTATATATAAACCAAGCGGCCCATGGCGCTCTCAGCTTATATATAAACCAAGTGGCCCACGGCATTTATCCATGGCCGTAACATTCTGGAGGGGCCCCTAGCTCTCCTCGAGATTGTGCATGAACTTAAACGCTCGCGCCAACTAGCGATCCTTCTCAAACTCGATTTCGAAAAGGTGTATGATCGTGTTAACTGGGACTTCCTTAGATAGGTCCTCTTGGGAAGGGGATTCTTGTCGGCGTGGGTTCATCACATGATGCAACTGGTCTTGGGGGCCAAACTGTGATTGCGGTCAATGGAGAAGTAGCACTACTGCAGGATGCTGCTAACGCGACACTACAATCAGAGACACTTCGACGAAACTGTGTGCGATGCATTAATCGCAAACAGTGATGTAAAAAAACCGTCAAAAAAGATGCAAAACTTTTGCGATGGCGGATACATCAAACACGGTTCACATTTTAGTTGTGTGTGCATTGCGGGGCATACGGTTCAGTTCAATGAACTGTTTGTGATGAGGAAGAACAAAAGAAACGGGCAGCCAGATGGAGGCATGTGCGGTATATGGCATACAGTTCACTCGGATAAACTGTTTGTGATGAGGCAGAACAACAAAAACGGGCAGCCAGATGAAGGTGTGTGCGATATACGGCATACAGTTCACTCGGATGAACTGTTTGCTTTGAGCCAAGATAACAGAAATGGTTCAATTTAACAAGATGTGTGTGATACGCGGCAAATAGGTCTGTAATCAGAAATGTGTACGAAGACCGATAATAACACAGACGATTGCTGCTAATAAGACATGTGTGTTGTGCGTTGGGATTGCATGCAGAACAACAACATATATATATATACACACTTATAAGGACATGGTTGCATAACCAAATTAAACATCCAATTACATAGGTGGCTACTACACACATGACATTTCCACACACCAAAGTCAACTATATATGACATGCATAATAAACTAGGATAAATGATCATCTGATCATCATCTACTTCTTGTGACGCTTGCCGCTACTACTCTGCTTGTGGCTCGATCCGGCCTCGTCGATTTCGGTAATGAGGCACTTCCTCATGTCAACGATCCACCTGTGCATCTCGTAGCATGTGTACACGCACTTGTCCATGAACCTGAGGTGAGGTTCATCCAGTTGTTGCATCCAGGCCCCGTGCCAGGATACGGGACTTGTTCTCTTGGCATCCTGCTTCATCTTTTCGTAGTAGGGGTCGATGATGGCCGAGGTGACTTCAACCAGGGAGTCCTTCTTTATGCTGTCCCAGACCCTGTAGTACTCACGGATTTCGACAAGGTTCTTGCAGGCCATGCCCGTAACCCTGAGAGCTTTTATATCGTCGGTGGTTTCCACCGTAGCAAACTTGTAGTCGGTGTTGTTGACAAACCTGGCGAAACGGTTGCAAGGCTCTGTGGCCATGCAGTAGTGGTAGATGAGGACATGATGGCGCACGCACAACTGGGCAACGGCAACCTTCTGATCTTTGCTGGGAAGACCGGTGGTGTACTGGAGGTCGATGCCGACCACCTTGTACTTGTCTCCAGCAAGCAACAGCTCCACGGTGTTGATGTAGTCCTCCACCACGGCCGGGTCGATGGTATACACCACCGAGAGATTTGTCTTCCTCGTGTGCGTCTTGACTTTATGCTCGTCGAACTCCATTGGAGCGCCGCTAGATATCCTCTCTGTATGTGTCATCGTGGGTGTGCTTGTTGTGTTGTGGGGCGAGATCGAAAGGTTGAACAGACTAAGGTTATAATGGCAGCGGAAATTAATGGGGAAGCCGGACGGACTGGAATATCCGCGCGCCCGGATGGCAGTTCTAATTTGCAGTGCATCATGCTGCATGTAACTGCATCATGGCGACGCACGCGGCGCAACCGCATGCATATGGGCCCCCAACATGATCGTGTGCAGGCCCCAACCGCTGGCAGAGTGCGCGCGCAGGGACGCGAGCAGAGCGCTCCGCGGTGCCTCAACGGTGAGCAACCATATATATGCATATAGCAGCTGAACACGCAAGGAAAAGCTGTCCACAAGCCGAGCACGTGGAGGTACGCGAGCAGAGCGCACCGACGGACGCCAGCAGAGCATGCCGCGGTGCCTAACGGCGAGCACAGCACGCTGCGGCACCTAACGGTGAGCAGAACGCGCCGAGGGACGCGAGCAGAGGCCGGCACTGTGATATGTGGCAAATAAGATGAACTGTGCGAGCGATGGCAGAGACATCAAGCACGAATCAGATTAGAGTTGTGTGTGCGATACGTGGCATACAGTAGATCCACCTGAGCAGTTTGTGATGGAATAAGCTGTGTGTGTGTTGTGGGAAAACGCTTGCTGCTATACAACCGTCTGCGATTGATGGATTCATGACCGACGGGTTCTCTAGTGTGGTCCGTGTGCGATGTGATATGCTGTGTCTACAGAACATCAACATATATACTTATAAGAACAGTATTGCGTAACCAAATTAAGCATACAATTACATAAGTTACCACACACATAACATTTCCACACACCAAAGTAAGCAATTACATGCATACTAAACTAGAAAAAAACGAGCATATCTACATCTTGTTGCGATGACGTTTGCCATTGCTCTGCTCCTGGCTGGATCCCTGGTCGTGAATGGTTAATAAAATCTAAGTCTATTGCATATTAAGGTCAAAATAGTACTACCAATATACGAGTCTCATATGATGCCATTTCAATGATTGTACCACAAAAGCCCAAAATATTACAAGGTTCAAATTCCAGAGTTACATGGCTCAAATTCGAAGATTACAAGGTTCAAAATGATATTAGAAATGAAATTCAGCTCATTTAGCTGCAGATGCCCGTGCTGATCAGTTGAACATGGATATAAGAGAGGTTCAAACTAAAAATACAAATAGTAACACTACTGGAATCTGGTAATTTGCCGTCTGCCACCTCTTTGTCGTCGGCCAGCGGGCGGCAAAGAGCCTCTTTGCCGTCCGCTTCCACATAGCGGACGACAAAGAATGTGCAGATGGCAAAAAGTCTATTTGCCGTCAGCCAGCTGACGGCAAAGAGCTAGAAGGCAGACGACAAAGGGCCAGGTGGGCCCCACAGGGCACGGCGTGGCCAGGTCAGCTTCTTTGCCGTCTGCCTTCTGGACCTTTGCCGTCCGCTGGCGGACGGCAAAGAAATGGCCCAGCTAACGGCCGTCTCCCCCCTCCTATGCTCGCTCTCTGTCTCTCCGGCCCCACCCGCCCCTCTCTCTCCCCTCTCTCCCAACTCAACCGCACCCGCGCCCCCAACTCAACCGCGCCCGCGGCCGCAACGCCGCCGTCGAACACCGCAGCCGCCACCCCACCCTGCCGCAGCACCACCCCGCCGCCCCGGAGCCCTGCGGCCCTGTCGCCACCACCGCCCGGCGCCCCCTTCGCCCGGCCAGCGCCTCTCCGCCACCGCCCCCCACGCTGCCGCCGCCCCACCCCGCCGCCCCGGAGCCCTGCGGCCTCGTCGCCACCACCGCCCGGCGCCCCCTCCGCCCGGCCAGCGCCACCCCGCCGCCCCGAAGCCCTGCGGCCCCATCGCCACCCCCGCCCGGCGCCCCCTCCGCCCATCCAGCGCCCCTCCGCCGCCGAGCAACCCCGCCGCCCGGCGCCCCTGGGCCTACCGCAGGTGAGCCCCGGCCGCACCCCTCTTCTCCTCTTTTTTTTGTTTTTTTGTTTTTTTTAGTTTAGATTACTTTTAGTTTTGTTTTAGATTTAGTTTTGTTTAGATTACTGTTAGTTTGGTTCTATATTTAGTTTAGTTTAGATTACTTTTAGTTTGGTCTTAGGTTTAGTTTAGTTTTAGGTTTATGTTTAGTCATGAAAAAAACTAAGAATAATTAGAAGAAGAGGAGGAGAAGAAGAATTGCTAGGTTTAGGTGTAGTTTTTTCCAGTTTTGTTTTAGGTTAATTAGTGCTAGGCTTAAGAAGAGGAAAAAGGAGAAGAAGAAGAAGAAGAAGAAGAAGAAGAGGAGGAGGAGGAGGAGGAGAAGAAAGAAGAAGAAAAAGAAGAAGAAGAAGAAGAAGAAGAAGAAGAAGAAGAAGAAGAAGAAGAAGAAGAAGAAGAAGAAGAAGAAGAAGAAGAAGAAGAAGAAGAAAGAGAAGAGGAGGAGAAGAAGAAGAAGAAGAAGAAAGAGGAGTGGAGGAGAAGAAGAAGAAGAAGAAGAGAAGAAGAAAAGGAAAATTGTATACATATTATGTTCATGATTATGATACACTTAAATTGTATACATATTATTATGTTCATGTCAAGTATCCAAATTTTTTATGTTGTACTAATTTTGTTTACTTTTTGTCATTGCAGGTGTTGACAGGATGGTGGGCAAGGGTCCAGAGCGCCCCGAGCCTCCTGCGAGCGCTACCGGGAGGGGTGGTTGCATTATTGCAGCGCAGCCCCTCCGGAGAGCGGTGCAGGACGGTATGCAGACAGCTGCGGCGGGCGCTTCTTCTACGGCTGGGAGAGGTCGGGGGAGGACGAAGAAGGCTGGTAGAGGTGGACATGGCAGTGGGAGAGGTAGGAAGGCTGCTACGCCTTCATCGCCGCCACCCTCAGCTGATTCACCCGACCACAGGAGTGCTTCGTCTTACGTGGACCCTCGGACTCCGGTCCATGAGCCTCCGGTCGCTGATCCTTCGCCCCACCAGACTCGGGTCGCCGACCCTTCGCCCCACGTGAGTCCGGTCCTAGAGTCTTCATCCCAGAAGACTCTGGTCACGGGGTCTTCGTCCTAGAAGACTCCGGTCACGGGGTCTTCGTCCCAGGTCCCGGAGTCTTCATCCCAGGTCCCAGAGTCTTCGTCCCAGAAGACTCCGATCCCGGAGTCTTCTTCCCACGAGACTCCGGAGGCTAGTGGCTCGGAGGATGGTAGCGAGGACACCTTTTCAGAAGATAGCTACAGCGACGACGAGCTGGTTGAGAATGGCAAGAAGGTCTACAAGCGTGGCTGTACAAAGCTCCCGCCCGTAAGGGTTGAAGTAAGTGCATTTACTATTTTTTAACCTTTTGCCTTCATGTTCCTTCAAATTAATATCTAATGCGTTGGCCTTGTCATACTGCAGGGGCTGGGTACGCCCCCGTGGTTCCCGTAGGCCCAACCAGGTCCTTGGTGTGCTTTGCCGGCAGCACTTCCCTGGGTGGGTCACGTTGCCCGGTGAGGGTCAGGTTCTACAGCTAGCACTGACCTGGGAGCTGTACTCGGTTGCCCCGGCCCCGCCGGAGGAGAGGGTCGACGGTGTCTTGTGCGAGACGGTGGCGGACATTGTGTTCCGTCGGTTTTGGGTAATTTCTCCTTTATGGAATTAAAAATCAACACTACCTAGTGATTGTACTAATCAGTGTTGTCTTGTTTGATTGCAGACCTTCTACAGGGTTTCAGAGGGAGAGCAGGAGGCCGTGTGTATGGTTGTCGAAAACGAGTGCAAGCGCCTACTTCAGAACTTAAGGCACGAGGCTCGGGTGCAGGTCGTTCGAGACTACTATGCCTCAAAAGGTATTAGGAGGGGCAAGCAGAAGTGTCGCGGCAAGTTTCTGAGTAAGGAGAAGTACATGCAGGTAATTACCTATTCTTAAGGCCTTGAACTTAGTTTTCTTGATTTGATTCATAGGCGTAGCGATGAAATTTCTCTTGACTCACTTAGGTGCCCCCGAGATGGTGTGTGGATAAGATGGACTGTTGGGAGGCGTTGGTGGATGCGTGGTGCTCTGCCCAATGGAAAGTCGAACACCAAAGGGCCAAGGATAAGCGCGACCAAATGGAAGGTGTGCCACACCATCAAGGGAGCTCCAACCTGTTTGAGTACGGGGATAACTGGGTATGTGGTTTGCTATGATTCATGCAATTCATTCTTCATGCTAGATAGTTCATTTATGACATATTTAGCTCTAAAATGACATAATAACCTTAGATAGCTCTACAAAATGACTTAATATGCTTTAGTCAATTAAAAAATGGCATAACTACCTTCGATAGCTCAATAACGACCTCAACTAATCTTAGCTAGTTCATTCATGACATAATTAGCTCTAAAATGACATAATAACCTTAGATATCTCAATAATGACATAATTAGCATACTTTGGTCAAAAATGGCATAATAATCTTGGTTACCTCAAAAATGACCTAAACTTAGCTTATTTTCCTCGAAGATGACATAATAACCTTTCTTAGCTCCAAAATGACCTATTTACATAGCAATATCATTCTTCATGCTAGCTTGAGCCCTTAACTAATATTTTGTTCCTTTCTCTCAGGCGCACCACCACAAGAAGCCTGTGCCAGGTCTGTTCGACCTCTATGGCATGGCCCATATGGCCCCGTATAAGAAGGCCAAGCCATTCACGGAGTCTGACCTAGATGATCCAGAGAACTTCACCAACAAGACCTCCCACCACAAGTTTGTGAAGTACAGACACGAGGGGAAGGCGAGGAAAGGGAAGGACTTTAACCCGAGCCAGGATCCTTTTGATACAGAGCTGGTGATGATATCTGGTGGCGGGAGGTCCCATGGCTCTCTAGCCATGGGTGATGGACTGATACGTTGTCCTAAGACTCTCCCACAGATCAAGAAGCGATTGAGTAGCTCTGATCCTGAGATAACGCCTCGTGCACGGCCCGTGGAGATCGCCATGGCGGTTAGTTATACGTACTCTCTCACCTTTCCTCCATTACATTGTGTGTGCGTCCGTCGATGATTACAATGCTAACGAGGAGTGGTGTGTTGCAGGCTATTGTTGAGAAAGAGAGATTGAAGACGAAGGAGCTTCTGGAGGAGGCAAAAAGGGAGGCACAAAGGGAGGCGGCGGAGAGGGAGAGGGAGATGGAGGAGAAGACGGCTAAGCTGTTGGAGGAGGAGAGGAATCAGAACAACAGCGCTAACCGGGCCCTATACGAGCTCATCGTGGTACGTTTCTCGTGCATATTAGCCCAATCATGCACGTAATGTTCGCATTACTATCTAATATGACTGACTCGTGAGAACCAAATGTGCAGAGCTTGTGCGAGAAAAACGGTCAGGCCCCTCCGCCGATGCCCCAGATTGCTCCGGCGACCATGGTGAGTTTGATTTGAATGGTCGTTGCTTACTACTATTCACATTTCAGTTTGCGAACTTGCTAACGAGACATTATGGGAAATGATCTTTGGTGCAGCATGGCTCCCGACAAGCATCGAGCACTCCTTCTGCCAATGCCGGAACCCCGACCGGTCCTTCACCTCCGTCTGGCACTGGCGCAGCCCCGACCATTCCTACATCTTCGTGATAACGGTATTTTTCTTCTTAATTAGCGTGTTTAGTCCATTTATGACATAATTTAGCCTATTTAGTCCACAAATGACATAATAAGATGAAGAAAATCAAGGAAGAGGAAGGAAAGAAGGAATAGGAAGAAAAGAAGAAGAAGAAGAAGAAGAAGAAGAAGAAGAAGAAGAAGGAGGAGAAGAAGAAGAAGACTAGAAAAACTTCTTCTTCTTCTTCTCCTTCTAGTCTTCTTCTTCTCCAAAATGAAGTTAGCTCTTATAAGTTATATCAAAAATGGCATAATATGCTTAGTTAGGTCAAAAATGGCATAATTAGCTAGGTAAGCTCAAAAATGGCATTTTCTTCTTATTTAGCCTATTTAGTCCATTTAATGACATAATTTAGCCTATTTAGTCCACAAATGACATAATAAGATGAAAAATCAAGGAAGAGGAAGAAAAGAAGGAATAGGAAAAAAGAAGAAGAAGAGAAGAAAGAAGAAGACTTTCTTCTCTTCTTCTTCTAGTATGCTTCTCTTTTTTCTTCTTCTTCTTCTTCTTCTTCTTCTTCTTCTTCTTCTTCTAGTTTTCTTCTTCTCCAAAATGAAGTAAGCTCTAAGTTATATCTCATAATATGCTTAGTTAGGTCAAAAATGGCATAATTAGCTAGGTAAGCTCAAAATGGCATTTTTCTTCTTATTAGCCTATTTAGTCCATTTATGACATAATTTATCCTTTTTAGTCCACAAATGACATAATAAGATGAAGAAAATCCAGGAAGAGGAAGAAAATAAGGAATAGGAAGAAAGAAGAAGAAGAAAAAGAAGAGTTCTTCTTCTTCTTCTTCTAGTTCTTCTTCTTCTTCTTCTTCTGTCTTCTTCTTCTTCTTCTTCTAGTTTTCTTCTTCTTCTCCAAAATGAAGTTAGCTCTAAGTTATATCAAAAATGGCATAATATGCTTAGTTCACTCAAAAATGGCACTATTAGCTAGGTTAGCTCCATTTTACCTAAGTATGCTTACTTCTTCTTCTTCTTCTTCTTCTTCTTCTTCATTTTCTTCTTCTTCTTCTGATTCTAGTCTTCTTCTTCTAACTTTCTTGTTTCCATTTTGCAGATTTAATTCACTATATGGAAGCTTGCATGGATGCATGGAGTGCTTGTTTCCCTTATCTTTTTTTCGTTTGTTATATGGATGCATGGAACAATGTGTTGGATGAACATTGTGATATGTAATATGTTATATATGGATGGAACTATGTTTCTTATGTATATATGTATGTTGTCATGGATGGAGATAGATATGTATATGTATATCTGTGTGTGCCTGTGAAAAAAAAAATATATGTATATCTGTGTTTGAAACCCTGTCAAATTAAATGGATAAAAATAAAAACGGGGGATACATAGCCTCTTTGCCGTCTGCTAGCAGACGGCAAAGACCTTTGCCGTCCGCTAGCAGACGGCAAAGAGGACATGTGGCAGCTACATGTAAAACCTGGGAGCACTGGCTGCCTTTTTGGTCACTTTGCCGTCTGCCAGCGGACGGCATAGCTGGCCACGTGGCAGATTCCCAGTACTGCCTAGCTGAGCTCTTTGGCGTCTGTCAGCGGACGGCAAAGAGCTTTGACTCTTTGCCGTCCGCTGACAGACGGCAAAGAGCGCCGTTAACCCCCTAACGGCTCTCACGCCACCGCACTGTCGTCCGTTCTCTTTGCCATCTGCTGGCCTCGGATGGCGGACAGCACAATTCTTTGCCGTCCATTTCCAGGAAGCGGACGACAAAGAAGGCCTTTGCTGGCATGTGTTCAGCCGGAAAGTTCGTCGTTTGCTGGCAGACGGCAAAGATGTTTGCCGTCCGTGATCCATGCCTTTGCCGTCCGCCATGGCGGATGGCAAAGAAGCTGATTCCAGTAGTGTAAGGCCGGTTTCGAAACCTCGTCATTTCTGCAAAGGGATCAGCCACTAACAAGTCATGTATGGGGTTGACACAATGACTTCCAATTACTTTGTCATATGCAGTTCCAATACGAAGTTTAGCTTTTTTGGAGCCTCTTCCATTCTGCAGTAGCTGCCGGCTTTGATCAACAAACCATTCATATTTCCAATTTAAATGCATGTTCAACCTCATTACCTTCAGCACCCTTGCTCTGGCAACAAAGAACCTGGCGAATATAATCTCCAGTAAGGTCCCTCGGTATGAGTTCAAAGTAATTTTTGAGAGATGCGGATCCAGGCATTCGATGTGATTGTCGTTATAAACATTATCCACCACCGGGCCTATTATTATCTGCAAAAGAAGAGAACGTGTTAGTGCCTACATGCAATTTTGAACACTACTACAGGCCTATTTGGTTTGCAGGATTTGTAAAATGCACCAATGTGCCATGCATCTTCGATCTGACATGATTAACACGGGCATTTGATTACAATCTAGAAAAATGTAGCCTTCTTCACAAGAGGTTGGAGTGGATGAAAAATTCCCTAAGAAAACTAGTACAGATGAATCCAAAGGAGAAATGCTTATGGATTGTAACCATATGAATCAAGCAACCAATATGGGGTGGGGGGTGGGTGTATGTCCCGAAATCCTCCAAAATTCCTTCAGAAATTGTAGTACATTGTCATTGTAAACTTGGGAAAAGGTGCCAAAAATTGAACTCCCTTATGGTTAACATTTAACAGGAAAGGAAGATCACCTTGATATATAGCTTCTTCAGGCATGGAAAGCATCTCAGGAAACTGACAACTTGGTCCAGGTTGGGGCTGATAGATTCTAGTGCCAAGACCTTCACTGTGCGGAGAATCTGGGTGAAGCTTTTCTGGATGACAGACGAACATATATCTTCAAAATTAGAAATAATGTTGATATCAAGAAGGAGAGGTAGAAGGCGACTATTTGATGACCCACAAGTATAGGGGATCTATCGTAGTCCTTTCGATAAGTAAGAGTGTCGAACCCAACGAGGAGCAGAAGGAAATGACAAGCGGTTTTCAGTAAGGTATTCTATGCAAGCACTAAAATTATCGGTAACAGATAGTTGTATGATAAGATAATTCGTAACGGGTAACAAGTAACAAAAGTAACTAAGGTGCAGCAAGGTGGCCCAATCCTTTTTGTAGCAAAGGACAAGCCTGGACGAACTCTTATATAAAGCAAAGCGCTACCGAGGACACATGGGAATTGTTGTCAAGTTAGTTTTCATCATGCTCATATGATTCGCGTTCGTTACTTTGATAATTTGATATGTGGGTGGACCGGTGCTTGGGTGCTTCCCTTCCTTGGACAAGCCTCCCACTTATGATTAACTCCTCTCACAAGCATCCGCAACTACGAAAGAAGAATTAAGATAAATCTAACCATAGCATGAAACATATGGATCCAAATCAGCCTCTTACGAAGCAACGCATAAACTAGGGTTTAAGATTCTGTCACTCTAGCAACCCATCATCTACTTATTACTTCCCAATGCCTTCCCCTAGGCCCAAATCATGGTGAAGTGTCATGTAGTTGACGTTCACATAACACCACAAGAGGAAAGACAACATACATCTCATCAAAATATCGAACGAATACCAAATTCACATGATTACTTATAACAAGACTTCTCCCATGTCCTCAGGAACAAACGTAACTACTCACAAAGCATATTCATGTTCATAATCAGAGGAGTATTAATTATCATTAAGGATCTGACCATATGATCTTCCACCGAATAAACCAACTAGCATCAACTACAAGGAGTAATCAACACTACTAGCAACCCACATGTACCAATCAGAGGTTTTGAGACAAAGATCGGATATGAGAGATGAACTAGGGTTTGAGAGGAGATGGTGCTAGTGAAGATGTTGATGGAGATTGACCCCCTCTTGATGAGAGGATCGATGGTGATGACGATGGCGATGATTTCCCCCTCCCGGAGGGAAGTTTCCCCGGTAGAACAGCTCCGCCGGAGCCCTAGATTGGTTCTGCCCAAGTTTCGCCTCGAGACGGCGGCGCTTCGTCCCGAAAGTTTCCTCTTGATTTTTTTCAGGCCAAAACACACCATATAGCAGAAGATGGGCAACAGGGGCCTGCCAGGTGGCCCACAAGGCAGGGCGCGCGCCCAGGGGGGTAGGGCGCGCCCTCCACCCTTGTGGATGGCAGGTGGCCCCCCTCTGGTGCTTTCTTCACCCAATATTTTTTATTAATTCCAAAATGACTCTCCGTGAAGTTTCAAGACTTTTGGAGTTGTGCAGAATAGGTCTCTAATATTTGCTCCTTTTCCAGCCCAGAAATCTAGCTGCCGGCATTCTCCCTCTTCATGTAAACCTTGAAAAATAAGAGAGAAAAGGCATAAGTATTGTGCCATAATGTGTAATAACAGCCTATAATGCAATAAATATCAACATAAAAGCATGATGCAAAATTGACGTATCAAGTCCCCCAAGCTTAGACCTCGCTTGTCCTCAAGCGAAAGCCGAAATCGAAAAATATGTCCACATGTTTAGAGATTGAGGTGTCGATAAAATAAAATACGGACATGAGGGCATCATGGTCATCTTTAGAGCAGCAACATATATTGTCATATAATTTCTTTTGCTAAAGTAACAATTCATTCACAAGGTAAAGTATGAATCAGAAACTTTATTGAAAACTAACAAACTATGATCTCAGTCATTGAGGCAATTGCAATTTATCATAACATCAGAAAGAGTCAATTTAAGAGCTTTTCAGCAAGTCCACCTACTCAACTATCATCTAGTCTTTCACAATTGCTAACACTCACGCGATACTTATGGGTTTCAAAGCTTCAGTTGGACACAAAGAAAGATAGGGGCTTATAGTTTCGCCTCCCAACCTTTTACCTCAAGGGTAATGTCAACAATAATACTTTATGATAACCTACATCCAAGTGGATATATATATCTGGATCTTTCTCCAACACATAGTGCTTGCCAAAAGGAAAAAAGTGTAAAAAGGAAAGGTGAAGATCACCATGACTTATGTATAAGGATAGAAGATAAAAGTAAAAGATAGGCCCTTCGCAGAGGGAAGCAGAGGTTGTCATGCGCTTTTATGGTTGGATGTACAAAATCTTAATGCAAAAGAAAGTCACTTTATATTGCCGCTTGTGATAAAGAACTTTATTATGCAGTCCGTCACTTTTATTTCTTCCATATCACAAGTTCGTATAAAGCTTATTTTCTTCACACTAATAGATCATACATATTTAGAGAGCAATTTTTATTGCTTGCACCGATGACAACTTACTTGAAGGATCTTACTCAGTCCATAGGTAGGTATGGTGGACTCTCATGGCAAAACTGGGTTTAGGGGTGTTTGGATGCACAAGTAGTATCTCTACTTGGTGCAAAGGACTTGGCTAGCATAGAATAGAAAAGCAAGCTCAACATGTTGGAGGATCCATGACAATATAACTTCTATTCGGATATATGAAAACATAACTCATTATGTTGTCTTCCTTGTCCAACATCCAATTTTTAGCATGTCATATTTTAATGAGTGCTCACAATAACAAAAGATGTCCAAGATAGTATATTTGTATGTGAAACCTCTCTTTCTTTATTACTTCCTATTAATTGCAACAACGACCAAAACTATGTTTGTCAACTCCCAACAAATTTTATTCATCATACTCTTTATATGTGAAGTCATTACTCTCCATAAGATCAATATATGATCTCTTTATTCCTTTTATTTCTTTCTTTTATTTCTATTCCCTCAAGATCATAACAAGAAAGAAAAACCCTCAACTCAAAACTACTCTTTATTATATATAGCTCACGGACTCGATTACAAAGAGGGAATATAAAGCAAAACTCAAAGCTAGATCATACTAAAACTTTATTCTACTAGATCAAGATATAACCAAAAGGATCGAACTAAGAAAAATGATAAAAGCAAAGGTGTGATGGTGATATGATAACGGGGCACCTCCCCCAAGCTTGGTAGTTGCCAAGGGGAGTGCCCATACCCATGTATTTATGTCTCTTTCTTCGGAGGTGGTGATGATGGAGTTGTTGATGATGAAAGAATTTTATCCTTCGTCTTCCAAGGCATAGGTTCACCATCGTAAAAAGATGAACGAGTCTCCGGGATCCTCAAATCTGCAGCCAAACTCATCCTTTTAAATCTGTATTCATACTCACAGTTTTGGTTTTGCAGGTCATAGATCTGGGCTTGGAGATGCTCGATTTTCTCATGAAGCTTGAAGATGGCCTCCTCAATGTTCTCGGCATCCATCTTGTGACCACTAGTAAATTTAGCGATCATCATGTGGTTGGCGTTGAGTTTGCGTTCCACCATCCCTTGGCACTTGAAGACTTGCCGCTCTACTTCTTCGAGCCTTGTCTCCACGCTTCTGGTCTTCTTTGGCCCTTCAGTGTCGCGGATGTGCAGCACCCCCTCACGCATCTCAATGGTTTGAGGGTGTTGCAGCACCTCCGCGAGATAAGGGTTGATGGCCTTCTCGAAAAACTTGTCCTTGGGGGCACTTGGAGACGTCATGGCGATCTGGATCTGTCAGAAAAACACCTCGAAACAAAGACAGGCGATATTACCGTGGTACGCTGGTCAAAACCTTCGGGAGATTATATAATGAATTTTTACCGACCAAAAGAAGTATTGTGCAAGAAAACGGAGTCCGGAGGGCACACAAGGTGGCCACAAGGCAGGGGGGTGCGCCCAGGGGGTAGGGCGCGCCCTCCACCCTTGTGGTCTCCTCGTGCAACTTTCGGACTACTTTTAATTTTCCTAATTTTTTATATATTCCAAAACAGAGAAAAATTATCATTGGAAACATTTTGGAGTCGGTTTACTTACCGCACCACATACCTATTCCTTTTCGAAGTCTGAAGCATTCTGGAAAGTGTCCCTTATGTACTCCTCCGGTGTTACGGTGTCAATTATATTGGTCTCAACATTTATGGGATTACCTGAGATATAATGTTTGATTCTTTGACCGTTTACCACCTTCGGATTTGTGCCTTTGGCGTTGTTGATTTTTATGGCACTGGAACGATAGACCTCCTCGATAATGTAAGGACCTTCCCATTTAGAGAGACGCTTTCCTGCAAAAAATCTTAAACGAGAGTTGTATAGCAAAACATGATCACCTACATTAAACTCACGCTTTTGTATCCTCTTGTCATGCCATCTTTTAACTTTTTCTTTAAACAACTTGGCATTCTCATAGGCTTGGGTTCTCCATTCATCAAGCGAGCTTATGTCAAATAACCTCTTCTCACCAGCAAGTTTGAAATCATAGTTGAGCTCTTTGATTGCCCAATAAGCTTTGTGTTCTAGTTCAAGAGGTAAGTGACAAGCCTTTCCATAAACCATTTTATATGGAGACATACCCATTGGGTTTTTATAAGCCCATAATGCATCATCAAGTTTCTTAGACCAATTCTTTCTAGATCTATTAACAGTCTTTTGCAAAATCAATTTAATCTATCTATTGCTCAATTCTACTTGACCGCTAGACTGAGGATGATAAGGAGATGCAATTCTATGGTTAACATCATACTTAGCAAGCAATTTATGGAAAGCACCATGAATAAAATGTGAACCACCATTAGTCATTAAATATCTAGGGACTCCAAACCTTGGAAAAATAACTTATTTAAGCATCTTAATAGAAGTGTTATGATCAGCACTACTAGTTGGAATAGCTTCTACCCTCTTAGTAACGTAATCAACAACAACTAAAATATGTGTATACCCATTAGAGGAAGGAAAAGATCCCATATAATCAAATCCCTAAACATCGAATGGTTCAATAACAAGTGAATAATTCATAGGCATTTCCTGACGTCTACTAATATTACCAATCCTTTGACATTCATCACAAGACAAGACAAACTTACGAGCATCCTTGAAGAGAGTAGGCCAATAAAAACCGGATTGTAATACCTTGTGTGCAGTCCTATCTCGTGGTGTCCTCCGTAAGACTCGGAGTGGCACTTGCGTAGGATCTATTCCTGTTCATGCTCAGGTACACAACGTCTAATAACACCATCTACTCCTTCTTTATAAAGATGTGGGTCATCCCAAAAGTAATGTCTTAAATCATAGAAAAACTTTTTCTTTTGCTGGTATGTTAAACTAGGTGGTATAAATTTAGCAACAATGTAATTAGCATAATCAGCATACCATGGAGTATTACGAGAAGCATTTATGATAGCTAATTGTTCATCAGGAAAGCTATCATCAATAGGTAGTGGGTCATCAAGAACATTTTCTAACCTAGACAAGTTGTCTACAACAGGGTTCACAGCTCCCTTTCTATCAATAATATGCAAATCAAATTCTTGTAGCAATAGAACCCATCTAATAAGTCTAGGTTTAGCATCTTTCTTTTCCATAAGATATTTAATAGTAGCATGATCAGTGTGAACCGTTACTTTGGAATCAACAATATAAGATCTGAACTTATCACAAGCAAAGACAACTGCTAAAAATTCTTTTTCAGTAGTAGCATAATTTCTCTGGGCACTGTCTAGAGTTTTACTAGCATAATGAATAACATTCAATTTCTTATCAACTCTTTGCCCTAGAACAGCACCAACAGCATAATCACTTGCATCACACATGATTTCAAAGGGTAAATTCCAATCAGGCGGTTGAACAATAGGTGCTGAAATCAAGGCTTTCTTAAGTATTTCAAATGCTTCTACACAATCATCATCAAAAACAAAAGGAACATCTTTCTACAAGAGATTGGTGAGAGGCCTAGAGATTTTAGAGAAGTCTTTAATAAACCTCCTATAGAAACCAGCATGACCGAGGAAACTTCTTATACCTTTGATATCTTTAGGACACGACATCTTTTCAATAGCATCTACTTTAGCTTTATCAACTTCAATACCTCTTTCAGAAATTTTATGCCCCAAGACAATACCTTCATTAACCATAAAGTGGCACTTCTCCCAATTCAAAACAAGATTAGTTTCTTCACATCTCTGCAAAACTCGATCAAGGTTGCTTAAGCAATCATCAAAAGAAGTTTCGTAAACGGAGAAATCATCCATGAAAACCTCAACAATCTTTTCACAAAAATCAGAGAATATAGCAGTCATACATCTTTGAAAGGTAGCAGGTGCATTGCATAAACCAAAAGGCATATGTCTATAAGCAAAAGTACCGAAAGGGCAAGTAAAAGTGGTCTTTTCTTGATCATCTTTTGACACAGGTATTTGAGAAAAACCGGAATAACCATCTACAAAGCAAAAATGTGTATGTTTGGATAGTCTTTCTAGCATTTGATCAATAAAAGGTAGAGGTAATGATCTTTTCTAGTAGCTTTATTTAATTTGTGAAAATCAATTATCATTCTATAACCTGTAACAATTCTTTGTGGAATCAATTCATTCTTATCATTTGGAACAACAGTAATACCTCCCTTCTTAGGGACACAATGAACGGGACTTACCCATCTACTATCAACAATAGGATAAATTGTACCTGCCTCCAGAAGCTTTAGTATTTCATTTCTTACCACTTCTTTCATCTTAGGATTTAACCGTCGTTGGTGATCAACAACTGGTTTAGTATCATGCTCCAAATTAATTTTGTGCTGACATAGAGTGGGACTAATGCCCTTAAGATCATCAAGAGTATATCCAATAGCAGCACGGTGCTTCTTCAGAGTTTTCAATAATTTCTTTTCTTCATGCTCTGAAAGGTTAGCACTAATAATAACAGGATATATCTTTTTTTCATCAAGATAAGCATATTTCAAAGTATCAGGTAATTGTTTAAGCTCAAACACGGGATCACCCTTGGGTGGAGGAGGATCCGCAAGGATTTCAACAGGCAAGTTGTGTTTCAAGATAGGCCCTTGATTAAAGAATATTTCATCTATTTCCCTTCTTTCATTCATAAATATATCATTTTCATGGTCCAGCAAATATTGTTCTAAGGGATCAGTCGGAGGCACAACAATAGAAGCAAGACCAATAATTTCATCCTTACTAGGCAGTTCTTTATCATGGGGTTATCTATGAAATTTAGAGAAATTAAAATCATGAGACATATCCCCTAAACAAACAGTAATAATATCTTTCTTGCGGTCTATCTTAGCATTAATGGTATTCAAGAAAGGTCTACCAAATATAATGGGACAAAAGTCATCTTGTGGGGAAGCAAGAACAAGAAAATCAGTAGGGTATTTCATTTTCCCACACAAGACTTCAACATCTCTAACAATCCCAATTGGTGATATGGTATCTCTATTGGCAAGTTTAATAGTAACATCAATATCTTCTATCTCAGCAGGTGCAATATCATTCATACTTTCTTTATATAAAGTAAAAGGAATTGCACTCACACTAGCGCCCACATCGCATAAGCCATGATAACAATGATCTCCTATTTTAACAGAAACAACAGGCATGCCAACAACGGGTCTATGTTTATCTTTAATATCGGGTTTAGCAATTCTAGCAGCTTCATCACAGAAATAAATAACATGCCCATCAATATTATCAACCAAGAGATCTTTAACGATAGCAATACTAGGTTCAACTTTGATTTGTTCAGGGGGTGTAGGTGTTCTAGTATAACTCTTATGAACCACAGTTGAAGCTTTAGCATGATCCTTTATTCTAACAGGAAAAGGTGGTTTCTCAATATAAGCAGTAGGAACAATAGGATCAACGTTATAAGTAATAGTTTCTTCTTCAACTTTAATATGTTCAACTACTTTAGCTTCAATGGGAGGATGATATTTAAACCAATTCTCCTTAGGGAGATCAACATGAGTAGCAAATGATTCACAGAAAGAAGCTACTACCTCAGAGTCAAGTCCATATTTAGTGCTAAAATCACGAAAAGCGTCGGTATCCATAAAAGATTTAACACAATCAAACTTAAGGTTTATACCTGACTCATTACCTTTGTTGAGTTCCCAATCTTCAGAGTTGCGCTTAATTCTTTCCAATAAATCCCATTTGAATTCAATATCATTCTTCATAAAAGAACCAGTACAAGAAGTATCGAGCATGGATCGATCATTATGAGAAAACCGAGCATAAATTTTTTGAATAATAATTTCTCTTGAGAGCTCATGATTGGGGAATGAATATAACATTGACTTAAGCCTCCCCCAAGCTTGAGCGATACTTTCTCCTTCACAAGGCCAAAAATTATATATATAATTCCGATCACGATGAACTAGATGCATAGGATAAAACTTCTGATGAAATTCCAATTTCAATCGGTTGTAGTTCCATGATCCAATGTCATCACATAGCCTATACCATGTCAATGCCTTCTCCTTCAAAGATAAAGGGAAGACCTTCTTCTTGACTTCATCCTCGGGCAAACCTACAAGCTTAAATAATACACAAACTTCATCCACACAGATTAGATGCATATCAGGATGTAGTGTCCCATCTCCTGTATAAGGATGAGCTAGCAGTTTCTCTATCATACCCGAAGGAATTTCATAATAAATATTTTCAGTAGGTGCAGTAGGTTGAGGGGCAACTCTTTGCTCTTTCGGTCAGGGTGAAGATACCCCGAACAAACCCCTCAAAGGATTATTTTCCATAGTAAAAGGTAACAGTAAATTTCAGCACACTATATAAATGTTTCCTTATCAAATTCCACTTACCAAAGACGCTTCACTCCCCGGCAACGGCGCCAGAAAAGAGTCTTGATGACCCACAAGTATATGGGATCTATCATAGTCCTTTTGATAAGTAAGAGTGTCGACCCCAACGAGGAGCAGAAGGAAATGACAAGCGGTTTTTAGCAAGGTATTCTCTGCAAGCACTGAAATTATCGGTAACAGATAGTTGTATGATAAGATAATTCGTAACGGGTAACAAGTAACAAAAGTAACTAAGGTGCAGCAAGGTGGCCCAATCCTTTTTGTTGCAAAGGACAAGCCTGGACGAACTCTTATATAAAGTGAAGCGCTCCCGAGGACACATGGGAATTGTTGTCAAGTTAGTTTTCATCATGCTCATATGATTCGCGTTTGTTACTTTGATAATTTGACATGTGGGTGGACCGGTGCTTGGGTGCTGCCCTTCCTTGGACAAGCCTCCCACTTACGATTAACCCCTCTCGCAAGCATCCACAACTATGAAAGAAGAATTAAGATAAATCTAACCATAGCATGAAACATATGGATCCAAATCAGCCCCTTACGAAGCAACACATAAACTAGGGTTTAAGCTTCTGTCACTCTAGCAACCCATCATCTACTTATTACATCCCAATGCCTTCCCCTAGGCCCAAATCATGGTGAAGTGTCATGTAGTCGACGTTCACATAACACCACTAGAGGAAAGACAACATACATCTCATCAAAATATCGAACGAATACCAAATTCACATGATTACTTATAACAAGACTTCTCCCATGTCCTCAGGAACAAACATAACTACTCACAAAGCATATTCATGTTCATAATTAGAGGAGTATTAATTATCATTAAGGATCTGAACATATGATCTTCCACCGAATAAACCAACTAGCATCAACTACAAGGAGTAATCAACACTACTAGCAACCCACAGGTACCAATCTGAGGTTTTGAGATAAAGATCGGATACGAGAGATGAACTAGGGTTTGAGAGGAGATGGTGCTAGTGAAGATGTTGATGGAGATTGACCCCCTCTCGATGAGAGGATCGATGTTGATGACGATGGCGATGGTTTCCCCCTCCCGGAGGGAAGTTTCCCCGGTAGAACAGCTCCGCTGGAGTCCTAGATTGGTTCTGCCCAAGTTCCGCCTCGAGACGGCGGTGCTTTGTCCCGAAAGCTTCCTCTTGATTTTTTCAGGTCAAAACACACCATATAGCAGAAGATGGGCATCGGGGACCTACCAGGTGGCCCACAAGGCAGGGGGCGCGCCCAGGGGGGTAGGGCGCGCCCTCCACCCTTGTGGATGGCAGGTGGACCCCCTCTGGTGCTTTCTTCGCCCAATATTTTTTATTAATTCCAAAATGACTCTCCGTGAAGTTTTAGGACTTTTGGAGTTGTGCAGAATAGGTCTCTAATATTTGCTCCTTTTCCAGACCAGAATTCCAGCTGCCGGCATTCTCCCTCTTCATGTAAACCTTGTAAAATAAGAGAGAAAAGGCACAAGTATTGTGCCATAATGTGTAATAACAGCCTATAATGCAATAAATATCAACATAAAAGCATGATGCAAAATGGACGTATCTGTTGTACCTGAAAGTATTTGACTGACGAGTAGCCCACCACTGTCAATTTCGGCGCAGAAATGACATTGATTCTTGTTGGACCTTGTTGATCAACTACAAGTAATCTCTCAAGTGAAGGTGTGTCCTCAATGACCATATTGTGGTCCACCTTTTTTATCTCTCGTTGCAGCACCAGCAACACACATAAATAGTCTGGAGAGTCATGGAGGGACACACTTATGATTTTGCAATCCATTTTGGTGCACATGTAGCTCAAATTTGATTTTTGCACATTAAATCCCTAGGGAATCAATCAATGTATAAAACGGGTCGAATGATCTCTTTTTTTTTTCAAACTTTAACACGACACTCCATTGGTCACATGTTCACTGCAGAAAAAGTTTGCCATGCCTCAGAGTGGAGGTGGTGATGCGGGATGTGTGTGTGTGTGTGTGTCATAACCTCACTCCATGTGGGGACTTTCCGGTTCCCGAGGCAGGTGCCACATCAAAGTTGTGCATTGGTATTCAAACACCACGCAATACCATGCAGGCGGTGGTTGCCCTATAGGAACTCACTCGCGTGCGGCATTTCCATCTGTGGGCCCGTGAGAGGTCGTCCTCCATCACTTTGACCCAACGAGAGAGAGAGAGAGAGCCACATTTGATGAACACGGAGGATTAATTCTTTTAGGGCTGTGTTAGGGTAGGAGTATATATATATATATATATATGTAGTACGTGTCGAAGGGGAGATGGGACCAACATATACTAGGTGTCACACATGAACCTCACTCTGTGTGGGAACTTTGCGGTTTTTGAGGAAAATGCCACATCAAAGGTTGTGCATTAGGTATTCAAAACATCACAACCATACACCTCTCCATATATATGTTTTGGCACACATGCAAGCGATGGTGGTTGTCCTGTGGCACCAACTCATGTGGTTATCGGCGATGCTTCCATCTGTCGGCCCGCTTGGTCCATCACTTTCACCGACAATGAGAGAGGTTAATTATTTTGACTTAGGAGGGGATTAAATTTTTTCTTGTCTCGCGATATAGGTGAGATTACATATATAATAGCGCATGTGTACACATGAATCCATCCCGCTGGATCCGGGGGGGGGGGGAGCGAGCACACAATACGTCATGAACCTCTTGCTCTGTATGGGACCTATGCGATTTTGAACGCATGCACCACATCAATGTTGTGCATTAGGTATTAATTCAACACATATGCATGCATCACGCACCTCCATAAATATGTTTGGAACACATGCATGCGATGGTTATCTTTGCACACTCTCACTCGCTTGGTTATATATGGGCGCAAGCCTATATATATTTGTGGGCCCGCGTGGACGTCCATCATTTCGACCGACGACGAGAAAGGTTACCAGGGTGGATTCTTCTTCTTTGGTTCATGTTACCGTATAGTAGTAGGTCGATCATTCTAGGCCTAATTAAGTTTGAGCGCATGCATGCTACGCATTGTGAACTCTCGATCAGTGTGGGGATTTGATGGTTCCAAAGCATGGTGCCACATCAAATTTGCGCATTGCGTATTCAAACACCACACACACCACATCCATACATATGGGCCACATGCATAGAGTGGATTTTGTCTTCAGACAGTACTCCCTCGCGAGTTTATCGGCGACAAGCTAGCCCATTTTGCAGGGCCGTGTGGATGTCCATCACTTTGACCAACAACGAGCGAGAGAGGTTGTACGATCAAGTTGGATTCTGTTTGGTCCGTGTTACAGTACGTCTTGGTGAGATGCCCTCCCCCCGACACATGTGTGTGTGTGTGTGGGGGGGGGGTACTTCGCACTACCCGCAACCTCCGTGTGGTCGGGGAAGTCCGGTTATTTTGCGAGGCACACGTGCCACATCAAAGTTGTGAATGGTATAGTTAAATATCACACCACACCCTTTCCATACATATAGTATAGGGCCACCCACAGGTGGTTCATATGTGGTCTCACCCATCTCCCGCCACAAGCACACATTTGTGGGTCGGGACACGGTCCACCTTTGTCCGGAAGCGAAAGGGGAAGTTTGACCATATATATGATGGACTCCTATAGGTTTTGTGTTACGGTAGGGTGAGTTTTCAAACCTAACTATCTGGGGGCATGCATTCGTAGCTAGGATTCCCTTACCACCGACACGAAGTGGGGTTCAGTAGGGGGTGGCTGACTAGCAATATTGTGTGCTTTGTGCGGCAGGTTCCACGTCAAAGTTGTGCATTGGGTATTCGAACATCAAACCACCCTTTTCATACATATATTTGGTCCACATGTAAGTGTTTTCGTGTTCTGACCCTTTCCCGCGTTATTCTTTTTGCCAAATTTATAAACAGCACAGGAGTTGGATGCAGAAACCGTCTGCGATTGGGTACACAACAGACACGGTTCTGTCAGACTACCCGTGTGCCACGCCCGTGCCCCTGCAGTCACTCACATCAGCATAGTAGATTGAGCTCCACGAGGCTTGTCTCCCGCTCTCGAAAATATCTACTGCCTCGTAATCTCAAAAATATCTATCCGCGTAGAGGGTTTTTCTATTTGATAGCACATGATTCGTATGTGTGGACCGTGTGCGATGTCTATTACTCCCGCTCTGCTTCAATCAGTTGATCCAAATTTTCAGTAGCCTAGATTTTTTTTTAACTGGAGCCCTGACATTTTACTCCCGCCTACATCCCTTGCAGTCTAAAAACATCTGCTCGGCTGGAGTGGTTTTCTGTTTGATAGCACACGACTATTATGTTTTAACCGTGTGTGATGTTCGTTACTCCCGCCCCACTCTGCTTCGATCCCTTGATCCAAATTTTTGGTAGCCCCACCATTTTCCTCCCGCCTAGTAAAATTTTCAGTACCCGCGGCATTTCCTTAAACACCACCTTGCACACCCTCCACACACAGACCCCAAATCCTTCGCTCACCCAAATCCCCCGCTCACACACATGCACACCACCCTTCCCTCGCTCCAAACCTAGCTAGGTCGCCACCACCGCGCCGCCTCCATCGTCAACCTCTACCGGTCTGCCCGTGCAGTTTACCAACCGATATACACACCCACGCCGCCCTGAGTTTCTTAGATGACGCCTGCGAAATGCCCCCTTTCCCAGAGATCCCCATCCCCACCCCCTCCCCCACTCCAGAGCATCGCAGCCTAAGCCCGGCTACGCTTCCCGGGGAGCTCAAGGAGCGAATGGCCCAAAAGAGCTTTACCGTGGCCTCTTTGCCCGACGTCGGCGAGGTGGCCGCCGAGGAAGCTGACGACGATGACTGGACCTGGATTGAGCCTTTCAATCAGCGGGCTAGAGTATTCTGCATGTCACGGATGCCGGCAACGACATTGAGGTCATCGACACCGATGGCTTGACACGGGCTATGTCACAGGTTAAGTTGCCCACCCCCAACCCTTCAGGTTCGACAGCCGTCGATCTCATCGATGGCCCTGCCGCTGATCTCCTATGGCTCATTATGAACAATTTGCCAGCCTTCATCGCCTTGGAGCCCCTTTTGTCATTTCTGAAGGACACGTTCTGCGACGCTGGCTTGGGATGCTCAGCTGGCAAGTCAGACCTCATCGACGGCGACCACGAGGAGGAGCCAATCTGTGACAAGTGAGGAAACCCATGATTTGTTTTCTCGAACCCATTTTGTAGTGAGAACATGTCCAATATTTATTGCTATATTTGGTTGTTTGCATTACGCCTTGTTTATTTCTACGGTTTATGGTTGTTCGCTTCTTTGTAGTTAGCATATGTCCAGTTTCAATTGCCATCTTTGGTTGTTCGTAGTATGCCTTGTTTATTTTAGCTATTAACAGTGTGATGTTCTATATGTTCTAGTATGAACTGTTCACTTCAATTTCATCAATACCAATTTTAACAATAGCTCTATGAATGACTATATTTGGTTGTTGTTAAGCATGTTGAACTCCCTCCGAATCTTTTTAGTTCGCATATAAGATTTCTCTAAAGTCAAGCCTCGTAAAGTTTGACCAACTTTATAGAAAAAAATACCAACATTCACAATATGAAATCAATATCAGTACATGTGTCATGAATTAAATTTTCATATTGTATAACTTTAGCATGGTAGATGTTGATATTTTTTCATATAAATAAGGTCAAACTTTATGAAGTTTGACTTCAGACAATTCTTATATGCAGAGTAAAAAGGACTGGAGGGAGTATTTACCACGCCTTTCCATTTGATTTAACAATGGCACTGTTTGGATACTCTAACTTAGCTAGAGGTTAGAGTTAGTTTCTAGATCATGACAGTTAAAAGGGAGAGAGAGAGATTGGTGGAATAGTTGATTGTATTGCTTGAGTCTCGTGGGCATATATATAGGAGTACATGGTCATCTTGGAGTACAAGTCAAGGTAGAATAAATCCTACGCTATCCTACGTTTCCTAAATAACAATAATACTCAACAATGACTAACCCTGAACAAACTCTAGCCAAAGAGGTGTTTGGATGACAGTGTTAGATTGACAATAAATTCACTAGGAGAACTAGCCCCAATCAGCACCTCTTGGGTGGGATAGTTGTTTTGGGTGGGTTAGTTGCAACTAGCTCAAACTAGCCCTCGTGTTTGGATACTTTAGGGCTATTTGAGCCCAAACTAGCTCAAACTAACTCTAACCCATGGATCCAAACAGGGCCAATAACTAGTGTACTTAGACCTGCACAATACAAGTTTGAATGACTATGTTTGCTTGTTTTTAAATATTAGGCATGTTGCAGTTACTAACATAGCTTTCCACTTCTTGTTTTTAAATATTAGGTTTTTAACAATTTGGTCTTGCACATGTAGGTCCTGCTGTCAGAGGTTTTGACCCACTGTTTGACCCTTTTTGCATATGTGGAAATGAGTTGTCCATGAATATCAGTCAAGTCAAGAAACTCAGAAAGATTGTTACGATAAAGAAATTAGCGACAAAAAACAACAAGATCTTTGTCTGCATAATGAAGAAGACATCAATGCACTACAGGATGGTACTAACTGTTATACCTTGTCTTTTTAATTCCTTTGCGCCATTTCAAATCTAGAGAAGATATTTATGCATATCCTTGTTTTCAGGCCTTTCCAAAGCAGTTATCTGATGATTACCTCTCAAACCACCTGTATGGTCAGGAGGTGAGGAAGGTATTCATACAACACCCACGGTTCAATATTGAAGTGTTCCTGAAGAGGACGAAGGATGGACAGGCACTGGCCTAAAGTTGCAAAGACCTTCAACATCAATGAAGGCTCAATATTCGCCTTCCGCTTCAGCAGTTTTCCAGATGAGATCCAACTGTCTATGTCCCGTCTATGATGCTAATTTTGAAAGGTTATAGATGTTGCATGTGAAACTTGGTGCTGGTGCAGTTGTGTAATGGGCTAGCTGAGTGCTGAAGCTATATGATGTTGTACTCTGATGTATTTCAATTATGAAATCCTGCTTCCTTAATATGAAAATGAAATATATTGTGTGCTTAATATGAAATGTCAATTAGATTAATAAATGGATTATTAATAATAGGGCAATTAGCCTGCTAATTGGTTTTTTTATTGCAAACGGTTATTGAGAAAACACCGTGGGCGATGACCTCAGGCAATGCACACAGTTTCTAGGAATAAACAGTGTTGGATCAATGAACAATCACACACGACATCCTCTTGAAAACTGTTTGCGTTAGGCCACCTTGCGCAAATGTTTACCACATAAAAAGTGTGTGTGATGGACAGCCTTTGCCACACAGTTTCTTCTACGCACCGTGTGTGAGGCATTCAATAACACAAATAATAAAATGGTTAATATCATGTGCAATGGCAATGCTATCACAAACGATTTAATGGGGAAAATTGTGTGTGATGTACCTGCGAACGGAAACATTTTCCTTGGAGTGACTGTGTGGGATGTATATACTAACGGAAATGTACTTCTTGGATTAACTGTGTGGGATGTACATACTAACGGAAACGTATTCCTTGGATTGACTGTGTGGAATGTACATACGAACGAAAACATTCAGCCGGAACTGACTGTGTGGGGTGTACTTATGACTGGAAACAATTTGGCCTGTATAATTGTATTTTTTTAGCATAACTGTACGTATAACCGTATTTGATCGCTCGCCCGCCGCACACGACCTCATTTTGCCGAGCGTGTGTGCCAGGAGGGCCTATCCCCGACGTTTTCTGGGTCATGTGGGAAGGACCCTGATGCAGAGCATCCTACGATCATCCCCATGTACACTACGTCTACTCTCCAAGCCCCAAGAGGACATAAGACGAGACCTCAAGTATACGCCTTTGGACACAAGGTTAACTCGCTCCTCTCCAAACCTTCACTTTCCACACATAAGACATGGCTACTACCTCAAACATATGTGCTTTGCATGACCAGGAACCAAGAGGAAGACCATGGAACAGCTAGGAGCATTGGACAAGACGGCGAGGACACCGAGTGCGAAGACCAAGAGGAAGAGCTGCCAGAAAGATACAGCTCTCGGACGTCCGACGACCTCCAGACGACCGATGACCTCCGGACGTCCGACGCCTGGAGATTCCATGAGCCAGATCAACTACTGCCGAGGCACCCTACAGTGGCCGGACGACCGACCAAGACCGGACGTCCGACATCCATCAACCACCGGACGACTGACAGCATCCGGAAATCTGGCAACTCCTTCCAGAGCCAAAACGTCTGTAGTCCGAAGACTTTCGGATGACTGGATGCCCGCGAGCGACCGGACGACCAACACCCGTCGGACGTCTGACGCCTGTCTGCGCACAGTGTATCGGGCCGAGGCCCATGTACCCCTTTGCCCCTCACTTACCCCTTCGTGGCCCTAGACTATATATACTCCTCCACCTCCACCATTTGAGGGTTAGCATTGTGATAGCTCATTTGAGAGATAGAGCTTTGCTCATCCATCCGGATCTACTCCACCGAGAGAGACCACGGCCTCTACGGAGAAGATCCATCTTGGATTCAAGACCCCCAACGGGAAGACCCTCAAGACCTCCTCACGGAGAAGAACTTGCTACTTGTATCATCCTTTGTTGATCGTGGATCGTGTATCTCTTTGTGTTTCGACGATCTAGCACATGTGTAATCAAATCTTATTGGTTTGAGTGATTCCTCTCGTGTTTTCCCCTCGTGTTCTTCGTGTTGTTCGTGGGATCCGCTCCAATCATGAAAGATCGGGCATCTAGGGTTCTACCCTACATCAGACCCCCCTATCGTAGTCACTCACTTGGCGACGGTTCAAAATGCCGTCGCGGAAAGGGGTTAAAAACCGTTTGTATAGCACCTCGCTGTACCAGTGTAGGGAACTTCTTCCGTAACAAGAGGGGGCTGCTTCAGGGCGACCCGGTGTCGTCGCTCCTGTTTAACTTCGTTGCGGATGCTCTCGCGACAATGTTAGACAAAGCAAGGGCTGCAGGCCACCTTAGGGGGGTGGTAAGCCACTTGATCCCGGGAGGGGTGTCCCACCTGCAGTATGCAGACGATACACTACTACTATTTGAACCGGACACGCATAGTATAGCCACGGTAAAGGCTATCTTGCTGAGCTTCGAGCTTATGTCCAGACTCAAAATCAACTTCCAAAAGTGTGAAGTGGTGTCCATGGGGATGGACACAGCCGAGGGGCAAGTGGTGCCGGACTTGCTTAACTATGAACTGGGAAAACTCCCATTTACTTACCTCGGGCTACCGATTGCTGCTAGGGCCTGTACCATGCAGGACTGGGAACCCCTTTGCACCATGGTGGTGGGCCGGGTCAGCCTTTGGAGAGGTAAATTTATGTCGTCCGGAGCAAGACTCATCCTCACTAAATCTAGCCTCTCCTCGCTCCCCATGTTCACTATGGGCCTTTTTCTATTGGGCGACGGTGTTCACACCAAGTTAGACACGCCGCGGTCTCTGTTCTTTTGGGAAGGATCTGGCCCCAAGCGCAAGTACCAAATGGTGAAGTGGGCAGCCGTTTGTCGTCCCAAGTCCCAGGGGGGCCTCGGGACCACTAACTCCAAGTTAATGAATGATACGTCTCCAACGTATCTATAATTTTTTATTGTTCCATGCTGTTATATTATCATTCTTGGATGTTTTATATTCATTTTATAGCAACTTTATATCATTTTTTGGGACTAACCTATTGACATAGTGCCTAGGGCCAGTTGCTGATTTTTGCTTGTCTTTCACTTCGCAGAATATCCATATCAAACGGAGTCCAAACGCTCACTGGTACAGCGAGCTGCTATACAAATGGTTTTTAACCCCTTTCCGCGATGACATTCTGAATCGTCGCCTAGTGAGTGTGGGCGATAGGGGGATTGAGGGAGTCATGGACTAAGGGGTCCTCGGGGCGACGGCCCATTGTGCATGGGCCGGACTGGTGGAGCCGTGTGGTGACCGGAGACCTGTGAAGCCGTGGTGTGCCCTCCAAGTCAAGGGTGGACGAGATCTCTTTCCCTCTTGTTGTAATCTATCTTCGGTAACCCTAACCCTATCGGTGTCTATATAAACCGAGGGTTGTAGTCATTAGGGGGAGAGTTATCTTCATCCCCCCGTAGCCTAGGGTTTAGCTCATACTGATCTCGAGGTAGATCTACTCTGTAAACCACGTTATACAAGCAATACAATCAAGCAGGATGTAGGGTATTACCTCTTCGAGAGGGCCCGAACCTGGGTAGACACTGTGTTCATCATCCCTTGTTACCCATCGATCCTAGATCCATAGCTCGGGACCCCCTACCCCGAGGTCTGCCAGTTTTGACACCGACATTGGTGCTTTCATTGAGAGTTCCGTTATTGGATCACCGGAAGGATCGATGGCTCGCTTAGTCCTTGGAGAAGACATCAGTTCCATGGATCTCTTCATCCCTGGACAACTCTTCGCTTTTGGCAGCATCGTACTACACGCTGATTCGACCGGCCGTCTTAACCAGGTCAACAACTTTGCTCCCGAACACCGGATTCGATTCGGCAATCTGGAGTACGTTACTGACACGCGGGGGGATTTGGTTTTCACCGGATTCATCACCCCCGTAGGCCTTGCCGCGCCTGCTCTGACGTACACCTCCGATCCGATCTATGAATCGGCCCCAGTCCACCAAACGGCTTTGAGCCAGGAAGGACTCCCTGAGAGAGGGGACCTTACCCCACCGTCAACCGAACTCACATCGGTGGAGGATTTATACCCGGCCCTCGAGGCAGAACCAGAGGTCAGAAGCCAAGATTCGATCTCGGCCGAGCTCCTCCCCCACAACACCTTGCTGGCCTCGAGCCCGCACCCTGAGTCGGCGAATAGCAGCCAAGGGTCACCCCCGGCCCAAAACGACCCGACCTCAAACATTGGCGTGGAAGGTGCACAAGAGGGTCAAAGCACACCCTCAGTTTTCGAGGACAATCCAGTGCCCCTCGAGGTTTCGGTCCCGAATCCTGAAGATAGGTCCATCCAGGACCAAGGATCGGTTGAGTCACAGACCGACCTCCGCTTCGTCACCACAAAGTCCGGCCTAGAGCCCTCAAGTCCGGTAACCCTCAATATTTTGAACGCGGCGCTAGACCGAATTCAGAAAATGACTATCCAGGAGCACCTACCCTCCACCTTCAATTACCGACCCTTCGAGGCGTTCGACAGGGAATTTTGCGCCCCACCCACCACCCATTTGGTAGCAACTATCGATGATTTAACCGATATGTTAGACTATAATTCAAAGAATGCCGAATACATGGACAAGGAGGACGTAACCGCGGCTAATGCTGAGGTCGGTCCCCCCATCACGGGCCGCTGGTCGGCCACATCCACCTACGACATTTACATGGTGGACACCCCAAAGGATGGCAATGGCACTCCTGAGCAGGACCGAGGCAAGCCCAGAGATGAGACTCCCAAACGCCAAAAACAGCGCCGTCGATCAAAAGCACGTCGAAGCCACGCAAGCAACATAGACTAGGCGGAGAACGGCACCGTAAATAACACGGATGACCTCGCCGGAGATGCAGCCAACGAGCATCATCAGGATGACCCCGCGGGGCAGGAGGACCCGCTCAATCTGGAAAGCCATGAAGACTCCGAGGATAGCAACTACCTCCCACTCTCTGAAGAGGAGGCCAGTCTCAGGGAGGACGATTTTATTATCCCCGAAGACCCTCTGGAGCAAGAACGGTTCAAGCGGAGGCTTTTAGTCACCGCCCGCAGCCTAAAGAAGCAAAAACACAAAATCAAGGCTGAACAAGACACCCTCAACGACCGATGGACTAAAGTCCTAGCTGTCGAAGAGGGGTACGGCCGCGATCTGCCAACCAGGAGTTATCCTAAACGAAGGCTATTGCCCCAGTTCGACAATGAGGCTATAGAGCCAACATGCCCGACGTATACAAACGCCGAACAGCCAGACCGACCCCCTAGAGGGCGGGACAGGGAAGCTGACGAGGCCGAACATCCAGCCGCCCCACCTCGCCGTCACGGCAAGGATCAGGTGCGGCCCACTTATGAGTATGACCTCCGCCATGACCTAGATGCTCATGGAGGCCGTACCAGGTCCATCTACGGACCCAGAGAGGATATGTCCGCATACCGGGAAGGATACTATGATTGGTTAAACCGAAATGATAGAGTCCGGAAGCAGCAACAGTGTAGGAGGGCCGAAGACCTCCGTCGTGATGTAGCCCAAGTTCGGGGCGCCGCACACCCCCTGTGCTTCACAGAGAGGGTAATGCAGCACCAATTCCCAGAAGGCTTCAAGCTTGTGAACATCAAATCATACGACGGAACCACAGATCTAGCCGTATGGATAGAGGATTTCCTCCTGCACATCCACATGGCGCGAGGAGACGACCTCCACGCCATTAAATATTTACCGCTCAAGCTTAAAGGCCCAGCTCGACACTGGCTGAATATCCTTCCCGAAGACTCTATAGGTTGCTAGGAAGAGCTTGAGGATGCTTTTCGAGCAAACTTCCAGGGCACCTATGTCCGGCCTCCGGATGCTGACGACTTAAATCACATCACACAACAACCCGAAGAATCTGCCCGACAATTTTGGAACCGATTCCTGACTAAGAAATATCAGATCATTGACTGTTCGGATGCCGAAGCCTTGGCTGCCTTTAAGCATAGTGTCAAGGATGAATGGCTTGTACGGCAGCTTGGCCAGGACAAACCAAGAACTATGGCAGCCCTTACTTCCCTCATGACCCGCTTTTGTGCGGGCGAAGACAGTTGGCTTGCTCGCAAGAACACCAACCCAGACATATCCAGTACCTCCGAGGTTCGGGACGAAAATGGAAAGCCCCGACGCAGCAAGAATAAATGTTGCCACAATGACGGGGAGGGTGAGGATACAACAGTAAATGCCGGATTCCGAAACCAGAAGTCCGGAACCCGGAAGAAAGCCCCTAAAGGCAACAGTGATGGTCCGTCTAGGCTGGACACAATTCTGGACAGGCCTTGCCAGATCCACGGCACATCAGAGAAGCCTGCCAACCACTCCAACCAAAATTGTTGGGTGATCATACAGGCCGGCAAACTCACAGCCAAAGACTCTGGCAAAAGCCCAAGAAGCGAGGACGATGACAAGCCCCGCAGGCCGAATAGTGGAGGCCAGAGATCCTTCCCTTTCGAGGTCAAGATGGTAAACATGATCTACGCAACCCACATACCGAAGAAGGAGAGGAAGCGAGCGCTACAGGACATATACTCCATCGAGCCAGTAGCGTCGAAGTTCAATCCATGGTCAGCCTGCCCGATCATGTTCGATCGCAGGGATCATCCCACCAGTATACGCCATGGAGGGTCCGCAGCCCTAGTGCTGGCCTCCATCATCAATGGATTCCACCTCACTAGAGTCCTAATGGACGAAGGAAGTAGCCTCAATTTGATATACGAGGATACAGTGAAGAAAATGGGGATCGATCCATCAAGGATTAAACCCAGTAACACCACCTTCAAGGGAGTCATTCCGGGAGTGGAGGCCCGCTGCACGGGCACAGTGACACTCGAAGTGGTGTTCGGATCTCTAGATAATTTCCAAAGCGAGGACTTGATCTTCGATATTGCACCTTTTCGTAGTGGCTATAACGCATTCCTCGGCCGAACAGCGTTCGCTAAATTCAATGTCGTTCCGCACTACGCGTACGTCAAGTTGAAAATGCCTGGCCCTTCGGGCGTCATAACTATCAACGACAACACAGAACGCTCACTTCGAACCGAAGAGCACACTGCGGCCCTAGCGGCCGAAGACCACACCGGCCCATATAGGCCCGGATGCCGACCCACTGTAAGGGCTGGCGACAATAGTAAACGGGTTCGAACCCGTTCCCCATCATGGGAACCCGCATGCATTCACCGCAAATAGGGATACGTGCCCCATGGCACGCCTACATTCTTCATGCTCCACGTGCCTCGTCAGCACAACTTCGCACTCAAAATACCATGGGCAGCCGTGAGGCATACATTAATTCGAAGTACATGTTCGGTTAAACTGAACTTTGGAATTACCCCGTCTTCGGACGACCCGAGGACCAATTCCGGATACCCCCAAGTTTAAAGCTTCATCGACAGGGTCCTCGCCCATCAAGGTCTCATCGAAGGTCCCAACCCCCACCTATCAGAAGCAAAGGCGCAGACGTGCAGCAGGGCACAATGAAGGCTTCAACTCACGCATCAAGGCCCTGCGTCAACCTTTACTCTGTAAATTTTCTTTTTCTTTCTCTCTTGCAAGTACTACCTTCGCAGTTCGAATTGTACGGTTAGACGTCCTGAGCTTACGAGAAATAATAAAAATACCCTTTATGGTGTTCGGATATCTGCATCTTGCAATTTTTCTACCCCTTTCCGATTCTCTCCTCGCTCTTCGAATAGCCCGGCTTGAAAATATATTAATCAGTTACGAGTTCGATTTATACATCAGCTCAATATCTTTAAGTCCGGCACCGCTTCCCGCTAGGTGTCCGGCATCTCGGATATTGCACTATATGCATCTGTTCCGAACTATATCTTGGGTCAATAGTTGGGTTGCCCGGCTCCTGTGTTTGCCCCTTATGTTCCGCTTGTTCGGCTAAGAGGGAAAAGGGAGAACCCCTGCGATCGTACTACTGGTTCGCCCGATCAAGTACCTCAGGAGGAAAAAGCCAAAAACTGATCTTCATAGTAAGCGCGAACGGGTCTGCGATCCGATGACGAGGTTGGACTCTAAAAATCGTTGGCGATTTCGCAGTGTCACACGAAGGGTTCGTCTTAACAAAAACCATGTGATCGGAAAGGGCGGGCTTCGACCCCCAAGTACATCACAAATACACCGGGGGCTAGTCCCCACCGTCAAGCTCCTAAGGCCAAGTGAAAGCAGTCAAACGGAATAGTCTGATCGCCTGGTTTCCTTCCCGCACTACTGCCTCCAGGCACCAAGACGTTGGCTAAGGGTAACAGTGCGGAACCAAAACACCCTTCGTGATATTCACTTGGGGGCTGAAGCCGACGACTGGTAGCTTTCAGAACTAAACATACGGCCACACAGGAGTCAAAATTTAATCATTAAGTTCGTCGGGCGCATAATAAAGCATAAATCCCACTTGGTACAAGCTTGCTACATCTACTCAAGCATTGCATTTTTCGAACACTGGCCCTCTATTGCCCGCGCTCTGGTCATCACCTGCGCGAAGTACTGCTCGGGGTGGCGATGCTCCTTCCCCTAGGGCGGAGGACCAGTGGCCATCTCCATTGGATTAATCCTTGGCCAATGAACCATGGTCTTCGTAAACGTGAGCCTTGCCCCCTCAAGGCAAGCCGACCGCTTCACGGTGTCAATCCGGAGCGGCGCCTCCCACAGCCTTTGCACAAGGTCAAAGTAGGTGTCCGGAATGGGCTCGGCCGGCCTCAGGATGACACAGAGGTCCTTCAAGGCCAGCTTGGACATCCGATGCATCTCCATCAGCTGCTTCATTTGATCGCTGAGGACGGGAGGACGCTCGGAGTCTGAAAACTGTGACCAAAAGAGCCGCTGCGTGGAATCCTCCTCGCGAGTGGCATAGTGCCTCGCTGCGGCCGCCACATTCTTCGGGAGTTTAGCGAAGACACCTGCGGAGCGCCAGACCCTTGTCAGTAGGGCAAATTTGTTGCCTCCGAACACACTCTACAATAAATATTTCTTACCAATGGCAATTTGTGCGGCTTGCTGAAGCTCCTCCCGGACACCTCGGGCGTCACTCCTCGCCTCCTGGAGCTCTTTCTCTGCCTTGGACAGACGGGAGGATTGCTCCTCCCGCCCCTTCTCAAGGGCCTCAAGCTTCTCAGCGGCATCTTGGAGCTCCCCTTGGACCTCGGTTACCCGAGATTCATGCTGCTTAGCAGCACGATTGGCCTGCTCAAGCTCGGACACCGCCCTCTTAGCGGCTGTCCTCTTCTCAGCCGCCTTGGCCTCAGCTTTCTTAAGGGCCTCCTTTAAGCCCTCGACCTCGGCAGCAGCAGCTACAAGATCATCAAGATAAAGTATCAGTCAATGGTCCGGCCAGTCCCTATCTGGCAAATACACATCTTTTTACATAGCTTACCTTGCGCCTCGTCAAGCCGTTTGTTGACAAGGTCCAGCTCTTGATCGGAAAGCTTGAGCTTCCGATCCATCTCCTCTAGCGCCGCGACATTAGCAGCCATGGCCATGGAAGATGCCTGCGTTAGCATCAGAAATGTCAACATTGTTAACCGACCTACATAATTTAATCCTCTGCAGGTCCCTTCGTAGATCCTGGCAGAGTTTCGGGGGCTACTATGTTTGTGGCCTACTTAAACTAAGAACTATAACTGCATTATGAGGAAGGATCATTACTTGACTTACCTCAAAGCCTGTTAGAAGGCCTTGGATAGCGTCGTTCAGTCCGGATTGGACGGACCGAACACTCTACATAACCGCACCCATAAGGTGCGGTGCCCTTCAACAATGATGGAGTTGCTCACCAACTCCTCCAGCGTGTCCGGCCAGCCCACCACCGCCCGTGCGGAGGTGTTCGGCGATGGCGTTGGCTCCCCGGCCCCCTCCCCACTGGGAGGAGTCTGTGCTGTTGAGGGCCTTGGAGGCTCGGGAGCGGTCGACGGAGGGGGTCCGGATGGTCCGGACTCTTTTCCCTCGTCGGCCAGGTGGGACGCTCCCTCCTGGTCTTCGGTGACCGAGGTGTTGACCTCGGCCATTACGGCATCTACCTCCCCCTCCGAGTTCGGAGGAGGAGGAGTTCTTTGGGACCGCACCTCCTCAGCCTCTTCGGGGACCAAAGGAGGCGCAGATTGCACCATAGACCCACTATCTGCCAGCTCGGCGGGCGGAGACGTCCCTTTTGAGATTTGCTCGGTGGGGCGCTCATGCGGGGGACTGCAATTCGGAGGGGTTAACCTTCAACTAAAATAAAGTACTGAAAGCATAATAGCTGAAAATACAGACACCTTACCTGCTGGCAGGGGGCTTGACCCTAGATCCCTTCTTCGAGAGCTCCTCGGACGCCTTGGACTTCTCGTCATCCGAGCTGTCAGGTATAACCATCTTAGGTCGGTGTCGTCCCTTGGGGGCCGGGGAAGGTTGGACCTCCTCGGCGTCCCCGAACGCCGGCCTCTTTTTGGAGTGCGAAGAGGCACTCTCCTCTTCGTCCTCCTCCTCGCCCCCATCCTGTACGGATGAGGCCACAGCATCTCCGAACTGGTTGCCCAAACGGATCTTGCTGCGGAGGCCCTCCCTGGCCTCCGGTGCCTCTTGCTTCTTGCCCTTCTTAGCGGGTGCCTCGTAGGGCACCACGACCAGCAACTTCTCCAGCTGCTCTGATCGGGGCCCCTCCGGCAGCGACACCGGGCCGTTGATCTTCTTGGCCTTGGCGAGCCAGCCCTGCAGAATCCACATAACCAGGTTAGATCGAATCTCACGTAATGTGAATATCCAAATACTCTTCGAAGAGACATGCCACTCACATCTCTTGGGGGATTCACGGCACCAAGACCAATGTCCTTCCCCTCGGCCGGCCACTCCTTCTGGGGCTGGAATAGTTGGCTCCATATCTTGTCAGGAGTCCTGCCAAAGAGGTGCCGCACTGTGGCCGGATCCTTGGGCTCATGCTCCCACATAGGCTTGGCCCTCTCTTGGCAAGGGAGGAGCCCGCGGTGGAGCATGATCTGGAACACGTCAACCAGCTTTGCGCCGGTCTCTATTTACGTTATCGACGTGCTTCTACAGCGCTTTGGCGTTAGCAACACATCCCCAGTCCGGACTCTTGGTGGTCCAGGAGGCCAATCTGGTGGGGGGTCCGGACCAGAAGGCGGGGGCCGCTCCCCATGCGGCCTTCCTCGGCTCGGTGATATAGAACTACTCCTTCTGCCACATCCGGACGGTGTTGACGAAGTGGCCGTCCGGCCACTGGACCCATGTCAGCTTGCTGATCATGGCCCCTCCGTAGTCCGCGTGCTCGCCGCCGACCACCTTGGGCTTCATGTTGAACACCTTCAGCCATAAGCCGAAGTACGGCTGGACCCGGAGGAACGCTTCACAGACGACGATGAAGGTCGAAATGTGGAGGAGGGAGTTGAGGGCTAGATCGTAGAAATCCAGCCCATAGTAAAACATTAGCCCCCGCACAAAAGGGGTGCAGTGGAAATCCAAGCCCCGTAAGGAAATGGGGGAGAAAAACTACCCTTTCGCCTGGCTCGGGCGTAGGGATGATCTGGCCCTCTTCAGGGGCTCGATGGGCGACATTGGCTGGCAAGTAACCGGCCTTCTTCAGCCTCAGTATATCCTCGTTGGTGATGAAGGAGGCCTCCCACTTCCCAGTGGTGCCCGATCCGGCCATGGTCGAAGGAGGTAAAGTGGGATTGGCTATGGAAGCAGGGAGAAAGGGCGCTGGAGCTCTGAAGGATCGCGAGTGCGGAAGGTAGGAGAAGGCATGGGATGCAAACTGTAGCGCCCCCCTCCCTTTTATAGACTATGGGCAGGCCAGAGATCCCTTTTTTCACGTCGTTGGCCTCTCCACTTCCCGATATCTCCGTAACATTATGAGTAGGGAGGGGAATCAAGATCATTAACCATATCCCCTGAAAAGCGGAACACGATCTCCATCTTGAAGGGACGTCTCAAGCGTGGTGTCAGCCTCAAGCCGCGCTTCAAGAAATAGTAACTGCTTGGCATTATGGCCGGAAGCGACTCTTTGTTGAAGGAGAAAAAGTTGTCAGATAAAGGCACTATTTGCGCTTGAGCGATATTTTTATTACTACCTTCGGTGTTAAGTAAAACAGTCGTTTCAGACTCCGATCATCACTTGGTACCGAATAGGGGGAAGACTTGCTGAGGAACTCGCCCCGCAAACCGAATACTGGTCGGAATGAATACCGGATACAAGCCTCAGCGTTGGAGGCAAGTTCGGGGGCTACTAAGGGAGTCATGGACTAAGGGGTCCTTGGGGCGACGACCCATTGTGCATGGGCCAGACTGGTGGAGCCGTGTGGTGACCAGAGACCTGCGAAGCCGTGGTGTGCCCTCCAAGTCAAGGGTGGACGAGATCTCTTTCCCTCTTGTTGTAATCTATCTTCGGTAACCCTAACCCTATCGGTGTCTATATAAACCAAGGGTTGTAGTCATTAGGGGGAGAGCTATCTTCATCCCCCCGTAGCCTGGTTTAGCTCATACTGATCTCGAGGTAGATCTACTCTGTAAACCATGTTATACAATCAATACAATCAAGCATGACGTAGGGTATTACCTCTTCGAGAGGGCCCGAACCTGGGTAGACACTGCGTTCATCGTCCCTTGTTACCCATCGATCCTAGATCCACAGCTTGGGACCACCTACCCCGAGGTCTACCGATTTTGACACCAATAAGGGTCCTTCCCACATGACCCAGAAACCATCGGGGATAGGCCCTCCGGTCGTACACGCTGGGCAAAATGAGATCGTGTGCGAGGGGCGAGCGATCAAATACAATTATACGGGCCCAATCAGTTCCGGTCATAAGTACATCCCACATAGTCAGCCCCAGACAAACGTTTTCGTTTGTTATGTACATTCCACACAGTCAATCCAAGGAATATGTTTCCGTTCTCATGTACATCCCACACAGTGAATCCAAGAAGTACGTTTCCATTCCTATGTACATCCCACATGGTCAATCGAGGGAAAACGTTACCGTTCGTATATACATCCCACACAGTTTTATGTATAGCCTCGTGTGTGATAGGTGTAATGATCACACACACTCTGCCTCGGTTAACAGTTTTCTTTTATTCAACTACATCACACACGATTTGATGAAGAAAACTGTATGGCATTGGGCTATCCATCACAACCACTTTTACTGCTAGAACCATTTGCAAAGTTCCATGACCCATTTAGCAGGTTTATTAGTTTACAATTAATAATTCCAGTATTACTCAAATTCACATTTCATATTGAACAGCTGTTTGCCAATTTCATATCAGGCACATAAATATATTTTAACATCACATTACGATAGCTACCTGAAAACAACACAGTACATCATATAGCTAGTTCACCTTCATAAGAACAATATTAGAACAATATATTCATTTCCCTAATCGAGATCATCCAAGCTCGTCTTATCCACCTCTGCTTTCAGTTTAGTAAGAACCTGTTTTTCACTGACCAACTCGGAAAGTGTCTCCTCCTTCGCCAACACCATCTTAGCAAAGTCTAATTTAAAAAATCTGAGCTCATTCTCCATCTTCCTCTCTTTTTCCCGTATCTTGAAATATTCTTCAGCGTTGACAACACTTTCTCTAAGCCTACCTCTGTTCTCTTCCTCATACATGCTCCATAGCTTTGCTAGGCACATCTTCAAAGACAGTGGCCACTCTTGATCAACCCACTCCAGGTAAGAACACTTCCGTTTATCCTATAATATTTAAAACTAGATCAGTAACAATTTTAGGGGAAATGGGTTTCTAGCAACATAGAAAATCACCAAATACATATTTTGAAAAACTGAAGAAACAGGTTAATTATGACATATCTTCTAAAAAAGATCAATGTGCAAATTAATTAATTGCTACTGAGACAACAACCAAATTCTGAAACATCAGAAGCTATAATTAACTACAACAATGCTACAAGTTCTTAGTCATGTACTATAAATAACAAATTTAACATTTTATGAGGAAGCTAAATATAACTGCAACAGCATAACGACAGTGTTTGGATGGCATCAAATTGATAGTAACAGGTGTGTACTGATACATCTCCAACGTATCTATAATTTTTACTTGTTCCATGCTGCTATATTATCATTTTTGGATGTTTTACAATCATTTTATAGCAACTTTATATCATTTTTTGGGACTAACCTATTGACATAGTGCCCAGTGCCAATTGTTGTTTTTTGCTTGTTTTTTACTTTGCAGAATATCAGTACCACACGAAGTCCAAACACAGCGAAACTTTTTGGAGAAATTTTCTGGACCAGAAGACACAAGATGAGCCAAAGAAGTATTAGAGGGGAGGCCCGAGGGGAGCACAACCCCCCAGGGCGCGCCCTGGTGGGTTATGCCCACCTCGGTGGCCTCATGCACCGCCTCTTCGCCCTATAAATACCAAAATATTCCAAAAACACTAGGGGAGTTGATGAAACACAATTCCAGCTGCCGCAAGTTCCAGAACCACGAGATCCAATCTAGACACCATCACGGAGGGGTTCATCATCCTCATTGGTGCCTCTCCGATGATGCGTGAGTAGTTCATCATAGACCTACGGGTCTGTAGGCAGTAGCTAGATGGCTTACTCTCTCTCTCTCTCTCTCTCTCTCTCTTTTGATCCTCAATACAATGGTCTCTTGGAGATCTATTTGATGGAACTCTTTTTTGCGGTGTGTTTGTTGGGATCCGATGAACTTTGAGTTTGATTAGATCTATATCCATGAATATTATTTGAGTCTTCTTTTGATCTCTGATATGCATGATTATTTATAGCCTCGTATTTCTTCTTCGAATCTTTGGTTTAGTTAGGCCAACTAGATCGAGTTTTCTTGCCGTGGGAAGAGGTGCTTTGTGATGGGTTCGATCGTGCGGTGTTCTTTCCCAGTGACAGAAGGGGCAGCAAGACACGCATGTGTCGTTGCTATTAAGGATAACAAGATGGGGGCTATTCCTACATGAATAGACCTCATCTACATCATGTCATCGTTCTTATTGCATTACTCCGTTTCTCTATGAACTTCATACACTAGATGCATGCTGGATAGCAGTCGATGTGTGGATTAATAGTAGTAGATGCAGGCAGGAGTCGGTCTACTAATCTTGGACGTGATGCCTATATATTGATCATTGCCTTGGATATCATCATAATTATTCAATCTTCTATCAATTTCCCAACAGTAATTTGTTTACCCACCATGTGCTATTTTCTTGAGAGAAGCCACTAGTGAAATCTATGGCCCCCGGGTCTATTCTTTATCATATTTGCTTTGAGATCTATTTTATTCACTTTTATTTTCAGATCTATTATTCCAAAAACCCAAAAATACCTTGCTACAGTTTTTCCTTACTTATTTTATTTCGTGTTTTACCGAGAGCTATTTATCCAATCTACCACAAATTTATCTATCATTTTACCATGGAGGGATTGACAACCCCTCTTACGCGCCGGGTTGAAAGTATTTGTTCTTTGTGTGTAGGTACTGTTTACATAGTGTTGCTTGGTTCTCCTACTAGATTGATACCTTGGTTTCATAACTGAGGGAAATACCTACCGTAGCTGTGTTGCATCATCCCTTCCTCTTTGGGGAAATACCGACGTAGTTCAAGCGGCATCAAAAGGAATTTATGTCGCCGTTGCCGGGGAGGATCATGTCAAGATAGTCTCCCGTCAACTTGCTAATTTCTGGTGCCGTTGCCGGGGAGACATCATCAACATCTATCAGGTTCCTAATCAAAAATCTCATCTCCTTGCAATTTACATTATTTGCCTCTCATTTTCATCTCCCCCACTTCACAAAAATTTGTCGTTCTATTCGCCCTCTTTTTCGTTCGCCGTTTTCTCGTCAGATCTGTTTTTTGTGTGTGATCTTGTTTGCCTACTTTGTCGTTATGGCTAGTTTTTCCTCAATTACATGTACCCCTAAGAACGAAGTTCTTAATTTTAAACAAAGGGGAGGGGAGAATCTAAAAGATACTTGGTATAGAATTTGCAATGCTTATAATAGATCTATTCATAAGTAATCTACCGTTGTTCTTCTTTGCATTTTTTATGTGGGCATTACCACCTGGTATAGATTCGTCCTTGATACGATTCCTGGTGGGAATTTCTTGATGTGTCCATCTTTGGATGCTTTTCATTCTATGGGAAATCTAGTGGGTTCACCACCTCTCACTATTAATGAAACTGCTTTAACACTTGAGCATGTTATGCAAAGGCTTGATGCTATTGAAAAGAAAATGCTTACCGAAGAACATATTGAAAACTTGGATAAAAAATGCATAATCTTGCTGGTAAAATTGGGTGCAAAGCGAGAGAGGTTTTTAAGTTGCTAAAGGAAAAAGGAACCATAATTCACGAAAGAATTGAAGAAAGTCCTTCTCGGATTGATAAGTTGGAGGAAATTATTAGTAATTTAAGCTCGGCTTTTGCTTCTGCTAAAACTATTGAAAAAATTCCCATTAAAATTAGCAATATTACTCAAATCACTAAGAACAAGGGTGCAACTTCTAATAATAACAAAGAGGGTCTTAAGATGATTGGATTCACCCCGACTTTATTGAAATTCTGAGAAACCCTACTTGCAAGAATGAATTTTTCAATCTCATTCCTAGGAGTATTGTTATTGAAAATATATATGCTAAATATTTGAAGAATATTGGTTGTGTGACTGAGGAATTGGAAACTAAAGATGACAATACATGAATCTATGCGTTATGCCTAGCTAGGGGCATAAAACGATAGCGCTTGTTGGGAGGCAACCCAATGAATAAAATTTATTTTTGCCTTTTTCTTTCTGTTATTGAGTGTTTGCAAAATTATGACTTTGTTATGATTGTGTTTTTTATGTTTTAATTAGTTTTTTTTCCAAGTGAAGCCTTTGGGATAGCTTTGGTGATAGTTGATTTGATCCTGTTGAAAAACAGAAACTTTTGCGTCCAGTAACAGAATATTTAAAATTCATAGAAGTGATGAAAAATTCTGAATTTTTTACAAAAGATTGATAAACAAATTTCCTATGTTGTACTAATGTTTCAGATATTTTGGAGTTAGATAAGTATGAGAACAATTCGTATCTTTACAGACTGTTCTGTTTTTGACAGATTCTGTTTTCTTTGCATTGTGTGCTTATTTTGATGAATCTATGGATTGTATCGGGGCGGGGGGGGGGGTTATAAGCCATGGTAAAGTTAGAATACAGTAGATATATTGCAATAACAAAATTTGAATGGGTTTTCTACAGCACTTAAAGTAAAGATTGGTTTTTCTTATACTAATGGGTCTCACGAAGGTTTTGTTAAGTTTTGTGTGATTGAAGTTTTCAAGTTTTAGGTGAGATCACGATGGATGAAGGAATAAGGAGTGAAAAGAGCCTAATCTTGGGGATGCCCCATGGCACCCCAAGTTAATATTCAAGGATAACCAAGCAACTAAGCTTGGGGATGCCCCGGAAGGCATCCCCTGTTTCTTCTAACGACCATCGGTATTTTACTTGGAGCTATATTTTTATTCGTCACATATCATGAGTTTTGCTTGGAGCGTCTTGTATTATATGAGTCTTTGTTTGTTTTGCTTTTTAGTTTGTCACAAGTATCCATGCTGGACACACCTATTTGAGAGAGCCAAAATTATGCTATGATTTGTTAGAATTGCTCTATATGCTTCACTTAATGTTTTTTGAGCTATGGAATTGCTCTAGTGCTTCACTTATATCTTTTTGAGCACTGTGTGCTTTAATATTTTTGAAGAAATGCTCTCATGCTTCACTTAGATTTATTTGAGAGTTAGTAAATTTTTGAAGAAATTCTCTCATGCTTCACTTATATTATTTTGAGAGACGAAAAATTTTATGCTCATGTTATTCACTTAGATTTGTTTGAGCTTGTCAAAAGCAATTGCAATATATGAAACTTGTCCCAAAGTGATAGATATTCAAGAGGGATATAATAAAAACTTTCATGAAGATCATTGGACAAAATAAACTTGATTCTTTGTAATAGTTTTGAGATATGATGATAATGATATGTGAGTCATGTTGATGAGTAATTATGCTTTAGTAAGAATATTGGTGTTAAGGTTTGTGATTGCCTATGCAAGCACGAAAGTCGATAGTTGTGCAATGAAATTACATCCTACTTGTGGTGCATTATTCGGTGTTAGTTATGCTTAATGCTCGCTTATGAGATTTTTTTGTTTCTTGGTTGGTTGCTTCTCAATCTTTTTGCTAGCCTCCACTTGTACTAAGTAGAAATACTAATTGTGCATCCAACATCTTTAAACCCTGTTTTGCCATATGAGTCCACCATACCTACCTATATGCGGTATTTCCGTGCCGTTCTAAGAAAATTTGTATGTGCCATCTCTAATTTTCAAAATAAATTTCCTTTTTGTGTGCCTGTACCGCTCATGAAGCGGCGGGGGGTGGCCAACATTTTCCATGCTAGATGTGTTATTCTCAAGATGGGTGTTTATTCACTTGTCAATGCGCGAGAGTGCGGCAGTAATAGGGATGCCCAGTCTCGAAATGAAAAAGAAATTTACTTTATGTTGTCAAATAATAAATTCTTTGGAAAGTGTTGGTATGGACGGTACCCGTGGATACGGCTAGCCGTGGAATGTGAAAGAATGGTGGAAAAAGAAATAAACTTTATTTTCTATTTGGGAACCGCCTATGATATATCTAGCATGGAAAGTGTTGGGAATTACTTAGTCATTTTCGTTGACGGGAGAAGTATGCCTCTCAAAAATTTTATCTCTCAATTTAAGCATTGAGATCTGGCACCTCTACAAATCCCTACTTCCCTCTGCAAAGGGCCTATCTATTTACTTTATGCAATTTTATTTTTATTTGAGTCTCCATCTTCTCTTATAAAGCACCAACTAAGGGGCACTATGATCGTACTCGAGCATTGGGTGTAGCTAATATGCGAGTCTGTTTCATGAATGGATCGATGATTGAGCATGATGGGCTAGGGATAACTTTCTTTAGTGTTGATATTTTGAAAGACATGGTTGCTTGGTGATATGCTTGAGTATTGAAATCTTCATGTTAAAACTAGACTATTGGTTTGAACCATATAAAAGTCCAAATGTCCATGCTACAAACGAAAAGAATATGTGATGAACATGTTAGGCATCATTCCACATCAAAAATTCTGTTTTTATCATTTAGCTACTCGAGGACGAGTAGGAATTAAGCTTGGGGATGCTGATACGTCTCCAACATATCTATATTTTTTGCTTGTTCCATGCTGTTATATTATCATTCTTGGCTATTTTACAATCATTTTATAGCAACTTTATATCATTTTTGGGACTAACCTATTGCCATAGTGCCTAGTGCCAGTTGCTGTTTTTTGCTTGTTTTTTACTTCATAGAATATCAGTACCAAACGGAGTCCAAACGCAGTGAAACTTTTTGAAGAATTTTTCTGGACCAGAAGACACAAGATGGGCCAAAGAAGTACCAGAGGGGAGGCCCGAGGGGAGCACAACCCCCCAGGGCGCGCCTAGGAGCCCAGGCGCGCCCTGGTGGGTTGTGCCCACCTCGGCGGCCTCCCGCACCGCCTCTTCGCCCTATAAACACCAAAATATTCCAAAAACCTTAGGGGAGTCAATGAAACACAATTCCAGCCGCCGCAAGTTCCAGAACCACGAGATCCAATCTAGACACCATCACGGAGGGGTTCATCATCCTCATTGGTGCCTCTCTGATGATGCGTGAGTAGTTCATCATAGACCTACGGGTCCGTAGGCAGTAGTCAGATGGCTTCCTCTCTCTCTTTTGATTCTCAATACAATGGGCTCTTGGAGATCTATTTGATGGAACTCTTTTTTACGGTGTGTTTGTTGGGATCCGATGAACTTTGAGTTTGATCAGATCTATATCCATGAATATTATTTGAGTCTTCTTTTGATCTCTGATATGCATGATTATTTATAGCCTAGTATTTCTTCTTCGAATCTTTGGTTTAGTTAGGCCAACTAGATCGATTTTTCTTGCCATGGGAAGAGGTGCTTTGTGATGGGTTCGATCGTGCAGTGTTCTTTCCCAGTGACAGAAGGGGCAGCAAGACACGCATGTGTCATTGCTATTAAGGATAACAAGATGGGGGCTATTCCTACATGAATAGATCTCATCTACATCATGTCATCATTCTTATTGCATTACTCCGTTTCTCCATGAACTTCATACACTAGATGCATGCTGGATAGCGGTCGATGTGTGGAGTAATAGTAGTAGATGCAGGCCGGAGTCGGTCTACTAATCTTGGACGTGATGCCTATATATTGATCATTGCATTGGATATCGTCATAATTATTCAATCTTCTATCAATTTCCCAACAGTAATTTGTTTACCCACCATGTGTTATTTTCTTAAGAGAAGCCACTAGTGAAATCTACGGCCCCTGGGTCTATTCTTTATCATATTTGCTTTGAGATCTATTTTTATTCGCTTTTATTTTCAGATCTATTATTCCAAAAACCCAAAAATACCTTGCTGCACTTTTTTATTACTTATTTTATTTTGCGTTTTACTGAGAGCTATTTATCCAATCTACCACAAATTTATCTATCTTTTTACCATGGAGGGATTGACAACCCCTCTTACGCGCCGGGTTGCAAGTATTTGTTCTTTGTGTGTAGGTACCGTTTACATAGAGTTGCTTGGTTCTCCTACTGGATTGATACCTTGGTTTCATAACTGAGGGACATACCTACCGTAGTTGTGCTGCATCATGCCTTCCTCTTTGGGGAAATACCGACGTAGTTCAAGCGACATCATGTACATGCACAAATTTAGTAACATAGAACTAATAGCACTAAGGTCATCCACTATGTATGCCAAAACCGATGTCAAGACAACTGTTGCTACATTTGGCACCGGTGCCTTGCACTGGCTAGCCGATGCAGCAGAAAAAAATCAGGGAACCGGAGTCCGGAGCACCTAGTTGCTCCATTGCCCAGTTCCTTCGTGCCATAAAGATTTAGTATTTTACTGCTTGGCTGCTCGGATGTGTGGACCAAAGTTAGCTGCATAACTGCTGAAGCGGTGCCAAATAATTTTCTAATGGCACCGCTGATGAGATGGCAACATTTTTAGATACTAGGTACAAACTGTGACACTGTCTTAACATCTAGAATAACATAGCACAGTGACAGTGTCTGAATCACATCTATCAAATGATTTGTAACAACGAAAGTGGGGCTAACCTTCTCTGCACATGCCAGAAACTTCCTCACACTGTCCACAGATTCAAATGCAACTAACTTCATGCATGGAGATTGATGGTGACAACGAGCAGGCAGATCTTCAGCCACCCCGCTCCATTTGTTGCAACTGATGGTCCTAGGGAGCTACAAGAGGAAGAAATGACTCAAATCGACCGCCGGGTTAAAATCCTTCATTCCAAGTCATAACCTGAGAGAGAGAAGAGAGGCATACCCGGGTGGTGAAAGAGTCATCGGAGGAGGAGCAACCGCTGGAGAGGTCATTGAAGAAGACCATGGTGACCCCGGCGGTAGGATGCGAGACGGCGAGAGCGAGGAAGCAAGCGAGGAAGCGGCTATAGCTTCGGAAGGAAGGAAGGAGGAAGCAGGGGAAATGTGACTTGTGGTCGGGGAGAAAAGGGGATGGGGAAGGAGGGTAGATATTTCGGTGGTAGGCCAAAAATTTCGAAATGTGCAGCGAAACTTTGCGCGCGGTGCCACCGGACACCATTCACTTTGAATGACTGTGGGCATTGCAAAAGATTCTTCTACTTTACGCGCATGGGATGAGTTTGATAATTCAAATTTTGGTGGAAATTTCCCTGGGTACTGTCCTCATCCACGTCATTGCATAATTGAAGATCGCTTGCTAATTTGGGCACACAAAAGAGCGTACAACACACAGACCACACTTACTGAATCGAGCAATTTTAGTAATTAAATAGAGCCAGTTGACCTAAACATTGCTCTAACAAAAGAACAGCATTGTAAACAAAGCCTAAGTACGCATAATTTTAACAAAGCCGCCGCTGCGCCGGCCGATGCATCGCCGGTGTGAGATGAGACGTCGATGACTTTTCCTGGCAACATGCCGCCGTTGGTGGACTTCGCGTCCCCCTGCTGAAGTCGACCGCGTCCTCGTCCTCGTCCTCGGCGCCACCCTCAAGGTAGTAGTACTCGTAGTAGTGGCTGCGCCAGAGCTCGCGTTGGTACTCCACCACCGATTCCTTGATGGACAGACTCTTCTCTACCTCGACCTCGGCCACACGCAACTCCTCCTCCCGGCGTTCCTCGATGTCCACCGCCTCCTGCATCTCTAGCTCCCGCTCGGCGAGCTCATGAGGAAGCAGGTGCTCCATGGCCACCGCCGCCTTTTCGGACATGGGTTGCATGCTGGATTCGGAGGTGGCCTGGAATATCTTGGCGTGTGCATCCTTGATCTTTGCGTGGATGGCCTCGACCCGGGTTAGGGCGACATCGGTGCACAGACGGCAGCTCAAGCGCTCTTGGCGTTTGCAGTCGCCGTTGCAGCAGCTGCTGCAGCCTTCTCGGGTGCTGCAGCTGCCCTGTCGGTTGCCGCAGACACCCTCTCGGTGGATGCGGCCGCGCTCAATGCGGATGCGGCGGCGCTCTCGGCGTAGGCGGCCGCGCACTCGGTGCAGGCGGCCGCGCTCGGGGAGGACGCTGCCATCGTACGGGCCTTCATGAAGTGTTTCCACGGCGTCATCTTTGCAAGAAGGGGTTGCAGGAATGGGAATCGGGATTCATGGATTCGGGGGCTGTCGGCACTGGAGCAGACGAAGTCGGCGAAGCTTAAGGAGGAAGACTTAAATAGACCCACGAATTTTCATCACAAACGGTTCCTACAAAAAAATTGTGTGTGATGTTGTTGATATTTTTTATTAGCTGTGTAAGCCAAATTTGGAGTAAAGTGTCAACGGATGGTGTTCTAAATGTACGAGAAAATTTGTAGTACTAATACAACTGTCATGTCAAAATTTGGAAAATTTCAGGGGTCATTTGACCTTTTAAGACATTTAAGTGATTTTCTAGCCATTTAATGACCGTAATTCAAATTTGAACTACATGTACATGCAACAGCTAACCATAACGGTTTGCAAAGTCATATTTGTGTACTTGTGTGTGAGCTAATTCCATGTGCAGTAAATTGGAAGGAATTTTTAAACATATTGGTCTCACGGCTATGACACAAAGCATGGAGTGCCATGGTATTTAAATTCTAAAAAATAAAAAAATGATCAGAAATGCATGAAACCTTGCTTGACGTAATTGCATGGCAACAAGATGGTATGGTAAAGAAATTGGTCTGTTTGATGAAAGTTTGGACACACACCCGTCACAAATCGGAGCAACTCACTAGAAGGCTCGTGGTTCCGAGAGGGAACAATGCATGTTTGATGACAAACGGGCGATAGCTTCCTCTTATGGCCTTTAAAAAATTTCTACAGTTAACGTGCACTAATACAACTGTCATGTGAAAATTTGGAAAATTCCAGGGGTCATTTGACCTTTTAAAGACATTTAAGTGATTTTCTAGCCATTTAATGACCGTAATTCAAATTTGAACTACATCTACATGCAAAAGCTAATCATAACGGTTTGAAAAATCATATTTGTGTACTTGTGTGCGATTTAATTCCATGTGCAGTAAATTGGAAGCAATTTTCAAACATATTGGTGTCACGGCCTGGACACATGCATGGAGTGTCATGGCATTTAAATTCTAAAAAATTAAAAAAAGATCAGAAACACATGAAATCTTGCTTGATGTAATGTCATGCCACCAAGATGATGTGGTAAAAAATTTGGCATGTTTGATGAAAGTTTGGACACACACCCCTCACAAACCGGAGCAACTCACTAGAAGGCTCGTGGTTCCGAGAGGGAACAATGCATGCTAATCGAAGGTGGTTGTTAATAAGACTTGATCAACCTTATTAATGGATCATTTTTTAGAGGTATGAAGTTGATGAACCTAGTAAGCACAACCTTCTGCTCCCAACTTTTATTTTCTGTTTTTATTAGTTAAGTAAAATAAAATGCCATGTTTCGTCTGTTTTCTGAATTTCCCGTGTAATAAAAAAAGACCCAAAAATAAAAGTTCTCAGAATGTCCTGAAATTTTAATACGATTTTTTATGAATATTTCTGATTTTTTTGGTACAAATAACATCAGAGGGGGGTGCACGAGGTGGGCACAACCCACCTGGGCGCGCTAGCAGCCCCAGGCGCTCCCTGGTGGGTTGTGGTCCCCACGTGGGCCCCCTCATTTATCTCTTTAACCCATGTCATCTCTTACCTCCAGAAAAAAATCACCATTGCTCTCTCTCTCTCTCATGCTCTTGCTCTCAAACCCACGGATTTCGATCTCTTTGCTCGAAGCTCCGTTTCCGAAACTGTTTTGGGGGATTGCTACTTGGTATGTGACTCCTCCATTGCTCCAATTAGTTTTTACTTTAGTGGATTATATTATGAATAATTAGCTACTCTTGGTGCTGCTGTAGATGAGCTTGCATGTTGAATTCTTAGAGTTCTAAGTACTTTGAATGCTTAATATAGCCTCTATGGACCCTTATGAGTAGTTGCTATCAATCTTGTGAAGTTTTGTTGACAAAAATTTTGTGTCCCAAATTTTTTCAGAAATTGTTCGCAAATAAAAATGCAATTCTTTAGGAGTTCTTCGAGGAGGAAGTCTTCAGAGGCATCATCTAGTAGTGGCTCGATACGTCGGTCTTATGTTGAACCAGGTGCAAGTTTAATATGAGATGCCGCTATCAAATCATGCCTATGGCCGTGCGACGATTTCATGGTGAGTGCAGGTATTGAAGAAGAATTTGAGCAATATGTTCACAACGCCGAGCTCGGTCCCTACATTGAAGATAATTGCAACCCACATCTCAGCCTCATAGAATCGTTTACTAAGGAATTTAAATTTCATCCTTGTGAGTCTAGAGTTTCATTTAAACTTTATGACCGTCCATTTACCATGCCTCTAGAAGTGTTTTGTGGTATTTGTAAAATTCCATTTTGGGGTTCGCTGGACGAGCCACCAAGATCTGAGTATGAGTCATTTTTTATTAATCTTTGCTACGGTGAGGATAGAGGAGTGACACAAGGTAGAATAAAAAGTATTCATTTCCCATCAATTCAATACTTTGCACTCTTTAATGGCAAATGCATAGTAGGCAAGCAAGATTGTAGTACACTATGTGCTCCTGACTTGAGCCTCATACACATTGCTCTTACCGGTATTAAACGCTATAACCTTGGAGCGATTGTTGCACACAGATTGCAAAACAACGCTGGTAGCGGTTATTTTTATGGTGGGATTTATGCTTCTCGTTTAGCTAAGGAGGTAGGTGTTACACCTCTGCCTTATGACCCCATCTTGCCTACTCAGTACTTAGACTTTGATGCCATGAAACGCCATAAGTTCCTTAAGGGCAAAATCACTGATTATACTTATAACTTGAGGTTCAATAAAGAAACCATTGTGCATATTGCTTTGTCTGCGCCTGCTCTCTTTGATTTTGACAGCAAAAGAAGACATTATGTTCTTGAGAGCGAGGCCCGCGCGTACAAGGCGGAGGTCGAGGCAGCTCGGCGGGCTGAGGAGGCTGCACCAAGAGCCTCCGTGAGCTATCACTCTGAATATTATGCAGACCGCGGATGGTGATTACCAAGCTAGGCCAAAAGCCTAAGCTTGGGGGAGTATGTATTTCCACCGACATTACATTCATGTTCACACCTTTCATTCCAGTTGTCGGTGTTCACACCTTTTCATAGTATTATCCTTGCTTGATTTATTTTGTCGCTTTCTTCTTGTGTGTTTGAAAAACTTTGAGAAAATCCAAAAAATGTTTCTTGCTTCTTTTCGGTTTTTCTTTCTAGTTCAGTTAGTTGTACTATTAAAAAGAAAACCCAAAAAGATTTCCTTGTTCTTCTATTGCTTGTTGGGAGCTTTCCCGTGTAAATAATTTTTCTCGTTTGTTTTTCTTTTTCTTTAATTTGCTTTCTTCAAGAAAAACTAAAACTCCAAAAATACTTCAGTGTTTTTCTCTGAATTTCTCTTCTTTTTATTGAGTAATACCAAGGAGAAGACCACGATGAAAATGTTGAGTGGCTCTCATATGCATTGATATTGATCTAACAAAAAGCCCATATTACCTTGTCTTCTCCTTTTGAATAAAATGTTTGCAGATTCTAGCTTAGTCCAAGGCACTCTTGCACTATTATTTTCATACCATTCGGTCATGCAAGTGAAAGACAATAATGACGATATTTGATGAACTGGCTATGGCAGAGAGAAACGGGTATGAACTCAAGTTGTTCTGTTTTTGTAAATATGTTTAACCTAGTATCCATGATTCAACTTCTTATGATCAAACATGTTTACAATGACAATTAGAGATTATAGTTTCTCATGCCATGCTTAAGTAGCTAGGAGTGGATAATGATTTATCTTGGATGTCAACATGCATTAAAATGATTGTGATGTAGTATGATGATATGGTATCCTCCTATGAATGTTTCAAGTGGCTTGACTTGGCACATGTTCATGCATGTAGTTGAATCAAAACCAACATAGCCTCTACGATATTTATGTTCATGGTGTCCATATCCTATTCATGCTAGTATTCAATGTTAATTATGCATAACGCTTGTTCATGACCATTTTTGCTCTCTAGCTGGCTGCTTCTCAACCTATTTGCTAGCCTTCGCCTGTACTAAGTGGGAATACTGCTTGTGCATCAAAATCCTAAAACCCAAATTATTCCAGATGAGTCCACCATATCTACCTATATTGCGGTATTACCCTACCGATCCAAGTAAATTTGCATGTGCCACCTCTAAAAACTTCAAATAAACTTCTGTTATTGTGTGCCTGGATTGTTCATAGAGCGACAGGGGGTAGTCGGTATCTTCCATGCTAAGCGGGTTATTCTCATGATGAGTGTTTATTCACTCGTCCTTGCACGAGAGGGGTGGTAATAGGGATTCCCAGTCCCGAAATCAAAAATTACAAATAATTAAACAAAACTCCCACAGGACTGATGTTGGTATGGACGGTACCCGTGGATTCGGTTAGCCGTGGAGTGTGTTTGTTGGTGGAAGGGGGAGTAAACCTTTACTCTTATCGCTTGGGAACCACCACTAATGTGTTTAACATGGAAGATATTGATAACCTTTGGTTGTGATGTAAATAGGTAGGGTGCATTTCCCAAAATTACATTTAACTCTGTTTTAAAACTTTGAGCTCTGGCACCGCTGCAAATCTCTGCTTCCCTCTGCGAAGGGACTATCTATTTAATTTTATGTTGAGTCATCACCTTCTCAAATAAGCGCCAGATCTGAGAGCACTATTGTCATCCTCATGCATTGTGCATAGTTAATGTTGAATGCATCATGACTGGATCTTTTCTACCATGAATTACAATGTTTAGTCGCTACTTGAACTTTGGAGGTGCTCTACATTTATGTTTTGCGGTCTCAGAAAGAGCTAGCGAGATACCACTATTTTCATATTATATCACGATTGTTTTGACAAAGTGTTGTCATTTGAGATATTTTAGTATTGCTCGCTAGTTGCTTATGCCATTGATATGAGTTAATATAATTTCTGAGAGTTATTGTTGACATGGTTAGTCACAATCTTTGCTGAAAACCTGGGTGCTACTTAAGCTTATTTATGTAAACAAGAACAAAAGAGTTCGTAAAAGTTTTACTTTTTCACTTTCAGTTTGTCAATTGAATTGCTTAAGGACAAGCAAAGGTTTAAGCTTGGGGGAGTTGATACATCTCCGTCGTATCTAATTTTTCTAATGCTTTTACTCTTGTTTTGGACTCTAATTTGCATGATTTGAATGAAACTAACCCGGACCGACGTTGTTTTCAGCGAAACTACCATGGTGTTGTTTTTGTGCAGAAATAGAAGTTCTCAGAATGGAACAAAACTTTTTGGAGAATTATTTCAGAATATATAAAAAATACTGGAGCCAAGAACCACCAAGGGGGGCCTGGTTGAGCACAACCCACCAGGGCGCGCCACCCCCTCCAGGCGTGCCCAGGTGAGTTGTGCCCACCTGGTGGCCCCGCAGACCCTCATCCCGACGCTATAAAATCCTATTTTTGGAGAAAAAATCAGGGAGAAAGTTTCATCGTGTTTCACGATACGGAGCCGCCGCCACCTCCTGTTCTTCATTGGGAGGCCAAATCTGAAGCCCGTTTGGGGCTCCAGAGAGGGGAATCTTCGGTCTTCGTCATCACCAACCCTTCTTCATCACCAATTTCATGATACTCCCCATCGACAGTGAGTAATTCCTTCGTAGGCTCCCTGGTCAGTGAGGAATTGGATGAGATTCATCATGTAATCAAGTTAGTTTTGTTAGGGTTTGATCCCTAGTATCCACTATGTTCCGAGATTGATGTTGTTATGACTTTGCCATGCTTAATGCTTGTCACTAGGGCTCAAGTGCCATTATTTCAGATCTGAACCGTTTATGTTTTCACCATTATATCTATGTTCTAGATCCGATCTTGCAAGTCATATTCACCTATTACGTGTTATGATCTGTAAACCCCGGGGTGACAATAATCGGGATACTTTCCGGTGATGACCGTAGTTTGAGGAGTTCATGTATTCACTATGTGTTAATGCTTTATTCCGGTTCTCTATTAAAAGGAGGCCTTAATATCCCTTAGTTTCCTTATGGACCCCGCTGCCACGGGAGGGTTGGACAAAAGATGTCAAGCAAGTTCTTTCCATAAGCACGATGACTATTTACGGAATACATGCCTACATTATATTTATGAACTGGAGCTAGTTTTGTATCGCCCTAGGTTATGACTGTTATATGATGAATATCATCCAACGAATTCACCAATCCAATGCCTACGAATTTTCCACATATTGTTCTTGCTAAGTTACTACTGATGTTGCTACTGTTGCACTTGCTACAAAACCATTGCTATCACTGTTACCGTTATTGCTACTATTATCACTGCTATCAAAACTATCATATTACTGTGCTACTGATCACTTTGCTGTAGATATTTAATCTTCAGGTGTGGTTGAATTGACAACTCAACTGCTAATACTTACAAATATTCTTTGACTCCCCTTGTGTCGAATCTATAAATTTGGGTTGAATACTCTACCATCGAAAACTGTTGCCATCCCCTATACTTGTGGGTTATTAACAAGTTCTCAGTTAACTCTCTGTACCGAGCACTCACCCGCGGACCTACTCAACGGGTGGCGTCCGGCTTATGGAAGGCCAAGATCCCCCTTAAGATTAAGGTCTTCCTGTGGCAACTCTATCACGACCGGCTCCCACCGTCAGTCAATGTGGCCAAACGCAACGGGCCGGCTAGTGGGCCGTGTGTGGTGTGTGGCGAGCCGGAAAACGCCAACCACGTCTTTTTCAAATGTCATTTGGTGCGCTTCGCTTGGAGCGTAGTCCGAGAAGCGGCTGGAAGGGATTGGGATCCTAGGTCCAGTAACGAGCTAGTGGCGTAGTTATCCTCGGTTAACGGTAGTGCTCGGCAAGTAATGTGGAGTTGTGCTGGGGCATTGCTATGGGCGTTGTGACATATACGTAACAAGTTAACGATCGAGGGATCGTTCCCGTCGCACCCAGCTGATGTGATCTTCAAATGTGTGATCTTCTTGCAGCAGTGGGCCCCGTTGGGAAGACAACAAGACGCTGAACTTCTGTAGCTGGCTCTCGCCCGACTCCGACAAGTCTACGCTTTGGCAAGAGCTCCTGCACCGGCCTCCTAGGGAGTGGATGCATCTTTTGGTTTCGGTTCCCTGAGCCTGCGTGCTCCTATTAAGCCTTTTGAGGCGTGTAACCCGTGATCTATCCCGGACGGTTGCCTTATGTGGGTGTTCATTCGTGTAAGACTATGTGTTCGTCTATGCTGCCTTATGTAGGCTTTATTAATTTAAAGCCGGACGCCTCTGGCGTCTTTGTTCTAAAAAAACATGATAAGCCGGTCCATTGTAAGCCGTGTACTATATGCCTGAGGTTTACTCGACTTATATATAAACCGAGTTCAAATCGGCATAAGCCGAGTGTATTAGGTACACGCCTTGATTTCTTTTCATGTGGGGTAATGTTTCATTGTGTATCAGCGAATCCGATTCAAATAAGTGCGTTTTTTATTGGTAGACAGTAAAACTTGATACACGTTTAAACAAGACAGAAACCGAACAAATTATTTTGAAATGAGGTGAAATTTGACGATAAATATGTTTGCATGCATCAGTTGTTGCAGAGGTCAGTGACATTCCATCTTCATAAAAAAAATGGCATGAACATATTGTGTACGTATAATACTTTTGTAAGGGCTTATGGTAATGAATACTGGTCTCTAGCATTTTCAAAGAAAGAAAACAGATGTCACCACTTGTGCCAGAAGTGTCCAGACCTCATCACCAATGCTTTAGGTCGTGTACAGCTAATAATTAACTAATCTACATCTTTATTCAATGATGTAAATAACAATATGGTCAACATTCTTTAGTTGAATAATATTAACTAATAGTGTTGTTCTCACCAAACCAGCTCCGCCCAGAATTCCATGCATTTGTTTAACACAAGATTAGAAGTAAGCTTCCGTCTGCCCTCTCACGTACGGCATGCAGCAATCACTGTCCCAGGATCAAAGCAGTTCACCGGAGACGAGTCATCTCGTGTCATCTCTATATATAGTCCACATTACATCCGACAAGTACATCATCAAACTCCTCTCAAAAAAAAAAAAGTACATCATCAAACAAACAAGATCCGGCCGGCACAACTTTCTCCATTCACTCAATCTGCATCGATCTTCCACGCCTACCGGCCATGGCTAGTTATTACTGGATAATTCTCGTTTTGGCGTGCACCTGCGCGCTCAGTGGCGCACTGGCGGCACGCGACCTCGCCGACGATCCGTCCATGGCCGCAAGACACGAGCAATGGATGGGCAAGTATGGCCGTGTACAGTGACACCACCGAGAAAGCAATGCGGCTGGAGGTGTTCAAGGCCAACATTGTGTTCATCGAGTCTGCGATGTTGGAATTCGTTTACAGAATCGACCATATCATAGTACGACGAACACAGACAATCAATCATATCATAGTACGATGAACACAGAGACAAAAACTTTGTAGTCAAGGCGCCTTGTCGTGCCCTCCTTTTCTCTCTTTATTTTTTTTCTATTTTCTCTCACAGTTACAATATATATATATATATATATATATATATATATATATATATATATATATATATATATATATATATGCAAACCCAACCGAACCATGACCTGACTATAACTAGGATTCCTAGTACTACACGGATTACTTTTCTAACCTGTATGCTACATGACCAATCTTAGTACTTCTAGTATTCCTGATCTACCTCATGCATCAAACTCTACGGCTGCGTGTCAAGCTAACACGTATACAATACCTAATCGACTTGCCTTGACCGTTGACACACATATTGACACTACTACTTAATCAAGATTATTTCTAACAATCTTTCCTGAATCTTGACTCTGGTTTTCTGTGCTTCTTCAATCTTGACTCGTTGTAGATCCGTGACTTGTCGATTCAAACTCCAACGATGATTTAGACTACCAGCCCACACGGTCACATCTACGCGTGCAACGTACAAGACTGAACCCACCATAAATATTCACGTCGTACAACTTAACTGGTCACTGTCCCGCTACACGCCGAGCTTGATCTCAACTATCATATCCGTATACTAAGTATGACCCACATGAAAACATGCAGCGCACCTCTCTTGCTCTGCCATGTTGTGCCACCGCCATTGCTTGACCGTTGTCTTGCACTCGTTTCGCACCATACTCCTTGTACTTGCTTGCAATAGATCCACTCTCCACTGCTCGCACACCTCCTTACTTTACGATGGCTTCGCCTACCACCGTCCGCCTTCGACATCACACCAAATCCACAATGACCGCAATCAGAACGCTCCACGAGGATATGGATATGACTCACGGAACACCGAGCACACTGCTTCAACTGAAACAAAAACACACACAGACGAGCACTTGGACACGAGATGACTCACAGACGCGACGACGATGACTAATCATACAAACACACATGATTCCTTGACTCATCCGACTCCCCTGAACGACGATCTTGATGAGCTCCAATGACGCACCTCGGCATCACCTCTCCCATCAACGATCTTCTTCCACCGTCTTCCCGACGACAGCCTGCCGTCTTCCTCCTTGTCGCTGCACCACCCAGCGACTTCATCGCCCGCCCCGAGGTGCTAGTAGGTCGCTACCCCGGGGAAAGCGCGGCTTCAAATCGATCTTGCTCTAGATACCAATTGTTGGAATTCGCCCACATGATCGATCACATCAATTCACGACAGAGACGCGCGCACGATAACTGATAGTCAAGGGCCCTTGTCGTGCCCTTTGTTTTCCTTTCATTTCTTTTCTATTTTCTCTCACAGTTACTCCCTCCGGTCCTTTCCAGTCAGCGTATAAGTTTTGTCCGAAGTCAAAGTATCTCTACTTTGACCAAACTTATGAAAAAAAAATCAACATTCACAATGCCAAATCAATATTGTTAGATTCATCATGAAATGTAGTTTCATAGTAATTATATTTGGTGTTGTAGATCTTGATATTTTTTAATATAAATTTGGCCAAACTTTACAAAGTTTGACTTGACATAAATCTAATATGCGGAGTAAAAAGGACCGGAGGGAGTACAATCTCATGGCCAATCATGCGCACGCGCGTGCGCGCGCGCCCACACACACACACACACATATATATATTAACGCTAAACTAAGCGTAAGTGTAGAATAACTTATTCTACACCCTAGTAACGGTACATACAAAATATAGTAATGCATTATGTAAAATATAATATTTTTTCTAAAAATATAGTGAATTACAAACTTGTTAGTAAAAAAATATTTTCATAATTACTACATTTTGTGCATTGTTTTACTAGATTTTGTATATAATGTTATTAGGGATGTAGAATAAGTTATTCTACACTCACGCTTAGAATAGTGTTACCTTATATATAATGCATTACTATATAGACCCAACCGACCCATGACCTGACTATAACTAGGATTCCTAGTACTACACGGTTTACTTTTCTAACCTGTACGCTAAGCGCGAAGCGGCAAAATGGCTTCAGGGCCTGTTGAGCCTTTGCGGCGATGGCGGCCGTGGAGGGCAACAACTCCATTAGGACCTTGGAGAAAATCTTGTCAGCGGCGGGGAAAGAGGTTTTAATTAAGTCGGTCGCTCAGGCTATCCCAGTTTTCTTCATGTCGTGCTTCAGATTGCCACGGGGATTGTGTGAGAACATTACATCGATTATAAGGCAGTTCTGGTGGGCGTCAAAGCAGGGCAAGAGGAAACCGAGCTGGGTGGCATGGGATACTATGACTAGACCCAAGCACTTGGGTGGTCTCGGGTTCAGAGATCTTGAGATTTTTAACTTGGCACTGTTGGCGAGACAAGCATGGCGAATTATGACTAATCAAGCTTCTTTAAGTGCCCGCTTACTAAAAGCTGTTTATTTCCCGGACTGTGATTTACTTGAGGCAGAGCTAGGGGCCCATCCATCACAGATATGGCGAGCTGTTCTTGGTGGGCGAGATATATTGGCCCAGGGAGTGATTAGAAGGATTGGCGATGGTAAAAGTACAGGAATTTGGACACATAACTGGATTCCAAGAGACAATTTCAAGCGGCCCATCTCATCTCTGGTTCCAACCCCGCCGACTATGGTAGCTGAGCTTATTGACGAAAAAACAGCAACATGAAAAGAAGATCTTGTTCGGTCAGTTTTTACTCATTTTGATGCTGACGAGATTTTGCAGATCCCTATATGCACACGAACAATTACCGATTTCTGGGCATGGCATGAGGAGAGCCGGGGAAGGTTCACTGTACGATCAGCATATAGGATGATATTACGGACCAAGCTCAGTAGGGAGCGCTGGATTTCTGAAGAAACAGATACTTCAACTCAGGGGCGGCGCTAGGAGTATTCTTGGGTCTTCATGTGAATACCCATGATTTTTACAAAACAGTGTTGATTTTGGTAAAACTGTGATAATTTTTGAAAAACAGCAATGATTTTGGCAAAATGAATACGCATGAATACCCGGTTGCAAATTCCTGGAGCCGCCACTGCTTCAACTGGCCAGAGCGAGAGCAACCAGTGGACATCGATATGGCACATACAGGTGCCTTTGAAACTTCGGGTGTTTGTGTGGAGACTAGCAAGGCAATCAATTCCATGCGGGGTGTTATTGAATCATAGGAACATGACCACGACAGAAACATGTAGACTGTGTGGCGCTCGGGACACCTGGAGACATGCTTTGTTAACTTGTCCCATGTCGAGAAGTGTTTGGGCGTTGGCTCCTGAAGAATTGGTGGAGCGAATGTGTTAGCACACACATGACAGTGCCAAAGACTGGATTTTTGCTCTGCATGAAATGTTGAAATCGGATGATTTTGTCAGAATGGTTGTCACCCTGTGGGCTATATGGGGCGCAAGGAGGAAGGCGATCCACGAAGAAATTTTTCAGTCACCACATGCAACCCATGGTTTCATCTCTTCGTTTTTAACAGAGCTACAGGTGGTTAGTTCAAAAGGCCCCAAGCGGCAGGCTACTGTTGGACAGCCAAGGGTCTCAGCATGGATCGCTCCGGCCGATGGAAGTGTGAAGATAAACGTGGATGCCACGGTTTCTAGGTCGAGATTTGGCGCAATTGCAGCTATATGCAGAGACCAAGCAGGAGCTTTTTTGGGTGCATCGGGTCTAGTCTTCAGAAATATTTCAGACCCTCCAACACTTGAAGCACTTGCCATCCGGGAAGCTATGACGTTAGCTGAGGATCTTTATGTCCAAAGAATTCAGATCGCATCAGACTGCAAGGTGGTGGTGGAAGATATCCAGAAGAAAAACTTACCAAGCTATGGTGCAATAGTTCAAGAGATTTTAGATCATTCCCTTTCTTTCGATTTTTGTAACATAGTTCATGAACGTAGGAGCTCCAATTTTGAAGATCACAATTTGGCGAAGCATGTACGCACGCTCGGAGATGGCCGCCATGTTTGGTTAGGGCATCCCGGAGACCTTCCTTCCGTCCCCGTGAATATGGTGACGGCTTAATAAAGCTTCGTTGAATTGCCTAAAAAAAAAGCTGGTTCCATTGTCCGCGCAACAACTCGTAGACTGCGACAAGAAAAATTTCTGCTGTCGTGGCGGCAACGCGCAATTGGCCTTCAAGTACATAATAGAAAACGGCGGCATCACCAGCGACGCTAACTACCCGTATGTTGCCTTAGAGCAGGGTCGTTGCTTGGTGCCAAAAAAAGAACCCCATCGTCACCATCGACTGCTCCAACAGGTGCCGCCAAATGATGAGCTGGCCTTGATGCAGGCGGTGGCGTCCGAACCGGTCGTTGTGGTAGTCGACCTGAATGGCTTCCGGCGATGTGGGGGAGGCGTATTTGTGGGGCCGTGTGGGACGAATCTAACCCATGAAATGACAGTGGTGGGCTACGGCACCACCGATGAGCATGACCCCAAGACGTGTAGACTACTGGATCATAAAGAACTTATGGGGGACAAAATGGGGTGAAAACAGCTACATCCGCATGGCACGCGGTGTGAGCGGTCTCACCAAGGAGGGATTATGTGGCATCCTGATGGAAGCATCATACCCAGTGAAAAATTAAGTAAGGAAGGTGGCAATGACATAGAGATGGATGTTTGGGACTCGGCGCCATATGTTTATGGAATTTGGTCCTTTCTGTCGTCCATCACGATTCACGCACAAAGTAGCATTTGATGGAATACGAAGTGCAATAAATTCCTAAAATATAGGTATAAGTATATTGACATGGGCTAGCATGTTCACAAACAGGATCTATATAGTTGGATGATGTGTCTATCATTTATCCCCCTGGTGAGGATATATGTGATTGCTTGATCGAAGACGTCAAAATTTGGGTAGTCCCGGTGCAATACTCCCTCCATTTCTTTATATAAATCGTATTTGCTTTTCGTAAAATTACACAATATAAGGTACATTTATTTTAATTCCTCATTGGACACATTTAAACTGAGCAATAATCCATCCCTCTCGGGCAGTTAGCATTTTTGTTCATCAGATGGGGACTTTGGGAGTTTCTATCCATTTAATCAACTCACAATCCCGCCTGGGCTTTAGTTTGACTAGAGAATGCTACACGGGCTGGGGTGCTGCTCTCATAACAAAGTCGAAGAAAGCAACAAACACATCCAATGGCCTCACAGTTGGGCGAATATTTTCCAGCGACATGGGCGACAAAGAGGAAAAACCACAGCTATAATACTCGCAGGTGCGTCTGTGGGTTTCATCTGCTGTTCATAACGAGAAAACAATTCTTGCCAACCGGACTCATAAGTGGGTGAACCATCCGTATGATGTGAGCGGCCTAAGCCTCGCCACTGTATCCCACTTTAACGTCCGCACGAGGTGACTGACCAAATGAAAGTTCAGCCATCTCACGGGTATGCACTAACCTCATTTTGTTTTGGCAAATGTCCTAAATTTCTTACAATCTGATATTTTCCTTATCCAACGAACACATACTTACAAAATTTCCCAAATATATATTTTGCAATAAAAAACATTAAAAGTATTACCGCTCTAAATAGTTGTATCAAATACCAACATTAAAGTGCTAAAATTGATAGGCACATCAACGTGCGCCTTTAATAATTGAACATATAAACCCTGGTAGCCTACCCGGTCATCTGGGGGCTTGCGGTCGGTAATCCTTTTTTACCGTGCGATGTTTTCACTGTTGTACGATTTTTCACGTTGGCACTGGTTGGACCGTTGATTCATGTTACACTGTCATGCAGTCTTCAAGGGTGGATGACGAGTGGGACCTCAGTTTACTAGGCCCACTTTGCAGCTACACTGAATAGAAAACCCATAGTCCCTTCAGTTATGGGTGCGATCGATGCCGGTGAAAACCTAGCTGCCAATCCCCTCCTGTCTTCGAGCAGTCCAGCCCCACATCCCACGCCTCGTCTCCTCCTCTCCCTCTCTCCGCCGCCACGCCCCCATCTCCTTCTTCTCCTCCTCCACCAGCGCCGACTCTCCTCCTTCTCCTCCACCAGCGCCGCCTCTCCTCCTCTTCTTCGTACGGATCCGACCGGATCCTTTCGCGCGTGTGTCCGCTTCTCCTCGAACGGAAGGGTCATAGGCAGGAGGTCAACATCTGGGTTCAGCCCCGATGAATTTGGGCTTGGCCGCGCTGCTGTTGGAGGGAAGGCGGTCCGCCGGTGCTCGTGCCTCCACAACAGGTGTCTCTCCCCATGACCTATGCCCAAACTGGATCCACAACCTAGGACATGCCCTAGCAAGGCAAGTACGTGATTTATTCCCAATCCTTGCTCCCCTCGATTCTTGATGCTGCATACTTGTCGTGTGTGTCCTTTCTTCCTCGTTGATGCACCTTCTGCCGGTCGATGCCTCCTCATCTCTTGTCCTCACCACAAGGACTTGGAGATGGCGCTGGAGGAGGAAAATGAGATCCGGGCGAAATTGAGTGTATTGGCAGCGGCTAGAGCGATGTGGGGTGCAACAAGCATTGTTCACTTTGTTAGTGAGAGGATGGGAGTAGCAATTGCACCGGGCAGCCAGCGAGGATGATAGCTTGGCCCAGCTATCGATGCCCACCGGCCACTTCAATCGGGTGCCATGCCGTGCTGTTCTTTCTCCCCTTCAATTGCTGCGTGGCCACCAGCAGCAATAGGAGGAAATCAAGCCCTAATGTCGACTAAATTCGTGCCATTGCACCTCCAAGTTCCTCTCGCTCGCCTGTCCCTCCCCCCTGTCATTTTCTATACATAACCTTGCCTGTTTAGATGACCTGGTTTGTTCTTGTGGTAAGAGAACTAGCATCAATTAGTACAGACTTTGTTGTTTATGCAAGAATTTGTTAAGGTAAATATTCCATATTCTATCCATGTTTCTGAAGTAACATTGTGCAACAATTTCCTGTAATATATTGTTGAAAATATGCCCTAGAGGCAATAATAAAATGGTTATTATTATATTTCCTTGTTCATGATAATTGTCTATTGTTCATGCTATAATTGTATTAACCGGAAACCGTAATACATGTGTGAATACATAGACCACAGCATGTCCCTAGTGAGCCTCTAGTTGACTAGCTCGTTAATCAATAGATGGTTGTGGTTTCCTGACCATGGACATTGGATGTCGTTGATAACGGGATCACATCATTAGGAGAATGATGTGATGGACAAGACCCAATCCTAAGCATAGCACAAGGTCGTGTAGTTCGTTTGCTAGAGCTTTTCTAATGTCAAGTATCATTTCCTTAGACCATGAGATTGTGCAACTCCCGGATACCGTAGGAATGCTTTGGGTGTATCAAATATCACAACGTAACTGGGTGACTATAAAGGTGCACTACAGGTATCTCCGAAAGTGTCTGTTGGGTTGGCACGAATCGAGACTGGGATTTGTCACTCCGTGTGACGGAGAGGTATCTCTGGGCCCACTCGGTAATACATCATCATAATGAGCTCAATGTGACTAAGGAGTTAGTCACGGGATCATGTGTTACGGAACAAGTAAAGAGACTTGCCGGTAACGAGATTGAACAAGGTATAGGGATACCGACGATTGAATCTCGGGCAAGTAACATACCGATGGACAAAGGGAATTGTATACGGGATTAATTGGATCCCCGACATCGTGGTTCATCCGATGAGATCATCGTGGAACATGTGGGAGGCAATATGGGTATCCAGATCCCGCTATTGGTTATTGGCCGGAGAGGTGTCTCGGTCATGACTGCATGGTTCCCGAACCCATAGGGTCTACACACTTAAGGTTCGGCGACACTAGAGTTGTAATGGGAATTGTATGTGGTTACCGAAAGTTGTTCGGAGTCTCGGATGAGATCCCGGACATCATGAGGAGTTCCGAAATGGTCCGGAGGTAAAGATTTATATATGGGAAGTCCTATTTTGGCCACCGGAAAATGTTCGGGATTTTTCGATATTGTACCGGGAAGGTTCTAGAAGGTTCCGGAGTGGGGCCCACCTGCATGGGGGGACCCACATGAATGTGGGTAGTGGGGGCAAGGCCCCACACCCCTGGTCAAGGTGCACCAAGATCCCTCCTTATAAGGAATAAGATCATATCCCAAAGGGATAAGATCAAGATCCCTAAAAAGGGGGGATAACAATCGGTGGGGAAGGGAAAGGATGGGATTTCTTTCCTCCCACCTTTGCCAACGCCCCAATGGACTTGGAGGGCAAGAAACCAGCCCGTTCCACCCCTATATATAGTGGGGAGGTGCATGGGAGCTGCACCCCTTGCCCCTGGTGCAGCCCTCCCCCCTTCTACTCCTCCTCCTCCGTAGTGCTTAGCGAAGCTCTGCCGGAGAACCACGAGCTCCACCGCCACCACGCCGTCGTGCTGCCAGAGCTCTCCCTCAACTTCTCCTCTCCCCTTGCTGGATCAAGAAGGAGGAGACGTCCCTGGGCTGTACGTGTGTTGAACGCGGAGGCGCCGTCCGTTCGGCGCTTGAATTGGATCTTCCGCGATTTGAATCGCCGCGAGTACAACTCCATCAACCACGTTCTTGTAACGCTTCCGCTTAGCGATCTTCAAGGGTATGAAGATGCACTCCCTCTCACTTGTTGCTAGCATCTCCTAGATTGATCTTGGTGACACGTAGGAAATTTTTGAATTATTACTACGTTCCCCAACATATATATCTTCGGATGAATTGGTAGTCACACACCCACGACACTTTACCTTTGAAGCTTGTATATATTTGTGAGTGTACAAGTATAATTAGTTATAGGGGAGAAAGATGCTGCTCTTCTCTCGAAGACCACAAAGGTTCATGCCTTTTGCTGTTTGATTTTGCTTTATTGTATTGATCAGCTTTGCCAAGTCATTTTGTGGTATTTAGCATTCCCAAATTTTTATATTTAGCTAAATTTAATCTTGACCTGATTTGCTCTGCCCAATACACGCATGCTGCCTTTTCTTTTCTATCAACTGGATGCATGTTTAGTTTACCTTTTAGACTTTGTGTTAGATTAGCCTTTCCTGTATATACGTTCTTTGATGGATCAACTGCGTTCGATTGTAGGTACTGTATATACGTTCTTTGATGGATCAGTTGCGTTAGATTGTAGGTACTGCTGAGCACAAAGTTGTATTTGGATATGATATTAGATTTACAATCATTTTTTGCTAATTTTAATCTGATGCAAAAGAGTTCAGTATATTTAAAATTTGGTTTCATATAGAAGCTCCATCATTGGAATCAGTATACGTCTACTGATAAATCCCTTTATATGATCATGCTTTTTAGGAATTGATATTCCAATCAATCTGTTGATGCGGTGTTTGTCGGAGGCGAAGGGTAGCGACGGGTTCATTCTTAGGTCGTCTTCCTCGAGGTACATTCATGCGTCACTTCAGTTCACCTTCCCACGAATGCTTAGCCCGCAGATCTGCTCTCTCATCTGAGTATGTATGCCTTCTATATTGCAGTTCTTCCTAAGCGAGTATTATTGCAGATCCCAGAAGAAGACTAACTTCTGCTTGTTTCCACCACCACAATACTTTCTTCATTGGCATGATTACTGCTGCAACCAAACTTAGAATCATGCTAGGTATGCATATTCGGAGTATAAGATTATAATGACAAGTTCTGACAATTCGAGCATCTGTGGAATGCTTTATTACACTACCACAATGTTGAGACCTTGCGCTATAGTAGTAACACTACAAAAAAAAGACACATCCGTGACATTTTGGCCCGAACGAATTTTTTTTCTGTCATGCTTATGACACTTCTATGACGATAATTGTGACAAAAGCACATATCATCATAGATGTGGTGGGCTCCTACTTCTATGACAAAAAAATCATGACAAAAAATGGGCTTTTCGTCCTGGGCGGGCCGGAGACGCACCTGCATGAAATTCTTTGGGCCGTCCATGACGGAAAAAATCGTGGTAGAAGAGAGGGCGAGGAAAATTTCGGGGAGTTCCTAGTTACGGTGGGTGGTCTGGGCCGACCGATGCACGAAGGTTTACGCGTTTCTCTCGTACACGTACGCGCATGTGTGCGAGGCGTTGGGCTCTAACTAAACCAGAGCGAGGCGTTCGCTTACTGAACCCGAGCGATTGCACTAGCTACGTTACTGAACCCGAGCGATCGATCCCTTGGCTGTTAACTGAACCCGAGCGATCGATCCCTTGGCTGTTAACTGAACCCGAGCGATTCCTTCGCTACTGCTGCTAACTGAAGCCGATCGAACCTGCTGCCTCTTGATGAACAGTGATCGTTGTTGGGGGTTGGGTGAATAGTTTCTAGTGGGGGTTGGATGAACAGGACCCCGTGGAGGGCTGGTTGAACAGTAGCCGGTGGAGGGTGGATGAACAGGACCCCGTGGAGGGCTGGTTGAACAGTAGCCGGTGGAGGTGACCCTCGTGGATGAAACAATAGCTAGTGGAGGCAGGAGGAAGTCGACGGTGGATGAACGGTAGCAGGTGAAGGCTGGAGGAAGTCGACGGTGGATGAACAGTAGCCCGTGGAGGCTGGAGGAAGTCGACGGTGGATGAACAGTAGCCCGTGGAGGCTGGAGCGAGGCAGTAGACGATGGATGAACAGTAGCCTGTTGAGTCCCATTTTGCGGTACGCCACACCCCTCCCGATGAACAGGACCCCGTTTCGACCATAGGCGTTCCAACACAAGTCAGTTTCCTCCGTTTTGCGGTACGCCACACCCCTCCCGATCAATAGCACCCCGTTTGAACCACAGCCACTCGAAAAGAAGGCCGTTTGCTCCGTTCTGTGGTACGCCCGACCCCGTTTCGGCTGTTCCGTCCAAACCGGTTGGCTCCCGATGAACACAACGCATTCCGTTGCCTCCCGATGAACACGACGCAGTTTCTCCGTTCCGACCCAGCCGGTTGGCTTCCGATGAATAGGACGCCGTTGCTGCCGTCTGTTGCCTCTCCATGTACATGAGTCCTGGCCGTACGTATGCGCGAGTACGCGTTCGAGACCCCGCCCGTATGTACGTGCGTGGCTATATTTTTTAGCATCTGGCTGTATGTACATGTACATGGTTTTGACTGGACCGCCTGAACTGCTATGTCGGGGGCTCTACTACTACACGTGCCGCTGCTTGCGGTTCATCATTCCAGAGAGATCGATCGACTAGTATGTACGTACACGTTCGCGACCAGACAGACAACCCTACGTACGGTTCGACCGGGTGGGTCCCAGCCGTCAGGGAGGATAAGGAGGCACTTCCTTGCGTGCGAAGATATAGCTGCTGGGTCCCAGCTGTCATGGGGGAAATGCTTTTTTTCGCAAAATACAGAGGCCCTTCCGATAGGTCCCCGCTGTCAGGTGGAGGAATCATTATTTTGCGCATAATAAGGAGGCACTTCCTTGCTGCGGCCGTGGACCCAGCTGTCAGGCTCTCCACATACAGTCTTCTTTCGATGTAAGTCGTTCCTTGACCATGTTGACCACGCCGCGGCGAGAGCACCAAGGCGGTGGACGACGGCGAGGCCTGGGAAGGGAATGACCCGGGGCCGGGGAAGACTCGACAGTTGTTTCCCACACGGAGGGGAGTACGACGGTTTACTAGTTCGGCTGTAGTGTTAGGCTGCCGTTGCCGGAGAATAACATGAGGTATGGGTGAGTAGAGGGATGGCCAGGCCAGCGATGGGAGTAGGGTGGGGCGGTGAAGCCTGCGCTGCAGCACAACCGGCCACAGGAGGAGGGAGCAGGCAGTCCCGTCGGTGCTGGTTTGAGCGGCTGGAGCAGGAAGAGCAGAGATTGAAGAAGCATGGCAGCCGTTGGATGGACATTCAACAGTCACTGCTCTCGTGTGTTGACTAAGTTAACAAGGCCTTGCGTGCGCATCAACCTTTTTTTTAGGAAAGCCTACGCGTCAACCCAGTAGGCCCATAACTCAATCTCAAATATGTGGAAAACAGCATAATAAATGTACAGCCCATTGGCTAATTCTTATGGATTTTTTTAAGCCCATATTCCTTTTGTTACCATTACAGCCCATATTCTCGCCACGGTTAAAAATTCAACCAAATTTTCATATTTTGGTGCGGTCCAAACTGTTTTTAATCCCGAAATTTCGAATCACGTTCAAACTAATTTAAAAATAATAAATTTATATCAATGTAAAATCCAACCTAATTTTTCTCGCAAAAAACAATGAAATTTGAAATCTTGAAATCTTAAAAAAAGATATTTGAAACTAATTGTTGGTTTGCTGTGTTTTTAAAATTTACATCCCATTTCTTACTACTTCATTTTATGGACAAGCGAATACATCGCTCTCGTCTTGAAAGATTTGCAGCCCAGCAGGGCTGAGAAAGCAAGTAGGCCTCCGTTGGGTATTTCTTTAAAAAAAGTAGAATTGGGCTAGCCATTTTCAGAAAGAAAAAAACACAACTAGGCTCATCATGTGGTAAACATAAAATAAAACCCTGGCTAGACAGGCCACAGCCCCCGCACAGCCCCGTTGTTACCCTGATCCGTCTCTAAAACTAGTAGTACTAAATAACAACTGCTTGTTCCTAAAAAAAAGAGTAAATAACAACTGCGCGACCTGCTGTGTCCCTGGTGTCAGCCGCTCGTTGTGTAATTCTCTCGTTTATTGACTACGTTGACAATGGCATGGGACCCAGATGTCCAACCATTAGGAGGAACCATTTTTTTGGGCTTGTAATAACGAGGCACTTGCTTGCGTACTGCCATGGCCCTGGTAGGTCCCTACTGTTATCCTCTCGATGTACAGTCTTCTCCTTATTCCTCTCGGTTGTTGACCTCATTGACAATGCCAGACGGTGGCGCACCGCGCACGGCGAGCGAACCAAGGCGGAGGACGACGGTGAGGCCTCGGACGGGAACGAACAGGAGCCGTGGAAGATGCGGCAGTCTAGTCGCAGGCGGAGGGGAGTACGAGGGTTGACTGGTTCGGGTGCGGGTGCGTGTTGGGGCTGACGTCGCCGGAGAATAACAAGACGTGTGGGGGAATAGAGGGATGGACTGGCCAACATTTGAGGGTATGGTAGGGCGGCGGAGGCGCAACCAGCCGTGGGAGGCGGGAGCAGGGGGGACCGACGAGATGGTTTGGTTTGGGCGGCTGGAGGAAGAAGACAAGAGATAGAAGATACACGATAGATGTTGGATGTCAATCCAACGGCTGGTAGGTAGAATCGTTTGTTGAGTAGTAAGTCGACACCACCTTGGATAGGATTTTTCCTCGTGGGTCCCAAATGTCAGAATCCAAATCTGTCATGGCCATGCAACCTTTCTTATGAAAATTTACAGCCCATTTGGTGTGCTAGTTCAAAATAAGTTTGCGTGGGTGCTGGTGGGGGCTAATCACTTGGGTTCTGTAATGCACAGTGAGCTCAAGCAGCCGGTGAGAGTGATGTTATTTCCCTTGGTTGATATTTTTTACAATATTTCTCTATTAATTAAACAAATGGCAAGCCATTTGCCTTGTTTCAAAGAAAATATGACAGTCACAGCCGAGTTGAGAAGGGCAACAACATATAACTCCAACTTACAAACTGTACAAAAGCACGAGGGTTAATTGTTCATCAGGTTTAGACAAAACACAGAGTGAAAAGGGCAACAACATCTAACTCTAGCATTGTTTTCGGCAGTCACAATCAAATGGATCGGTCAGGTCCATAGAATGAACATCCCGGGTCGTAAAATTTACTAGATTATGACCACAAGATGTTGTAAATAGAAGCCTGACACGTTTAGAAGCCTCCACCTGAAACTCCTTTTTTTGTTCTTCGACATACCCATCCGTCAAAACCATGCTGCTGATAAACTTAAGCCTGAAGAACAATAGTAACCTTGCATTCAGCAGGAAGAATGTGACAAATCTAGTGTTTGCTTGGTTGGTTACATATCGTTCCAGCGTTATTGTCTTCAATCGAATGTCATGAGAACTGAGAAAATCCCGGTGCTTACGAATCCACCGATTGGTTATAACTTTCTTACCCTGTCCTGTTGCCTAAATAGACATGAAGATTGAAAACAGTTAAGGTCTAAAAAAAGAGTGTCGAAAGAGCAACAGTTGAATGGTTAATTCTAGTACACTATATGCGGGCTTCCAATGTGCGTGAAATTATCACCTTTATATACAACTTCTCCAGACATGGAAAGCATTGCAGCAAGCCAATAATCTTGTTCAGATCAAAACTATTCATATGGATATATAAGATCTTGACAGAATCCAGCACCATTGATAGGCTATCCATGGACAAACTCTTCATTGAGCATAGAACATAATATTAGTACAAAAAGTGTACTCCAAGATGATATAGAACTTACGCGCAAAAATTTAAAATGCAGCTTATGATTACAAGTGTAGATGATAATATATAGTACCTGAAGAACTGTGGAGCCAAACACCATCTTGAAATGAGCACAGAGATCATGTATTACACCCAAGGTCTCCAGTTTAGGCGCAGAGACGATAGTTATTTCTGACGGTGAATAACGAGAATCAAGGATCAACCTTTGAAGTGAAGGGGCATCTTCGATGATGAGCTGCCTTCCGTCAAAAGAAATTCCAATTCTTACAAGGTTAGGCGACTTTATTTGGAGACAACCGATTCTACACTAGTACATCGAGGTGCTATACAAACGGTTTTTAACCCCTTTCCGTGACGGCATTTGGAACCGATGCCAAGTGAGTGACTGCGATAGGGGGTTCCTTCCAACATGACCCAAAAACCGTCGGAGATAGGGGCTCCATCCTTTGCAACTCGTTTGTGCTCGCATTGCCATCGTAGTCGGTATTCTGTGGTGCTACATTCACGATGGGAAGCCCATCACAAACGGTTCACGATTATAGAACGTGTACGATAAGCAGATAATCACACACATTCACTTTTCCCGGACCGTATGCGATAACTAATTAAGAAGATTAGCTAATCGTCATATGAGTGTCAGATAGGATTACGAAACGTCGGACCGTCGTAACATCATCGTACATGACAACTATCGCACACGCTATTCTGTGGTGCAACGTTTACGATGCGTACCACATCAGAAATAGTTCATGGTTGCAAATCGTGTACGATAAGGCAACTATCACAAACGTTTAGTTTACCCGCACCGTTTGTGATATTGTCTGACATCGCACACGCTTTGCAAACGGCAACTGTGTGCATGCTTGCACCCGTTTCCTCTCTGTGAACCGTGTCGGATTATGGCGTATATCACAAATGTTTGGGTTTTACCGACTGTGTGCGCCGTAACGACCTGCAGAGTGTAATTTCATCGTAATTTAATTGCTGCTATTTCAAATTGTACCGAATTTGAATTTGAAAGTATGCTATAGCTTTATTCATATCCATCAGGTTCAAACAACCAATGCATTATTCGATTCATAGGTACATATGTTCTAGAATTACATAAGCACCAAATAAAGAATGATGAACCACAGTTGTATACTTGTACTATTAAAGACGGTAAAGAAAGAGGCGAAATACATTCTGGTTGCTGAACAAGGTGAAGCGGAATGCCCATATTGTGCCCTCCTCCATGCAGAAGGCACACACGACTCGTCCAACCCCTTGTGATGGCCGACCGCCCATCCTTCACGGTCTTCATGAAAACATCTAGATAATCACCTTGTTCTGGTAGAAATACTTTAACCTTTGCATGCCCACCAATCATGTAGTTTGAGAGGTAATCTTGAGTAAACTGCTTTGGGAACCACTGCAAAGGAAAAAGCTTCAGACATTGTCATCTAACAAAACTCATTATGGGCAGTAAAAAGAAGGCTGCAGAGTTCTTACTTACCATCCTGCAGTTCGCTGTTGTCTTGGATAAAGTGTAAACAAATAGTTTAATTGCCATCTTTTGACCCATTTTACTAACAATCTTTATCAGCTTCCTCACTTGATGCTGGTTCATCGATATATCATTGCCCCATACGCAGAAAGGGTCGAAGCGCGGATCTTTACCAATGACATATGTACCTAAAATCACCAAGTTAATATTAGAAGCTAAATAGCAATTGCATAATGATGTAGTAGAACACTCTTTTATAATATCTTATAACATCCAATATACTCACATATTAGATAAATTAACATCTTATATTATGGGCCGGAGGGAGTTTATTGCATTTTTACAAATTATCGGCTGATTAACTGCTCCTGTATCCATGGGTTAGAGTTAGTTTGAGCTAGTTTGGGCTCAAATAGCCATAAAGTATATCCAAACATGAGGGCTAGTTTGAGCTAGTTGCATCTAACCCACCCAAAAAACTATCCCACCCAAGAGGTGCTAATTGGAGCTAGTTCTCCTAGTGCATTTATTGTCAATCTAACCCTGTCATCCAAACACCTCTTTGGCTAGAGTTAGTTCAGGGTTAGTCATGAGCTAGAAACTAACTCTAACCTCTAGCTAAGTTGAGTATCCAAACAGGGTTGTGTTGTTGTTGTTGTTGCTGCTGCTCTTCTGCGTATATCTAGACATCATCAGAACATTAAGGTAACACTCTTCCTTGTTGCTATGTAGCCTAGGATTGCATATTTAGACATTAAGTATAGTGCATGTTGCTATGTAGTCTCAGATATATTACATATGGCTCTAGTTAACCTAACGATAAATGGGTTACAGATATATTCAGTTAAAAGTCCGATTCACCGATTAGTCCCTTATCAGCCCCCGACCTATATGGTACCAGCTACCGATATCCTGAACAGTGAGTATATATAAGCCATGGGATGAAACTAACCTCGATGGAAAACATCAGTTGTTCCCAAAATTGTCCTGTGTAAGTACATCGAGAGGCATGTTAAGCACAACAGGCTAGACATCAACCAAATATATCCATGGCAGACAAAATAATCTTCAAAAGATAGCTTCAGTGTGCTGGTTTAAGCACGCTAGTAAAGCAAAACAACTGGAAAGGTGTGTTAACTGCAACAGGCATAACATTTGACAACAAGCAAACATAGTCATTCAAACTGGTATTGTGCCGGTCTAAGTACACTGGTTATTGTTAAATAAAAATGGAAAGGCGTGTTAACTACAAGATGCAGCAACCAAATGTAGTCATTCATAGTGGTATTGTTGAAACTGGTATTGATGAAATTGAACTACACAGTTCATACTTGCACATATAGAACATCACGTTGTGAATAACTCGAATAAACAAGGCATACTACGAACAACCAAAGATAGCATTTGAAACTGGACATATGCTAACTACAAACAATTGAACAATCAAAAAACTTTAAAAGAGGCATATGCTAGCTATAACAGGCTTAACAGCAAGCAAATATATGCATTCCTATCGGTATGTTTAAAACTGGATTGATGAAAAAGTACTGCACAGTAAATAGTTGCACATATAGAGCATCACATTGTGAACAACTGAAATAAACAAGGCATACTGCAAACAACCAAATATAGCAATTAAAACTGGACATATTCTCACTACACTACAAAAGGGACTCGACAAAACAAATCATGGGTTCCCCCTATGAAGAGGCACGACAAAACAAATCATGGGTTTCCTCACTTGTCACAGATGGGCTCGTTACCGTGGGAAGAGCACGGACCCTGGATGTGCTCCATGTTATCGAAGATGGGCTCCTTCCCCTTGGAAGAGCACGGTTGTAGGGTGCCCTCCCTGATGTCGCAGATGGGGTCTTTACCCTTGGAAGAGCAGATGCGCTCTTTCCCCTTGGAAGAGCCGGAGAGGGTGCCCTCCTCATGGTCGCCGTCGATGAGGTCTGACTTGGAATCTGTGGATCCCAAGCCAGCATCGCAGAACATGTCCTTCAGAAATGACAAAAGGGGCTCGATGGCGATGTAGGATGGCAAATTCTTGACAACGAGCCAGAGGAGATCAGCGGTGGGTCCATGGATGAGATCGACGGCGGTTGAACCCGAGGGGTTGGGGGTGAGCCACTTAACCTGTGACATAGCCCGCGTCAGGCCGTCGCTGTCGACGACCTCCATGTCGTAGCCGGCGTCCGCGACATACCCGCATACTCTAGCCCACTGATTGAGTGCCTATGGCCAGTAATGGTCGTCAGCTTCCTCGGCGGCCACCTCGGCGACGTCGGGTGAAGAGACCGCGATACACCTCTTTTGGGCCAGTCGCTCCTTGAGCTCCACGGGAAGCATAGCCGGGCTTAGGTTGCGATGCTCTGGAGTGGGGGTGGGGATGGAGATGGGGATCTGTGGGAAAGGGGGCGTTTGGCAAGCGTCATCTAGGAAACTCAGGGCAGCCTGGGTATGGAGATCGGTGGGTAAGCTGCACGGGCAAACCGACAGACATTGACAATGGAGGCCTTGCGGAGGCGGCGGCGACGGCGACCTTGCTAGGGTTTTGATGGGGGGGGGTGTGTGTGTGTTCGCGCGTGCACGCCTGAGGAGGTTTTGGTGTGTGTGTGTGTGTGGAGGGGGGGGCGGGGGTGTGTTTGAGGAAATGACGCGGCTACTGAAAATTTTACTACGCGGGAGTCAAACACGGGAGCGAAATGCCGGGGCTATTGAAAATTTGGATGATGGTGCATCGCACATGGTCCAGAAATAACAACCGTGTGTTATGAAACAGAAAAACCCTCGAGGTGGGCAAATATTTTCGAGGGATGCAGGCGGGAGCGGGAACAACAAACATCACACACGGTCGAAGCATAATAACCGTGTGTTATCAAATAGAAAAAACCTGCAAGCGGGTAGATATTTTTGAGAGGGGAAGCCTCGTGGAGCCCAATGTACTGTGCGGACGTGCGTGACAGGGGCACCGGCGTGGCACACAGTTAGTGTGAGTGAACCGTGTCTATTGCGTCATCCGACTTGTCTAATGTTCATAAATTTGGTGAAAATGACATGGGAAAGGGTCAAAACACGAACACACTTGCATGTGGACCAAATATATATATGAAAATGGTGGTTTGATGTTCAAATACCAAATGCAACTTCGATGTGGCACCTATCTCGCAAAGCGCACGTTATTTCTTGCCCCCCCCTCGTGTAGGCAGGAGGGGAATCCTAAGCTATGAACGCATCCCCCCCACGGAGGTTCACCTAGCAAAGTGCGAAGTAGCAGCCCCCCATCACACACAGACATACACGCGCGCGCGCACACACACACAGACACACTTTCAGTCAGCGGGCCAGAGAGGGCATCTCACCAAGATGTGTCGTAAAACGGACCAAGAATAATCCACCTTGGTCGTACAACCTCTCTCTTGTTGTTGGTCAAAGTGATGGCCGTCCATGCGACCCCAGAGATGGGCTAGCTCGCCAATAATCACGCAACTTGCTAGTCCCCAAAGACAACCACTGCCTGCGCATGGCCCAAACATATGTATGGAGAGGTGTTGATGTTTGAATACACAATGGAACAACTTTGATGTGGCACTGTGCTTTCGAACCAGAAATCCCCACACGGAGCGAGGGTTAGTTGACGATGCATATGTATGTCACACCACACTTCGAGCCGATGACGGGGATTCATGCATGCATGCGTGCATAGTATGCTCTCAAACTTAATTAGGTCTGAATCTCACCATGACCTATACTATGATAACACGAACCAAAGGAAGAATCCGCCATGGTAACCTATCTTGTTGTCAGTCAAAGTGATCATGGATGTCCACGCGGGCCCACGAATATATATGCTTGTCGCCGATAACCACGTGAGGGAGTGTACCGTTCGAACACAACCACTACATGCATATGTATGGAGGTGATGCGTGCATGCATGTTTGAATACCATTCACAACACTGATGTGGCGCGTGCGTCGTAAATCGTACAGTCCCCACACAGAGCAAGATCGGTTCATGACGTGTCGTGGTACTAGCCACTTCGACTCGATGGGAGGGATTCATGCATACACATGCATGTGTGTGCTCAAACTGTATCATGTCATCCCGGAGCATGACCTATATATATACCGTATTATAAACAAAAAAGTAATCCCCTCCTCAGTCAAATTAACCTCTCTCGTTGTTAGGCAAAATAGTGATGGACCAAGCGGGCCCATAGATGGAAAGCATCGATATCGCTGATAACCGCGTGAGTGGGTGCGAGAGGACAACCACCATCATTTTGCATGTGGGCCAAACATATGTTGAATACCCAAAATGCACAACTTTGATGTGGCACATGCCTCGAAAATCGTAAAGTCCCCACACAGAGCGAGGTTCATGAAGCGTACTACATATGATGGTCCCCTTCCCCCTCTTCGATGCATACTATATGATCCTACCGTAATACAACCCAAAAAGAATCCTCCTTGATGGTGAAATTAATTAACCTCTCCCGATGTAGGTCAAAGTGATGCATGCATCGACGATGACCTCGCGGGCCCACTGATGGAAGCGTCACACGTGAGTGTCCTAGGATAACCACCGCCTGCATGCATGTGGCCCAAAGAGGTGTTGTGTGATGTTTGAATAGCCAATTCACAACTTTGATGTGGCACGCACCTCGGAAACTGAAAAGTCCCGACACTGAGTGAGGTGTACTTGTTCACAGACGCGTACGTATAGTATATATGCTAGTCCCCTCCCACCTCTTCGACGCGTACTATATACTCCCACCATAACACAAACAAAAAACATTCTACCTTGCTGGTCAAATTAACCTCTCTGCCGGCTGTTGGTCAAAGTGATGGATGACGACCTCGCGGGCCCGCAGAAAGCGTCACACACGAGTGAGTGTCGTGTAGGACAACCACCGACTGCATGTGGCCAAAACATGTATGTATGAAAGGGTTGTGTAATGTTTTAAATAAGGAATTCACGACTCTGTTGTGGCACCTGCCTCACAAAACGGCCACACGGTGGCTCACGACTCGTAGTGTACTGCCAGCCACCCCCCACCCCCCAGACGCACACACACACACACACACCGCGCATCCACCGCAACTATGATGCATGTTATATTTTCCCGCGGTGAACGTATGTTACCAAAGGAGGGACGTTTTAATTTTGAAAAAAAAAACAGAGATCATTAAGACGTTTTAGTACATTGATTGATTTTCTAGGGGTATAATGTGCAAAAATCAAATTTGAGCTACATGCACACGTGATAGTGCACCTAAATGGATTGGAAAAACATATGTGTCTCACTGGGTGCATGTTTACTCCCCGTGCAAGAAATTTCAAACATTGAGAATCTTGATTTTTAAATTCTAGTACATCCAAAACTTATTTGAAATTCATGAAACTTATCGTGTTGTCATATGGACAACAATACAAAGTGGCATTGTACTTTTTTTTGTCAAATTTGAGACCAGTTTTGATGTAATCTTTATCTTCTTACAAACGGGAGATTATTAATAATTGGAACCAATATCTCAAACGGATTATTTATTCGAACCGTGGGCGTTAGACCAACAATGGATATGTGCCATGCTTCGGTTAAGCAATAAAGCGGCATCATTAATCATCAAAATAGAAAAACAATATACGTGCCGCCACTTGACACCTGTGCCGTGCGAGCAGACGTGAGTTGACGGGACGCATGCGATCAGTCCGCCGCGTAGGCAGACCGGGAGGCATGCTCGCTGTGCAGTGTCATCGGGAGGCGTGTGAGTAGCTGTGTGAAATGACGATAGGCATGCCAGCAGTCCGGTGCGCCGGCTCACCGGGAGGTGAGCCAGTGGTTTGACCGTCGCCCGCCTCTCTCTCACTACTCCATATTAATCGCACGCCCGAGCGGCCACACCCCCCATCTTCGCCGCACACACAATCCTCTCTCTCCGCCTGCATCCTCGACGCTGCTCTCAGTCCACACCACCGTCTGTCTATGAGGATGTCGCCGAAGCGCCCCATCGAAGGAGTGCCGACGCCGGCGCTGCGGAAGCACCGGAGCATGGCGTGAAGATGGAGACAGAGGTTGCCGTCGCCGTCGCTGAGGTCTCGCTGCACCCTGACATCGTCGACGGCATCATGCTTCCACGACAGGAGCCGGAGGTCCACACCGACTCCGGCGATGACCCCGGTGACGACTCCGCCGACGACTCCGGCGACGACTCCGACGACCACTCCGGCGATGACTCTGACGACGACGGACAACTGGTTAGTCATCTATACCCATTTATTTCAAATACATCCTAGGGTTTCTCTGGTTAATCCTGCCTCCCCCTTTTTGAAATAGAAATCATATGGTTATGTTCTCTCAATCCATGAAATCTGAGTAAGTTTCGTTAGATCCGTGTAGTGTATTGATTGTTTGAATGGTCGAAATGATAAGTGATTAGTTGTTTCATCTGTACAAATAATTTGTGCTAATAATCCGGCAAGGGTTAGTGTTTCGTGCTAATAATTCTTAGCCAGGGCTTGACAATTGATTTTTGAATAACCTAAATATATGTTTGTGCCATTTTTTTCAAGATTGGTCTGTACATAGATGATTGTGCTTAAAAATCGAACTATAATATCTGGATATGTATAAAAAAATAGCCATAAATTCCTAATCCTACTTAATGGCCTGTAAACATTGATTGGATGCCAAATTTTGGCAAATGCCAAATGTTCTATAGAGATTAGTTTGTAAACATTAATTTCACGCCACATTATTTTTACTATATGTATAGGTGCTGTCTGACGATGACGACAATGAGGATGAAGATGGCCAGAGGAGGTACAAGAGGCAAATCCTCAGGAAGCTTTATGTGGGAATGCATAACAGGGGTATTAGGACCTGGGAAGGCGGCTATCGATGCCCATTTTGCAACCAAAAGCTTCATGATGCGTATCAAAGTGTTCTGGCGCATGCAAGAGGACGAGCTGTTGGCTCCTTCAGGCAGAAGTATTCTCGTAGGGTGGCACACGCCGCGTACACCGAGTACCTGGAGAAGCTTCAGGATCGTGCCGGCAGATGAGATGATATGTGGGATCGAACTATGTACGCTTGAGTATGCTTAATGACGGTTGCACAATGTACTTATGGTTGAACTATGCTTGTGTACGCTTATTATCTATGTCTAAGTATGTTTAATCTATGTTTACTTATGTCTAAATGTGGGATATGGATGCAATCAGTTCGGTTGATGGAATCTACCTTCGTCCTGGTTTATTGGTCCCCTTTGTAATTTGTGTTAAATTCTGACCAAAGATTTAACTGACAAAATGTTAGTGCAGGTCAGCAAAAATTATATCGTTCGATGCATATTTGAACATAGTGTTCAATGATATAATTTTTGGTGACATGCATAAACATTTGTTAGTTAAATCTTTGGTCAAAATTTGGCACAAATTACAAAGGGGCCCAATAAACAAGGACGGAGGTAGTACGTCAATCACACACAGTTCCCAAAATTGGAACCGTGTGCAATGACTTTCATTTTCCCTGTTACATCAATCACCCATGGTTGGCTCTAGCAAACCGTTGCCTCCGAAACTCTTTGTGGGACAGAAAACCCTCACCACCCAATTCAAAAAAAGAAAAAAGAAAACCCTCACCATCCCCACATCACAAAAACCCTCGCCCCGCCCGCCACCCCCTCCGGTCCCCATTCACACCTGCACAAGCTCCTCCGTGTCTATGCATGGCACCGCCTATCGCCACGGCAACCACTTAGCTCGCCGCATGTCGCAGCCGCCGGGCTGCTGGCAAACCCCACCGCATTTCGCCACTTCCGCTTGCCGCCGCCTATTGCCATCGACTTTCTCGACGCTGCTCGCGGTCGACCTAGCTCCGCCCGGTTGGGGAATCCGCCGTATTGAGGGTTTTTTCTCATGGATAACAAGGTAACTAATTTAATGAGATATTATCTCATCTCTTATCCCAGTTCATTTGCCTCCTTTAATCACCTGACCGAAATCGCCCTAAATTCATTTTTATTCGAGCTGATTTGAGGATTTTCTTTCATTCATAGAGTGTACAGTGCACGGACACATCAGGACTTTGCGGCCTCGGCCAAACATCCATGGAGTTCCATCTCACCGTACCAGATGACTTGAGGATGCGCGCGGTATGTTCAATCTCACCTTAAATCGGTTGGCATGGCCTACTTTCCTGAACATATACTATATATTGCTGCATTTAGATAAAAGGTGCCACATGCAGCATATACGTCGAAGGGGATTTTTCCCCCTCTTCTTTCTATATTAGGCAAATTAATGATGTATTGTTCTTTCGATTACTCTCATATTTCCATGACATCATGGTTACCCTATCTGTTTAATTATAGATTTTTGTCCTTTGATTTTAATTGTTGTACAGTTCTTTCAATTTAGCCCATATTTGCATGTTACCATACTCTTTAACAATCCTACCATTTTCTGTAGCGCGTCCTGATACGTCTCCAACATATCTATAATTTTTGATTGTTCCATGCTATTATATTATCTGTTTTGGATGTTTTATATGCATTAATATGCTATTTTATTTTATTTTTGGGACTAACCTATTAACCTAGAGCCCAGTGCCAGTTTCTGTTTTTTCCTTGTTTTTGAGTTTCGCAGAAAAGGAATACCAAATGGAGTCCAAACGGAATAAAACTTTCGCGATGATTTTTCTTGGACCAAAAGGAAACCAGGAGACTTGGAGATGAAGTCGGAGGAGCCACGAGGCGGCCACAAGGATGGAGGGCGCCCAGGAGGGTAGGGCGAGCCCCCCACCCTTGTGGGCCCCTCGTGCACCTCCTGACCTAATTCTTTCGCCTATATATACTCATATATCCCCAAACCAACAGAGGCATCCACGAAAAGACTTTTCCACCGCCGCAACCTTCTATACCCATGAGATCCCATCTAGGGACCTTTTCTGGCACCCTGCCAGAGGGGGATTCGATCACGGAGGGCTTGTACATCAACACCATTGCCCTTTCGATGAAGCGTGAGTAGTACTCGATGTTCTTGGAGATCTATTCGATGTAATACTTTTTTGCGGTGTGTTTGCCGAGATCCGATGAATTGTGGATTTATGATCAGCTTATCTATGGATATTATTTGAATCTTCTCTGAATTCTTATTTGCATGATTTGATATCATTGTAATTCTCTTCGAACTATCGGTTTGGTTTGGCTAACTAGATTGGTTTTTCTTGCAATGGGAGAAGTGCTTAGCTTTGGGTTCAATCTTGCGGTGTCCTTTCGCAGTGTAGGGGCAGCAAGGCATGTATTGTATTGTTGCCATCGAGGATAAAAAGATGGGGTTTTCATCATATTGTTTGAGTTAATTCCTCTACATCATGTCATCTTACTTAATGCATTACTCCGTTCTTTATGAACTTAATACTCTAGATGCATGCTGGATAGCGGTCGATGTGTGGAGTAATAGTAGTACATGCAGAATCATTTCGGTCTACTTGACACGGACGTGATGCCTATATTCATGATCATTGCCTTAGATATCGTCATAACTTTGCGCTTTTCTATCAATTGCTCGGCAGTAATTTGTTCACCCACCGTATTATTTTCTAACTTGAGAGAAGCCTCTAGTGAAACCTATGGCCCCGGGTCTATTTTCCATCATATAATCTTCTACTTTTCATCATACAAGTTTTCGATCTACTATTTTGCAATCTTTTACTTTCCGATCAATAAAACAAAAATACCAAAAATATTTACTTTATCGTTTATCTTCTCTATCAGATCTCACTTTTGCAAATAACCATGAAGGGATTGACAACCCCTTTTATCGCGTTGGGTGCAAGTTGTTTGATTGTTTGTGCAGGTATTCGATGATTTGTGCATTGTCTCCTACTAGATTGATACCTTGGTTCTCAAACTGAGGGAAATACTTATCTCTACTTTGCTGCATCACCCTTTCCTCTTCAAGGGAAAAACCAACGCAAGCTCAAGAAGTAGCAGGAAGAATTTATGGCGCCGTTGCTGGGGAGATCTACGCCAAGTCAAGACATACCAAGTACCCATCATAAACTCTCATCTCTTGCATTACATTATTCGCCATTTGCCTCTCGTTTTCCTCTCCCCCACTTCCAAAATGATTTTCGAAAAGATTTGCCTTTTTCTTCGCCCCTCTCTTTGCCTTTTCTTCGCCCCTCTTCCATTTGTCTTCTTCGTTCGTTTTCGGTTTGCTCGTTTGCTAGATTGGTTTGTTGCCATCATGTCTGAAACTGGGGAGGTTATCGTTGAAAATCTTGAGGAAAAACTTGAATCTTGTTCTTTGGATCATGAAACTGAAACTCCTCCTAATTACAAAACAAAAATCTTTCGTGTGGGGGACGGTAATATTATTGGAAAAAGTGTTATTCAAGAATTCTTTTATTGTACGGGATCTATACCTATTAATAAACGATCTATTCTCCTCGATACAAACTGTTATGTGGATGCCATTGTTATGCTTGTTGAGAAACTAGAAAGAAAATTTGTGCATATTCATCCGGCTTTGCAAAAGGTGTTTTATGAACTTCCCAATATTAATCATCCTATAGCTGATAAGATTACCACCATTATCCTTATGCGTGAATTTGATTTTATAATACAAGAAGCTAGGGATATTTTTGCTTTCTATAAAAAGGATGTTGAACACCCTCCAATTGAAGATATCCTCCATGATAAAGAAACTATGCATAGTTTGGAATCTAGGGACTATCAATCTTATAGTGAAAATCTTAGGAGGAGAGTTCCTTATTCAGAAATCTCTCAATCTTTGTACCTAGAGGCTTTTGAGGAGTTTGATTGGATTACAAGGGGAATTTATGTAGGATTTGATAGGGATTGGTTGAATAAAATGTTGAAGGAACCCATTAGTAACGAGATACGTGTTTTATATGATGATATATATGGTGATGATCCTGATTATGGGTTTATGAATGTTAAAATTACCAACCAAAGTCCTCTTCATGATTTAAGTTCTTCTACTAGGAGGGAAATAAAGGAAAGAATAGATTTATTAAGACGAGTTTTGGAGGATTTGATGAGAAAAGGATTGCATACGAAAGATGACAATACCTAGATCTATTTGTGTTTTTATGCCTAGCTAAGGGCGTTAAACAATAGCGCTTGTTGGGAGGCAACCCAATTTTATTTTTTCTTTTGATTTTTTGGTTCTGTTTTGCAATAAATAATTCATCTAGCCTATGGTTAGATTTGGTTTTATGTTTTAATTAGTGTTTTTGCCAAGTAAGACCTTTGGGATGGCTTACGGTGATAGTTGATTTGATCTTGCTGAAAAACAGAAACTTTTGCGTCCAGTCTCAGAATTTTCATAATTCACTGGAGCGTTGAAAAACCCATAATTTTTTGTACGAGATTTATATACAAATTTCCTCTGTTGTCCTAATTTTTCAGAAGTTTTGGAGTTACAGAAGTATTAGAACAATTCGGATCTTCCCAGACTGTTCTGTTTTTTACAGAGTAAGTTTTCTTTGTGTTGTTTGCTTATTTTGATGAATCTATGGGTAGTATCGGAGGGTATGAACCATGGAAAAGTTGGAATACAGTAGATATTACACCAATATAAATAAATAATGAGTTCACAACAGTACCAAAGTGGTGATTTATTTTCTTATACTAACGGAGCTTATGGGATTTTCTGTTGAGTTTTGTGTTGTGAAGTTTTCAAGTTTTGGGTAAGGATTTGATGGACTATGGAATAAGGAGTGGCAAGAGCCTAAGATTGGGGATGCCTAAGGCACCCCAAGGTAATATTCAAGGACAACCAAGAGCCTAAGCTTGGGGATGCCCCGGAAGGCATCCCCTCTTTCATCTTTGTCTATCGGTAACTTTACTTGAGGCTATATTTTTATTCACCACATGATATGTGTTTTGCTTGGAGCGTCTTGTATAATTTGATTCTTTGATTTTTAGTTTACCACAATCATCCTTGCTGTACACACCTTTTGAGAGGGACACGCATGAATCGTGATTTATTAGAATACTCTTTGTGCTTCACTTATATCTTTTAAGCTAGGCAATTTTGCTCTAGAGCTTCACTTATATCTTTTTTAGAGCACGGCGGTGGTTTTATTTTATAGAAATTATTGAACTCTCATGCTTCACTTATATTATTTTGAGAGTCTTTAAACAGCATGGTAATGTGCTTTGGTTATAAATTTAGTCCTAATTTGATAGGCATCCAAGAGGAATATAATAAAAACTTTCATATAAAGTGCATTGAATACTATGAGAAGTTTGATTCTTTATGATTGTTTTGAGATATAAAGATGGTGATATTAGAGTCATGCTAGTGAGTAATTGTGGATTTGAGAAATACTTTGTTAACGTTTGTGATTCCCGTAGCATGCACGTATAGTGAACCGTTATGTGATGAAGTCGGAGCATGATTTACTTATTGATTGTCTTCCTTATGAGTGGCGGTCGGGGACGAGCGATGGTCTTTTCCTACCAATCTATCCCCCTAGGAGCATGCGCGTAGTACTTTGTTTTGATAACTAATAGATTTTTGCAATAAGTATGTGAGTTCTTTATGCCTAATGTTGAGTCCATGGATTATACGCACTCTCACCCTTCCACCATTGCTAGCTTCTCTTGTACCGCGCAACTTTCGCCGGTACCATACACCCACCATATACCTTCCTCAAAACAGCCACCATACCTACCTATTATGGCATTTCCATAGCCATTTCAAGATATATTGTCATGCAACTTTCCACCATTCCGTTTTATTATGACACGCTTCATCATTGTCATATTGCTTTGCATGATCATGTAGTTGACATCGTATTTGTGGAAAAGCCACCGTTCATAATTCTTTCATACATGTCTGCACATCCCGGTACACCGCCAGAGGCATTCATATAGAGTCATATTTTGTTCTAAGAATCGAGTTGTAATTCTTGAGTTGTAAGTAAATAAAAGTGTGATGATCTGCAGTATTAGAGCATTGTCCCATGTGAGGAAAGGATGATGGAGACTATGATTCCCCCACAAGTCAGGATGAGACTCCGGACGAAAAATAAAAAAAAGAGGCCAAAAAAATGAGAGAAGGCCCAAACAAAAAAATAAAAATAAAAATAAAAAATGAGAGAAAAAGAGAGAAGGGGCAATGTTACTATCCTTTTACCACACTTGTGCTTCAAAGTAGCACCGTGATCTTCATGATAGAGAGTCTCCTATGTTGTCACTTTCATATACTAGTGGGAATTTTTCATTATAGAACTTGGCTTGTATATTCCAATGATGGGCTTCCTCAAATTGCCCTAGGTCTTCGTGAGCAAGCGAGTTGGATGCACACCCACTTAGTTTCTTTTTAAGCTTTCATAAACTTATAGCTCTAGTGCATCCGTTGCATGGCAATCCCTACTCACTCACATTGATATCTATTGATGGGCATCTCCATAGCCCATTGATACGCCTAGTTGATGTGAGACTATCTCCCTCTTTTTGTCTTCTCCACAACCACCTTCTATTCCACCTATAGTGCTATGTCCATGGCTCACGCTCATGTATTGCGTGAAAGTTGAAAAAGTTTGAGAACATCAAAAGTATGAAACAATTGCTTGGCTTGTCATCAGGGTTGTGCATGATTTAAATATTTTATGTGATGAAGATGGAGCATAGCTAGACTATATGATTTTGTAGGGATAAGCTTTCTTTGGCCATGTTATTTTGAGAAGACATAATTGCCTTGTTAGTATGCTTGAAGTATTATTGTTTTTATGTCAATATTAAACTTTTATTTTGAATCTTATGGATCTGAACATTCATGCCACAATAAAGAAAATTACATGATAAATATGTTAGGTAGCATTCCACATCAAAAATTCTGTTTTTATCAGTTACCTACTCGAGGAGGAGCAGGAATTAAGCTTGGGGATGCTTGATACGTCTCCAACGTATCTATAATTTTTTATTGTTCCATGCTATTATATTATCTGTTTTGGATGTTTTATATGCATTAATATGCTATTTTATATTATTTTTGGGACTAACCTGTTAACCTAGAGCCCAGTGCCAGTTTCTGTTTTTTCCTTGTTTTTGAGTTTCGCAGAAAAGGAATAGCAAACGGAGTCCAAACGGAATAAAACTTATGCGATGATTTTTCTTGGACCAAAAGGAAACCAGGAGACTTGGAGATGAAGTCGGAGGAGCCACGAGGCGGCCACAAGGACGGAGGGTGCGCCCAGGGGGTAGGGCGCGGCCCCACCCTTGTGGGCCCCTCGTGCACCTCCTGACCTAATTCTTTTGCCTATATATACTCATATATCCCCAAACCAACAGAGGCATCCACGAAAAGACTTTTCCACCGCCGCAACCTTCTGTACCCGTGAGATCCCATCTAGGGACCTTTTCTGGCACCCTGCCGGAGGGGGATTCGATCACGGAGGGCTTCTACATCAACACCATTGCCCTTCCAATGAAGCGTGAGTAGTTTACCACAGACCTACGGGTCCATAGCTAGTAGCTAGATGGCTTCTTCTCTCTCTTTGATTCTCAATACCATGTTCTCCTCGATGTTCTTGGAGATCTATTCGATGTAATACTTTTTTGCGGTGTGTTTGCCGAGATCCAATGAATTGTGGATTTATGATCAACTTACTATGAATATTATTTGAATCTTCTCTGAATTCTTATATGCATGATTTGATATCTTTGTAATTCTCTTCGAACTGTCGGTTTGGTTTGGCTAACTAGATTTGTTTTTCTTGCAATGGGAGAAGTGCTTAGCTTTGGGTTCAATCTTGCGGTGTCCTTTCCCAGTGACAATAGGGGCAGCAAGGCACGTATTGTATTGTTGCCATCGAGGATAAAAAGATGGGGTTTTCATCATATTGTTTGAGTTAATTCCTCTACATCATGTCATCTTACTTAATGCATTACTTCGTTCTTTATGAACTTAATACTCTAGATGCATGCTGGATAGTGGTCGATGTGTGGAGTAATAGTAGTAGATGCAGAATCGTTTCGGTCTACTTGACAAGGACGCGATGCCTATATTCATGATCATTGCCTTAGATATCGTCATAACTTTGCGCTTTTCTATCAATTGCTCGGCAGTAATTTGTTCACCCACCGTATTATTTTCTATCTTGAGAGAAGCCTCTAGTGAAACCTATGTCCCCCGGGTCTATTTTCCATCATATAATCTTCTACTTTTCATCATACAAGTTTCCGATCTACTATTTTACAATCTTTTACTTTCCGATCTATAAAACAAAAATACCAAAAATATTTACTTTATCGTTTATCTATCTCTATCAGATCTCACTTTTGCAAATAACCGTGAAGGGATTGACAACCCGTTTATTGCGTTGGGTGCAAGTTGTTTGATTGTTTGTGCAGGCATTCAGTGATTTGTGCGTTGTCTCCTACTGGATTGATACCTTGGTTCTCAAACTGAGGGAAATACTTATCTCTACTTTGCTGCATCACCATTTCCTCTTCAAGGGAAAAACCAACGCAAGCTCAAGAAGTAGCACGTCCCTTGCTATGCAACAGAATCTGTAGTACACAATCTTTCCCTTTACATAAATCAAGACTGCAGGGATGTCATACTGAACACAAAACATGGATTTACAATTGTTGCTTCTGTAAGACTTGATGAATGTGGTCACTCCTATTTTGCCAAGGGCCTTTGGACAGAAATTTCTATGTTTTATGTACTGAAAGCTGGCACTAAAATTGCACTGCACTTAAAAGGGCCTAGTCATGAGATATATGCTAACTTCCCCGACGAGGTCATCCGTCCAGACTTTGTTCGAAGTAAGTGTTCTTTTCAAGTATCTGCATGTTGACTTACCCAACAATATTAAAGGAATTGTGTAGTATTTAAGCAACCAATTGTTATTCCATTCTTACTCTATTCCTACCTACTAACTTCTAGTTACCAATACACTTTTCTATTGCCCTGTTTTAACTAAATATTCCATGTACTCCCACTTCTATCAGAAAGCGCCGCTGATGAGGAGACTCCGGAGGTGGAGAACAGGGCTGCCAACAAGCGGAGGCAGGTCGAGCAAGAACCGCAAGCGACTCCAGGAGGCCTAGACTTCATCAGCAGCCTCCCTGATGATATGTTGACAGTCATCATCTCCCTCCTCCCAATCATATGGGGCGCGGGCAACCGTCCTTTCCCGGCGGTGGCGCCCCCTATGGAACTCCACCCCTCTCGACCTCATCGACACCCACGAGCTCTGCCATGGCTATCGCAAAAGCTTGGATGCGTTCTCCCAGATCCTTGGCAGTCACCTTGGCCCAACCAGAGGCCTCAGCATGGGAAAGTTCCGTTCCAACGGCAAGGACCGAGCCAAGCTTGACGACTGGTTCTGATCCCCCGCCCTAGATCACCTCGAGGAGCTCACTTTTGATGATGGGCATATGCGCTCGCTGCCAACGTCCGCGCTCCGCCTCGCGCCCACGCTGCGCGTCACCAAGTTCAGTTACTGCTATCCCCCCCCCCCCCTTAATGACCCGCCCACTCTTATTCTACCCTGACTGAAGCACCTCGAGCTCGTCACCATCTGCCTCCCAAATGGTGACATGGAGCACCTGCTCCGTGGCTGTAATGCACTCGAGTACCTTCGTCTTCAGGCGATCAATAGGTTGAGTAGCTTCCACATCACCTCCATGACTCTCCGAACTATTTATATGTGTTGCTGGTGCTGCAAGAAGACATCACAAGATGTGTACCACGGTATGGTCATTGAGGACACACCTTCACTTGAGAGATTACTTGTAGTTGATCAAGAAGGTCCAACAAGAATCAATGTCATTTCTACGCCAAAATTGACAGTGGTGGGCTACTCGTCTGACAAATACTCCGAACTTGTTATTGGATCCACACCCGTTCAGGTACAACAGCCGCCTTCTACCTCTCCTTCTAGAAATTAACATTATTTCTAATTTTCAAGATGTATGTTCGTCTGTCATCCAGAAAATGATTCCGACAAACTTGACCCCGAAACTACACACAGTGAAGGTCTTGGCACTAGAATCTATCGGCCCCAACCTGGACCAAGTTGTCAGTTTCCTGAGATGCTTTCCGTGCTTGGAGAAGCTATATATCGAGGTGATGTTCCTTTCCTTTTAAATGTTAACCATAAGGGAGTTAAATTTGTGACACCTTTTTCCAAGTTTACAATGACAATGTACTACGATTTCTGAAGGATTTTTGGAGGATTTTAGTACATACATGTTTTCCCCCCCTTATTGGTTGCTTGATTCATATGGTTACAATCCATAAGCATTTCTCCTTTGGATTCATCTGCACTACTTTTCTTAGGGAACTTTTTATCCACTCCAACCTCTTGTGAAGAAGGCTACATTTTTCTAGATTGTAATCAAATGCCCATGTTAATCATGTCGGATCGAAGATGGCACGTTAGTGCATTTTACAAATCCTGCAAACCAAATAGGCCTGTAGTAGTGTTCAAAACTGCATGTAGGCACTAACACGTTTTCTTCTTTTGCAGATAAGATTAGGCCCGGTGGTGGATAATGTGATACAATATAACAATCACATCGAATGCCTATATTTGCATCTCTCAGAAATTACTTTGAACTCCTACCGAGGGACCTTACCGGAGATTATATTCGCCAGGTTTTTTGTTGTCAGAGCAAGGGTGCTGAAGGTAATGAGGTTTTCCCTACATTTATTTCGCAAAAATGAATGGCTTGTTGATCAACGCTGGCGGCTGCGGCAGAATGGAATAGGCTCCAAAAATGTTGAATTTCATTTTGGAACTTCAGATGACAGAGTAATCGGAAGTCATCGTGTCAACCCCATACATGACTTCTCAGTGGTTGACCCATTTGCAAAAATTATGAGGTTTCGAAACCAGCCTTACAAGTGGTAATATTAGTTTGAACCTCTCTTATATCCATGTTCAGCGGATCAGTGTGAGCATTTGCAGCTGATGAGCTGAATTTCATTTCTAATATCAGTTTGAACCTTGTAATCTTCAAATTTGAGCCATATAACTCTTGAATTTGAACCTTGTAATATTTCGAGCTTTTGTGGTACAATTGTTCAAATGGCATCGTATGAGACTCGTATATTGGTAGCACTATTTTGACCTTAATATGCAATGTACTTAGATTTTATTAACCATTCTCGAACGTGTTTATCTTGTCGATCTCATAGCACACGATCTGTATAGCTAACTCGACTGCAATCTTCGACATTATTGCACACAGTTGGTTTCTTCAACCGTGTGCCCTGTAGAGCGCGGAATTAATTACCACACTCGAGTGTCCATCATCACCCTTCTTTGACTTCATCACCCACGGGTAAACTTATGACCGAAGTCATTCCACACACTTCATTTTTACAACGCTTTTTGCCAATAAATGCCCATGATTTGTCCCTCTTCTAGCCGACGCGTGGCCAAACTAGTCGGGCGGGAAGCTTGCGTGGTAAACTGCGCTGTAGCACGGGAACAGGCTGACCGACGATACATTTGGCGCCTCTTCGAGCCCACGCGTGGTCAAACGAAATGTGTGCGGTGTTGTCAAGCGTGCACTAGAATCCTCCGCTATGAACGCGGTGACAAAACATGACAATTACAGGCCGGCCGGCCCCCATTTATTATAGCGGCCATTTAATCCTTGTGTCTCTTCAACCTTTCGATCACACCCCACCATTGCAAGAAGCACACCCACCACGACAAATTCTTAGATGGTATCCTGCGCGGCTCCAATGGTACTCCGAGCGGCTGCCTACGACGAGCAGCAGTTCACCATGCATGCCATGGTGGACACCCACAGAAGGTTCACGGAGCTCTCGGTGGTGTACACCAACAACCCGGTCTGGATGGAGCACTCCATCCACATCATGGAGCTGTTGCTTGCTGAGGAGAAGTACAAGGTGGTCGGGTTCGACCTCGAGTACACCCGCGCTCGTGTCAGGTCTCGTCCCAAGGTCGCCGTCGCCCAGATGTGCGTGCACAATCACGTCCTCGTCTACCACTACTGCCTTGCCACAAGGCCTTGCGAGCGTTTCACCAGGTTTGTCAACAGCCCCCACTACATGTTCGCTACGGTGGACATCACCAACGATGTAAAGGTGCTCAAGAATTCGGGCATCGCCTGCCAGAATCTTGTCGGCATCCAGGGCCAATACAAGATCTGGGGCAGCAACGAGCATGAGAAGGACTCACTGGTTCACCTCGCCAAGGCCATCATCGATCCCTACTACAGATACATGAAGGATTCCCGCAATAAGGACAAGCATGCCTGGCACTCAGCCTGGATGGAGAAACTCGACAAAGCTCACGTCGTGTACGCGGCCAAAGGGGCGTACATGAGCTACGAGATGTACAGGCGGATCGTTGACATGAGGAAGTGCCTCCTTCCCCAAAACGGCCAGGGATCCAGCCGGAAGCAGAGCAATGGCAACCGTCGTCGCAATAAGAAGTAGATGATTAGATCCTCGTTTCTCCTAGTTTAGTATGCATGTAATTGCTTACTTTGGTGTGTGGAAATGTTATGTGTGTAGTCACTTGTGTAATTGTATGCTTAATTTGGTTATGCAATAATGCCTTTTTAAGTATATATGTTGATGCTCTGTAGACAGAGCGTAGATGTTGTGCGGACAGAGCAAATCACGTTGCACACGGACTAAACAATGGAACCCGTCGGTGATGATTTCATCAATCACTGACAATTGTATACCAGCAATTATTTGCTCACAACACACACGGCTTGTTAACAGGAACCGTCTGTGTTGTTATTGGTCTTCCCACACATTTCCGATTACAGACCTGTTTGCCGCGTATCACACACATCTTGTTAAGTTGAACCATTTCTGTTCTCTTGGCTCAACACAAATAGTTCATTCAAGTGAACTGTATGCTGTATATCCCACACACCTTCACCTGGCTGACCATTTCTTTTGTGTTGCCTAATCACAAATAGTTCATCCGAGTGAACTGTGTGCCGTATATCGCACACACCTTCACCTGGCTGCCCATTTCTGTTCTTCTGGCTCATCGCAAACAGTTTATTGGACTGAACCGTATGCCCAGCATTGCACACGCAACTAAAATCTGAACCGTGTTTGATGTATCCGCCATCGCAAACGTTTTGCATCTTTTTTGATGGTTTTTTTTACATCACCGTTTGCGATTAATGCATCACACACAGTTTCGTCAAAGGGTCTCTGATCATAGTGTTGCGTTAGCAGCATCCTGCAGTAGTGCTAACTGTGAAAACAAGCACCAAGCACTCTAGGGCAAGGCAACTAGAGTGGATGATGATGTGCTATTAGGCCTCTGACATACGAACCCGCACAAGTGAAAGTTTTTTGAGAAATGGGAGTTGAAGGTTTAGTATGAGATTGTCTGGTAGGTTGCACAATGCAAAGGTGATGGTGTGGAGAGAGGAGGAAAACCACGAGATGGACATCGGTGCTGAGGGCACAAGTACATGGCGTTCGGTATGTGGTATGTGATTTCTGGGGGAATAGTAGAACTCAAGCAGCTATAGTTCTGTGAATTCAGGGGATTTCAGCCAGGCGTCCACCATGCAGGGCATGCTCAAGTAGCATGCCGGGATGCAGAGGCCTTGAACGAAGCCCTGGTGGGAGGAGATGATGGCTCCGGGGAGTTCAAAATCATTAAAGAGAGGTAGCTGATGACAGTCGAGATTAAGGGGCACGGCGCGCCATAGAGGGCGCCATCGAGTTGAGAGGACTTGGGTGCGGCAGCAATCCTTGGTGGGGAGAAGCGAGATGATCTCCCCAAGGATGGCGTCCAGGAGATTGCTGATGCGGTCCACCCAAGATTCTACGGGTTCCTCTGGTCCGGTGGGGGGGGGGGGCTTGCCGCTTCTCCCCGCGCTGCCGGGTGTGGGATCTACAACAGGCATCACCGCTGGCGGGAGCCTCATCTTCTTGGTGCTGGGGTCAGCCGACTCCATTATCCTCAAGGGCGTCGCGTCGAGCTCACGGATTTGAGCAGAGTAACGAATGACGAGCCTAGTTGTAGTGCGAGTGAAGAAGAAGGGGAGCTAGGGTTTTCTGTAGTAGTGAGGAAGAAGGGGAGCTGGGGTTTTCTGTAGGAGTGAGGTGAGGAATTTGGGGGTACGAGTGGAGCGAGCTGACGTGAGGTGGGTGGGAGTGAAGAGGAAGAAGAGCACCCAGGTGTGCTGGCTAGCGCCTCTCATTAAGTAAATATATGGGCTTTTGAATTGTTTTTATTACTCCCTCCGTTCCTAAATATAGGGTGTATAGTTTTTGGCACGGAAATTAAAGAACGCACATGGAGGGAAAATTTCACAAGTTTTGGGCGAGATTTCACCTGACTAATTGACATGAGAAAATTGAGGAGCTTGCTTGATATAAGGAAATGTAAGCAAATCCCTAAAAAATTATCCAAACGAGTGGTGCAACGCAATACACCTTATTTTTTGGTTTTTTTCTCAAAAAACTATACACCTTATATCAAGGAACGGAGGGAGTATTTACTAGGGTGGATGGGCTCTTTTGTCTTGGGCCCAGAGAACAAATTACTACTACTAGGATAGTGGAGACACTGTACAGCTACCTAGAAAAACAATTACTACTAGTACAGTGGATACACTACCGCTTCTGGCTCCTCCGAGGTCATCGAAACGTCTCCCGCAACTGAATGCCGTTTTACTTTGGTTCATCGACATGCGGGCCATGCAGCACGCGGGCCCAAATGCCATCCAGCATTTTAGAAGGCGGTATGCAGGCAGAGAGTCACTCCGGTTGTAGCGCGGCAGTAATGAGCCATCATATCACAAAATCCCACCTCCCCGTTGATGGACGAAGCAACTATCATTTCACTCTTCGCTGAATCCCCTTCTCCCTCACCGTCTTCAAGAAAGCCAACACTCACATCTGCCATTGTTCTTCTCTCCCAATGAAGGGAAGGTAAGCGGATCCGTGATGTTGGAATATTTTCTTTCAGAAAAAAAGAACTTTTGCAAAGCAGTAACCGATCCTCACTCTCTTTTTTGTTTCATTGTCATTACGATTGTGTTTTCCTTTCAGCTGTCTCCTAGTATTTGTCAGTTTCATGATGGACCAAGGAGAACCAGGCAAAGATCTCCCGATGTTGGAGCAGACGCGGGAGGCTGATCCCCACGAGACAGAGAGCTCCAAGAAGATGGAGGCTACCACCGAGCCGACCCCAGATGTGCTCACATCCACTACTGAGATGGTCAACACCCCGTTTGAGGTTACAGACCCGTGGCCCTGCAGGAGTAGTTTTCCCCCTTCGAAGATGTGTCCCCCCCCCCCCGCTGGGCTGCCCAAGGTGAATTTCTTCTTTGCTAATCTCGATTGTGGTTTTTCATCTAAGTATGTGGTGATAAATAATGTAAAATTTTATTAGCTTCGATGCCATGCTACCTTCCCTGTCATGCATACTTTTGACTCTACATAGTGGTTTAAATAACTTATGTTTTTTATATTGGAAAGTAATTCAGAATTCGTTTCTGTTTCAATTAGAGCCCTAATGCAGACAAGGATTGTGTGGTTGTACATGTCACTCGCTATGAGGCGGATGACCTGAATATATGCACTGGGAAAACAAAGTTCTTAGGCTGTTGGATCCTGGAAGCCATTTGCACTTATACCAAAGTCAAGATGTATTCCAGCCACACTATTGTCAGGCGTGTTGTCCAGGGTGTACTGAAGCACAACAAGTACAAAGCTACTCCTTCGTTTCTGAGGCATACTGTTCTTGTCAAGCTTACGCATGAAGATGACATGGCATGCCTCCACAAACAAGTTTATGAGTGGCAAGGCCACAAGGTTATCTTCAAGAAGGTTCACAGGATTGAGCTGCTGCCGGACGTCCTCGATGATGTTCATGGCAATGTCTATCTTGTGTCCATCCCAAATTAGATCGAGGCATGAAATAGTTGGCCCGGCTAGTGTTTAAAAGTAGTTTGGATTGTGTCTAATTATCCGAACCTTGCCTATTATCAAGCCCTCTGGGGCTAGTACTCTATTTGAATCCGTCTATGGGAACTACTGCTACTTTTATGTGCCTGTGAATCATGTGAGAACCATCCTAATTGTTGCCGAAACAGATGCGTCCTAACTAGTTTTTTCATGTAATATGGCATGGTAAGACATAAGTTGTCACGGTTTATCATACGAGCAGTGTGTGTTTGATGAAATAGATTACTTGTTCGAGAACTATGCGCCGACGTATACATATGGTACGTAAGGCTAGTTTAGTACTTGTAAACACTGTTGGTGCTACCCCACTTGTAAGCAGTTGTGCAAAACACGACACATTGGCTTAGCTCGCTTCAACACTAGAAAAGTCGGCTATCGACCAGCTAACAATCAATAATCTGCTATCTGACATATAAGCAACTACGTATCTTGTTACAGTGGTTCATGCAGTTAACTGAGGCCACAATGTAAATTCCAAACGTTCACACGCTAGTCCAGCGTTCATGTGGAACATTCACATTAAACTCGGTTTCATAAAATACTTGAAAAGCATAAGTTAAGCAATTTTATACATCTCAATGATTCATAGAACATAACAAACATTTACTAGTTCACAGCAAAAGACAAAGTTGTGAGAAGGTTTACAAATCAGGAAAAATCAAGCAAGGCTTCTCTGAGCAAAGGGCCTTCCTAGGCAGGCTTTAATTTCCTGGAGTTCACTCTGGTTTTTCTTGTTGCCACCATCCAGGGTTAGGTTCTCTCATTCCAGAATAACCAATTATAATTGTGTTCTCAGTTGTAATGCTGAACTGAACCATGTAGTGTCCTGACCATCTGAACTTCTTGTGCAGTTCCACTAAATTTAAGCACCACTATTTGCAGAAATAAGCAGACCACAATGCCTCTTGTCCGCGCACCTGTCCCAAAAACCTCCACGCAGCCGTGCCAACTAGTCCTCTGTCCATCCGTGAATTGGGAGAAAGTGCATTCCCGACTAGGATGCAGTTGTTTTCACTCGACCCTGCACTGCAACTAGGAAGTAAAACGTACGAATCAGCTTGTTTTAGATTGCGTTGGTCATTCTACCTAGTTACTACCAATGTAGGAATACCTGGAAGACGGGAGGTTAGACGACGGTAGCTAGGAATAGCCATCTCATTTTGTGCAGTTCTACTAAAATTGAGGTGTGTACTTTTGATTGCACAAATAGAAATGATATGGAGACATACATCCCTGTTTGCGCAAATATGAAATACGGTTATTTAAGCAGTGACAGTTATTTGCAGTGGCATATGATTAACAGTAGCATCTATTGTGTTATAATTGGCACTACATTGACAGTATGAAAGTGCCATTAAGTAAGAAGTAGCATCACATCACATCAACACTTCCACTAGATTAACATGCAGAACAATAGCAGTAGTATTATTGTCATGAGAGTAGCACATGGTCAGTAAATGTGCAATCAAATTTGTGCAGTTCCACTGGGATGAAGCAATGTTAGCGGTGTGAGATTTAAGTGTAACTGCAAAAACACAATTCATGGGAAACAAAGCAAGACGGAAGCACTTCATAAAATGGTGGTGTCATTGCTTCAATTTATCGACGGCACTAGACCGACAGCAGCATTACTTAATAGTGACATTAGGTGGCATTGCTTCAATTTATCGATAGCACTAGACCATTACTTAATAGTGACATTAGGTGGCATTGCTTCATGCTTCATGTGATTTTACATTAACGTTAGCGATATGGGCGTAGGGACAGAGGGGCATAAAGTGGTGACGCAAATGTGGTTGCCGAGAGCGGCAAACATTCAGGCAGCATGTCTACATTTGTCCCATTTTTTATGTCCTCGGCGACATTTTCCTATGTGAGCACAGGAAATCTAGACCTGCTCGTTCTCATTTGCATTGTCCCCACAACACCCCTCACTTTCTTTCCTTTTTCGACCAAGAGACAGGTCCACTTTCCCCCCTCCCCCACCATTCGCCATCCACCCCGCTTTCTTCGCCTTTTCAACCAAGAGACCGGTTGGGTAGCTAGTATCTACTACTTTCCCCCATTTCCTCTTAGAACCAAGTCCTAGATTCATGCTACAGCTTTCCCACTTTCTTCCTTGTTTGAACCAACTCTTAGATTCGACTGTGTGAACTAGCTTTACCTCTAATAATAGTAAAAGTCTAGGTGGCCTTGGAACAGCCGACGGAAGTAGAAAACGATCCACACACAGCCACGTGGGGAGCTGGGGCAGTAGCGCAAGGCAGGTTTCGAAGGAATATATACCTGAGGGTCGTCGGGGTGTGGCAAAGACGGTGTCGGGAGGCTGCATCTTGGCCACAATACCGCAGGGAGGACGAAGGGGTCGGAGGCCCTCCCGAGCCGGCGTTGTCCCAGAGAGAACGACATGGACGCCGATCGGGGCGCGCGGGCAGCTGTTGGTCTCGTCCCTCACCACCGACGACCGCGTGAACGATGCACCTACACCCCTGCCCCGACTGAGGTGGTCCGGCTGCATTTGTGACCAGCGGTGAGCAGAGAGAGAGAGAGAGTGGCCACCTATGTCTTGCTTAGATCTGGAAAGCATGAGAGAGTGAAAGAGAGGAACCCTAGTAAAGCAAGCGCCGAGGCTCCTGCTTATATATATAGTGGAGTGATTTTGTTGTAGCAACCGTTATTAAATTGAATACGCGCGAACCACTATTTTCATTTAAAGTTCAAGTAAAAATAAAACTCGATCAATAACGTGCCACCGCTTCCAGGACGCACTATGTACTGTATCATTCACGTGCGGTCCCCGACCCTCCATCAAGTTGAAAACTAGACTAGTCAAAATGTCAATTGGGATGCCTCTTTGTAAACAAATGCGCTTCTACGTGTACCCGCGAGTGGGTGTGAGAGAACTAGTGCGTGCGTGCACCGCTTCTCTTCGTGAGAGTACAATATACTACGCCCAAAGAACGTTCGCCACAAGAGTAACAGTGTAAGTGTGTGACATGTGAGTTCAAATAAAAGGTGTGCGACATCTTTTATTTTTTAGAAGTTCTAAGGGTAGGGTGTGAAGAGCACATATGTGTGTGACGTCTACCTACAGATAGACGGTGGGTGCGAGAGGACTCAGGAGAGTCGTGACTCGTGAGGGTGCATGTATGCGTGAGAGAGGGGGGCACGTATCAATGCAATGCATGTGTCCGTAAATCATATCTGACAAACGTTCGCCACAAGCCGTTTCCTGACGGACGTCGTAAGAACCGTTAGATCGGCATCCGACAGTGTCAGTTTTGCCATGGTATTTAACAGAACAGCCACTCCTCCGACACACAAATCTTCCACCTGAGTGTTAGCAACTGCCGTATGCTCCTCCCTCCGCTCCAAAATGTAGTGCATATAGCTTTATTGCAAATTCGAACCTCACAAACCTTTACCAAGTTTTTGTATACCAAAATGCACATATAGAATACCCAGTATATATCATTTCATTCATCTTCGAGAGGTAACCATAAAGATGGGGGAGGAGTGTACAAAGAAAGACCGTCGTATCACCTGCAGCAATTTCAACCATCCTTTGGTGTGGAGGAATATCATAGGAACTCTGTATGATATGATTTTTATAGGAATTTTTCCTTTAGAGCCAATTGGTTCATAGGAATAGATTCATATACTCCACATTTCAAAGGAAAATAAACATGATATCATTTTTATAGCTTTAGAGCCACTTGGTTCATACGAATGGATTCCTATACTCCCACAATTTCAAAGGAAAATAAACATTAGCCTAGATTCAATAGAAAAGTTCCTATGATGTGAACCAAATGACATATCTTTTCCAATCCCTCCTCATAGGAATTGAGATACATGTCATCTCTAGATTCAATAGAAAAGTTCCTATGATGTGAACCAAATGACATCTCTTTTCCAATCCCTACTCATAGGAATTGAGATACATGTTATCTCTTTCCCTACAACTTCCATATATACATCTTCTATTCCTAAATAGCTAGTACAACCCACTAGATTTTTTCCTGGACATGCAACTATGGCACATGAACACGTCATGCATGCAAGTCATAAATCACATTGTTTTTGTACTCTATGCATGCAAGCACCACATCATCAATTCATGCATGTTACTCATAAGTTATTTCTTGCATTAGATTTTGTATTGACAATATATGTGTTGGTCACGTGCACACATATTTAGTTCACATTCACATTTTTGTTAGAAATGTCATTCTTTTAACTGCAATTCATTTTTTCTCTTTGTATTACATTTTCATTTTAAGCATACATTCACTTCCCATTAGTTATAGATGTTTTTGGAAGAACTTTTCTGCATTATTTTGAGTAGCAAATTTCACGCGGCCGCGGGTATACCAAAATGCGGGGCCCATGCGTCATTGCCTTTCGGTCGAACCTATGTCCACAATTTTTTGTACGTATATCTCGACTGCTCCCCGAACCCAAAATTCTGCCTCATTCCAGTAAAATCGAGCGGCCCACCCGTATTAAGGCGTCAACTCGAACTCAATCCCTCTCCCGTTTACTACGGCGTGGCCCCTCAATCCTACTCCTACAAACCCTACCCGCCGCACGCATCATCGGTTTTCTTCAAGAGGACGAGGAAGAAGCGGATCTATAGTGGAGGCTCCTACCCTAGGGCACCCTAGGTAGCTGCCGCACGCATCATTGGTTTTCTTTTTTATTTATGCTCTTGTGCCCTAGAGTGAAATGATGGTTGCTTCGTCCGTCCAGCTTAATGCGGGAAAGGTGGGGCTTTGTGATTTTACCCCTCATCACTCATTTACTACTACTGCGGTGCTACGATCAGGGTGCCTCCAAGTCCAACCACAGCTTCGAACTGGACGGTGGAACAAGACGGTGGATGAGCCACACGTCGGCCAAAGGGGTCCTATAAGTGTGTCGCCATTTTGTGTGCAGACTGACCCTGCTGAGTTGCTATGCTGACGCGACAGGAGCAACCTACCACTTGGTTTTGCTCCTTGGTGAATCCCGACTATCCCTACTCTTATGAAAAACAGAGTTGGTGATGATGGTGTGCATGCCATCCTGCAATATAGGCCATCCAATTTATATCTGACGGGTAGGAAGGAAACTATGGCAATTTTGCAAAATGATACCCACATCCCTCTTCACATTTGCAAATAAGGACTTCCCTCGTTCATCCTTTTCTCCCACAAGATAAACTACTTATACAAATGCATGTTGATGTTCCGTGCAGCGCACGGGCATCTTGCTAGTATTGATCGAAAAAGATAGTATCCAGATTAGTAAAAATGAGGTGATTTTACCGAGCGGTGGGCGGGGGAGCATGGCCTGTCATGCGGTTCCACGTGTCATGATGTACCAAGGCGATGCGCGTCCCTCTTGAGGCAGAACAATGGCAGAAGCAATACGTGGTTTTCTTGAAGGAGATGATGGACAAGCGGATTCAGCGAAGTGTGAAATAATGGTTGCTTCGTCCGTCTGGGGGAAAGGTGCGGCTTTGTGATTTGACGTCTCATTGCTCATTATTACTATACTGGGGCGCTACGACCGGGGTGTGTCCCCCCTGCTGTTCTGCACTGTTATTTGGTGCATGACACGTCGACCCGGTTGCTATATGACCCACATGTCGGCGAGAGGAAGTACAACATTCATGAAAGCGAGCATCTCCACTCTTTTAGTACGACGGAGGAGTACAAGACACGGCTTGGTTTTTGCTTCTTCACTTGATCCATCGATACAAACCCGTACTAAAAAAGGCGAGGGCGGGACTTTTCCCACGCGACAGGTAGGGGAGTCTGGCATATAGTCTGTTCGAGGCAACGAGGCAGGAAGGAAGGGAAACAAGCAAATAAAGGTTGAGCGACTTAGTTTTGGGAAAATCTGATTTTACGGAGTACGTACCCACTATGGAGGTAGTACTACTTACTACTCCCTTCTTTCTGGTTTATAGGGCTCATCTAAAAAATTCCTTTTTTCCTTTTTATAAGTCTCAATTCTACTAGTACTTACCATCATATGTTTGGATTTCGAGGTGCATTAAATCACCCGATGCGAGCAGCATCAAGAGAAAACTCACCAATGCATGTAGAAGTTCATGGAAATTTAGTGGTCATGCATGCATTCGTTGTAATTAATGCATCGGTAAACATAACTTTTTGAGAAAAATGGGCATACTAATTAAGTACTTGTGCAAACTACGAAATTAATTCCACCACTCACCGTCTACCTTGGTTGGAGAGATTTTGAAATTGAGCCTTATAAACCAGAAAGGAGGGAGTAGTAACATAGCCTAGGGTAGCTTGCTGCAGCACAGACTCTAAGGAAATTGCTGTAGTACTACTCCTACCACTGTAGTACTCCTACTACTAAAAGACATATATTTCAAACAATATGATAATCTCTCTAACCAGTAGGGACGAGGAGTAAACGGAGGGAGTAGTAAAATTTTCTCCTCGTCCTGCGAGCCACCGCGCACGTGGGCGAGGGAGCGGGTGTAGGCATAGTAAGCAAGCTTCTCCTTGTCCTGCGACTCTGCGAGCCACCGCACCCGTGGGCGGGGGAGAGGGCGTACTAAGCAAGCTTCTCCTCGTTCTGCGAGTTGACGGGACACATCAAAAGTAGTACAACAGATCATCTCCAGTGTATAGAGCCTTGCCTCTAAGGTAGGCCCCACATGGTTTGCCTCTTATCAAATGGAAAAACCACAATGTATAGAGACTCTAACCAGCCTCTAAGGTGGGCCCTAGCATAAATTTAAAAAGTATTGATTAGCACCACATTTATCCAATCAGTAATATTTCTCTTGTAATTTCTTATGCTTCCTAAGGCTGACAAGTGGGACCAGATGGATTGTTACATTGTTAGAGGCAGCCTCTAAGGTTAGACGCGATGCTAGCCAATTTTTTGTTAGAGGCAGTTCATGCAATGTATAGAGGCCTGCCTCTAAGAGGAGAGAGAGGGCTTAGAGGCAACAAAAAGCATACATTGTGGATGCCCTAAGTGCCTACTTTCCGGTCTATATGACTCAATTTGAAATCTCCCTAACCATAATAGATGCTGAGTGGTGGAATAAATTTGTTACTTCCATAGTTCGCAAAAGTACTAAGCATGTGAGATGGTGAACGGAGGGAGTACGATACCATTAGTACTACAGTTCTTTTGGAAGGGTTGTAGTAGTCCCTCCCATTCACATGTTCACATTTCAAGCTTCAATAAAAATGTTGCATGCAAGGATTAAGAGAAACCTCAGCAATGCATGTACTCCCTCAATCCATATAGGGTCTAAAATGCGTTTTGGAGGCTAACTTTGACCACATGTTAGAGCAATAATATGACATCCAGCTTACACAAATCTTACCATCAAATTCGTATGTGGTCATTGTACTGCTAACACATGCATGCGTTGCAATTAGTACATACATGATACAGTAGTAAACACTCACTATCTAGTAGTACTAGTACTATACACTACTACTACTATGAGGCCATCCAACTATGTCCCGGCAGAAGACCACGGGCACCGATTATTCGTTCATATTTAAATTTGTTTTCACACAGCAAAATATCCATGAAAACAACACATGGCAACATTTCACGGCGAACAAGGGATTTGAATGTGCTGGGAGGGGTGGGGCTGGAAGGGGCTGTTTCGATCTTGCCTGGGGCAGCCAAAATATTGGCGACCCTTTTCTCCACCCGTGCCTTTGCCACCGATGAACGAGGTAGAGCTCGGGTGCTCATCCATTCTCCAGCGCGCCCGTTGGAGACGAGCTCGCACGAGCTATGCTTTTTTTGTCCCACCTCACCGCCCGAGCTAGCCGCAGACCGACCGGCGACCCGCAAATTATGCCATGCAACCGTAGCCGCACACATTCTGACAGCAACTCAACCAACCGGAGGAAATTCATGCAAACACAGCTATATTTCATATAAACAATGACGGAATTCATATAAAATACCGGATTTTCATATAAACATGACGGATTTCATTACATTTAAATCAACTAAGCGGTGCTACTCCTGAACAGCACAGGTATAATAATACCTAGCCTAAATGGTCGCCCGCGGATCCATTTGTCGGCAACAGAAGGATCCGGCAAGACACCTGCTGTGTATGGCGGCGTCGCCTCGGCGGTGGCCTTCATGGCACCCAAGCAGCGGCGACCTCCCGTGTTCTACTTCTCCTCGATGATGGCGGCGGACGCGAAGGCGCTGGCCACCAACTCATCGCTCTCCACGCACCCGACTTCTGTCTCTGCTTGCATCGCGCGGCCGCATGCATGGGAGTTTCGGCCACAGACACGGGAGAAGCGGTCACAGACACGGGAAGCGTGGTACGAGGTGGCGGCATGGACGGCAGCGACGACGCCCGTGCTCCCCGCCGTGCCGACGTGGAGCAGCTCGCCGCTCCTCGTTGAGCTGGCCTGGAGTGGTGAGTTGCTGAACCACGCGCCGGCTTGGGGCGGCAACTGGCTCCGTTGGGCGAGAGGAGGGAGGTGGATCAGCGAGCTGCATAGCTCGTATCCGGTGGGCTCGGCGGGCCACCCAGCTCTTCATAAGCCATTGTAAGCCATTATAACTACTCTTCGTAAGCCATTGTAAGAGTGAAGAAAATGGTGAAGGAGGAGATAGGGGAGCGGCGGAGGTGTGCGATTCTTGGCCGGCGTCTGGCCTCGTTTAAATAGGAGATTAAATAGACAGCGGATGGGAGGAGCTCGGCCGGCGTTGCTTTTAATGCCGGCCCGGTCATGAACGGATGTGTGGCCAGAGTGGGTTTCTCGGCTTCCACACGGGTTTCATGGAGGCGTTTGGATGCGGCAAGGAGGCGTGTTCAGCCGGGCGTGCAGCGAGCGGCGCCCTCAACTCTAACGTACGACACCGCGCCATTCTTGCGCTGGCGTGTGGGCTCATTGGGTACCTGGCCTGCATGTTAGTGAACCAACGCTGACAGTGCATGGCAGAGAAGCTTTTGGTGGGCCAGCGCGGTGAGAAGCGGGCATTTCATAAACCGATAATTATCCATTGGGTGTGACGTCATCTAATTCATGTAGGTTGATAAGCCTACTATATAATGTAAGAGAACTTAAAAAATTTCATACTGTATATACGTTGATAGCCCATTCGATACGTTGTGATTCATAAAGACCGCTGCAAACATCAATGTTCTGCTTATCACAGATAAGGTTGATTAATACTCGTAACAATCCATGTCCTTAACAAAGGGTAAATGCACGTATAGGTTGAGCGTGTGTCTGGCGTCGTGTGCTGTGTACATGCAGGCGTGCGAGTGTTGCGTGCATGCATGTGTACGTTTCAATGTTGCATGCATGCGTATGTTCGTGCATGCATATGTACGTGTCAGTGTTGCACGCCTGCATGCGTGCGTGTGTTCGTGCGAGTTTTGCGTGCGTGCATGTGTACGGGTGAGTATTGCATGCATGCATGTGGGCGTTTGCGGGCGTGTTTGTGCGCATGTGTGATGTGTTTGTATTCACCACAGTGGCTCGTGCGTGCGTGCAATTAAAACGGCCGGCTCAAAATATCATCACAGGGCGACCTTGTCCGCTGTGGTTAGGGCGCGCGGGCTGCCAACCAGAGGTCTCACGACTTCGAATCCCCACCGACCACTAATTTATTACCATTTCTGTCTTTCAAATACGCGCTGACAGGTGGGCCCTATGGTAATGTGCGTGTAACGACCAAACATCGAAGGATTCGAGTCTCTATGCTTACCGTGCTAGTCCCTGGATCGACTCGCTAGCACACACAGTATAGATGAATACCAGATTAACAAATGCATCATTTATTACAATGTATGATCCAAAATTTATAAAATAAAACAATCTGCATAGCACATGGCTAGATTTATTCAATCAAACAGCGAAAAGTAGTAGAAAATAACTATGAGTCCCATCATAGCCCACTGGCGATGATGAGTGCAGACTCGCGACCCTAACGGTACCTTACTCTTCGTCTGAATATCCTGCAACATGAGACGTTGCAGCCGTATAGGTCAATACTTTAAATGTATTAGCAAATTACACAGGAGTAATAATAAAGCAGGCCTACATGTATATGCATAGTATAACAAAAGGAAGGCTTGCGGGTTAATTTTTGCAGAAAGCTGATTTTGTCCTCATAACTACCTAATAGTCAAATTTTTATTTAATTCTTTGTTACTACAATTAGATACATAAGGTTGAATTGGCAAGTCCAACTCCAACCTACCCATTATTAAGTTTCCCACAAATTTATTAAGTGTCACATCTGTCAAGATCATCCAACAGCTGTAATGGCATAGTGGCTCAAATTTGCCCATAACCGGGGGCACGGCTAATCATGATTAGTTCTAATACTCTGCAGAGTTTAGTACGCTTTACCCACTGGACCCAATCTGAAGATTGAGACGAAGTCTTTCAGAAGAGGTTCCCTTAACCGCCTGACGGCCACATCCCACCTACATATGCTACATCTATCGACACTGTCTGGGCAAGGGGTACAACAACTGATCAACTAAGCCAGAGCCCATATAGCCAGTGGCCGCACATGGAAGCTACTAGTCACTAAGTGTGTCTAATCTTTTTGAACCTAGGCAGCATTCCACTTTGGGTGCACTCTCATGGGCGCATGGCCTTAGAAAAGGTGCAAGACCGCATGATGCCTTCCCTCAACACTAAGCAATACCACTTCCGCCCAGAGGTGAATTAAATCCTTAATTACTACTCAAATTGTTATATGTATAATCCTCACATAAGCTCAATGTACACATGAACCACCCCCGTCTACAAAGCATAGCAAAACTACAACTACCACGATCTGCATTGACGGGAGATAGCTCAACAATATAGCAAAATCATATAGTACTCCTATACATGCAAATATTCATAATGTGATATAGACTACATGCATAGAAAATAATAGGTAAAGGATGATCAACATGTAACTTGCCTTGGTTCTGGTTCAAAAAGTCACACTCCTGACAATAGTTCGCGTCGCACTCCGGACAATCTACACATTTCACACAATCAACAAAAACCATTTTAAAATTCAACAACAGTAGCATAACAGCATGTGCAAATCATCTACAATGCACTAAGATCATAACGCAAAAAGAAACGCTCAAAACCGGCAAACGGTTTGAAACTTATGGCCTCCGGAATGTTTAGTTCAAATTTGAATGAATTCAAATTTGGAAAGTGCAAACAGGTGAACTTTTGGTTCTGTCATAATCTGCTGGTCATTGTGAGTGCATAGGAAAAAGAATCACCTAAATTGGATTTGTAGACTAAAAGATATAGCTAAAGGAAGTTTTAGGTAAAATCTGAAGAAAAAAAACAACAGAAAATCTCCTGGTCTGCTCCTGTGTGTTTCCTGTAGCAAACTGCCATGTGGCAGTGGCTGATTGGCCAAAGCCTTCTCTGTGCACGCGTGGTCACCACAGAGCAGAGGACGGCGGCGGCGGTCTCGGGCATCGGCGGCGGCGCGTCTCCGGCGGGGGTGAGGTGTGGGACGGGTGCGTCGTCGAGTGGCGGAAACGGTGGTGGCTCAAATGACGGCGGGGTCGTGAACGACTGCGGTGCTCCGGCGAAGTCAGGCATTGGCAGCGGCGTCGTTCTGGTGATCTATAGGTCACCCCGATTGGTCAAACGAGTGCGGGTTCAAGTCGGGTTCCGAGGGGAAACAAGTGGCGCGGCTGGGCGTGCTCTTACGGTGACTGAACCGAGCAGAGAAGACGGCGGCGGCTGAGGTCCTCGGTGAGATCCGATTTGCCCTAACCGAGGCGTGCGGCAAGGGATAGGCAGGGAAGGAGCTGCGGTAGGGTTTTCCCTAGGGGTTGTGCTTAGGTACGGAGTCCCTGGGGAGCACGGGGTGGATCGGGCGCTCGAGTTCAACTCGGCTTGCCTCTGGTGTGCACGTGGTGCACCCCAGTCCGGTCGTAGGTGAAAGAAGTGGCGCGGGGTCCACCCATCAGGGGTTGGAGCGACGAAGGGCTGCGGGGCTGGTGGCATACCGCTTCAGCGAAGTGGCCCGTGGGCAAGGGGAGCTGGGCCGCGGCTGGCTGGCTGGCCGGCTGGTTTATTTTTTTTAACAAAAGCTACAGAAACAGAATAACTAAAATAAAAGCACACAATAGAATAAATCCTAAAAAAATAATATAAACACACAGTAAAAATATACCTACTAGTATACAGTACAGGAACACTAGTTCCACATCTAATGCAATTTTTGAGAAATAGTTTTTATACAATAGGCCACACAAACAGTAATAAAACACTCAAATAAAATAATTTGGAGTTCAGAACAAATTCAAGAACACATCAAGTGAACTCCAAATAATATTCCTGACATTATGAAAAAAATTAAAATAGGGAAGAAGTCATGCTATCTCCACTCCAATAAATTGCCTTTAGTTGCATAATGATTCGAATATTCCGAAAAAGCAAATAATGCAATAAAAATATGAGATGCATATGAATGACCTATTAACATCCTAATTTAGGAAAATTGGGATGTTACAAACCTACCCCCCTTAAGATGAATCTCGCCCTCGAGATTCGGGCTGGCTAGCAAATAGGTGTGGGTGATCCTTCCTGAGATCTTCCTCTCGTTCCCAGGTAGCCTCTTCCTCTGTATGATGATTCCACTGAACCTTACATAACTTGATTGTCCTGGTGCGAGTAACACTCTCTGCTATCTCCAGAATCTTAACAGGCTTCTCCTCATATGTCAAATCACTCTCCAACTGAATTGCCTCGAGTGGCACTGTGTCCCTCAAAGGAACATCCATCATCTCTGCATGGCACTTCTTCAAGGGATACATGAAACACATCGTGAACTCCAGATAAAGATTCTGGCAACTCCAGCTGATAAGCTACCTCTCCTATACGCTCCAAGATCTTGTAAGGCCCCACAAATTGTGGTGCTAACTTACCCTTGATTCCAAACCTCTTAATTCCACGAAGTGGTGAAACTCTAAGATATGCACGGTCTCCTACCTCATATGTCACCTCCTTACATTTTGCATCTACATAACTCTTCTGTCTGGACTATGCTATCTTCAGACTATCACAAATCAACTTGACCTTCTCCTTAGGATCTCTAATCAAGTCTGGTCCAAAGAACTGACGCTCTCCAACCTCATCCCACATCAACGGGGTTCTGCACTTCCTACCATACAATACCTCAAATGGTGCCATCTTCAGACTAGCCTTATAACTATTATTATATGAGAACTCTGCATAAGGTAAATTATCATCCCAACTGGACCCATAGTCCACAGCACAAGCTCTCAACATATCCTCCAAAATCTGATTTACCCTCTCTGTCTGCCCATCTGTCTGTGGATGGAAAGCTGTACTGAACTCCAGCCTGGTGCCCAAGGATTCATGCAACTGACGCCAAAATTTGGATGTGAACTGAGTACCTCTATCAGACACTACCTTCCTTGGAACTCCATGCAGACAAACAATTTTAGACATATAAATCTTTGCTAGCTGAGCACTTGTATAAGTAGTCTTTACCGAGATGAAGTGAGCAACTTTAGTCAAACGATCAACAACTACCCAAATAGAATCATAACCTGACTAAGTCTTGGGTAAACCTGTAATGAAATCCATACCAATCTCATCCCACTTCAATCAGGTATAGGCAATGGGTGTACCAAACCTGCTGGTCTCTGATGTTCTGCTTTAACTCTGTGGCACACATCACATGTTGCAATATACCCAGCAATTTTCCTCTTCAGGCTAGGCCACCAAAATCTTTCCCTCAAATCCAAATACATCTTAGTATTACCTGGGTGAATAGAATAAGGTGAATCATGCGCCTCCTGAAGAATCAACTTCCTGATATCTGCATCTTGAGGTACACAAATACGCTTCTCAAACCATATAGCTCCATGTTCATCCTCATGGAAACCTTCTGCCTTTCCTTTGATCATATTCTCCTTTATCACAGCAATCCCCTTATCATCCTTTTGAGCTTCTCTGATCCTGTCAAGCAAAGTAAGCTTTATCTCCAGTGTTGCCAAATATCCCTTAGGAACCATCTCCAACCTAAGATTCCTAAACTGTTCACATAAATCCGGCGGTATATCATCAATAACAATTGCATTAACATGACTCTACGACTCAATGCATCAGCAACAACATTAGCCTTACCAGGATGATACTGCACATTCAAATCATAATTCTTAATAAGCTCCAACCATCTCCTCTGCCTGAGGTTCAAATCCTTCTGATTAAAAATATACTTCAAGCTCTTATGATCAGTAAATATGTCACAATGATTACCAACAAGATAATGCCTCCAAGTTTTCAATGCATGCACAACTGAGGCTAACTCCAAATCATGTGTAGGATAATTCTGCTCATGATTCCTAAGCTGGCGTGAAGCATATGAAACAACTTTACCTTCCTGCATCAAACCACTCCCAAGTCCTTGACGAGAAGCATCACAATATACCTGGAAGTCCTTATGTATATCCGACAGAGTTAAGACTGGTGCTGTAACCAAATGCTGCTTCAACTCCTGAAAACTGGCTTCATATTCATCAGTCCAAACAAATTTCTTCTCCTTCATCAACAACTCAGTCATAGGCTTTGCAATCTTGGAAAAGTTCTCAATAAACCTCCTGTAATAACCTGTAAGGCCTAAAAAGCTACGAATCTCTCCAACTGACGTGGGTGTCTCCCACTCTGTAACTGCAGCAACCTTAGATGGATCAACTGCAACTCCATTACCTGATACAACATGTCCAAGGAATGCTACCTCATCCAGCGAGAACTGACATTTGCTGAACTTGGCATACAACTGATGTTCCCTCAATTTCTCCAATACCAAACGCAGATGCACCTCATGCTCTTGCTTATTCTTGGAGAACACCAATATATCATCAATGAAAACCACCACAAATTTATCCAAGAACTCCATAAACACCTTGTTCATCATATTCATGAAGTATGCAGAAGCGCTATTTAATCCAAATGACATAACCGTATATTCATACAGCCCATACCTCGTAGTAAAAGCAATCTTGGGAATATCTTGCTCACGAATCTTTAATTGATGATAACCAGAACAAAGATCAATCTTAGAAAACATAGTACCTCCCTCCAACTGGTCAAATAGATCATTTACCATAGGCAAAGGATACTTATTCTTAATGGTTACCTCATTCAGAGAACGGTAATCAACACACATCCTCAGGGTCCCATCCTTCTTCTCCACAAACAAAACTGGAGATCCCCAAGGTGATGAACTTGGGCGAATAAATCCTTGTGCCTGCAATTCTCTTATCTGCTTCTTCAATTCCTCTAACTCCTGAGGAGGCATCCTATATGGTCTCTTTGCAATAGGTCCAGTGCCTGGTATTAAATCAATGAGAAACTCAATATCTTTATCTAGTGGCATACCTGGCAACTCCTCTGGAAACACATCTGGATAATCCCTCACAACGGACACCTCTTCCAGGCTACCCCCCTTAAGAGTGTTCACCTGTACCTGATTACGCTTATACTTACATACATACTTGATCCTCTTCCCTCCTGGTGCACTGAGAGTAATAGATTGATTGGCACAATCAATACGACCTTTATATAACTGCAACCAATCCATACCCAAAATAATGTCCAGACCTTGTGACTTTAATATAATCAAATCCGTAGGAAACTCATGCTTCCCAATAGATAAGGTCAACTGATGACAACCAACACCTTCTATCATCTCAGCTCCTGGACAACTCACTCTAATAGGCATACTAAGGGTTTTGGTTGGCAAGAATAGATGAGTTATGGATATAATAGGGCTAAAGGCTATGTATATAAATATATTCTACCCATATGCACAATATGATCAAGGCAATAAAACACAACAACAAATAACACCAACAGACAAACAAGAAACAAAAAGTTGGTATTATATATATAGTCGTATAATTTCGACAAGATGTAATTTAACAAACAAATTACCAATCAAGCAAATAATCTAGTATCTTCATACCACGAAAGTGGGCATAATCAGATACGCTAACACGGTGATGTTGCAATATAAAACAAACATAAATGGTGGTCTCAGCACTAGCTCCTACTTAACTAGTCAAGATACTTGAGGGGGTTAACTAATAAACAACAAGAAGTATAACTAGTTTATAAAATAAATTTCACTACTATGGCTTTTCTAATCCATTTTCTAGGGTCACGTCCTACAATCAACACACTGCTCTGATACCATCTGTAATGACCAAACCTCAAAGGATTTGAGTCTCTATGCTTACCGTGCTAGTCCCTGGATCGACTCGCTAGCACACACAGTATAAATGAATACCAGATTAACAAGTGCATCATTTATTACAATGTATGGTCCAGAATTTATAAAATAAAACAATCTACATAGCACATGGATAGCTTTATTCAATCAAACAGCGAAAAGTAGCAGAAAATAACGATGAGTCCCATCATAGCCCACTGGCGATGCTGAGTGTAGACTCGCGACCCTAACGGTACCTTACTCTTCGTCTGAATATCCTGCAACATGAGACGTTGCAGCCGTATAGGTCAATACTTTGAATGTATTGGCAAGTTACACAGGAGTAATAATAAAGCAGGCCTACATGTATATGCATAGTATAACAAAAGGAAGGCTTGCGGGTTAATTTTTGCAGAAAGCTGATTTTGTCCTCATAATTAGCTAATAGTCAATTTTTTATTTAATTCTTTGTTACTATAATTAGATACACAAGGTTGAATTGGCAAGTCCAACTCCAACCTACCCATTATTAAGTTTCCCACAAATTTATTAAGTGTCACATCTGTCAAGATCATCCAACAACTATAATGGCATAGTGGCTCAAATTTGCCCATAACCGGGGGCATGGCTAATCATGATTAGTTTTAATACTCTGCAGAGTTTAGTACGCTTTACCCACTGGACCCAATCTAAAAATTGAGACGAAGTCTTTCAGAAGAGGTTCCCTTAACCACCTGACGGCCACATCCCACCTACATATGCTACATCTGTCGACACTGTCTGGGCAAGGGTTCCAACAACTGATCAACTAAGCCAGAGCCCATATAGCCAGTGGCCGCACATGGAAGCTACTAGTCACTAAGTCTGTCTGATCTTTTTGAACCTGAGCGGCATTCCACTTAGGGTGCACTCTCATGGGCGCATGGCCTTAGAAAAGGTGCAAGACCCCATGATGCCTTCCCTCAACACCAATCAATACCACTTCCGCCCAGAGGTGAATTAACTCCTTAATTACTACTCAAATTGTTATATGTATAATCCTCACATAAACTCAATGTACACACGAACCACCCCCGTCTACAAAGCATAGCAAAACTACACCTACCACGATCTGCATTGACGGGAGATAGCTCAACAATATAACAAAATCATATAGTACTCCTATACATGCAAATATTCATAATGTGATATAGACTACATGCATAGAAAATAATAGGTAAAGGATGATCAACATGTAACTTGCCTTGGTTCTGGTTCAAAAAGTCACACTCCTGACAATAGTTCGCGTCGCACTTCGGACAATCTACACGTTTCACACAATCAACAAAAACCATTTTAAAATTCAACAACAGTAGCATAACAGCATGTACAAATCATCTACAATGCACTAAGATCATAACGCAAAAAGAAACGCTCAAAACCGGCAAACGGTTTGAAAGTTATGGCCTCCGGAAGGTTTAGTTCAAATTTGAACGAATTCAAATTTGGAAAGTGCAAACAGGTGAAATTTTAGTTCTATCATAATCTACTGGTCATTGTGAGTACATAGGAAAAAGAATCACTTAAATTGGATTTGTAGACTAAAAGATATAGCTAAAAGAAGTTTTAGGTAAAATCTGAAAAAAAACAACAGAAAATCTCCTGGTCTGCTTTATTATTATTTTCTATGCAAACCCCGGACAAACCCCGGACTACCTCGCTCTCACACTCACACGTTCGTAGGTGGAAGAATAGGGAGACAAATATTTCTGGCGCACAAACGCCCCGCCGCACAAACGGCGCCTCCGCCGCACGAACGGCCTTACTTTACTCAACCTGGGCACATACCCACCGGCTCGGCAACACACCGGCGCGCCTACAACCAGTACATAGAGGAGGGATTTATACGCGGGCTCACGCAGAGCCGGCCGCCACACTCGGCCACGCACGCACTAACTAACCGCACGCATGCACACCCGCTTACTTGGCCGGCACACCCACGCATCTAGCTTATCCATCTAATGCATGCACGCATGACACGGTCACCCCAACCGGCCACTAACTCACGGCCAGCTACGCGACGCACGCACACACGCACGCCGGTCACAACGCATGCACCAGACTAGTCAATCCACTAACCAACTAACTATATGCATCAAGATTAGTACTAACATTTTCCCTCCTAATCTTGACTTGCCGTCGCCGGAGTTGTTGCAGCTCCCGTCGTAGTCGTTGTCACGGCCACGGACTCGACCTGGCGCACTGACGCCGGTTGCCACCGTCACGGACTCGACCTGGCGCGCTGGCGCCGGTCACCACCGTGCTTGCTTCTTCGTCTCCGGTGACATACGCCGAGCTCCTTCTCGGCCGGTGACACATGGCCATGACCCAGCCCGCAGTCCTGACCTGGCGCACCGACGCCGGTCGCACCGCCACGGACCCGACGTGGCACACTGACACCGGTCGCACCGTGCTCCGTCACACGCCCCGACGTCCGCCGTGCTCGTCGCGGACTCACTGCGCGCCGTAGCGCCGCGCACCTCCATAGGCTGACACACGGCCCGGAGTTCATCGCGCATCCGCCGGCGAACGCCGCCACCACCGGCACGCCTCCGGTAAGCGGAACGACGCCAAGATAACCAAGCTCATGATACCAATTGTTGTTGCCGCAGCTCCTGCCCTAGCTCTCTCCCTCACGCTTGCTGCGCTCGAACGACAGAAGGAGGAAGGAGGAAGGGAAGAAACACAGGGACATGGTAGTTTGTCGGCGCACATACTCCCGCCGCAACAACGGCGATCTTTTTCCACCGAGCATGAACTCGACACTACCGCACGGTGAGCGCACATACACTCCCAGAGGCTACATCATCTCTCTCTGGCCCCTATACAAAGCAGCACCGCGGCCACTTTTATATACAGAGACACGCACGGCCCAGCGGCCCAGATCGACCACTAACCCATGCACTAACTACCTAGCTACATGCATGCTACTAACAACCTGGACGTGGCCGGCTTTGTAGGCTACAGGAGACGCAGCGCCCACGCACCACGCATGCAGGAACTGCCGCAAAGAGACTCGGCCGGCTCAGAGACTACACTCGCCACGGCCACGGACGCGGCCACGCACCAGCGTCCGGACGCGCATGCTGATCACCACCGTTGCCTGGCTTACTCCTAACATTCTCGCCCTAAGCCACAACCTCACCGGTTACAACGCATGCACCAGGCTAGTCAATCCACTAACCAACTAACTACATGCATCAAGATTAGTACTAACATTTTCCCTCCTAATATTGACTTGTCGTCGCCGGAGTTGTTGCAGCTCCCGTCATCGTCGTTGTCACGGCCACGGACTCGACCTGGCGGACTGACGCCGGTCGCCACCGCCACGGACTCGACTTGGCACGCTGACGCCGGTCACCACCGTGCTTGCTTCTTCGTCTCCGGTGACATACGCCGAGCTCCTTCTCCGCTGGCGATACACATGTTGGAAATATGCCCTAGAGGCAATAATAAAGTGGTTATTATTATATTTCCTTGTTCGTGATAATTATCTATTGTTCATGCTATAATTGTGTTATCCGGAAATCGTAATACATGTGTGAATACATAGACCACAACACGTCCCTAGTAAGCCTCTAGTTGACTAGCTCGTTGATCAATAGATGGTTATGGTTTCCTGACCATGGACATTGGATGTCATTGATAACAGGATCACATCATTAGGAGAATGATGTGATGGACAAGACCCAATCCTAAGCATAGCACAAGATCGTGTAGTTCGTTCGCTAGAGCTTTTCTAATGTCAAGTATCATTTTCTTAGACCATGAGATTGTGCAACTCCCAGATACCGTAGGAATGCTTTGGGTGTATCAAACGTCACAACGTAACTGGGTGACTATAAAGATGCACTACAGGTATCTCCGAAAGTGTCTGTTGAGTTGGCACGAATCGAGACTGGGATTTGTCACTCCGTATGACGAAGAGGTATCTCTGGGCCCACTCGGTAATGCATCATCGTATTGAGCTCAATGTGACTAAGGAGTTAGCCACGGGATCATGTGTTACGGAACGAGTAAAGAGACTTGCCGGTAACGATATTGAATAAGGTATAAGGATAGCGACGATTGAATCTCGGGCAAGTAACATACCGATGGACAAAGGGAATTGCATATGGGATTGATTGAATCCTCGACATCGTGGTTCATCCGATGAGATCATCGTGGAACATGTAGGAGCCAACATGGGTATCCAGATCCCGCTGTTAGTTATTGGCCGAAGAGATGTCTCGGTCATGTCTGCATGGTTCCCGAACCCGTAGGGTCTACACACTTAAGGTTCGGTGACGCTAGAGTTGTTATGGGAAATTGTATGTGGTTACCGAAGGTTGTTCGGAGTCCCGGATGAGATCCCGGACGTCACGAGGAGTTCAGGAATGGTCCGGAGGTGAAGATTTATATATGGGAAGTCCAGTTTCAGTCACCGGAATGGTTTCGGGGGTTATCGGTATTGTACCGGGACCACCGGAAGGTGTCCGGGAGTCCACCGGGTGGGGCCACCTGCCCCGGTGGGCCAAGTGGGCTGAGCAAGGGAGGGAACCAGCCCCTGGTGGGCTAGTGCGCCCCCCAAGGGGCCCAAGGCGCCTAGGGTTGGAAACCCTAGGGGGTGGGGGCGCCTCCCACCTGGCTTGGGGGGTAAGTTTCCCCCCTGGCCGCCGCCCCTCCCCTTAGATGGGATATAAGGGGGCCGGCCCCCTCTCCTCTTCTCCTTATAAATAGAGGGGGGTGGGAGGGCAGCAGGACCGGATCCCTGGCGCAGCCCTCCCCCCTCTCCAACACCTCCTCCTCCTCCGTTGAGCTTGGCGAAGCCCTGCCGGAGAACTGCAAGCTCCACCACCACGCCGTCGTGCTGCCGGAGTTGTCTTCCCCAACCTCTCCCTCCTCCTTGCTGGATCAAGGCGTGGGAGACGTCACCGGGCTGCACGTGTGTTGAACGCGGAGGCGCCGTTGTTCCGCGCTTAGATCGGAATCGACCGTGATCTGAATCGCTGCGTGTACGACTCCTCCAACCGCGTTCTTGCAACGCTTCCGCATCGCGATCTTCAAGGGTATGAAGATGCACTCCTCTCTCTTTCATTGCTAGTCTCTCCATAGATTGATCTTGGTGATGCGTAGAAAAAATTTTGATTTACTACTACGTTCGCCAACAGTGGCATCATGAGCTAGGTCTATGCGTAGTTTCTATGCACGAGTAGAACACAAGTTGTTGTGGGCGTCGATTTTGTCAATTTACTTGCCGTTACTAGTCTTATCTTGATTCGGCGGCATCGTGGGATGAAGCGGCCCGGACCGACCTTACACGTATGCTTACGTGAGACAGGTTCCACCGACTGACATGCACTAGTTGCATAAGGTGGCTAGCGGGTGTCTGTCTCTCCCACTTTAGTCGGATCGGATTCGATGAAAAGGGTACTTATGAAGGGTAAATAGAAATTGGCATATCACGTTGTGGTTTTGGCGTAGGTAAGAAACGTTCTTGCTAGAAACCTATAGCAGCCACGTAAAAAATTTGCAACAACAATTAGAGGACGTCTAACTTGTTCTTGCAGCATATGCCGTATGATGTGATATGACCAAAAGGATGTGATGAATGATATATGTGATGTATGAGATTGATCATGTTCTTGTAATAGGAATCACGACTTGCATGTCGATGAGTATGACAACCGGCAGGAGCCATAGGAGTTGTCTTAATTTATTGTATGACCTGCGTGTCAATGAAAACGCCATGTAATTACTTTACTTTATTACTAACCGTTAGCCATAGTAGTAGAAGTAATAGTTGGCGAGACAACTTCATGAAAACAGGATGATGGAGATCACGGTGTCATGCCGGTGACGATGATGATCATGGTGCCCCGAAGATGGAGATCAAAAGGAGCAAAATGATATTGGCCATATCATGTCACTATTTGATTGCATGTGATGTTTATCATTTTTTTACATCTTATTTGCTTAGAACGACGGTAGCATAAATAAGATGATCCCTCGCTAAAATTTCAAGAAAGTGTTTCCCCTAACTGTGCACCGTTGCGAAGGTTCGTTGTTTCGAAGCACCACGTGATGATCGGGTGTGATAGATTCTAACGTTCGAATACAACGGGTGTAAGCCAGATTTACACATGCAAAACACTTAGGTTGACTTGACGAGCCTAGCATGTACAGACATGGCCTCGGAACACGGAAGACCGAAAGGTCGAACATGAGTCGTATAGAAGATACGATCAACATAGAGATGTTCACGTTAATGACTAGTTCGTCTCACGTGATGATCGGACACGGCCTAGTCGATTCGGATCATGTGTCACTTAGATGACTAGAGGGATGTCTATCTAAGTGGGAGTTCATTGAATAATTTGATTAGATGAACTTAATTATCATGAACTTAGTCTAAAATCTTTACAATATGTCTTGTAGATCAAATGGCCCACGCTAATGTTGCCCTCAACTTCAACGCGTTCCTAGAGAAAACCAAGCTGAAAGACGATGGTAGCAACTACACGGACTGGGTCCGTAACTTGAGGATCATCCTCATAGCTGCCAAGAAAGCATATGTCCTTGAAGCACCGCTAGGTGACGCACCTGTTTTCCCAGCAACTCAAGACGTTATGAACGCCTGGCAGTCGCGTAGTGATGATTACTCCCTGGTTCAGTGCGGCATGCTTTACAGCTTAGAACCGGGGCTCCAAAAGCGTTTTGAGCAACACGGAGCATATGAGATGTTCCAAGAGCTGAAAATGGTTTTCCAAGCTCATGCCCGAGTCGAGAGATATGAAGTCTCCGACAAGTTCTACAGTTGTAAGATGGAGGAGAATAGTTCTGTCAGCGAGCATATACTCAAAATGTCTGGGTTGCACAACCGCTTGTCTCAGCTGGGAGTTAATCTTCCGGATGACGCGGTCATTGACAGAATCCTTCAGTCGCTTCCACCTAGCTACAAGAGCTTTGTGATGAACTTCAATATGCAGGGGATGGAAAAAAACCATTCCTGAGCTATATTCAATGCTGAAATCAGCGGAGGTGGAGATCAAAAAGGAACATCAAGTGTCGATGGTGAATAAAACCACTAAGTTCAAGAAAGGCAAGGGTAAAAAGAACTTCAAGAAGGACGGCAAGGGAGTTGTGGCGCCCGGTAAGCAAGTTGCCGGGAAGAAGCCAAAGAATGGACCCAAGCCTGAGACTGAATGCTTTTATTGCAAGGGAAACGGTAACTAGAAGCGAAACTGCCCCAAGTACTTAGCAGATAAGAAGACCGGCAATACCAAAGGTATATATGATATACATGTTATTGATGTGTACCTTACCAGCGCTCGTAGTAGCTCCTAGGTATTTGATACCGGTGCGGTTGCTCACATTTGTAACTCAAAACAAGAGCTGCGGAATAAGCGGAGACTGGCGAAGGACGAGGTGACGATGCGCGTCGGGAATGGTTCCAAGGTCGATGTGATCGCCGTTGGCACGCTACCTCTACATCTACCTTCGGGATTAGTTTTAAACCTCAATAATTGTTATTTAGTACCAGCTTTGAGCATGAACATTGTATCAGGATCTCGTTTGATGCGAGATGGCTACTCATTTAAATCCGAGAATAATGGTTGTTCTATTTATATGAGAGATATGTTTTATGGTCATGCCCCGCTGGTCAATGGTTTATTCTTATTGAATCTCGAACATGATGTTACACATATTCATAGTATGAATGCCAAAAGATGTAAGGTTGATAATGATAGTCCCACATACTTGTGGCACTGCCGCCTTGGTCACATTGGTGTCAAACGCATGAAGAAACTCCATGCAGATGGACTTTTGGAGTCTCTTGATTATGAATCATTTGACACGTGCGAACCATGCCTCATGGGCAAAATGACCAAGACTCCGTTCTCCGGAACAATGGAGCGAGCAACCAACTTATTGGAAATCATACATACTGATGTGTGCGGTCCAATGAGCGTTGAGGCTCGCAATGGTTACCGTTATGTTCTCACCCTCACTGATGACTTAAGTAGATATAGGTATGTCTACTTAATGAAACACAAGTCTGAGACCTTTGAAAAGTTCAAGGAATTTCAGAGTGAGGTTGAGAATCAACGTGACAGGAAAATAAAGTTCTTACGATCAGATCGTGGAGGGGAATATTTGAGTCACGAATTTGGCACGCACTTAAGGAAATGTGGAATTGTTTCACAACTCACGCCGCCTGGAACACCTCAGCGTAATGGTGTGTCCGAACGTCGTAATCGCACCCTATTAGATATGGTGCGATCTATGATGTCTCTTACCGATCTACCGCTATCATTTTGGGGTTATGCTTTAGAGAATGCCGCATTCACTTTAAATAGGGCTCCGTTGAAATCCATTGAGACGACACCGTATGAATTATGGTTTGGGAAGAAACCTAAGCTGTCGTTTCTGAAAGTTTGGGGTTGCGATGCTTATGCCAAGAAACTTCAACCTGAAAAGCTCGAACCCAAATCGGAAAAATGCGTCTTCATAGGATACCCTAAGGAAACTATTGGGTATACCTTCTACCTTAGATCCGAAGGCAAGATCTTTGTTGCCAAGAATGGATCCTTTCTGGAGAAAGAGTTTCTCTCGAAAGAAGTAAGTGGGATGAAAGTAGAACTTGATGAGGTACCCCCTCTTGAACCGGAGAGTAGCGTAGCTCAGGAAGATGTTTCTGTGGTGCCTGCACCGACTAGAGAGGAAGTTAATGATGATGATCATGAAACTTCAGATCAAGTTGCTACTGAGCTTCGTAGGTCCACGAGGACACGTTCCGCACCAGAGTGGTACGGCAACCCTGTCCTGGAAGTCATGTTGTTAGACAACGGTGAACCTTCGAACTATGAAGAAGCGATGGCGGGCCCGGATTCCAACAAATGGCTTGAAGCCATGAAATCCAACATAGGATCCATGTATGAAAACGAAGTATGGACTTTGACAGACTTTCCCGATGATCGGCAAGCCATAGAGAACAAATGGATCTTTAAGAAGAAGACAGACGCGGATGGTAATGTGACCATCTATAAGGCTCGACTTGTCGCTAAGGGTTATCGACAAGTTCAAGGGGTTGACTACGATGAGACCTTCTCACCCGTAGCGAAGCTGAAGTCCGTCCGAATCATGTTAGCAATTGCCGCATTCTATGATTATGAGATATGGCAAATGGACGTCAAAACAGCATTCCATAATGGTTTCCTTAAGGAAGAATTGTATATGATGCAGCCGGAAGGTTTTGTCGATCCTAAGAATGCTGACAAGGTATGCAAGCTCCAGCGCTCAATCTATGGGCTGGTGCAAGCATCTCGGAGTTGGAACATTCGCTTTGATGAGATGATCAAAGCGTTTGGGTTTACACAGACTTATGGAGAAGCCTGTGTTTACAAGAAAGTGAGTGGGAGCTGTGTAGCATTTCTCATATTATATGTGGATGACATACTATTAATGGGAAATGATATAGAATTCTTGGAAAGCATAAAGGCCTACTTGAATAAGTGTTTTTCAATGAAGGACCTTGGAGAAGCTGCTTACATATTAGGCATCAAGATCTATAGAGATAGATCGAGACGCCTCATTGGTCTTTCGCAAAGCACATACCTTGACAAGATATTGAAGAAGTTCAATATGGATCAGTCCAAGAAGGGGTTCTTGCCTGTATTGCAAGGTGTGAGATTGAGCACGGCTCAATGCCCGACCTCGGCAGAAGATAGAGAAAAGATGAGTGTCATCCCCTATGCCTCAGCCATAGGATCTATTATGTATGCCATGCTGTGTACCAGACCTGATGTGAACCTCGCCGTAAGTTTGGTAGGGAGGTACCAAAGTAATCCCGGCATGGAACACTGGACAGCGGTCAGGAACATCCTGAAGTACCTGAAAAGGACTAAGGATATGTTTCTCGTTTATGGAGGTGACGAAGAGCTTGTCGTAACGGGTTACGTCGATGCTAGCTTCGACACAGAACTGGATGACTCCAAGTCATAAACCGGATACGTGTATATTTTGAATGGTGGGGCAGTCAGCTGGTGCAGTTGCAAGCAAAGCGTCGTGGCGGGATCTACATGTGAAGCGGAGTACATAGCAGCCTCAGAGGCAGAACCGGAAGCAGTCTGGATGAAGGAGTTCATCACCGACCTAGGAGTTATTCCCAATGCGTCGGGCCCAATGACTCTCTTCTGTGACAACACTGGAGCTATTGCCCTTGCCAAGGAGCCCAGGTTTCACAAGAAGACCAGGCATATCAAGCGTCGCTTCAACTCCATTCGTGAACATGTTCAAGATGGAGACATAGATATTTGTAAAGTGCATACAGATCTGAATGTCGCAGATCTGTTCACTAAACCTCTTCCACGAGCAAAACATGATCAACACCAAAACTCTATGGGTGTTCGATTCATCACAATGTAACTAGATTATTGACTCTAGTGCAAGTGGGAGACTGTTGGAAATATGCCCTAGAGGCAATAATAAAGTGGTTATTATTATATTTCCTTGTTCGTAATAATTGTCTATTGTTCATCCTATAATTGTGTTATCCGGAAATCGTAATACATGTGTGAATACATAGACCACAACATGTCCCTAGTAAGCCTCTAGTTGACTAGCTCGTTGATCAATAGATGGTTATGGTTTCCTGACCATGCACATTTAATGTCATTGATAACGGGATCACATCATTAGGAGAATGATGTGATGGACAAGACCCAATCCTAAGCATAGCACAAGATCGTGTAGTTCGTTCGCTAGAGCTTTTCTAATTTCAAGTATCATTTCCTTAGACCATGAGATTGTGCAACTCCCGGATACCGTAGGAATGCTTTGGGTGTATCAAACGTCACAACGTAACTGGGTGACTATAAAGGTGCACTACAGGTATCTCCGAAAGTGTCTGTTGAGTTGGCACGAATCGAGACTGCGATTTGTCACTCTGTATGACGGAGAGGTATCTCTGGGCCCACTCGGTAATGCATCATCGTATTGAGCTCAATGTGACTAAGGAGTTAGCCACGGGATCATGCGTTATGGAACGAGTAAAGAGACTTGCCGGTAACGAGATTGAACAAGGTATAAGGATACCGACGATCGAATCTCGGGCAAGTAACATACCGATGGACAAAGGGAATTGCATACGGGATTGATTGAATCCTCGACATCGTGGTTCATCCGATGAGATCATCGTGGAACATGTAGGAGCCAACATGGGTATCCACATCCCGCTATTAGTTATTGGCCGGAGAGATGTCTCGGTCATGTCTGCATGGTTCCCGAACCCGTAGGGTCTACACACTTAAGGTTCGGTGACGCTAGAGTTGTTATGGGAAATTGTATGTGGTTACCGAAGGTTGTTCGGAGTCTCGGATGAGATCCCGGATGTCACGAGGAGTTCCGGAATGGTCCGGAGGTGAAGATTTATATATGGGAAGTCCAGTTTCAGTCACCGGAATGGTTTCGGGGGTTATCGGTATTGTACCAGGACCACCGGAAGGTGTCCGGGGGTCCACCGGGTGGGGCCACCTGCCCCGGTGGGCCAAGTGGGCTGAGCAAGGGAGGGAACCAGCCCCTGGTGGGCTGGTGCGCCCCCCCCCAAGGGGCCCAAGGCGCCTAGGGTTGGAAACCCTAGGGGGTGGGGGCGCCTCCCACCTGGCTTGGGGGGTAAGTTTCCCCCCCTGGCCGCCGCCCCTCCCCTTAGATGGGATCTAAGGGGGCCGGCCCCCTCTCCCCTTCTCCCTATAAATAGAGGGGGGGTGAGAGCGCAGCAGGACCGGATCCCTGGCGCAGCCCTCCCCCATCTCCAACACCTCCTCCTCCTCCGTTGAGCTTGGCGAAGCCCTGCCGGAGAACTGCAAGCTCCACCACCACGCCGTAGTGCTGCCGGAGTTGTCTTCCCCAACCTCTCCCTCCTCCTTGCTAGATCAAGGCGCGGGAGACGTCACCGGGCTGCACGTGTGTTGAACGTGGAGGCGCCATTGTTCGGCGCTTAGATCGGAATCGATCGCGATCTGAATCGCTGCGTGTACGACTCCTCCAAACGCGTTCTTGCAACGCTTCCGCATCGCGATCTTCAAGGGTATGAAGATGCACTCCTCTCTCTCTCTCGTTGCTAGTCTCTCCATAGATTGATCTTGGTGATGCGTAGAAAATTTTTTGATTTACTACTACGTTCCACAACAACACGCGGCCGTGACCCAGCCCGCGGACCCGACCTGGCGCACCGACGCCGGTCGCACCGCCACAGACCTGACCTGGCGCACTGACGCTTGTCGCACCGTGCTCCGTCACACGCCTCGACGTCAGCCGTGCTCGTCGCGGACTCACTGCGCGCCGCAGCGCCGCACACCTCCATAGGCTGACACATGGCCCGGAGTTCATCGTGCATCCACCGGCAAACGCCGCCACCACCGACACGCCTCCGGCAAGGGGAACGATGCCAAGATAACCAAGCTCTGATACCAATTGTTGGGACAAACTCTGAACTACCTCCCTCTCACACTCGCACGGACGTAGGTGGAAGAATAGGGAGACAAATATTTCCGGCGCACAAACGCCCCGCCGCACGAATGGCGCATCGGCCGCACAAACGGCCTTACTTTACACAATTTGGGCACATACCCACTGGCTCGGCTCATACCGTCACCGTGGCTCGGCAACACACCAGCGCGCCTACAACCAGTACATAGGGGAGGGATTTATACGCGGTCTCACGCAGAGCCGGCCACCACACTCAGCCACGCACGCACTAACTAACCGCACGCACGCACACCCGCTTACTTGGCCGGCACACCCACGCATCTAGCTTATCCATCTAATGCATGCACGCATGACCCGGCCACCCCAACCGGCCACTAACTCATGGCCAGCTACGCGACGCACGCACACACGCACGCCGGTCACAACGCATGCACCAGACTAGTCAATCCACTAACCAACTAACTATATGCATCAAGATTAGTACTAAAATTTTCCCTCCTAATCTTGACTTGCCGTCGCCGGAGTTGTTGCAGCTCCCGTCGTCGTCGTTGTCACGGCCACGGACTCGACCTGGCGCACTGACGCCGGTCGCCACCGCCACGGACTCAACCTGGCGCGCTGGCGCCAGTCACCACCGTGCTTGCTTCTTCGTCTCCGGTGACATACGCCGAGCTCCTTCTCCGCCGGTGACACACACGGCCGTGACCCAGCCCACGGACCCGACTTGGCGCACTGACGCCGGTCGCACTGCCACGGACCCGACGTAGCGCACTGATGCCGGTCGCACCGTGCTCCATCACACGCCCCGACGTCCGCCGTGCTCATCGCGGACTCACTGCGCGCCGCAGCGCTGCGCACCTCCATAGGCCGACACACGGCCTGGAGTTCATCGCGCATCTGCCGGCGAACGCCGCCACCACCGGCACGCCTACGGCAAGGGGAACGACGCCAAGATAACCAAGCTCATGATACCAATTGTTGTTGCCGCAGCTCCTGCCCTAGCTCTCTCCCTCACGCTTGCTGCGCTCGAATGGCAGAAGGAAGAAGGAGGAAGGGAAGAAACACAGGGACACGGTAGTTTGCCGGTGCACATACGCCCGCCGCAACAACGGCGATCTTTTTCCGCCGAGCACGAACTCGACACCACCGCACGGTGAGCGCACATACACTCCCAGAGGCTACATCATCTCTCTCTGGCCCCTATACAAAGCAGCACCGCGGCCACTTTTATACACAGAGACACGCACGGCCTAGCGGCCCAGATCGACCACTAACCCATGGACTAACTACCTAGCTACATGCACGCTACTAACAACCTGGACGTGGCCTGCTTTGTAGGCTGCAGGAGACGCAGCGCCCACGCACCACGCATGCAGGAGACGCAGCGCCCATGGAAGAATAGGGAGACAAATATTTCCGGCGCACAAACGCCCCGCCGAACGAACGGCGCCTCGGCCGCACGAACGGCCTTACTTTACTCAACCTAGGCACATACCCACCGGCTCGGCTCATACCATCACCGTGGCTCGGCAACACACTGGTGCGCCTACAACCAGTACATAGGGGAGGGATTTATACGTGGGCTCACGCAGAGCCGGCCGCCACACTCGGCCACGCACACACTAACTAACCGCACACATGCACGCCCGCTTACTTGGCCGGCACACCCACGCATCTAGCTTATCCATCTAATGCATGCACGCATGACCCGGCCACCCCAACCGGCCAGTAACTCATGGCCAGCTGTGCGACGCACGCACACGCGCACGCTGGTCACAACGCATGCACCAGACTAGTCAATCCACTAACCAACTAACTACATGCATCAAGATTAGTACTAACAGAATTGCCATGTGGCAGCAGCTAATTGGTCGAAGCCTTCTCTGTGCGCGCGTGCTCACCAGAGAGCAGAGGCCGGCGGCGGTGGTCTCGGGCGTCGGCGGTGGCGTGTCTCCGACGGGGGTGAGGTGAGGGACGGGTGCGGCGTCGAGTGGCGGAGACGGTGGTGGCTCAAACGATGGTGGGGTGGTGAATGACTGTGGTGCTCCGGCTGTGGCGCCCCTGGCTTAATCGTGCACTAATCATACACGCAAATGCACACGATCAAGCCTAAGGACTCACTTGAAGGAATCACAACCCAACTCTAAAACATAATTAAAGTTATACAAGCTTTATTTTACAAGCCAGGGGCCTCGAGGGCTCTAATACATAAGCTCGCGAACAAGCGTCAGCGGAAGCATCTGATATCTGGGTACAGATATGGAACAGAAACAAAGAAGCCTTTAGAAAGCCGGGACAAAACAAAAGCTATGATCGGAAGGCGCAGGCCTCTTGCCTGGGACCCTCCGAACCTACTCCTGGTCGTCGGCAAGCTCGTAGTATTAACCACCCTCGGGGTGGTAGTAGTAGTCGTCGGCGGGGGCAGCTGACTCCGGGGCTCCGTCGTCTGGTTGCATCAAATGGGTATGGGGAAAAAGAGAAAGCAAAGCAACCGTGAGTACTCATCCAAAGTACTTAGCAAGCAAGGATCTACACTACATATGCAACATTATCAAAGGAAGGAAGAATATGTGGACTGGGCTGCAGAAATGCCAGAATAGAGAGAAGGCCTAGTCCTATCGAAGACTAGCATCTTCAACGGTCTTGCAGCATTAGAAGAGTGTAGATTAGTACAGTATAAAGTAGTAGCAGTAATCAGTATCAACCTCGGCCAGAGATCCTTTCTCGACTCCCTGCGAGAAAGCAATCCCAGAGCCCTAGTATCCATTCCTCATCACAAGTATCCAGTTCTAGTTGTATCGATCGGAATACAACGCCGAGCGTCCGTTACCGAGGATCCGGCTATGCATAGATTAGTTCTTCCCTGCAGGGGTACACCAACTTACCCACCATGCTCGCTTAACTCCGGCCGGACACACTTTTCTGGGTCATGCTCGGCCTCGGCCAAACGACACACCGCAACCCTACCTAGAGCTCAGCAGAGAGGTCCCCGTCGGTCTACATCCTAAGCGCTCGGGGATCTTGGGCCATCGCCCCTCGCCCTCCGGGTCATTGCGCACATGGCTCAGATCCAAGCACCACCTCTCTCGTGGATGGCGCCAATCACTCCATGCCGCACTGTTGAACTGGATGTCTGACAGAGCTTTTGGCTGATGCTACGATGCAGAGTGCCCATAACTGATCCCACGTGATGGTTAGTGCTATCGGACCAGAGGACCACTCAGATCAAATATCCAAATCGTTAGTACATTGGGGGTGTGGTAACGAGCAGAGACTCATGATCGATGTGACCCCGTCGCCCCATCTCGAGGACTGGCGGCAAGGGCTAAGAATGCCCGGCCATGCCTCGTATTTATCTCTTGGGCACCCTCCAGGTCAACCCGTCTCCACATCACTCGCGGGTACCCCTCAGGGTCGACCCGCCTTTCCAAGTAACAGTAGTAAAGCCCAAGTAACCGTGCGTCCATAACATCAAGGGAATCCGAGGTATCACCCTCGTTGGATTCCTACTCGATGTATCCGTCAAGGTGAACTTGGAGGAATCACCCTCGATGGGTTCACACTTGAGATGTTACACGACAGCGTCATTATCGGAAGTGGTGAAGGAGGAATCACCCTCGATGACCACGACCGAGTAACTACTCCACAGAGTTATCATCGGAAGTGCTTACGAGGTATCACCCCCGACACTCGATAGTACGCTGCAGTGTCATACAGATAAAAGGGATGTGAAGTGCGGTGCTGGGGCCTGGTCGTCGAGTCTTCCGATGATCCAGTGGGGCAACTAAGACAAGTGGGGTCACTGGGGTCTCTATCCAGTCTATTCTAAGCGGTTTAGGATAAACAGGTAATTATCAAAAGCAGGTTACAAAAATCAGGCTATGCATCAGAATAGGTAAAGCGGTAGCAGCAGCAATTCTAATGCAAGCACAAGAGAGAAGAGAATAGGCGATATAGGCATGCTCAAAAGGGGGGTGCTTGCCTGGTTGTTCGGCGGCAAAGGCAAGGTCGTCAACGGTGTCGTCGGGCTCCTGAGCTGCGTCGGTCTCGGGAACTACGTCTGTACTGGGGTCTATCGAGAGAGAAGAGGGGGAGGAAACAGATAAATACACGGCAAACATATGCAACACAGAGCATGCTATGCTAACGTGCAGTGCAGGGTTGCCTAAAGACATATCTAAATCATATTAGTTATTTTAGGATTTAAATTGGAATTATTAATCGGTGTATATGCACTATTCATCTACCGAAAACAGGCTAAAAGTTGCGGGTTCCCCTCCGTAGAAGGTCCCGACACAGAAATAGATGGCACGGTTGGATTTGTCTCGTCGTTCTGAGCAACTTTCATGTACAAAGTTTTTCTATCCGATCTACGGTTTATTTTCTACGGATTTCTAAAGATTTTAGCATTTTTTGGAATTATTTTTATTATTTAAATTAACATTATCTAGAATAGTGTCTGATGATGTCAGCATGACATATTGGTGATGTCAGCAGTCAACAGTCGGCTGGCCAGGTCAAACCTGACCAGTGGGTCCCACCTATCATAGACAGTGGGCTAACTGACTAATTAGCAGAGTTAATTAACTAGGTGGGGCCCTATGTCAGTGACTAACTAACTAATTAAATTAGGTTTTAATTAGAAACGGTTTAGTTCGTTTAATTAACCGAGTGAGGCCCGCTTGTCAGTGGGCCACGGTGCCCAGTCAGCAGTTGACTCGGTCAGCGGGGTCAACTGGGGCCCATGGGGCCCGCGGTCAGTGACTCTAAGGCGGGGCCCACCGACGCCAGGTCAGCACGGCGGCCAGAGCGATGCCGGCAACCATTCCAGCGGCGGCGGGGCTCGGGAGGTGGTCGGGATTCGTTCTCCGGCCACCAAATCAAGCGCGGATGGGCGGAATCGAGCAAGTGCAGAGCGGCGCGTCGCGTGGTGGTAGTGGCCCGGCCGGAAACGCTCTACAACGACGGCGGCAAGCACCGCGGCGGTCGCCGGAGTTCGGGCGAACATGGGATCGGCGCCAGGGGCCATGGGGAGGGCAGCGGACAGGCGCTATGGGTTCGAACGGTGGCGCTGAATGCGAATGCGAGCATGGGCGCGGACTGCGGCCAGAAGGGCCACGCCGGCGAGATCGACCACGGTGGCGTGAGCGCAAGTGCGTCGGGGGCGAGCTACGATCAGCTAGAGGGGGTAGGGACGGGCGCAACCAGCGCAAGAGCTCACCACGGGGCGTAGGGTCTAGGCAACGAGCTCGGGGAGGTCCGGTGAAGCGACACGGTGGCGGAGCTCCGGCATCTGGAGGAGGAAGACGACGGCGTTGCGGGCGCTCCGGTGGTTCCCGGCTCGCGTGCGCGGTCGGGGACGACGGTCATGCTTCAGGGCATGGCGGCGAGGCACGGGGCAGTTGGTGGCCGCGGTGGTGGGAGCTAGACGGCGGCGATGGCGCTCGGGCGAGGGGGGTCTGGCGAGGCAGAGAGCGGTGAGGGGGTAGCGAGAGGGGGAACTGGCGGCTAGTTAGAGGGGGGGGGGGGGATCTGGATATTATAACCACGGGTGGGCGCAGGCGCGCTGTCGAGCGGGGACGAGGGGGTGGCCAGGCGTGGCGGCTGCGGTGAAGCCGACAGCGCGCGGGCGTGTGCAGTAAGAGGTAGGAGGAGATGCGGGGTGGGCTGGGCTTCCCAGTGCACTCGAGGCCCAGCACAGTGGTTTTTTTTTCTTCTTTTCTTTTCTGTTTTCTTTTAACATTAGCTTTTACATTTATTTTAAGCCATCAAATGACTTAGTAAAAAGGTGGGCCTGGCCAAAACAAATACTTTAGAATATTTTGCTCTGCCACATAAAGTTTGGACAATTTTGGAATTCATTTGGATTTTTCAAAAGTGAAAAGGAATTTAAAGTGATGTTTTTGCACTGTTTTAAATGCACTAACCCAAATATGAGTTGATGACGATGTTGTTTTCCTTAACAACATTTGTTTTGGAATATTTGCTAGATGATGAACATTTTTCCAGCAGTTTTTGGGCAACTTTATTTTGCACTTAGACTTTGAATTGAATACAGAGAAGAAATTTGAAATGAGATATGATCCAAATGATATTTAAGCACTGTTGATCATGATGACATGGCATTATCAAAAGGGGAATTACTGTAGCTAACCACTGGGGGTGTTACACCGGCGAAGTCGGGTGTTGGTGGTGGCGTCGTTCTGGTGATCTGCAGGTCACCCCGATTGGTCAAACGAGTGCGGGTTCAAGTGGGGTTCCGAGGGGAAACAAGTGGCGCGGCCGGGTGTGCTCTTATGGCGACTGAACCAAGCGGAGAAGACGGCAGCGGCTGAGGTCCTCGGTGAGATCTGATTTGCCCTAACCGAGGTGTGCGGCAAGGGGTAGGCGGGGAAGGAGCTGCGGTAGGGTTTCCCTAGGGGTTCTACTCGGGTGCAGAGTCCCTGGGGAGCACGGGGTGGATCGGGCACTCAAGTTCAACTCGGCTCGCCTCTGGTGTGCACGTGGTGCGCCCCAGTCCGGTCGAAGAAGGAAGAAGCGGTGCGGGGTCCACCCGTCAGGGGCTGGAGCGACGAAGAGCTGCGGGGCTGGTGGCATACCGCTTCGTCGAAGTGGGCCGTGGGCAAGGGGAGCTAGGCCGCGGCTGGCTGGCTGGCGGGGCCACTGGCAGGCCGGCTGGTTACTTTTTTTTAACAAAAGCTACAGAAACAGAATAACTAAAATAAAAACACACAACAGAATAAATCCTAAAAAATAATATAAACACACAGTAAAAATATACCTACCAGTATACAGTACAGGAACACTAGTTCCACATCTAATGCAATTTTTGAGAAATAGTTTTTATGCAATAGGCCACACAAACAGTAATAAAACACTCAAATAAAATAATTTGGAGTTCAGAACAAATTCAAGAACACATCAAGTGAACTCCAAATAATATTCCTGACATTATGAACATTTTTAAAATAGGGAAGAAGTCATGTTATCTCCACTCCAATAAATTGCCTTTAGTTGCATAATGATTCGAATATTCCGCAAAAGCAAATAATGTAATAAAAATATGAGATGCATATGAATGTCCTATTAACATCCTAATTTAGGAAAATTGGGATGTTAAAGTGCGCTGATGAACGTGGACCGTTTAACTGGTCAATTGATTGTGTCATCAACAAATTGCGGAGCTGTATGGTGAGCCAGTGACCGTATGATCACCACAAAATGTATTTTATTAACACAGTACAGACGCAAGCTACCATTTCTTTCTTTCATATACGCGGTGACAGGTGGGCCCCACGGTTACGTGCGCTGATGGTGCAACACTAGTTGCGACACATGGAACGTTTGACTGGTCAATTGATGGTGTCATCAACAAATTACGGAGTTGTACGGTGAGCCAGTGACCGTATAATCACGACATGTAATTTTTTTAACACAGTACAGACGCAAGCGCTCATATATACACGCAAACACTCACCGTTATAAGCGCACACACGCACACCCTACCCCTATGAGCACCTTCGAGAGAGTGAGCCAGCATATCATCTTGACATTTTACGAAGTAACCATAGGCGCCTCGTAGTCGAGGGGAACATCTCCTCCCACTGAACGCACATCAACGGAAATACTGAAATTAATACAGGATAAATGCGAGCAGCAGGACTTTAACCCTGGTGGGCTGGGGATACCACTGTCCTCCTAACCATCCAACCAGAGGTTGGTTAGCACCACGAAATGTATATGGTGACCGTAATGAGCTTATTCTTAAGTCCAGTGACCATATCGTGCTTTCGCTTCAAATACAATGACCGTAAGTGTCATCAACAAAATACGGAGCACGCATCAAATACTATGACCGTCAGTGTCATCAACAAAATACAGAGATGTATGGTGAGCTACATACCATATGATGAGCACAAGAATGTATACGGTGACCGTAATGAGCATATTCTGAAGTCCAGTGATCGTATAGTGCTTTCACTTGAAATACAGTGACCGTCACCCATGAATCTATGAGGAGCATACTTTTAGAGGGCTGAGAGATAGTTTGAGTGCGTACGTGAAAGTGGTGTAGAGAGAGGGGGTGCGGTGGAGACAAAGAGAGATATGCCCTTCATTTCTCTTTCCCGTGACTACTTTTTTAGGAGAAGATATAAACATTCACAATGCGGAAAAAATATTATTGGATGCACCATGCAATTAATTTTCATGTACTCTGTATAACTTTGTAATATTGTATATGCTTATTTTCTTAGTGGCCGATTGTGTGTGGGGTGTGGTGGGCACATCATTTCTAGTTGTTGTGGGTCGACGTGAGGACTCATGTGTCGGTTCCATCCTGCGCCACATAGGTTGGACCGAGACGCGTTATACGAAGCCCATGGAGGATTCGGCGTACAAGACGAAGCTACCAGAGTCGTGGAGGACTCTATCCCCACTGATGATAAGACGACTATATATGATTTGTAACCATATGCCCCAAGTGTGTTATATAAGCCCGAGGGCTAGTTCGTCGATAGTATACACACGCAATGCCTGGTATTCACGTGTACTTTGTACACACCCCTATCACAAATATACAATACCAGGAGTAGGCTTTTTCCTCAACTACAAGGGCCCAGACTTGGGTAAAACTTTGCCTCGTATTACCATCCAGCCTAACAGTCAGGGATATCTTACCGAATGATCTAATGGAATCATATCTGCCAACAAAAGAGAGGTGTGTGAAGGGGCAATGTGTGCGAGAGAGGCCTAAATATAATGTGCGTGCGGGAGACACTTAGGCACATGTATGTGCATATAGAGGGCCAGCAGAGACCGTGCGTGTGTATATAGGCATATGAGAGAAATAGTGTTTTCTAACTGAGATTAGTGAAAAGAGTGGTGCGTAGTAGTAAGAGAGAGAGGCCTAAATATAATGTGCGTGCGGGAGACACTTAGGCATATGTATGTGCATATAGAGGGCCATCAGAGACCGTGCGTGTGTATATAGGCATGTGAGAGAAATAGTGTTTTTCAACTGAGATTAGGGAAAAGAGTGGTACGTAGTAGTAATAGAGAGAGGGGGAGATATATAGAGAGTGTGTGTGCGAGACACCCCGCGAGAGAGTGTGAGAATGTGTGTGAGAGAAATGCCGATGTATATAAAGTGTGTGCACTTATGCGTCAGATAGAGAGATATATAGCACGTGTGTGAGGACAGGCCGAGGCATATTGCATCTATGCGTAAAAGACGGTTCTACACATTAAATTAAAATATAAATTGCATTAAATTTTTTGGAGGAGATCATGAATTTTGCAATTTGCGTACAAACGAACATTGCTCTATCAGACACCCATACTCTATTGAATTCGAGCATGTGTATGGGTTTATTTCATATTATCGATCCATAGAGTGAGAGTGCTTTGAAATACAGACAATGCATGGCTTTTGCAATTCATATATAAACATTAATTAGTGCACTCCATGTTGTTAGTGTTAGGCACTTTATACATTTGTCACATACATCGATACATTCCAAATTGCTAGCTACGAAATAGAATATGTTCAATTCCACATAAAGATGGTTTTGAAGATCCCCGCAAAAAAAAGATTGTTTCGAAGATTCGAATTCATAGGAAGTGCATTCATCTATTTGAATTAAAGATGATGGCATTTGCAAATCAGATCTAAAAGGGGGCATCAATCTTTGTTGTGCGTTTGAACATGCTATATATTCATACGCATGTCTAACTATTTTTTTGCAACCAAGAAGATTATATCTGGAACCAAGCATGAATTGAGCTAAGCTGCATATTTTTTAATATATGCTTGTGTACAATGTATATTCAAATGTACCCCCTCTATTCCAAAATAATCGTAGTTTTAGGATTTTCAAGAGTCAAGATTTTTAAAGTTTGACAAATCCTGAAAGTTCAATTGTAAACATTAATGCTTCTGCCCCCAAATATTGAACGAAGCACCAAATAAGCCTCTAGTCACCCGAAACCGCGCGAGACTAATGTTTGGTGGTAGGAAATTACTGTCCTGACTCTGACCCGTGTAGCCTATCGGTCAATGTCCAAAGGTCTAAATCGGGGTAGGTTTGTAACTTCACCAAGACGCCAGTCAACTGCCTCCGAGAAGCATTCATACACTGTGGGTGCCTAAACACTCATGCGCTCGGCCAAAATCTATCCCGCCCACTATTTGGGACACCTGAGATTACTGTCCTACCCCCGACCCGCAATATGTCCGAAATTTTAGATGGGGGCAAAGTTTGTAACTTTCCCGAAACATTGTTCCCCCTTAGTTCCCCCTCCCTCCGTTTCCCGATTCATACTCCGTGGGCGCCAAAACACCCTCTCCACCAGCCGCGAAACCCCAGCCTCCTCCGTCCTCCACCCCATCACGCCCAATCCACCGCCGGCCTCGTCCATCATGCCGGAGCCGGTACCCCATCGTCGCCGTCCAATGCAACCGCAACCGCAATGCCCTCAAGGACTTAGCAGCTGAAGCCGAGGCAGAGCTGCCTCCATGACGCCGACGCCGACATGTGCCGTACCAGAACCACTTCGACCACGTCGTCTTGTGCCTCACCGCTGCCGCTCCACTGTCGCAACCGTCCACCGCACCGGAGCTGTTCCCACTACGCCGTCGTTCTCCGCCTCGGATCTGGTTCCCCGCCACCGACAGATGGCACCGCACCACACTCAACAACTTGGCCATAGGTTCGTCTAAGGCCCCACTGTCCTCCAGAACTTCTTGTTTCCAGTGAACCACAAGAAGATCGTTGGAAAAACAGAAGGAGGACACAACACTGCCAGCAGAAAGAGGTACTCCTCTTCCCTTATTTGTGCAAATGTTACATCTCTACTCACGTCATATTCATCCCACGAAAGAAACTAGTTGAGCGCTTCTTACTGCACCTTCTTCGTGATACTAAATGCATAAGGTTTCCTCCCATTTACTATTTCACCTTAACTAGAGGTCAGTCACCCGCCTGGATTTCAATTCAGGGTCAGTTGGTTCGCAATTAAAAGAAGCAGCACCCGCTTAGGCGCGCGGAGCACCTAGTCTGCCTGTTCACCGGGGAAGCGGCGCATCGGTGTCTATCATAGGGGTGTGGGGCGCAGGAGCTGCTTGCGCCCGATCTGGAGGTCGGCGGGGCTTGAAGGGATGGCCGGGGGCGGTGCCAAGCATGGCGGTGAGGTCGAGGGGAGGGCGGAGGCAGGGGACTGGGCCGGTGGTCGCTGGCGTTTCGAGGAAGATCGTCAACACTGATTGGCTGGAGGTAGATGAAGGCGATCTACCCGTTCTTTGTACATCAGACGGTGCAGAAAAAATGGACTGACCTATTTGTTTTCAGTCGACTGTTATTTTTATAGGACCACACCTTGTGGTGTGCTAGAGGAGTATCTGCATTTCCCAGCCATCCCTGTGCTCATATTTCAAAATCCTAGAATCTAATTTCATGTGCCATGCATGTTGTAGAGCTATCATATGTCTCCCGTCATTTATTTCTCACCCACCTACTATCTGCTACTTTTACACTGTACTACTTGTGCACACACTTCACCCATACTCACACAATTGTTTTTTTATGCGTGGGTATTTTAGACTCTGACGCACTGTTGATGAATACATGAAAGAAAAGATAGAAGTCGCTCCTGTGTAGTTCGACGATAAGCACTAAGCGTATCAACGCTCTAAAGGGTGTAGTGTCAGCAGATGGAGACAGTAAATGTAGCTCTGCAGTTGATGATCTCAATTGCCACAAACAACCATCCCAGGTGGTTGCTTTAACTTCGCGCTGTCAAATGTGGTTGCATGTTGCATATGGTGTCTAGCTTGTATTGCTTCCAATTTGGTTAAATTGCATCTGCTTACTTTACACATTATACCTTTGATAATGGCATGCCTTCCTGTTTTTGATACATACTACATATATCTATTAACCATATTCTTACATCAAACTAATGCTCTTGTGTATCCCTCGTCAATCACTAATGATGAGACAGTCACCCCAGTGGGTTACCGTGAGACGCGCTACTCTTTTAAAGAGTGCAGTGTCATCCTCCCCACATGATTCTCAAGAAACAGCAAGGCTAAATGAAGATAGTCAACGTAGCTCTGTAGTTGATGACCGCAATTCCCCTACACCACCATCGCAGGTACTTGCTCTTACTTGGCTATGTGATATGTGGTTGCATGTTGCATATGGTGTCTACCTTGTAATGCTTCTAATTAGGGTAAATTGCATCTACTTAGTTAACACATTATACCTGTGAATATAGCATGCCTTCCTGCTTTTGGTACATACTACGTCTTTCTATTAACCATATTCTTTACATCAAACTACTTTTCTTGTGTATCCCTCATCAATCACTTCTGACGAGACACCTTCAAATTGACAGTGTAATATTGGTTGCATCTTGCATATCATTTCAAGCATGTACCGCCTCTAATTTGTTGAAATGCCACTTATAATGAGACACTTCTAACTTGGTAGAGTGATTTTGGTTGGATCTTTCATATGGTGTCTAGCTCGCATTGCTTCCAATTTGTTGAAATGCCTTCTGCTTACCGTTTTTCGTACATATTCCATCCTCCTACAATGTGGTTGCCTTACATAAAAGTTGTGTTTGTCAGTATCATGCATCAATGAATTTGGAAGAGCGAATTTCATTCCTTTTTCTTGTGTGTTTGACTTGACAAGGCAAAATCTAAAAGGATGAATGCACGGGATGATGGTGGTCCTCTGGAGCAACCGAAACAGATGATCTCTACAGATTCTCCTGCTACTCCTACTGCAGTGCAAGTTCCAAATCTCATCTCCCCTACTCCACAACCCCAGGTGCTTGCTCTAACATGGCAGTGTGATATCTGGTTGCATGTTGCATATGGTGCCTAGCTTGTATTGCTCCTAATTTGTTAAATTGCATCTCCTTAGCTTACACATTATACATGTGAATATGATACTCCTTCCTGTTTTTGGTACATACTACATCTGCCTATCACACCATGTTCTTACATCAAACTACTGTTCTTGTGTATCCTGCATGTATCACTTATGATGAGACAGTCACGCCCATGGGTTAGTATGAGACGTGCTACTCTTGTAAAGAGTGCAGTTTCATCCTCCCCACATGATTCTCAAAAAACGGCAAGTCTAAATGAAGATATTGAACGTAGCTCTGTACTTGAAGACCGCATGCCGCCTACACCACCATCGCAGGTGCTTGCTCTAACTTTGCAGTGTGATATGTGGTTGCATGTTGCATACGGTGTCTAGCTTATAATGCTTCTAATTAGGGTAAATTGCATCTGCTTAGTTTACACATTATACCTGTGAATATCACATGCCTTCCTATTTTTGGTACATACTACATCTATCTGTTAACCATGTTCTTACATGAAACTACCGCTCTTCTGTATCCTGCATCAATCACTTACGATGAGACACCTTTATTCGTTGCATATTGCTTATTATTTCTAGCCTGTTGCCATGTATTGCTTCTAATTTGGTCAAATACATTTATGAGGCCACCCTTTTAATTTGGCAGAGTGATATTGGTTTCATCTTTCATGGTGTCTAGCTTGCATTGCTTCTAATTAGTTCAAACACCTTGTGCTTAGTTTACACTTTACACATCATGTATGTCAATATGTCATGTTGTCCTGTTTTTCATACATATTCCATCCTCCTATCATGCGGCTGCCTTACATGAAAGTAGTGTTTGTTAGTATCATGCATAAATGAGTTCTGAAGAGCAAATTTTATTCCTTTTTCTTGTGGGTTTGACACAAGGCAAAATCAAAAAAGAGGAAGGAAAAGAGTAAGGAACGCGATAATGGTGGTCCTCTGCAGCAACGTAAATGGAGCATCTGTACGGATTCTCCTCGTACTGCTAGTGCATTACAAGTTCCAAGTCTCCGCTCCCCTACTCCACCATCCCAGGTGCTTGCTCTAACTTGGCAGTGTGATATCTGGTTGCATGTTGCATATGGTGTCTAGCTTGTATTGCTTCTAATTAGTGTAAACTGCATCTGCTTAGCTTACAAATTATACGTGTGAATATGACACACCTTCCTGTTTTTGGTACATACTATATCTGTCTATCACACCATGTTCTTACATGAAACTACTCTTCTTGTGTATCATGCCTCAATCACTTATGATGAGACACCTTTAAGTTGGCACTTTGATATTGGTTTGCATCTTGAATATGATTTCTAGCATGTAGTGCTTCTAATTTGATGAACCCCACCTATGACAAGACAGTTTTAACTTGGTAGAGTGATATTGGTTGCACCTTCCATATGGTGTCTAGCTTGCAGTGCTTCTAATTTGTTGAAGTGCCTTCTGCTTAGTTACCACATCATAGGTGTGAATATGTCATGCCGTCCAGTTTTTCATACATATTCCATCCTCGTATCATGACTTTGCCTTTCATCAGAGTAGTGTTCGTCAGTATCATGGATGAATGAGTTCTGAAGAGCGAATTTTATTCCTTTTTCTTGTCGGTTTTACCTCACAATGCAAAATCAATAAAGCGGAAGGAAATTGGTAAGGCATTGGATGATGGTGGTCCTTCCGAGCAACTGAAACAGAGGGTCTCTACACATTCTACTCTGCCATCCTCCCAACAAGATTCGCAAGATAACGCAAGGCTAGACAGTCAACGTAGCTATGTAGATGATGAGCACATCTCCCCTACTCCACCATCACAGGTGTTTGCTCTAACTTGGCACTATTATATGTGGTTGCATGTTGCGTATGATGTCTAGCTTGTATTGCTTCTAACTTTGTTGTATTGCATCTGCTTACTTTACACATCATACCTGTGAATATGACACGTGTTCCTGTTTCTAGAACATACTATGTCTGATCACACCATGTTCTTACATCAGACTATTGTTCTTGCGTATCTCGCATCAGTCACTTATGATGAGGCACCTTTAAGTCGGCACTGTGATATTGGTTGCATCTTGCATACAATTTCTAGCATGTACTGCTTCTAATTTGTTGAAACGCCAGACAGTTTGAACTTGGCAGAGTGATATTGGTTGCATCTTTCATATGGTGTCTAGCTTGCAGTGCTTCTAATTTGTTGAAATGCCTTCTGCTTAGTTACCACATCATAGGTCTGAATATGTCACACCATCCTGTTTTTCGTACATATTCCATCCTCGTATCATGTGTTTGCCTTTCATCCGAGTAGTGTTTGTCAGTATCATGCATGAATGAGTTCTGAAGAGCGAATTTTATTCCTTTTTCTTATCGGTTTGACTTCACAATGCAAAATCAATATAGCTGAAGGAAATTAGTAAGGCAGTGGATGATGGTGGTCCTTCGGAGCAACTCAAACAGAGGGTCTTTATAGATTCTACTCTGCCATCCTCCCAACAAGATTCGCAAGACAACACAAGGCTGGACAGTCAACATAGATGTGTAGATGATGAGCACATCTCTCCTACTCCACCATCACAGGTGCTTGCTCTAACTTGGCACTATTATATGTGGTTGTGTGTTCCGTATGATGTCTAGTTTGTATTGCTTCTAATTTTATTGAATTGCATCTGCATAGCTTACAACTTATACCTGCAACAATCACTTACCCATAAGACACATTTAACTTGGGAGTGTGATGTAGGTTGCATCTTGCATTGTCTTCTAGCTTGTAATGCTTCTAATTTGTTGAAATGGCACTTATGACGAGACACTTTTTACCTGGTAGTGATATTGGCTGCATGTTCATATGGTGCCTAGCTTTCATTTCTTCTAATTTTGTTGAAATGCCTTCTGCTTACTGTTTTTCATACATATTCCATCCTCCTAGCGTACGTGTGAATATGCAATGTTGTCGTTTTTTTGTATATATTCCATCCTCCTGTCATGCGCTGGCCTTACATCAAAGTAGTGTTCGTCTGTATCATGCATCAACCAGTTCTGCAGAGCTAATTTTATTCCTCTTCTTGTGGTTTGGACTTCAGAAGGCAATATCAAAAAAGAGGAAGGAAAAGTGTAAGTTAGGGAATGTTGGTGGTCCTTCGGACCGACGCAAACGGAGACTCTCTAGATTTGCCACTGCTACTGCTAATGCAGTTGAAGTCCCAAGTCTACATGATGAGTTCATCTCCCCTACTCCACCATCACAGGTGCTTGCTCTAAGTTGACAGTGTGATAATTGGTTTCATGTTGCATAGGTTGTCTAGCTTGTATTTCTTCTATTTTGATTAAATTGCACCTGCTGAGTTATACGTTATACATGTGCATATGACATGCCTTTCTGTGTCTAGAATACACTGCATCTATCTATCATACCATGTTCTTACATCAAAGTACTGCTGTTGTGTATCCCACATCAATCACTCATGATTGGACGCTTTTAACTTGGCAGTGTGATAGTGGTTGCATCTTGCATTGATTTCTAGGTTGTACTGCTTCTAATTTTTCGAAATGCCACTTATGACAAGACACTTTTAACTTGGCAGAGTGATATTGGTTGCATCTTTCATATGGTGTCTAGCTTGCATTACTTATATTTTCTTGAAAATCCTTCTGGTTAGTTTACACATGGTAGCTGTGAATATGTCACGCCGTCCTGTTTTTCTTACATATTCCATCCTCCTCATACGGTTGTCTTACATCAAAGTATTGCTTGTCTGTATCATGCATCAATGAGTTCTGAAGAGCAATTTTATTCTTTTATGTTGTGGGAACGGCTTGACATGGCAAAGTCAAAAAAGAGCAAGGAAAAGAATATAGTAGGGAATGGTGTTACTCGTCGGGTGCAACGGAAAAGGATCTTCCCTCAAGATTCTGCTTGTACTTATAGTGCAGTAGAAGGTCCAAGTCCACCGGCTAAATCTACAAACACAGTATCACCTGCTCCACCAGCTGCAGCATCCCCTTCAACTGTACCGGCATCTCAACGAGTTACTCATTCGTTTGCTCCGCAACTGGCCTGTTCCCAAGCTGCCTTCACACCTAACACTATTTCTGAAGCACTGCTGACGCAATAGGACTTGGCAAGATCAGATGAACCTCATGAGCATCAACACCAAGACAGTACCTGACCGAGTCAAGTTGCAGTTGCATGCTCCTTTATATGTACTCTCACAGTTTGATGTGCACTAACACCTTCCATATTCATTGTTGAACTAGCACCACGGCGCAAGCGGAAACAGACATCAGGGATAATGCTTGACAGATTAACAAAATCTAAAGGAGGACGAATGGAGATCCATTTTGAGGCAGGTTTAAAAAGGCCACGTGATGCTACAGAGTCAGCCAAGTTAGTATCAGAGGCAGCCGTTGCCATTAGGTGTCATGCACGTATCCTCCCAACGTGGATCCAGTACAGGAATGAGAAAGATGATACCCAGTTTAACACCTTCCTTGACCATTTATCCGTAATTAATGTTATTCATCGCAATTTGTAATATTGTCTTGCTCTGTCCCATACTTTCTAGCTTCCTCCTAATAAGACTCACATTCTTTTTTCAACAAATGAGGTTCAAGTTGGATCCGAAAGATGATGCAACTAAACAAGCATGCACTCATGTTTTTCAGTCTGCTCTGTGACAGTATTGGTATCACCATAGAAAAACTCACTTTGAAGGCAAGGCTAACAATGAAATAGCCCAAACATCTCCAGTGGAATATATTACAGATGAAGACTGGACAGCCCTTGTTAAACACTAGTCTGATCCAAAGTATCAGGTAGGGTATATGTATTTGGTTAGATCACATATTGAACTCGTATTTACGTATGTGCCTTACAAGTGTATCATCTTCTAGGCTAATTGTTTGAAGAACAAGACCAACCATTCTAAAGTGAAATTCCAACAGACAACAGGATCTCGTAGCTATATTGCACACTGCGAGGCTCTTCTAAATAGCTGCTACTTCCTTCTTTTTTCTGTGCCATATTGTGGCGCCCCCGGCTTAATCGTGCACTAATCATACACGCAAATGCACACGATCAAGCCTAAGGACTCACTTGAAGATATCACAACACAACTCTAAAATATAAATAAAGTCATACAAGCATATATTACAAGCCAGGGCCTCGAGGGCTCAAATAAATAAGCTTGATGACAAACAAGCATCAGCGGAAGCGTCAGATATCTGAGTACAGATATAAAAGAAAACAGAAAGGCCTTTAGAAAGGCGGAACCAAAATGAAACACTACGATCGAAAGGCGTAGGCCTCCTGCCTGGGACCCTCCAATTCTACTCCTGGCCGCCGGCAAGCTCGTAGTAGTAGCCACCCTCGGGGTAGTGGAAGTAGTCGTCGGCGAGGGTAGCGGTCTCAGGGGCTCCGTCATCTGGACTCGACCAACTGATATGGGGAGAAAAAGGAAAGCAAAGCAACCGTGAGTACTGCGAAGTACTCAGCAAGCAAGGATCTACACTACATATGCAACATTATCAAAAAGGAGGCTGTATATGTGGACTGGGCTGCAGAAATGCCAGAATAGAGAGAAGGCCTAGTCCTATCGAAGACTAGCATCTTCAGCATCTTCAAGCATCTTCGAGCGTCTTGCAGCATATAGAAGAGTACAGAGCAGCATAGTATAAAGTAGTAGAGGTAGTAGCAAGCAACAGTCTCGCCCAGAGATCCTTCCTCGTCTCCCTGCGAGAAAGCGATCCCGGAGTCATATATCCAGGTAACATCCCAATTCTAACTGTACCGATCGGGATACAACTCCGAGTGTCCTTTACCGTAGGACCGGCTATCGATAGATGTGTTCTTCCCTGCAGGGGTGCACCAACTTACCCACCACGCTCAATTAACTCCGGCCGGACACACTTTCCTGGGTCATGCCCGGCCTCGGCCAAACGACACATCGCAACCCTACCTACAGCCCAGCAGAGAGGTCCCCGCCGGTCTACCTCCTAAGCGCAAGGGGGTCTTGGGCCATCGCCCCTCGCCCTCCGGGTCGTTGTGTGCAGGGTGGATACCAGCACCGCCTCGGAAGGCCGGTACGATCCGACCGTGCCACAATGCTGAACTGGACGTCTGACAGAGCTTTCGGCTGATGTTACGATGCAGAACGCCCATACTATGCCCACGTGATGGTTAGTGCTATCCGACCAGAGGCCGGCTCAGATCATATATCCAAATCGTAGTGTCCTAGTGGCTTGCGGTAACGAGCAGAGACTCACGAAAGATGTGACCCCGTCGCCCCGTCTCGAGGACTTGCTGCAAGGGCTAAGAATGCCCGGCCGCGCCTCGTGGAATAACTCACGGGTAACTATCCATCACTCGCGGGTACCCCTCGGGGTCGACCCGCCTTTTAAGTAATAGTATCAACAGTAATGTAAGGCATCCGTGTGGTCACCATATCAAGGGGAATCCGAGGCATCACCCTCGTTGGACTCCCACCTGATGTAACAACAAGACGGACGTAGGAGGCATCACCCTCGAGGTCCACACGTGAGGTGTTACGCGACTTAGTCAGTATCAGTGGTGGTGTAGGAGGTATCACCCTCGCTTACCACGACCGGTTAACTAACCTACAAGGTTATCATCAGAAGTGCTGTCGAGGTATCACCCTCGGCACTCGATAGTAACCCAGTAGTGTCGAGCAACTAAGGGGAAAGTGAGGTGCAGTGCCGGGGCTGATCTTCAATCCCGTTGATCGGGTCTTCTGAAACTCCAGCGGGGCAGTCGGGATAAAGTGGGGGTCACTAATGGGGCTCTACCCAGTCTATACTAAAACAGTTTAGGATAGAAGGCAGTTATCAACAGTAGACTACAATAAACAGGCTATGCAGCAGATATAGGAAAAACAGTAACAGTAGCATAATTCTAATGCAAGCAGGAGAATTAGAATAGGCGATATCGAGATGATCAAAGGGGGGGCTTGCCTGGTTGCTTGGCGGCAAGGGCAAGGTCGTCAGTACTGTAACCAATCACCGGAGCTGCGTCGATCTCGGAGGCTACGTCGGCACCGAAATCTACCGAGGGAAAAGAGGGGGAGGAAAACAGTAAATACGAAGCGACATATGCATGAAAATACGATACGCGATGCTAGATGTGGTCTATCGTAGTGATACACGACAACGGTGAAGGAGGGGATCATTCGGGAATGTTTTCCTGGTTCCGGACGTCTGTCAGACAGATGAACCGGAGAGGGACGGTTGCATGCTCGCAGCATTAGAGGTAGGTGAAAGCTAGGATGCAGTGCAGGGTTGCCTAAAAGAGCTATCTAAACCATTTAATCATTTTAGGATTAAGGTTAAAATTAATCACCGGTATAAGTGCACTATTCATCTGCCGGAAATGAGCCAAAAGTTGCGGGTTCTCCTACGTAGAGGATCCCGACATGGAAACGGACGACACGATCAGACTTGTCTCGTCGTTCTGAGCAAGTTTCATATAGAAAGTTTTTCGATCGGAGCTACGGTTTAAAAGATATGAATTTTCAAAGTTTATTAGATTTTCTGGAATTTTTTGGATTTATTAAAATCAAATTTGAACAGTAGCAGGAAATGCTGGGTGCACCCGGTGCGCTGCACCCGGTGTGCACCAGAGGCTGACCAGTGGGGCCAGTCAACTGCTGACTCAGCAGTTGACTGGTCCACGGTTGACCAGTCAGCGGGCCCGGCGGGGCCCGCGTGTCAGTGACTCAGGTTTAACTAACAGTTTTTAGTTAAAACTAACTAATCTAATTAGTGGCCTGGGCCCAGTTGTCAGTGGGGGTTAGCAGCGTCATTAGCGGGCTAATGACGACACGTCAGCGAGGTTAGCACCGGCGGGGAGCTACAGTGCACCGGCGGCGAGGCCGAACGCCGGCGAGGATCTCCCGGTCGATTCCGGCGACCGTTCGAGGTGCGGTTTGATCCTACGGAACGGGCGTGTTGAGCCGCACCTGATGGTTGCACGGGCTCGAGCTAAAACGGCCGGAAACGACGGCGACAACGGCCACGGCGGACGCCGGATCCCGGTCGAGCTCGGGGGCGATGATACGGGGCTCGGTGAGACGCGTGGAGAGGCGCGCTGGGTAGCTAGGAGCTCAGGGAGCTCGACGGTGGAGTTAACGCAGCACGAGGAGCATCAGGGCGACGGCACTGAGCTCGCCGGCGGCGACCACAACACGGACAAGACGGCGAGGTGGCTACGGGGAGGAACACGACGCGAGGAGAGAAGCGAAAGGAGGACGAAGCTCACCGCGTGGCTAAGTAAAGCCCTTGACGGCTTTGGAGCAGCAGAGGAGCTCGGAGACGACGGGAATCGGCGGCGGGCGCCGGCGATGCAGAGGAGGGGATCGGCTTGATCCGCGCGACGTAGATCCCTCCGGCTCCGTCTGACAGCACCAGTGGAAGAGGAAGAAGCCGGCGGAGCTCCCGAGCAACTCAGCTAGACGCGGGGGCGACGATGGCCGCGGGGAGCAGCGCTCGCGGCGGCGGTGGCGTTCGGGACAGAGAAGAAGATCGAGAGCGAGCTCGGGGGAAAAAGAAGAGGAGTGGCGAGGAGGCCAAGGGGAATGGCTCGGGTCCGCCCTTATCCCCTCGCAGAGCGCCGCGACGTCGCGCTGTCGATCGTCGACCGGTGCGGACGCGCTCGTCCATGGCGGCACCGACACGGGGAGGAGGGAGAAGAAGGGGAGAGAGAGGGGCCGGCTGGGCTGGGCTGTGCACTGTTGCCTCGGCCCAGTCACAGGTAAGTGCCCGCCTCTTTTCCCTTTTCTTCTATTTTTCTTTTTATTTAATTTAGCAGAGATGGAAAAGAAATTGTGGGGCCTCCAAATTACTCAGGAAAATTATGGAACATGGTCCAATAGTCTCAGAGCACCTTTCTACACTGTCACAACAGGTTTGAAAATTATTCGAATCTGTTTGGATTTTACATAAATAGAATAGCATTTAGGAATGCTGAATTGGTGCTGTTTTAATTGATAATGCTCATCTTTACTCAAGAGTGATGTTGCATTCCTTAATATATAATTGTTTTGGAATATTTGCAATAATGTGAACATTTTTCCCACAAGTATGGAACAACTTTAATTTTCACTTTTGAAATTGAGTTGATTTTTCAGAATAGCATTTGAATTGAATATTTCGCCAAAGTGATTAAGCACTGCAAATGGAGATGACCTGGCAGTATCATTAGCTGATCACTGTAGCAATTACAAAAGGGGTGTTACAAATTCTCCTCCTCTAAAAGAAATTCTCGTCCCGAGAATTAAGAAGTAGAGGGGAAGAGTTCGGGGTATTCAGCACGGAGGTTATCCTCGCGTTCCCAAGTGGCTTCGTCTTCAGTGTGATTCGACCACTGCACCTTCAGGAACTTGGTAACCTTCTGACGAGTCCGACGTTCAGCTTCATCGAGAATACGGATCGGATGCTCTTTATAAGACAAGTCATCTTGCAATTCGAGCATCTCATGATCCACTGCTCGGTGCGGAGATTCTTTGAAGCACTTTCGAAGTTGTGACACGTGGAAGATGTCGTGGATGTGGGAGAATTGCGGCGGCAACTCCAATTTATATGCCACCTGTCCACGTCTGGCAACTATGCGAAAAGGACCAATATAGCGAGGAGTTAACTTGCCCTTGATTCCGAAACGACGGGTGCCCTTCATAGGAGTGACTCGAAGATAAGCTTGATCACCTGGTTGATAAGTCAGACCCCATCGTTTGCGATCATAGTTGCTCTTCTGGCGGTCTTGAGCCGCCTTGAGATTTTCTCGGACAATGCGGACTTGTTCTTCGGTGTGTTGGATAATATCCGGACCAACAAGAGGTCGTTCCCCAGTTTCTGACCAATTCAGAGGGGTCCGACATTTACGTCCATATAGTACTTCGAAGGGGGCCATTTTCAAGCTGGCTTGATAGCTGTTGTTATAAGAGAACTCGGCATACGGGAGAGATTCTTCCCACTTCTTGCCAAAAGATATAACACAAGCTCGCAGCATGTCTTCGAGCACTTGATTGACTCGTTCGACTTGGCCTTGGGATTGGGGATGATAAGCTGAACTCCAGGTGATATGAGTTCCCATAGCTTCTTGGAAACTTTCCCAGAATTTGGAGGTGAATAGACTGCCACGGTCCGAACTAATCTCCTTCGGAATTCCGTGGAGTGAAATGATTCTGGAGATATACAGCTCTGCTAACTGTTTAGCTGTGATCGTCTCCTTGACAGGCAGAAAATGGGCAACCTTGGAAAGCTGGTCGACGATGACAAGAATAGCATCGTGACCCTTCTGTGACTTGGGAAGACCAGTAATGAAGTCCATTTGCACTCTATCCCATTTCCACAACGGAATAGGAAGTGGTTGAAGAAGTCCTGCAGGTTTCTGATGTTCTGCCTTTATGCGACGACAAACGTCACATTCAGCAACATAACGAGCAATATCCTGCTTCATTCTAGACCACCAGTACCTTTGACGAAGATCACGATACATCTTGGTGCTACCCGGATGAATAGACAGCGGTGTATCATGTGCCTCCTTCATGACCTTATCAGTCATAAGCTCGAAGCGAGGTACGACAATGCGGTCTCTGAAGTACAAGGTTCCATCTTCAGACAATGAGAAATCCCTGTATTTTTCCAGGTGAAGATCTTTCTTCATCAGACCAATTTCAGCATCTTTAGCTTGCGCAATCTTAACAGCCTTCTCAAGGTCTGGTTCAACAACCAAGTTTGATAGGTATCCTTGAGGAACTATCTCGAGATTTAGCTTCCGAAGCTCTTCATACAGAAGTGGTTGTTCTAGCTGGACTTCAAGTTCACAGCAATAGGATTTGCGGCTCAACGCATCAGCCATTACGTTAGCCTTGCCAGGGGTATAAGAAATACCCAAATCATAGTCTGCAATGGTCTCCATCCATCTTTGCTGACGGAGGTTTAGAGATGGTTGAGTGAACAAGTACTTCAGGCTCTTATGATCCGTGTAGATCTCGCAACGATTACCGAGGAGGTAATGTCACCACAACTGCAGTGCATAGATGACAGCAGCTAGTTCTAGATCATGTACCGGATAATTCTCTTCATGCGGACGCAACTGACGAGAGCCATATGCAATCACTTTACGTTCCTGCATTAGGACACAGCCTAGTCCTTCACGGGATGCGTCACAATAGATCACAAAATCTTTGCGAGAATCTGGAGGAGCAAGTACTGGGGCAGATGTCAGCTTGTCTTTGAGTGTTTGAAAACTTTCCTGACATTTTTCTGTCCATTCAAACTTAACGCCCTTGTGAAGCAGATCAGTCAGAGGCTTAGCAATCTTTGAGAAATTCTCGACAAAGCGACGACAATAGCTTGCAAGGCCGAGAAAACTTCTGACTTGCTTGACATTCTTCGGCGGAGTCCATTCAAGAATAGCCTGAACTCGTTCTGGGTTAACGGCAATGCCTTCTTTCGAAATCACATGGCCGAGATATGTCACTTCAGATAACCAGAACTCACACTTGGAATACTTGGCATACAATTGATGTTCACGCAGCTTCTCCAGTACAAGCCGAAGATGTTCGGCATGTTCTTCTTCATTCTTCGAATATACCAGAATATCGTCCAGATATACCACGACGAATTTGTCGAGATAATCCATGAAGATGTAATTCATTAACCGGGAGAAGGTAGCTGGAGCGTTAGTCAGGCCGAAAGACATGACAGTGTACTCATAAGAACCATAGTGAGTAACAAATGCTGTCTTCGGAATATCTTCTTCACGAACTCGGATCTGGTGGTATCCCAATCTCAAATCAAGCTTAGAGAATACTGAGGAACCAGCAAGTTGATCATACAGATCGTTGATTCTGGGAAGCGGATACTTATTTTGAATTGTTGCTTGGTTGATAGGTCGGTAATCTTGAACCAACCGATTCGTACCATCCCTCTTCTTGACAAAGAGGGAAGGTGCTCCCCAAGCAGATGAACTGGGGCGGATGAAACCCTTCTTAAGCGACTCGTCGATTTCTTCCTTAAGTTCAATAAGGTGATGCGGAGGCATCTTGTACGGACGCTTTGCAATAGGGGTAGTGCCTGGTTTCAAGTCGATAACAAACTCGACAGCTCTGGCAGGGGGAATGCCTGGAAGTTCTTCCGGAAAGACATCTTGAAAATCATGAACAACTGGAATGTTCTCGATGCCTTCAAGAGGTGAAGCATTCAATGCATTCAGAACATATATCTGATCCTCGGCATTCTGAACTGTCTGAGCTGAGTATCTGACTATCTGGCCGGAAGGATGAGTGAGCTGGACTGTCTTAGCAGCACAGTCAATCAAAGCTTTATTCGCTTTCAACCAATCCATACCAAGGATGATGTCAATGTCGGAAGGTCCTAGTACAATGAGAGAAACCGGAAAAAGTAGACCTCCAATCTCGATGTGGTTATGAGGGCTTACCATTGTGGTTTGGCATTTGGATCTCGGGGACTGAACCATTAGAGGAGTGGGTAATTTCTCCAAGTATAACTCATGTGACTGAGCAAATTGTTGGGACACAAAAGCATGCGATGCTCCAGAATCAAAGAGAACAGAGGCTGGTACTGAATTCACAGAGAGTGTTCCCAGCACGATAGTCGGTTCCTTCTGAGCCTTTTCAACATCGACGTGATTGGCATGGCCAAGTACAACAGTAGACGGTATGGCATTACGGTTTCTGAATCGGCGGTTTCGACAACTCTTCTTACGACCAACAGGAGGACATGGTGCAACCTGAGGAGATGCCATAGCATTAGGCTGTCCACCCTGAACTGTTAGCTGTCTCGGCGGTGAAGGCAGACGAGGTGCAACATAAGATGGTCTTGGTGTTGGAGCAGGTCGGTGATGAATATTGTGCGGAATCCAAACCCGACGTTTCTGAACAGGCTGACCCGAGGATGAGCCAGCTTCACGAGTGCGTTTGAGCGACTCCTGATACTTAGCCAGACCAGTTTCAACTCTGTAGGCTTGACTGACAAGCGTAGCAAAGTCTTCACAATCATGGACAAGAAGTGCGAGCTGTATATCGGAACGCAGCCCTTCACGGAATTTCTCCTGCTTACGTGCGTCAGTGTCGACATCATCTTTAGCATAGCGGGATAATTCGAGAAATTTCCTCTGATATTCATCCACAGTCAGTGTGCCCTGTGTGAGTTTACGGAACTCCTGCTTCTTCTGGTCGATCAGACCCTGAGGAATGTACCGTGCACGAAAAGCTGACTGGAATTCTTGCCAGGTGGGTACAGTCTCTGCAGGCAACGTATCCTTGTGGCTTTCCCACCATTGAGCAGCGGGACCCTTCAAGTGAAATGTCGCAAAGGTGACATAACTGTCAGGGGTCACATTAGCTGACTCCATTTCAAATTGGATGTCACGAAGCCAATCATCAGCATCCATAGGATTGGTGGAGCTGCGGAAAACAGACGGGTTGAGGCGCACGAATTCTGACAGAGTTATTGGGATGTGCTGTTGCTGAGCATTCTGAGTTGGAAACTGAGCCAATACTCCGGTCATGAACTGACGGTTGAGTTCAAACTGCTGCCTCATTTCGACAATATAGGGTGGAGGTGGAGTATCGTCAGCCATCCTGCCAAATCAACAGGGCAGTTTAGGAAGCAAAATTGCAGGTGTATGGAATGACTCATGAAGCAATACGCACAACAGAAGGAAGTGCAATAGATACTTCATCATATTCACACCAGACACTCAAATCCACACATAGCCTCGGTTACAATCCGGCATTACGACAGCTGAAAAAGAGAAGGCTAGACAACTAGGCGGCGCGCAGGCACGCGGTAAGGAAGTACACAACGAGACATAGCAAAGGCTACATCAACGTCGGAGAAAACTGTAGGAGCGAGGAATCTACAAGTGTCAACACAGGGTGCCCTCGATAAAAGGATCCTGTAAGCAGAACCTGGCCCACAATCTTGAAGCAAGGGGGAATATTTCAGAACTCCGGGTGGATGTGATTACGAGAACCTAATGTTGGAGTTGGTAAAATTTTAACCCGAATAGATGAGAGAGTAGAATCCTAGAGTAAAGGTCGAGGAGTAAAAGATCCTAATACCACCCAGTTGGCGACGTGGGCCCGTAAGCCACACAGCCAAGTTAGTAAAACAGTTTTTGACCACTAGACTCAACTTCGGCCAAAGAGTTGGAAAGGGGGGACTCCTAGAGGCAGTCGGCTCTGATACCAACCTGTGACGCCCCCGGCTTAATCGTGCACTAATCATACACGCAAATGCACACTATCAAGCCTAAGGACTCACTTGAAGATATCACAACACAACTCTAAAATATACATAAAGTCATACAAGCATATATTACAAGCCAGGGCCTCGAGGGCTCGAATAAATAAGCTTGATGACAAACAAGCATCAGCGGAAGCGTCAGATATCTGAGTACAGATATAAAAGAAAACAGAAAGGCCTTTAGAAAGGCGGAACCAAAATGAAACACTACGATCGAAAGGCGTAGGCCTCCTGCCTAGGACCCTCCGAACCTACTCCTGGTCGTTAGCCATCTAGAAGTAGAAGCCGTCCTCGGGGTGGTAGAAATAGTCGATGGTGGAACAGCTATCTCAGGGGCTCCGTCATCTGGTCGCGACAACTGATAAGGGAGAAAAAGGAAAGCAAAGCAACCGTGAGTACTGCGAAGTACTCAGCAAGCAAGGATCTACACTACATATGCAACATTATCAAGGAATGGCTGTATATGTGGACTGGGCTGCAGAAATGCCAGAATAGAGAGAAGGCCTAGTCCTTTCGAAGACTAGCATCTTCAGCATCTTCAAGCATCTTCGAGCGTCTTGCAGCATATAGAAGAGTACAGAGCAGCATAGTATAAAGTAGTAGAGGTAGTAGCAAGCAACAGTCTCGCCCAGAGATCCTTCCTCGACTCCCTGCGAGAAAGCGATCCCGGAGTCACATATCCAGGTAACATCTCAATTCTAACTGTACCGATCGGGATACAACTCCGAGTGTCCTTTACCGTAGGACCGGCTATCGATAGATGTGTTCTTCCCTGCAGGGGTGCACCAACTTACCCACCACGCTCAATTAACTCCGGCCGGACACACTTTCCTGGGTCATGCCCGGCCTCGGCCAAACGACACATCGCAACCCTACCTACAGCTCAGCAGAGAGGTCCCCGCCGGTCTACCTCCTAAGCGCAAGGGGGTCTTGGGCCATCGCCCCTCGCCCTCCGGGTCGTTGTGTGCAGGGTGGATACCAGCACCGCCTCGGAAGGCCGGTACGATCCGACCGTGCCACAATGCAATGCTGAACTGGACGTCTGACAGAGCTTTCGGCTGATGTTACGATGCAGAACGCCCATACTATGCCCACGTGATGGTTAGTGCTATCCGACCAGAGGCCGGCTCAGATCATATATCCAAATCGTAGTGTCCTAGTGGTTTGCGGTAACGAGCAGAGACTCACGAAAGATGTGACCCCGTCGCCCCGTCTCGAGGACTTGCTGCAAGGGCTAAGAATGCCCGGCCGCGCCTCGTGGAATAACTCACGGGTAACTATCCATCTCTCGCGGGTACCCCTCGGGGTCGACCCGCCTTTTAAGTAATAGTACCAACAGTAATGTAAGGCATCCGTGTGGTCACCATATCAAGGGGAATCCGAGGCATCACCCTCGTTGGACTCCCACCTGATGTAACAACAAGATGGACGTAGGAGGCATCACCCTCGAGGTCCACACGTGAGGTGTTACGCGACTTAGTCAGTATCAGTGGTGGTGTAGGAGGTATCACCCTCGCTTACCACGACCGGTTAACTAACCTACAAGGTTATCATCAGAAGTGCTGTCGAGGTATCACCCTCGGCACTCGATAGTAACCCAGTAGTGTCGAGCAACTAAGGGGAAAGTGAGGTGCAGTGCCGGGGCTGATCTTCAATCCCGTTGATCGGGTCTTCTGAAACTCCAGCGGGGCAGTCGGGATAAAGTGGGGGTCACTAATGGGGCTCTACCCAGTCTATACTAAAACAGTTTAGGATAGAAGGCAGTTATCAACAGTAGACTACAATAAACAGGCTATGCAGCAGATATAGGAAAAACAGTAACAGTAGCATAATTCTAATGCAAGCAGGAGAATTAGAATAGGCGATATCGAGATGATCAAAGGGGGGGCTTGCCTGGTTGCTTGGCGGCAAGGGCAAGGTCGTCAGTACTGTAACCAATCACCGGAGCTGCGTCGATCTCAGAGGCTACGTCGGCACCGAAATCTACCGAGGGAAAAGAGGGGGAGGAAAACAGTAAATACGAAGCGACATATGCATGAAAATACGATACGCGATGCTAGAGGTGGTCTATCGTAGTGATACATGACAACGGTGAAGGAGGGGATCATTCGGGAATGTTTTCCTGGTTCCGGACGTCTGTCAGACAGATGAACCGGAGAGGGACGGTTGCATGCTCGCAGCATTAGAGGTAGGTGAAAGCTAGGATGCAGTGCAGGGTTGCCTAAAAGAGCTATCTAAACCATTTAATCATTTTAGGATTAAGGTTAAAATTAATCACCGGTATAAGTGCACTATTCATCTGCCGGAAATGAGCCAAAAGTTGCGGGTTCTCCTACGTAGAGGATCCCGACATGGAAACGGACGACACGATCAGACTTGTCTCGTCGTTCTGAGCAAGTTTCATATAGAAAGTTTTTCGATCGGAGCTACGGTTTAAAAGATATGAATTTTCAAAGTTTATTAGATTTTCTGGAATTTTTTGGATTTATTAAAATCAAATTTGAACAGTAGCAGGAAATGCTGGGTGCACCCGGTGCGCTGCACCCAGTGTGCACCAGAGGCTGACCAGTGGGGCCAGTCAACTGCTGACTAAGCAGTTGACTGGTCCACGGTTGACCAGTCAGCGGGCCCGGCGGGGCCCGCGTGTCAGTGACTCAGGTTTAACTAACAGTTTTTAGTTAAAACTAACTAATCTAATTAGTGGCCTGGGCCCAGTTGTCAGTGGGGGTTAGCAGCGTCATTAGCGGGCTAATGACGACACGTCAGCGAGGTTAGCACCGGCGGGGAGCTACAGTGCACCGGCGGCGAGGCCGAACGCCGGCGAGGATCTCCCGGTCGATTCCGGCGACCGTTCGAGGTGCGGTTTGATCCTACGGAACGGGCGTGTTGAGCCGCACCTGATGGTTGCACGGGCTCGAGCTAAAACGGCCGGAAACGACGGCGACAACGGCCACGGCGGACGCCGGATCCCGGTCGAGCTCGGGGGCGATGATACGGGGCTCGGTGAGACGCGTGGAGAGGCGCGCTGGGTAGCTAGGAGCTCAGGGAGCTCGACGGTGGAGTTAACGCAGCACGAGGAGCATCAGGGCGACGGCACTGAGCTCGCCGGCGGCGACCACAACACGGACAAGACGGCGAGGTGGCTGCGGGGAGGAACACGACGCGAGGAGAGAAGCGAAAGGAGGACGAAGCTCACCGCGTGGCTAAGTAAAGCCCTTGACGGCTTTGGAGCAGCAGAGGAGCTCGGAAACGGCGGGAATCGGCGGCGGGCGCCGGCGATGCAGAGGAGGGGATCGGCTTGATCCGCGCGACGTAGATCCCTCCGGCTCCGTCTGTCAGCACCAGTGGAAGAGGAAGAAGCCGGCGGAGCTCCCGAGCAACTCAGCTAGACGCGGGGGCGACGATGGCCGCGGGGAGCAGCGCTCGCGGCGGCGGTGGCGTTCGGGACAGAGAAGAAGATCGAGAGCGAGCTCGGGGGAAAAAGAAGAGGAGTGGCGAGGAGGCCAAGGGGAATGGCTCGGGTCCGCCCTTATCCCCTCGCAGAGCGCCGCGACGTCGCGCTGTCGATCGTCGACCGGTGCGGACGCGCTCATCCATGGCGGCACCGACACGGGGAGGAGGGAGAAGAAGGGGAGAGAGAGGGGCCGGCTGGGCTGGGCTGTGCACTGTTGCCTCGGCCCAGTCACAGGTAAGTGCTCGCCTCTTTTCCCTTTTCTTCTGTTTTTCTTTTTATTTAATTTAGCAGAGATGGAAAAGAAATTGTGGGGCCTCCAAATTACTCAGGAAAATTATGGAACATGGTCCAATAATCTCAGAGCACCTTTCTACACTGTCACAACAGGTTTGAAAATTATTCGAATCTGTTTGGATTTTACATAAATAGAATAGCATTTAGGAATGCTGAATTGGTGCTGTTTTAATTGATAATGCTCATCTTTACTCAAGAGTGATGTTGCATTCCTTAATATATAATTGTTTTGGAATATTTGCAATAATGTGAACATTTTTCCCACAAGTATGGAACAACTTTAATTTTCACTTTTGAAATTGAGTTGATTTTTCAGAATAGCATTTGAATTGAATATTTCGCCAAAGTGATTAAGCACTGCAAATGGAGATGACCTGGCAGTATCATTAGCTGATCACTATAGCAATTACAAAAGGGGTGTTACACATATTATCGTATCTATATTGACTTGTTCCAAATACAGAGGAAAGCCCGTGCGGACCAAAAAGAACCTAAACCGAATAAGTTCAAGCCGCTGTTGTAAGTCCTTACTCCTCCTGCCTTTGAACTGCTTGTTGCTGTGACGTGTCATTTAACTGTTTGGTTTGCAGCCAATGTCGGTTACTCAGTTCACTTTTATACACAGTTGTCTTAACGTATCATTTCGCCTTACACGGTTTAAAAGAGAGGAAGGATATTCTTTTGGTCTTGATCTGTAATCTAGATGTGATGTTCACATGCCCACACAATGATACAATAGCCTGTTTGTTTGATATCTGTTTGCCCATGATATGAATGATGTCATACTATGTTCATCCTACTTTAAACCATGTCTCTTTATCCTTAGATTTCAACAAATGTGAGGAAATAGACAATACTGTAGGCATGCTACATGGACATATGTTCCGAAAGTGATTTTATTATGTAGTTGGCACTACAATACATGCTAATGTATTAGAGTAGTTCACCAAAATAAGTTATGTATAAACATGAAACCTACTTTGTTTGTTTTTGTCTCATTAGTAAATTATCTGGCACACTAATCTACAAGTTCAAACTTTCAGTAAGCTATGGAACAAATGAGTGAACAGACACAACCACCTGAAGGTGACGAGGCTACCACGGGCACAATGCCACCTCTTGCTGCAGTGCGTCAGTATCTCTCCACTAACAGTACAAAAAGCACCTTCCTGCGTAATGCTAGGTTGGTTGTCAAGGTAACCTCGTCCAAATCGCCTACTGAACAAAATCTTATGGCTAGACAGAGTGATATATCTGTGCTCCAGACACAAGTCCAATCCCTAATGGAGGTCGTTTCGGAAACAAGAATAGTGGTTGACAAATGTCGTCAAGATATGAATGGTTTTGAAACCAGACTATCAGACATTTGCTTCATTGTTCAAAAGCAATGGCGGAAAAAGGGGAAGATCATGCTGTCCATCAGATTCTACAGCCTGAAACATTAGCACTCAGGTCAAATGATCTATGCTTCTATACATCTGATGATGCGTTTATCTGCAAGGACTGTAAACTTTATGCCAACAGGCCTTTTGTTGTATGGCTGGAATTTATTTTGATGTGATACAGCATTTGTCGTGCTGCCAAAGGCTGTAGAAATTACGATGCTATTTTTGTATAGTGTAGGTTTATCTTAGTAATGTATTCAGCCGAAAGCTTCATAGAAGCCCAATGTGCCAACATTTGTCGGGCCCATAATTCCAATTGGGCTAAAAATGATTATGGGTCGTAATTTGCATGTAGCCCACTAAAAATATCTGGGCCTAAATCAGCATAAGCTTTCTTATTTTTGGTAGGCATGTGCCCACAGTGGGCCTTTAACAGGCCTAAACATGGGTCTTTAATAGGCCAAAAGTGAGATTGGGCCCTGATTGTGCCAAATAACCCACTGGTCATTAGCAGGCCAAAATGTATCTCAGCTCGTGGTGGTCCATTTACAATGCGGATCGTTCACAGGCCGAAATTCAGACGGGCCGAAAATGCGCCGACCTACTACACGGGCCTTTACCAGGCCAGAAGTGCGGTCGGGCTTGATTAGTATCAGTTTTATATGGGCCGTTAATAGGCCCGATGTGACGTTCGGCCACATATGGCCCATGGATTTTGTCTGACATTAATAGGCCGAAAAACACAATAGGCTGGAAGTGGCCCAAATCTACAGTGGGCCTCTAACAGGCCGAATGTCAGACATGGCCAAATATGACCCAATTCCTTCACGGTAGTTTATGGGCTGAAAGTTTCAATGGCCAATAAATGGGCCCAAATGAAGCAGGACCTTTAACAGGCCGGAAACACAGCGGGCCGTAATTCGGCCCAAATACTTAGCGGACTGTTAACGTGCAAGAAGTGACCATGGGCCACAATGATGAAAAGTCTAGAACGGGCCATTGACGGGCCGATTTGACACTAGTCGTACGGGCCTTAACTGCGAATGGGCCGTTGATACGTCCATTTTGCATCATGTTTACCTACTGTTATTTGTAATGTTTTTATGCATAATAATGCTTTTTGGAGTAATTCTAATGCCTTTTCTCTCATAATATGCAAGGTATACACAAAGAAGGAGAATTCTGGCAGCTGGAAATCTGGACCTGAAAAAGCTACGTCAGGCTACCTATTCTCCACAACTCCAAATGAGCTGAAACTTCACGAGGATTTTTTATGGAATAAATAAGAAATACTGGAGCAAATAACTACCGGAGGGGGCCACCTGGTGAGCACAAGACACTAGGGCGCGCCAGGCCCCCCAGGCGCGCCCTGGTGGGTTGTGCTTAGCCCAGCCCACCTCCGGTGCCCATCTTCTGGTATATAAGTCATTTTGACCTAGAAAAAATAAGGAGAGGACTTTCGGGACGAAGCGCCGCCGTCTCAAGGTGGAACTTGGGCAGGAGCACTTTTACCCTCCGGCGGAGCGATTCCGCTGGGGGAACTTCCCTCCCGGAGGGGGAAATCATCGTCATCATCATCACCAACAACTCTCCCATCTTGGGGAGGGCAATCTCCATCAACATCTTCAACAGCACCATCTCCTCTGAAACCCTAGTTCATCTTCCCGTGTTCAATCTTTGTACCGGAACTATAGATTGGTACTTGTGGGTGACTAGTAGTGTTGATTACATCTTGTAGATGATTACTATATGGTTTATTTGGTGGAAGATTATATGTTCAGATCCATTATGCTATTTAATACTCCTCTGATCTTGAGCATGATTATTATTTGTGAGTAGTTACTTTTGTTCTTGAGGTCACGGGAGAAATCATGTTGCAAGTAATCATGTGAACTTGATATGTGTTCGATATTTTGATGATATGTATGTTGTGATTCCATTAGTGGTGTCATGTGAACGTCGACTACATGACACTTCACCATATTTGGGCCTAAGGGAATGCATTATGGAGTAGCTATTAGATGATGGGTTGCGAGAGTGACAGAATCTTAAACCCTAGTTTATGCGCTATTCCGTAAGGGGCCGATTGGATCCAAAAGTTTAATGCTATGGTTAGAATTTATTCTTAATACTTTTCTCGTAGTTGCGGATGTTTGCGAGGGGGTTAATCATAAGTAGGAGGTTTGTTCAAGTAAGAACAACACCTAAGCACCGATCCACCCACATATCAAATTATCAAAGTAGTGAGCACGAATCAAACCAACATAATGAAGGTGACTAGATGAAATTCCCGTGTACCCTCAAGAACACTTTGCTTATCATAAGAGACCGTTTTGGCCTGTCCTTGAAGGAAATATGCCCTAGAGGCAATAATAAAGTTGTTATTTATATTTCCTTATATCATGATAAATGTTTATTATTCATGCTAGAATTGTATTAACCGAAAACTTAATACATGTGTGAATACATAGACAAACAAAATGTCACTAGTATGCCTCTACTTGACTAGCTCGTTAATCAAAGATGGTTAAGTTTCCTAGCCATAGACATGAGTTGTCATTTGATGAACGGGATCACATCATTAGAGAATGATGTGATTGACAAGACCCATCCGTTAGCTTAGCACGATGATCGTTTAGTTTGTTGCTATTGCTTTCTTCATGACTTATACATGTTCCTCTGACTATGAGATTATGCAACTCCCGAATACCGAAGGAACACCTTGTGTGCTATCAAACGTCACAACGTAACTAGGTGATTATAAAGATGCTCTACAGGTGTCTCCGATAGTGTTTGTTGAGTTGGCATAGATCAAGATTAGGATTTGTCACTCCGATTGTCGGAGAGGTATCTCTGGGCCCTCTCGGTAATGCACATCATATGAAGCCTTGCAAGCAATGTGACTAATGAGTTAGTTACGGGATGATACATTACGGAACAAGTAAAGAGACTTGCCGGTAACGAGATTGAACTAGGTATTGAGATACTGACGATCGAATCTCGGGCAAGTAACATACCGATGACAAAGGGAACAACGTATATTGTTATGCGGTTTGACCGATAAAGATCTTCGTAGAATATGTGGGAGCCAATATGAGCATCCAGGTTCCGCTATTGGTTATTGACCGGAGATGAGTCTCGGTCATGTCTACATAGTTCTCGAACCCGTAGGGTCCGCACGCTTAACGTTCGATGACGATCGGTATTATGAGTTTATGTGTTTTGATGTACCGAAGGTAGTTCGGAGTCCCGGATGTGATCACGGACATGACGAGGAGTCTCGGAATGTCCGAGAGGTAAAGATTGATATATTGGAAGATAGTATTTGGCCTCCGGAAAGGTTCCGGAAGGTTCAGGATATTTATCGGAGTGCCGGAAGGGTTATCGGAACCACCGGAGAAGTAATGGGCCTTATTGGGCCTAGGGGAAAGAGAGAGGGGCAGCCAAGGGCTGGCCGTGCGCCCCCCCATGGGCCTAGTCAGAATTGGACTAGGGGGAGGGGCAGCGCCCCCTCCTTCCTTCTCTTTCCCCCTCCTTCCTTCTTCTCCTAGTAGGACTGGGAAAGGGGGGAGTCCTACTTCTACTAGAAGGAGGATTCCTCCCCCCTTGGCGCGCCTATGAGGGCCGGCCGGCCTCCCCCTCCCTCCTTTATATACGTGGGGAGGGGGGCACCCTAGGACACACAAGTTAATTGTTTTTAGCCGTGAGCGGTGCCCCCCTCCACAGATTTCCACCTCGGTCATATTTTCGGAGAGCTTAGGCGAAGCCCTGCCGGAATCACTTCATCATCACCGTCACCACACCGTCGTGCTGACGAAACTCTCCCTCGGCCTCAGCTGGATCAAGAGTACGAGGGACGTCACCGAGCTGAACGTGTGCAGATCGCGGAGGTGCCGTACGTTCGGTACTTGGATCGGTTTGATCGCGAAGACGTTCGACTACATCAACCGCGTTACTAAACGCTTCCGCTTTCGGTCTACGAGGGTACGTGGACACACTCTCCCGCTCGTTGCTATGCTTCTCCTAGATAGATCTTGCGTGATCGTAGGAAATTTTTTGAATTACTATGTTCCCCAACAGTCCTTTGCCTCAAAAGGATTGGGCTACCTTGCTGCACTTTTGTTACTACCTTTGTGACTTGCTCATTACAAATTATCTTGCTATTAAACTACTAGCTACTTACAATTTCAGTGCTTGCAGACATTACCTTACTGAAAACCGCTTGTCATTTCCTTCTGCTCCTCGTTGGGTTTGACACTCTTACTTATCGAAAGGACTACGATTGATCCCCTATAGTTGTGGGTCATCAAGGCTCTTTTCCGGTGCCATTGCCGGGGAGTGAAGCGCTCTTGGTAAGTGAAAATTGGTAAGGAAAAATTATTACTACGTGCTGAAATTTATTGTCACTTGTTACTATGGAGAGCAATCCTTTGAGGGGTTCATTCAGGGTATCCTCACCTCGACCGGAACCACAATTATATACCCCTCAACCTATTGCACCTACTAAAAATATTGAATATGAAATTCCTTCGGGTATGATAGAACAACTGCTAGCTAATCCTTATGCAGGAGATGGAACCGAACATCCAGATATGCACTTGATATATGTGGATGAAATTTTTGGATTGTTTAAGCTTGCAGGTTTACTCGGAGATGAAGCTAAGAAGAAGGTTTTCCCTTTATCTTTGAAGGGAAAAGCATTGAAATGGTATAGGCTATGCGATGATATTGGATCTTGGAATTGGAATCGGTTGAAATTGGAATTCCTTCAAAAAAATTACCCTATGCATCTAGTTCATCATGATCGGAATTATATATATATAATTCTTGGCCTCGTGAAGGAGAAAGTATCACTCTAGCTTGGGGGAGGCTTAAGTCAATGTTATATTCATGCCCCAACCATGAGCTCTCAAGAGAAATTATTATTCAGAATTTTTATGCTCGGCTTTCTCGTAATGATCAATCCATGCTCGATACTTCTTGTACTGGTTCCTTTATGAAGAAGACTATTGAATTTCGGTGGGATCTTTTAGAAAGAATTAAACACAACTCTGAAGATTGGGAACTCGACGAAGGTAAAGAGTCAGGTATTGAGCTTAAGTTTGATTGTGTTAAATCTTTTATGAATACTGATGCTTTTCAAAAGTTTAGCACTAAATATGGACTTGACTCTGAGATAGTTGCCTCCTTTTGTGAATCTTTTGCTACTCATGTTGATCTCCCTAAGGAGAAGTGTTTAAATATCACCCACCTATTAAAGAAGAAATTAAAGAACCAGTAATAGCTAAAGATGAAACAATTATCTACAATGTTGACCCAGTTGTTCCTACTGCTTATATTGAAAAACCACCTTTCCCTATCAGGATGAAGGAACATGCTAAAGTCTCAACTGTGGTCAATAAAAGTTATATTAGAACACCTAAACCAGCTGAACAAATCAAGGTAGAACCTAGTGTTGCTATGGTTAAGGTCTCTTGGTCGATAATATTGATGGGCATGTTATTTACTTCATTGGTGAAGCTGCTAGAATTGCCAAACCCGATGGGAAAGATAAACATAGACCCATTGTTGGCATGCCTGTTGTCTCAGTTAAAATAGGAGATCACTGTTATCATGGTTTATGTGACATAGGTGCTAGCGTAAGTGCTATTACTTTTACCTTATATCAAGAAATTATGAATGACATAGCACCCGCTGAGATAGAAGACATAGATGTTACTATTAAACTTGCTAATAGAGACACCATCACACCACTTGGGATTGTCAGAGATGTTGAAGTCTTGTGTGGGAAAGTAAAATACCCTACTGATTTTCTTGTTCTTGGTTACCCACAAGATGACTTTTGTCCCATCATCTTTGGTAGACCTTTCTTGAACACCGTTAATGCTAAAATAGATTGTGAGAAACAAACTGTCGGTGTTAGCTTTGGTGATGAGTCTCATGAGTTTAATTTTTCTAAGTTTAGTAGAAAACATCATAAGAAAGATTAGCCTAGTAAGGATAAAATTATTGGTCTTGCTTCTATTGCTGTACCTCCTACTGATCCTTTAGAGCAATACTTGCTAGATCATGAAAATGATTTGCATATGCATGAACGAAATGAAATAGATAGAATCTTGTTCGAACAACAACCTCTGCTTAAACACAATCTGCCTATTGAAACTCTAGGAGGTCCTCCTCCACCTAAAGGTGATCCTGTGTTTGAATTAAAACAATTGCCAGACACTTTGAAATATGCTTATCTTGATGAGAAAAAGATATATCCTGTTATTATTAGTACTAACCTTTCAGAACATGAAGAAGAAAGATTATTGAAAGTTCTAAGGAAGCACCGAGCTGCTATTGGATATACTCTTGATGATCTTAAGGGCATTAGTCCCACTCTCTGTCAGCACAAAATTAATATGGAACTTGATGCTAAACACGTTGTTGATCACCAACGTCGGTTAAATCCGAAGATGAAAGAAGTGGTAAGAACAGAAATATTGAAACTCCTGGAAGCAGGTATAATCTATCCTATAGCTGATAGTAGATGGGTAAGTCCTATTCATTGTGTCCCTAAGAAGGGAGGTATTACTGTTGTTCCTAATGATAAGAATGAACTTATTCCACAAAGAATTGCCACAGGCTATAGAATGGTAATTGATTTTAGAAAATTAAACAAAGCAACTAGAAAAGATCATTATCCTCTGCCTTTTATTGATCAAATGCTAGAAAGATTATCTAAGCACACACATTTTTGCTTCCTTGATGGATATTCTGGCTTTTCACAAATACCTGTTTCTCAACCTGATCAAGAAAAGACCACTTTTACTTGTCCTTTTGGAACCTATCCTTATAGACGTATGCCTTTTGGTTTATGCAATGCACCTGCTACCTTTCAAAGATGTATGACTGCTATATTCTCTGATTTTTGTGAAAAGATTGTTGAGGTTTTCATGGATGACTTTTCTGTTTATGGGAAGTCTTTTGATGATTGTTTAAGCAATCTTGATCGAGTTTTGCAGAGATGTGAGCAAACAAATCTTGTCTTGAATTGGGAGAAGTGCCACTTTATGGTTAATGAAGGTATTGTTTTGGGCCATAAAATTTCTGAAAGAGGTATTGAGGTGGACAAAGCCAAGGTTGATGCAATTGAGAAAATGCCATGTCCTAAAGATATCAAAGGTATTCGTAGTTTCCTTGGTCATGCTAGTTTCTATAGGAGATTTATCAAAGACTTTTCTAAAATTTCTAGGCCTCTTACAAACCTTTTGCAAAAGGATATTCCTTTTGTTTTTTATGATGATTGTTTAGAAGCCTTCGAAACACTCAAGAAAGCCTTAATTACTGCACCTATTGTTCAAAAACCTGATTGGAATTTGCCTTTTGAAATTATGTGTGATGCTAGTGATTATGCTATTGGTGCTGTTCTAGGACAAAGAGTTGATAATAAACTAAATGTTATCCATTATGCTAGTAAAACTCTAGATAGTGCCCAACAAAATTATGCTACTACTGAAAAAGAATTTTTAGCAGTTGTGTTTGCTTGTGATAAATTTAGATCCTACATTGTTGATTCTAAAGTGACTGTTCACACCGATCATGCTGCTATAAAATGTCTTATGGAAAAGAAAGATGCTAAACCTAGACTCATTAGGTGGGTTCTCTTGCTACAAGAATTTGACTTACATATCATTGATAGAAAGGGAGCTGAGAACCCCGTAGCTGATAACTTGTCTAGGCTTGAAAATATTCTTGATGACCCACAACCTATTAATGATAGCTTTCCTGATGAATATTTAGCTTCAATAAATGTTTCTCATAACACTCCTTGGTATGCTGACTATGCTAATTATATTGTTGCTAAATACATACCACCTAGCTTCAAAAACCAACAAAAGAAAAAATTCTTCTATGATTTAAGACATTACTTTTGGGATGACCCCCATCTTTATAAAGAAGGGGTAGATGGTATTATTAGAAGTTGTGTACCTGAGCATGAACAGGAACAAATCCTACGGAAATGTCACTCCGAAGCTTATGGAGGACATCATGCGGGAGACAGAACTGCTCATAAGGTATTGCAATTTGGGTTTTATTGGCCTACTCTCTTCAAGGATGCTCGTAAGTTCATCTTATCTTGTGATGAATGTCAAAGAATAGGTAATATCGGTAAGCGTCAAGAAATGCCTATGAATTATTCTCTTGCTATTGAACCTTTTGATGTTTGGGGATTTGATTACATGGGACCTTTTCCTTCCTCTAATGGGTGTACTCATATTTTGGTTGTTGTTGATTATGTTACTAAGTGGGTAGAAGCTATTCCAACTAGTAGTGCTGATCACAACACCTCTATTAAAATGCTTAAGGAAGTTATTTTCCTGAGGTTTGGAGTCCCTAGATATTTAATGACTGATGGTGGTTCACACTTTATTCATGGTGCTTTCCGTAAAATGCTTGCCAAGTATGAAGTTAACCATAGAATTGCATCACCCTATCATCCTCAGTCTAGTGGTCAAGTTGAACTTAGCAATAGAGAAATAAAATTAATCTTATAAAAGACTGTCAATAGGTCCTGGAAGAATTGGTCTAAGAAATTAGATGATGCACTTTGGGCGTATAGAACTGCATATAAAAATCCTATGGGTATGTCTCCTTATAAAATGGTTTATGGAAAAGCTTGTCATTTGCCTCTTGAGTTAGAACATAAAGCATATTGGGCAATTAAAGAACTCAACTATGATTTCAAACTTGCCGGTGAAAAGAGGTTATTTGATATTAGCTCATTAGATGAATGGAGAACCCAAGCTTATGAAAATGCCAAGATATTTAAAGAAAAAGTTAAAAGATGGCATGATAAAAGATCCAAAAGCGTGAGTTCAAATTGGAGAATATGTTCTTTTGTACAACTCTCGTTTCAGATTCTTTGCAGGAAAACTCCTCTCCAAATGGGAAGGACCCTATGTTATCGAGGAGGTTTATCGATCTGGAGCTATCAAAATAAATAATGCCAAAGGTACTAACCCGAAGGTTGTTATTGGGAAACGAATAAAACATTATATCTCAGGTATGCCCATTAATGTTGAAAGTAATGTTATCCAAACCATGACACCGGAAGAACACATAAAAGAAACCTTCCGGAACACTCCAGAATTGTGAAAAAAAAGGAGGTACGTGATACGGTAAGTAAACGGACTCCGAAAAATCCGCAAAAATATTTTTTGTCAGTTTTGGAATATTTAGAAAATTAGGAAAATAAGAAACTACCAGGAAGGTGACCCTGGTGGGCGCAAGACATCAGGGCGCGCCTGGCTTGCCAGGCACGCCCAGGTGGGTTGTGCCCACCTCGGGTACCTTCCGGACTCCGTTTTTCTTTCGTTTGCTTGTTTCCCAAGAGAAAAAAATCATTATATGCCCCCCGAACCTATTGACCTCCGTATCGCGGAGAAATCTCCTATTTTCTTCTCTTGCTATTTTCTGACAGATCTGAAAATATGTCATCCCAAGACTCGGAGGGTGAGAGCTACGTTGCTAATTATATCGCAAACCCTAAGGTTTATGGGGATGTGGAGCACTATAGCTGGACTTCGGAGGAAGAAGAAGACTATGATCCGAAGAGGGAGGAGGAGACAAGCTCAGACGAGGATGAAGCCCCATTGCCTCAACCTGGGGACATGCACATTGAATTTAAGAAGTCGAGTCTCCCCGACAAAGCAAAGAAGCCTAAGATCCAGTTTATCCCCTTTCGTCTCTTGCAGGAAAACAAGCAAGATTTATGCAAAAAGGTATTGGAGCTTGAGCAGGAGATCGATGAATTGAAAGATGAGAATTCCATCCTCAAGCGTAAGCTAAGGAAGAAAGACAAACCCTCTACTTCATCACCACCACCTCCTTCTTCATCACCAAAAGAAAATTGAGTATCGGGTATGGGCACTCCCCTTGGCTTCCGCCAAGCTTGGGGGAGGTGCCTCGGTATCGTATCACCTCCACTATCCTTTGCCTTTACTTTTCTTATTTCGATACATGGTTATCTTTTGCTTTAGATGAATAAAAGTTTAGTTCGATCCTTTCTTTTCGAAAGTTTGCTTAGTGATCTATTCTTGTAATCGTGTGCGAGATATATAATAAAGTTTAGTTTGAGTTTTACTTTCTTTACTTTCATGTTTCAATAAAAAGAAAGGAAATAAGTGAAAAAGATCATATGCAAATCTTATGGTAAGTAATGACATCACACAAGGAAGAGTATAAGTAGAAAATTTTATTGTAGATTGACAAACATAGTATTGGTCAATGAAGCAATTCATGAAAGAATTAAAAAGGGAAGAGAAGATTCACATGCAAATACACTATCTTGGAAATCTTTTGTGATTGTGAGCACCCATCAAAATATTATATGCCAAAATTGTTGACGTTGGACAAGGAAGACAACATAATGATTTATGTTTGTTCATATTCACATAGAAGTTATATTGTCATAGATCCTTCAACATGTGGTGCTTGCCCCCTATCTTTGCTAGCCAAAAATTCCGCACAAAGTAGAGATACTACTTGTGCATCCAAAAACCCTTAAACCCAAATCTTGTTTTGAGAGTCCACCATACCTACCTATGGATTGAGTAAGATCCTTCAAGTAAGTTGTCATCAGTGCAATAAGGCAATAAAATTGCTTCTAAAAGTGTTGGATCATTTAGTGTAAGAGAAAATTGAGCGTTGTACGAACTTGTGATGGCGAAGAATAAAAGCGACAGATTGCATAATAAAGGTTGCTATCACAAGGGGCAATATAACGTGACATTCTCTTTCACTAAGGGATTGAGCATACAAACAAAAAGCGCATGGCTACCTCTGCTTCCCTCTGCGAAGGGCCTATCTTTTACTTTTATGTATTTACTTTCATGCAAGAGTCAAAGTTTTTCTCTCTATTCCTTTTTACTTTCTCTTTTGGCAAGCATCATGTGGTGAGGAAAGATCTAGGCACATATATCCAGTTGAATATGGATAGCATGAGTTATTATTGTTGACATCACCCTTGAGGTGAGTATGTTGGGAGGCGAAACTATAAGCCCCTATCTTTCTATGTGTCCGGTTGAAACATTTTGCTCATGTGTACGCGGTGAGTGTTAGCAATCATAGAAGACTATATGATGGTTGAGTATGTGGGCTTGCCTAAAAAAGGCTCTGATACGTGACCCTTCCTGAAAAGATGATGAATTATAGTTGCAAAGTTGACTGAGAACATAGTTTGTTGGTTTGCAATAAAGTTTATGCTTTATACTTCGATGTTGTGATGAATTGTTACTTATTCATGAGAAGTCTATGATAAAAGTTCTATGATGAAAGTTTTATGTTAAAGTTTGTTGCTGTTATAATAAATTACATGATGCTTTTATGTCCGTATTTTGTTTTTACCGACACCTCTCTCCCTAACCATGTGGACATGTTTTTCGATTTCGGTTTTTCGCTTGAGGACAAGCGAGGTCTAAGCTTGGGGGAGTTGATACGTCCATTTTGCATCATGTTTACCTACTGTTATTTGTAATGTTTTTATGCATAATAATGCTTTTTGGAGTAATTCTAATGCCTTTTCTCTCATAATATGCAAGGTATACACAAAGAGGGAGAATTCCGGCAGCTGGAAATCTGGACCTGAAAAAGCTACGTCAGGCTACCTATTATGCACAACTCCAAATGAGCTGAAACTTCACGAGGATTTTTTATGGAATAAATAAGAAATACTGGATCAAATAACTACCGGAGGGGGCCACCTGGTGAGCACAAGACACCAGGGCGCGCCAGGCCCCCCAGGCGCGCCCTGGTGGGTTGTGCTCAGCCTAGCCCACCTCCGGTGCCCATCTTCTGGTATATAAGTCATTTTTACCTAGAAAAAATAAGGAGAGGACTTTCGGGATGAAGTGCCGCCGTCTCGAGGCGGAACTTGGGCAGGAGCACTTTTGCCCTCCGGCGGAGCAATTCCGCTGGGGGAACTTCCCTCCCGGAGGGGGAAATCATCGTCATCATCATCACCAACAACTCTCCCATCTTGGGGAGGGCAATCTCCATCAACATCTTCAACAGCACCATCTCCTCTCAAACCCTAGTTCATCTCCCATGTTCAATCTTTGTACCGGAACTATAGATTCGTACTTGTGGGTGACTAGTAGTGTTGATTACATCTTGTAGTTGATTACTATATGGTTTATTTGGTGGAAGATTATATGTTCAGATCCATTATGCTATTTAATACTCCTCTGATCTTGAGCATGATTATTATTTGTGAGTAGTTACTTTTGTTCTTGAGGTCACGGGAGAAATCATGTTGCAAGTAATCATGTAAACTTGATATGTGTTCGATATTTTGATGATATGTATGTTGTGATACCCTTAGTGGTGTCATGTGAACGTCGACTACAAGACACTTCACCATATTTAGGCCTAAGGTAATGCATTGTGGAGTAGTTATTAGATGATGGGTTGCGAGAGTGGCAGAAGCTTAAACCCTAGTTTATGTGTTATTCCGTAAGGGACCGATTGGATCCAAAAGTTTAATGATATGGTTAGAATTTATTCTTAATACTTTTCTCGTAGTTATGGATGCTTGCATGGGGGTTAATCATAAGTAGGAGGTTTGTTCAAGTAAGAACAGCACCGAAGCACTGATCCACCCACATATCAAATTATCAAAGTAGTGAACACGAATCAAACCAACATGATGAAAGTGACTAGATGAAATTCCCGTGTACCCTCAAGAACACTTTGCTTATCATAAGAGATCGCTTTGGCCTGTCCTTTGCCTCAAAAGGATTGGGCTACCTTGCTGCACTTTTGTTACTATTATTGTTACTTGCTCGTTACCAATTATCTTGCTATTAAACTACTAGCTACTTACAATTTCAGTGCTTGCAGACATTACCTTACTGAAAACCGCTTGTCATTTCCTTCTGCTCCTCGTTGGGTTCGACACTATTACTTTTCGAAAGGACTACGATTGATCCCCTAAACTTGTGGGTCATCAGCCGTCTGCAAGCAGGCCGTTGATGTTTGCTTGAACTACGTCGGTATTTCCCCAAAGAGGAAGGGATGATGCAGCACAGCAACGGTAGGTATTTACCTCAATGATGAGACCAAGGTTATCGAACCAGTAGGAGAACCACGCAACACCACGTAAACAGCTCCTGCACACAAAGAACAAATACTTGCAACCCGATGTAAGAGAGGGGTTGTCAATCCCTCACGGGTATAAAGATTGACAAAATTGTAATAGATTGGATAAATAGATCTCGCGGGAACGCGAGATGAAATAAATAAGTAAAAATTGCAGCAAGGTATTTTTGTATTTTTGGATTAATAGATCTGAAAATAAAAGCAAATAAAAATAGATCGCAAAGGCAAATATATTAAAGAAGAGACCCGGGGGCCGTAGGTTTCACTAGTGGCTTCTCTCGAGAAAAATAGCAAACGGTGGATAAATAAATTACTGTTGGGCAATTGATAGAACTTCAAATAATCATGAAGATATCCAGGCAATGATCATTATGTAGGCATCACGTCCAAGATTAGTAGACCGACTCTTGCCTGCATCTACTACTATTACTCCACACATCGACCGCTATCCAGCATGCATCTAGTGTATTAAGTTCATGGAAAATGGAGTAATGCAATAAGAACGATGACATGATGTAGACAAGATCTATTTATGTAGAAATAGACCCCATCTTGTTATCCTTAATAGCAACGATACATACATGTCGTTTCCCCTTCTGTCACTGGGATCAAGCACCGTAAGATCGAACCCATCACAAAGCACCTCTTCCCATTGCAAGATAAATAGATCAAGTTGGCCAAACAAAACCCAAATATCGGAGAAGAAATACGAGGCCATAAGTAATCATGCATATAAGAGATCAAAAGACTCAAATAACTTTCATGGACAAAAACATAGATCTGATCATAAACTCAAAGTTCATCAGATCCCAACAAACACACCGCAAAAAGAGTTACATCAAATAGATCTCCGAGAGACCGTTGTATTGAGAATCAAAAGAGAGAGAGGAAGCCATCTAGCTACTAACTACAGACCCGTAGGTCTACAATGAACTACTCACACATCATCGGAGAGGCACCAATGAGGATGATGAACCCCTCCGTGATAGTGTCTAGATTGGATATGTGGTTTCTGGAACTTGCGGCGGCTGGAATTGATTTTCATCAACTCCCCTAGGGTTTCTAGAATATTGTGGTATTTATAGAGCAAAGAGGTAGTGCGGTAGGTCTCCAAGATGGGCACATCCCATCAGGGCGCCAGAGCTCAAAGCGAAAAAAATAGAGATAAAAACATTTTCGGAGGCATGCTTTTCCTGCCAACAAGAATGATCGAGAAGTTCCCAATACTTTCCATGCTAGATATATCATAGGCGGTTCCCAAACAGAAAATAAAGTTTATTCCTTTTTCCACCATACTTTCACTTTCCATGGCTAACCGTATCCATGGGTGCCCTCCATACCAACACTTTCCAAGGAATTTATTATTTGACAACATAAAGTAAATTCATCTTTCATTTCGGGACTGGGCATCCCTAATACCTTTGCCGTACTCTCGTGCAAAGACAAGTGGATAAACACTCATCGTGAGAATAACATATCTAGCATTGAAATATATTAGCCGCCCCCTACCATTTCACGAGCGGTACGAGCACACAAAAGAGAAGTTTATTTTGAAAACTAGAGATGGCACATACAAATTTGCTTAGAACGGCATGGAAATACAGCATATAGGTAGGTATAGTGGACTCATATGGAAAAAACTGGTTTAAAGGATTTGGATGCACAAGCAGTGTCATACTTAGTGCAAAATGAAGGCTAGCAAAAGATTGAGAAGCATCCAACCAAGAAACGAAAAATCTCATACGCGAGCATTAAGCATAAGTAACACCGAATAATGCACCACAAGTAGGACATAATTTCATTGCATAACTATTGACTTTCGTGCTTGCATAGGGAATCACGAACCTTAACACTAATATTCTTACTAAAGCATAATTACTCATCAACATGTCTCACATATCACTATCATCATATCTCAAAACTATTACAAAGAATAAAGTTTATTTTATCCAATGATCTTCATGAAAGTTTTTATTATATCCTCCTTGGATATCTATCACTTTGGGACTAATTTCATATGTTGCTTTTACTAAGCTCCAACAAATATAAGTGAAGAACATGAGCATCATATTTCTTTCTCTCAAATTAATTTAAGTGAAGCAAGAGAGAATTTCTTCAAAATTTTACTAACTCCCAAATAAATATAAGTGAAGCATGAGAGCATTTCTTCAAAGATAATAAAGCACACCGTGCTCAAAAAGATATAAGTGAAGCACTAGAGCAATTCCAAGGCTCTAAAGATTTAAGTGAAGCATAGGAGCAAGCATAGCATAATTTTTGGCTTTCTCAAAAAGGTGTGTCCAGCAAGGACTCAAGACTTAAAATAAAAAGAAAAACAAGCAAAGACTCATATCATACAAGATGCTCCAAGCAAAACTCATAATATGTGACGAATAAAAATATAGCTCCAAGTAAAATACCGATGGTCGTTAGAAGAAAGAGGGGATGCCACTCGGGGGCATCCCCAAGCTTAGTTGCTTGATACTTCTTGAATATTACCTTGGGGTGCCTCGGGCATCCCCAATCTTAGCCTTTTGCTAATCCTTATTCCTTCATCCATCGTGATCTCACCCAAAACTTGAAAACTTCAATCACACAAAACTCAACAAAACCTTCGTGAGATCCGTTAGTATAAGAAAGCAAATCACCACTATAAGTACTGTTGCAAACCCATTCATATTTTATTTTTGCATTATATCTACTGTATTCCAAATTTTCTATGGCAAAAACTCTTCAAAAAAAACCATAGAATCATCAAAACAAGCACACAACGCAAAGAAAACAGAATCTGTCAAAAACAGAATAGTCTGTAGCAATCTGAAAACTTCGAATACTTATGTAACTCCAAAAATTCTGAAAAATTAGGATAACGTGAGAATTTTTTTTATTAATCTTATGAAAAAATAATCAAATAAAATCACTCTTCTGTTAAAAATGAGAATTATTTTCCTGAGCACAAAAGTTTCTGTTTTTCAGCAAGATCAAATCAACTATCACCCAAATCACCCCAAAGGCCTTGCTTGGCACAAACACTAATTTAAACCACAAAAACACATCTAACCAGAGGCATAATTGGGTATTTTATTGAAAAGAGCAAGAAAAGCAAAAAGAAAAAATATACAAGTTGGGTTGCCTCCCAACGAGCGCTATCGTTTTACGCCCCTAACTAGGCATAATGCAAAGGATCTAAGTATTGTCATCTTTGTCCTCCAACTCTTCAATCAAACACTTAGAATTATTCAAGGATTTAGCATATAAATTCTCAATGACAATACTTCTAGGAACAAGATTGAAAAGTTCATTCTTGCAAATAGGGTCTCTTATCACTTCAATAAAATTGCGATGGATACTAATCATCTTAAGATCTCCTTTATCATTACTAGAAGTTGCACCCTTGTTTTTAGTAACTTGATGGTCTTGAAAAATTTTATAGGAGTTTTGGTGGAAGCAAAAGCCGTACTTAAATTACTAAAGATTTCTTCCAGTTTATCAATCCGAGACGGGCTTTCTTCAATTCTTTCATGAATTACAGTCCCCTTTTCTTTTAACAACTTAAAAACCTCTCCAGCTTTTGACCCAATTTTTGTAGCAAAATTATGCATCTTTTTATCCAGGTTTTCAATATGTTCCTCGGTAAACATTTTCTTTTCGATAGCATCTAGTCTTTCCTTAACATGCTCAAGAGTCAAAGTTGTTTCATTAATCATAAGCGGTGGGGAACCCACTAAATTTCCCATAGCATTAAAAGCATCAAGAGAGGGGTGCATCAAGAAATTTCCACCGGTAATCGTATCAAGGACGAATCTATACCAAGTGGTGATGCCGACATAAAAACAGCGAAGAAGTACAACGGTAGCTTGCTTACGGATAGATCTATTATGAGCATTGCAAATCCTATACCAAGCATCTTTTAAATTCTCCCCTCCCCTTTGTTTAAAGTTAAGAATTTCGTTCTCAGGGGTGTACACAATAGAGGAAGAACTATCCATGATGACAAAGAGTGGTCACAAGATAGCACACAAAAACAGATCTGACAAGAAAACGGCGAATGAAAAAGAAGGCGAATAAAACGGCAAATTTTTGTGAAGTGGGGGAGAGGAAAACGAGAGGCAAATGGCAAATAATGTAGATTGCAACGAGATGAGATTTGTGATTAGGAACCTGGTAGATGTTGATGATGTCTCCCTGGCAACGGCGCCAGAAATTCCTTTTGATGTTTGCTTGAACTACGTCAGTATTTCCCCAAAGAGGAAGGGATGATGCAGCACAGCAACGGTAGGTATTTCCCTCAGTGATGAGACCAAGGTTATCAAACCAGTAGGAGAACCACACAACACCACGTAAATAGCTCCTGCACACAAAGAACAAATACTTGCAACCCGACATAAGAGAGGGGTTGTCAATCCCTCACGGGTATAAAGATAGATAAAATTGTAGTAGATTGGATAAATAGATCTCGCGGGAACGCGAGATGAAATAAATAAGTAAAAATTACAGCAAGGTATTTTTGTATTTTTGGATTAATAGATCTGAAAATAAAAGCAAATAAAAATAGATCGCAAAGGCAAATATATTAAAGAAGAGACCCGGGGGCCATAGGTTTCACTAGTGGCTTCTCTCGAGAAAAATAGCAAATGGTGGATAAATAAATTACTGTTGGGCAATTGATAGAACTTCAAATAATCATGACGATATCCAGGCAATGATCATTATATAGGCATCACATCCAAGATTAGTAGACCGACTCCTGCCTGCATCTACTACTATTACTCCACACATCGACCGCTATCCAGCATGCATCTAGTGTATTAAGTTCATGGAAAAACGGAGTAATGCAATAAGAACGATGACATGATGTAGACAAGATCTATTTATGTAGAAATAGACCCCATCTTGTTATCCTTAATAGCAACAATACATACGTGTCGTTTCCCCTTCTATCACTGGGATCAAGCACCGTAAGATCGAACCCATCACAAAGCACCTCTTCCCATTGCAAGATAAATAGATCAAGTTGGCCAAACAAAACCCAAATATCGGAGAAGAAATACGAGGCTATAAGTAATCATGCATATAAGAGATCAAAAGACTCAAATAACTTTCATGGATAAAAACATAGATCTGATCATAAACTCAAAGTTCATCGGATCCCAACAAACACACCGCAAAAAGAATTACATCAAATAGATCTCCGAGAGACCGTTGTATTGAGAATCAAAAGAGAGAGAGGAAGTCATCTAGCTACTAACTACGGACCCGTAGGTCTACAATGAACTACTCACGCATCATCGGAGAGGCACCAATGAGGATGATGAACCCCTCCGTGATGGTGTCTAGATTGGATCTGTGGTTTCTGGAACTTGTGGCGGCTGGAATTGATTTTCATCGACTCCCCTAGGGTTTCTGGAATATTGTGGTATTTATAGAGCAAAGAGGCGGTGCGGGAGGTCTCTGAGATGGGCACAACCCATCAAGGCGTGCCTGGGGGCCCAGGCGCGCCCTGGTGTCTTGTGCTCACCTCGGGCCCCCTCTTTGGTACTTCTTTAGCCCATTGGATGTCTTCTGGTCCAAATAAAATCTCCAAAAAGTTTGGCTGCGTTTGGACTCCGTTTGATATTGATTTCCTGCGATGTAAAAAACAAGTAGAAAACAACAACTGGCACTAGGCACTATGTCAATAGGTTAGTCCCAAAAAATGATATAAAGTTGCTATAAAATGATTCCAAAACATCCAAGAATGATAATATAATAGCATGGAACAATCAAAAATTATAGATACGTTGGAGATGTATCAGCCGTTAATGGGCCAGCCCGATAAATTTGACTGGGCCAGCCTTTTTAACCTAAATGGGCCGCTGTTGGGCCTTGCCACATGTCGACGTATCATAGGCACCTCCTGTCCATTGGGCGGTTGACATCTGTCCTTCCGAGGTGCTGACACGTGGTTGCTATAGCCATTGAGAATTTTACACGTGGAAAATCCTCATTGGTCCTAGCTGTTAACGGGTTATCGGATCCAAACCGGAACCCGATAGCTTAACGGCGACCCATTAAGGTGGATGCCATGTGTCAGTTACCCTTGACGAAAGCACTTCCATGACGCGCCATTTATTGTCATGGAAGTGGACACTTCCATGATGATAATTTTAGTATTGTCATGGAATACATCTACGACAGCACAGGTATGACTATCTTGATTTTGTCATAAAATTGTCATGGATGTACATGCATGACAGAAAACGTGACCTACTGTGACAAACACGTATCATCACGAAAGTGTATTTTTTTTGTAGTGTAACCAAATTTTCTGCAAAAAAGAACCACATATGATGGAATATTGTTCTCTTATCTGGCATTGGCAGTCTATGTCAGTGGCTCTAAATGTTCATATGTACACCCTCTGTTGCTAAATATAAGATGTTTTGGCAGTTTAAACGTCTTATATTTAGGAACTATGGTAGTACTATTTATACCCTGTGCACAATATACATGTTTTTGTTTAGTTGCCATACTGACTTGATTATCGCATATGATTGTATCACATTGTATGGTTTAACGCATCACCGATCACTGCATGGGTGTTGAATGATGACTTACACAAATGCAAATAAATAATTCTTGTTCATTTTCATATGCATAATTTAAGTAAGAATGCGATTGTATTGATACTGGCTAATCCATACTAAGTAATTAGCATTGCAGGAAAATCTTCCTCAAAAGCTCATTTGTAGCCCTCAATCCACTCGCTGCAATTGAGGTGGCGACAGGGGGAAGGAGCTGCAGGGGAGGGGGAGGAGGCCGGCGACAGGGGAAGGAGCAGGCCGGTGATAAGGGAAAGCGGCAGGGGACAAGTAATCTGCTCTAATTATCAATTTCTTTGCTCATAATTTGGTGCACATTTGCTTGCAGTGTCTTATTTTGTCCATTTTTCTTGCACGAGTTGTGATGTCAAGAGATTTAGAATACCACTATTGATAGCCTCTCTGCTATATATTTTGAAATGTATCATCCTTGGGTGATGTTTAGGTCTAGATGTGGGTCTTTTCGTCCATAAAAACCATGAAGTTGTATGTGCATTTCCTTCTATGCATCTATGCAGATATTTGATTGATGCACCTTTTTCTGTATGCCCAGTTTTGTGACCCGTGTGTTGTTCAGGCGTTGAGGGCCATTCTTTCATATGTATGCTCAGAAGCATGGTGCGAGGCAGCAATGGCGGCAGTGGATCGAGAGAAGTGGAGAAGAGGGTTCCTCCAAGCTCCATCCATGAATGGCGCCGGTCCAATGCCTCAGGTAAAATTTTGCTCTTCCTTCATTTCTTCATCTTCAGTTGAAGAATCATCCCTCTACTGTCTTCTTGAAGGGTGGCATGCGGCAATGTCGGGGACCAACGAGGAAGATGGCAGGTGTACATCCTTTGGAATAAAGTTGAAGTAAGCTCTAAGTACCACTGAGCCTACCTTGCACTTGCTACATCTATTTTTTTATTAGTTACATACTTCCCTACTTCTCTTGGGTCATGAGGGTGATCTTATGTGTGTTGCACTGGTCAGGACATGTTGAGTCTTGTGGCGCAAAGCCAATAGCACGCAGCGACAAGTTGAGCACACTGGCCTCACCCGCAATACACCAACACCATCAGGTTCGCTTCCTTCCTTGCTTGATTCAAAAGTGTGAGCCAAATAATTATATTCATAGTGGAATGAGCTTCTTTTCTTCCATAATGTGCTTTGATCAGTGTCTTGAAATTTCAGATTGGAGATTTCTAGCTAGAGAAAGAGAATAAAATACTTATACTAATATTACTGTTACAAGCTCAGCACAGTAGGAAGAATTGCAAGAATTTGTTTGACAATTTTGAATTCTTTTCAGACTGAAGGGGTCATATACTAAAGCAAACAATTTATGTACTGTTTTGTAGGAGTTCGAATTATTTTGTACCTCAAGGTGAACCAATCTATCCCCGAAGAGCATATTTTTCTTAATTCTACAATAGAGGATGTCATGTTTTCCATTTTTTGCTTTAATGTGGGCTGGTTAGGACTTAGGAGCACTGCATTGCCACATTTAATGTCTTCATTATAGTTGATGAATTGGACACTCCATCCTAGGTTTACTGCTTTCTGCCAATACAAATCTTACTAAAATTGATAATATGGGGCATACCAAGCAGATCTTTCTTGACTAGTTACGTAGTTCTATCTTTAACTAGCATTGTCTCTCCGCTTGCTCTACAATTGTTATTTTCTTCCTAGAAGCACTCATGAAAAAAACCAATTCATTGCGCTGTTGGAAAGTCAGAATTAGTTCTGCATGCTTTCTTTTATTTGGCTCTTGTTTCTGTTTTTTTTATATGGAGGCTTTGGGAGTACTTCCTTACTCTATTAGCTGTTTGAACCAAGATACAGATACAATATATTACGTCCTTCAGTTATTCTATTTGCACGTAGCGTATATTTCCTTTTTAGGTGATGTGAGTTGTGTGTCCAAGAAATGAGTAAATTTCTGGGAATATGTAGTTCCTCTATATAATTATGCTGGATTTTTTGTGAGATGCATCAAATAATATCTTCAGATTGAAATCCGTGAGTTTGTGTAGATATAGTTTGTATAGCTTAGGTTCTGAACTATCTTTTTGAAACCTTTTGTAAGATCTGAAGTCAATGTTGTGAATTTTGTACAGATCCGATGAATAGATGGGCAAGGACACCAAGTGTTGTCCGGGGAGTGATGGCTCGGATGGGTTGACGATGAGATCAGTAAGTAATTATTGAACAAACAATAACTAATGTAGGTTCTAGGATCTCGTGTGTTGCTGCGTATCTGTTCTACTCATTGAGGTTTGCTCCTCTCCTTTCTAGCTAATGCCTATTATCCATTTTTGTACGTGTTGTCATGCTGTCTCGTTTGTGTCATGGTGTCTGGTTTGCTGATCGGTTTAATATTCCGGATATGGTCAGGCGTCGTATACTGTTTGTTGTCATGCTGCATATATTTCATGCTTGCGTGTGAGAAGGATGTGTGGTGTTATTTCCGTCGTTACACCTATTTTGGAGGCACATAACTCAGATAGCAAATAACCTCATCCAATTGGTAAATAATAACAGTGGGTTGAGTGGCAAACAAATGTCCTGCTGAAACAGAATAATGTGGAAAATGTTCATCTTTTGGAAGGTAGGTAGGCTTCTTTTCTCATAATGTGTGCTTATTATAGTATGGAAGAATTACTTATGGCTCACTCACTTGCTTTGTCTTCTTCGTGGTCTTCTTTCAAGAAAAACTTGTTTTGCTCTTTTTGCCAAGGTACTTCTATATAAATGAGGTGCATTGTTTAAAATCGATAGAGAGCCTTGTTTACTAAAAATCTGCAATCTTCAGTGCACAATGTCTGAAGGTGGTGGTAGGGAGTATATGTGAACATGTTCTCTCTTAGAACTTATCTCAAATGCACAACTTCTTCAAAATGGTTGCTTTTTCCCACATTCATATGTATGTGTGCAGTTAGATATGTTGACTTTGTCATTGGAGCATTCTGATCTAGCTGCCTGATGATTACCACAGTGTGCACTGCAGTAAGAATGGAGACCTAAATGCACTTCCCCATTGAAGCCTACTTGGCCACTCTGGTGCATTAGCAATTCTATGTGTTTTTTGGGGATCTTCTAGAGATGCTCTTAACCTGTTGTTGCTGTTGCTGCTGCCACTACCTCCATCACTGATGTTCCTTTGGACATTTAGGGGGGAAGTGGGGACCAAGCTGGCTAAGTGGACTTCAGGGAATAAGTTTCTCCTATAAAAGCCGCTAGCCTACCTGGCTATCCGAGGGACTTGCAATCGCTAATCCTTTTTGACCTTGTGATGTTTTCACTATTGTACGATTTTTAATATGTTGAAGCAAGAAGTATGACTGAAGGCTTGGCTGATCAAAAGGAAGCTCCTATATGTTCGTATAGTATTTTGCAACTTTGATTGCTTAATGGTCATTAGGGTGTTTTTTAGGTCATTTGGGTGTTTCTGTAGTGCCCTTAAATTTCTATTCTCGCGATCGTTACAGGCAACCGAATATTGCTACTCTCATTGGTTTGTGCACCTTGAGATTTCCTTGTGTATGCTTTCACTTTCCAATCCAACAACATCCTCACCCATATATTGCCCAAAGATGCAAGACTCTGATCATAGTTTATTGATATTTACTTTATTTTCCTACATATTTATTTTGGTTTTGTTCATGCGCATGCTTATGAGACCGGTTGTCTGACTATACATGGTGTGCCCTTTTCTCCTTGTAGATGATGAGTGCAGATTTGCAGGTTTAACCTCTTGGTGAGCTCTTCCTTCAGCCCGTAGGTTCTATTTACTCATATATTTGTAAGTACTCTGCAAGAAAAATCAATTGAAATCATTTTTATTTAGAGAATCTATATACTTCCTAATATGTTACTATCTCTGTTCCAAAATAATTGTTGTGGTTTTAGTTCAAATTATTTTGAACAAAGGGAGGAGTATTTAGTTGTCCTATGTTTAGATACAGAGGGAGTAAATCAATAAACCTGTGAGAACATATTAAGAGTTTGTTTTGGTCTCTGGAGTTCACCATGGTGTGCCATGGCTTTCTCGTATGACATCATATTCGTTATAACCTGAAACAGTGCTTTGTAGTTCACACGTGTTTAGATTGCTTACATCAGGTTTATTTGCTTCTAATCTGATTACTATTCTATGAAATTTGAAAAGTACAATTCAGATTTCAAAATGGGCCATTCATTGGATTTAGCGGTGACAACTCTGATTATATAATCTAAGGATGCATATAGTTTAAAGGCTTTTTAAGAAATTTTATAGCTCCTACTGTAGCATACACATGTTCTCTGTATTCTTGCTAAGGAAACTTTTTGGTTCATTCTTATTTTGTTCTTGCTTGCTTACCATGTGAACTCCAAAGCTATATAATCTTCACCAGATCTTGCAAAGTACCCAAACTTCTTTGAAGTCTAGCAGATTTCTCTGAATGGACAGTCCACCATTGCCACCAAAAGGTAATTATTCATCTTTGTCGTAAATATAGGTCAGGCCAACCTATCAATTATTTCCTAATCCCATCCAAAGCACATATTCTCCATAGTTCAATGTTAGTAGACAAACTTCATTAGTACTTTGGAAAGGGATTAGATAAGGCCTATGAGTCCCAAGTAAGCGTGATAAGCAACCCCTGCACTTCTATTTACAATTGAGCGCCATTTGAATTTCTGATAATGTCCTGTCAGGGATAATACAATCAATCCAACTATTATATTTGGTGTGCTTTTTGGATGGACTAACCTGAAGATGCTTGCCAACTTGCATAACCATCATATAGTCTAGAAGCAAGGGCAAGGATTATATAGGGAAAATAAAGGTACAATGCTCCCAATATATTTTACTTTTTGGTGAAGTTTGGTGCTTGTGCAACAAAATAGCACCATCATTATACCTACTGCTCATTTTTGTTTCAGCCAATTTGCCATCCGGAGTAGATGCCAACTAATACATTTTGTACTTCCTCTGTTCAGTGGTAGAATTACTTCCTCTGTTTGAACCTTCTCAATGTAAGAGTCGAACTACAGTCTGCAATACATTCAATTAATTCCTTTCTCTCACCAGTATTTTCAGGTTTACTACATTGAAAAAAACCTGAAGGATTACATTGACCCAGATGATGATACACTCAAGGTGAAACTCAGAACAGTGAACCGCACGCCAATTGTCGCATCATGCTAGGAACCGACAAGAGAGCCACCATAACCACCAACTGGTCAGAATTCCGCTACCTTGCAAATATCCATGAAGGGAACATCTGCGCCTTTCGCTTCAAGATCACCACAAAGCAGCGCCTGGTTCTCATCATGCATTGCCTTTAGATGAACCATCGACAGCAACACAAGTCGTATCTAAATATGATATAGCGCTCTAAGAACTTCTAATCAGGCTCTATAACAGGATGAAACCTTCCTCTGTTTTTCAACGATGCCATGTGTTGCTTTTCAACAGCTACCACTTATGCTCTTGCCTATGTAACCTCTACTGTTGTTGCTCATGTGTTGCACATCCATCAATTAATATGCATAATGCCACCCTTATCTATAATTATCTGTTTATACTGCTCTCTCTATTTGATGCATCAACTACTTAACAACAACACCGAATATGCTACTCAAGGAAACGCATGCCCTACCTACAAGCGTCCACCTTCCACTCAAGAGCTATAGCACTAACATATACCATTGAGTGTTCTAAGAGCAACAGTTATAATGAAACGTATAATGTTCATCACTTCAAAACACCAATATCATGCCTCTCTGACTATGTACTTTCCTTCCTAATAGCATTGTAAATAATCAATCATTAGCTTCTTAGAATACTATGTTTGTGTCTATTTTTTTATACACACTCTTTCAGTACTTGGCTTCCTTTCGCCCTTTGCGCCATGGGCGCAACGGGTCATCTAGTCTAGCTAAAACAGAACAACTCAGCTAGCTAGCAGCCCCCACAGCATTTTGAGTTTAATGTACACGCTCTCCAGGAAACTTTTCGAGGGTGGCCACTGAACGAGCACATGTTTTTGTCACTAACTGGGCCGACGAAGGCCTAGGTCATCACTTCGCATGATAAGTTGCCAACTGGCCTCTGATAAAAAAAGTTTCCAACCGGCAAGACAGGTCATCCAGGTTTTGTGTTGTGGCCACTATGGGTCACTAGCATTCATAAGGATTGCATTACATGGATTGTGGTAACCTACACTATCACTCATGGCATACGAAACATACAAAAACAAAATGAGAATTTAATTCTAGCCTGGGGCCAATGGCCCCTCCCTGCCTGGAATTTTATAATTTGGAAATGTTACCACCATCCAAATAATGGTATTTTGTACAGTACATTGCATAGTGAGATAGGTCTCAACTGGGTGAGGTTCTGGTATTTGATACTCCCTCTCTCAAGAAATATAAGAGCATATTCTTATATTTCTTGACAGAGGGAGTACAAATCATATAAGAATTATCTCTACCTATCTATTAGTTACTAATGGATGGCAGTTGTCTGTAAGTTGCTCTTTTCCATCTCTCCTTCAAATTTTCCTAAAGTACTATTGTCTTTGACGACCTGTGGCTCAGAACCACCCGAAGCAGTTTTTTCTTGCTGTGACTGCGCTGTCCTAGGAGTTGATCCAGTTGGAGGGTTTTGTGCTGCCAGACTAAGTCGGAGTGGCCTCCCATCCAGTTCCTGCCTTGCCATGAGATAGTAAACATGTCAACCAACCACTATTTTTACCAATGGATCCATATATGAATCATCGTGAGGAAAAATCTCTTGTAATTAATTCAAATCATATATGAATTATGTTGAATAAGTAGGCAATTTTTCGATTAATTTAATCCATGAATAAATCACTAGCATGGCATTGACAGAATTAACAACATGATGATATTGAACCATGCAAGCACATACTACGCTAATGGCAGATGCATCTATGTATGACGCTAGAATGGCTATAACAGAAAATAGTAGGAGCGGGATAAACGAGTTATACCCTCCAGTAGGCCAGGCAGAAGCCGCAGCGGCAGTGGCAGTAGCGGTGTCCTCAGCTGCCTTCTTGTCGGCCTCGAGCTTCTCGGCGGTGAGACGGTCGGCTTCGGTCTGAGACATGGTGTTGACGAAGATGACGTGGACGTAGAGGAAGTAGTGGATCGGAGGCGAGCAGTCGCGTAGTCGCTTCCCAAAAACCTATTCGCCCCTCTCCCGTACAGGATCCAGAGAGGCGGGGTTTCGGAGACCTGCTCTCCCGTCGACCGTGTATGCGGCGGACGGGATGGAGTCACCGGCGGCAGCAGCAGCAATGGAATGATGGTGGGCGGTGTGCGTGGAGCAGATGTGATCTGTTTGTGGCGGCTAGGGTTAGGAGACACCTCATACTTATATAGGCGCAGCCGCATGGAGAGACGTGTGCTCGACCCACGTCCGAGTCCATGACAGCCCACGATCTGACATTTCAGATCGTGGCCCAATTGTCAGAAACTCTCCATTACTGACTGGCAAAAATAAGCGCATAGGTGTGAGCTCAGCTTGGCTCATTCTGGCAACCCGCGGCGCGTCGTGACGAGGCGTGGCATGGCGAGGCGGGTGGCAGAGGAGGAGTGCGCGAGGGCCTCTACTATTCTCAAGCTCCAATGGCATGTGGAAGAGAAACCCTTATAAGGAGGTCCAACTCCTCTCCAACTTCCGGGGTTGGATTCCCACTACATCTAGTGCCAATTAAACCCACATGGGCCCTTAGAGATTTTCAGAAATTGTTAGATGGGCCGTAGGCCCACCCTAATATTTCAACAATCCCCCACCAGATCTCAAGGGCCCATTGTGTCCTCTGTTCCAATTGTTGTTTCGATATGCCAGTGTTTCAGTGAAGACCTGTTAAGGTTGAACTTCACCTAGAGCAAGTAGATACACTCCTTCACAACTGACAATGGACTAAGCCTTGAATAGTCAATTTCACGTAAAGAAGCTTCACCACATGTCTTACTAGTACTAGGCTGCCGAAGGCTGACCCCTCAGGTGGAGCATATAAGTCACACTCTTGGCCTATTCATGAGCTTACTAGAGATCACCCCAATCTCATAGACTGTGACCAGCAGTCGGGCTCATATAGGTGTGTTCCTCCAAAGATCACTCTGTAGGATAGCATCTTGCTTTTATAAGCTTTGGAACACATTAAGACAATATTCATCCTACCATACAATATCGAGAGTATTGCATCTCCAACGGAGTGGGTTAGTATAGTTACTCTCCTCAGTTCACCACTGGCTTGTTTTCCCAGGTCCTACTTCACGGGATCTCCGATCAAATGGGTTGGGTTACCACCATGGCAACTGATGTGGGTCTCATACCCATCTCCCTCGATGCATTATCTATCACAACACACGATAGCTCTTTTGTAAAGGGATCTGCCAGATTCTTGGATATAATCCAACGCTATCACTCCGGAGTTTCTTAATTTTCTGTCAGCTTTTAATCTCATTGTTATGTGTTTGTTGGACTTCATGTTGTCCCTTGAACTCTTCACCTTGGTGATAATAGTCTGTTGTCACAATTCATAAGGATAGCCGGAACCAGTTTCTCAACCAATGGCAAGTCCATCAAAAGATCTCGAAGCCATCCTGCTTCGACACCAGACATGTCTAATGTTGTTAATTCTGCTTCCATTGTCGATCTCGTTAAGATCGTTTGCTTGCAAGACTTCCAGGAAACAGCACCACCTCCAAGAGTAAACATATACCCAGTTGTGACCTTCATCTCATCAGCATCAAAGATCCAATTCGCATCACTATACCCTTCAAGTACCGACGGGTATCCGGTATAGTGAAGTCCATAGTTCATAGTACCTTTCAGATAGCGCATAACTCTTTCAACAGCATGCCAATGAACATCACCCAGATTGGCAACAAACCGGCTCAGTTTGCTCACAGTAAACGCGATGTCAGGCCTCGTTGTGCTCGCTAGGTACATGAGTGAACCAATGATTTGAGAGTATCTCTACTTATCCTTAGCCATGCCTTTGAACTTTCGAACCAACACGCTAGGATCATATGGTGTTTGAGATGGTTTGTAGTCCGAATATCCAAAACGACTCAACACCTTCTCAACATAATGGGATTGCAGAAGTGTAATCCCACCCTCATTATCTCTCAGCAGCTTGATGTTCAAGATAACATCAGCCACACCAAGGTCTTTCATCTCAAAGTTCTGAGATAGAAATGACTTGACCTCCTTAATGACTTTGAGGTTGGTTTCGAATATCAGTATGTCATCAACATACAAGCACAGTATAACTCCTTCGCCCCCACCATGGCGATAGTATAAACATTTGTCAGCTTCATTAACAACAAAGCCAACATATGTCAGAGTTGTATTAAACTTGTCATGCCATTGCTCAGGTGCTTGTTTCAGGACATATAAAGAGTTCAGCAACCTACACACTTTTCCTTCCTGACCATCTATCACAAAGCCATCTGGCTGTTGCATGTAGATTTCCTCGTCTAGCTCTCCATTCAGAAAAGTTGTCTTAACATACATCTGGTGGACGAGAAGACCATGCGAGGCCGCCAACGAGAGTAATACTCGAGTGGTGGTCAGTTAGGCTACAGGTGAATAAGTATCAAAGAAATCTTCCTCTTCTTTCTGGTCATAGCCCTTGGCCACAAGCCTAGCCTTGTACTTTTCAATCATACCATCAGGCCTAAGCTTCTTTTTGAAGACCCACTTACATCCCAATGGTTTGCAACCATAGGGACATTCAGTGATCTCCCATGTCCCGTTAGCCATGATGGAATCCATCTCGCTACGGACCGCATCCTTCCAGTAGTCAGCTTCTGGAGAGGCATACACTTCTGAAATAGAAGTGGGAGTATCATCCACAAGGTACACGAAGAAAACATCACCAAAGGTCTTTGCAGTCCTTTGTCTCTTACCCCTACCAAGGGTTTCCTCGTCATCCTCCTCAGGATTATTATCATGTGTTTGTTCATAATATTCCATAGGAACGTGATACGTCTCTGATACGTCTCCATCGTATCTATAATTTTTGATTGTTTCATGCCAATATTATACAACTTTTATACACTTTTGGCAACTTTTTATATGATTTATTGGACTAATCTATTGATCCAGTGCCCAGTGCCAGTTCCTGTTTGTTGCATGTTTTTTGTTTCACAGAAAATCCATATCAAATGAAGTCCAAATGCAATAAAATTTTACGGAGAATTATTTTGAAATATTTGTGATTTTTGGGAGTTGGAATCATCAGAAGAGGGGGCCCACAGTGACCACAACCCACCAGGGCGCACCTGGGGGCCCAGGCGCACCCAGGTGTCTTATGCCCACCTTGTACATCAGTTGGAGCTCTATTTCGGGCGCAAGGAAGCTTATATCCAGAAAAAAATCATGTTAAAATTTCAGCGCAATCAGAGTTACAGATCTCCCGGAATATAAGAAACGGTTTTCAGCCAGATCTGGGGAACGCGAAACAGAAGAGAACAGAGAGGGAGATCCAATCTCAGAGGGGCTCCCGCCCCTCCGCCGCCATGGAGGCCATGGACCAGAGGGGGAACTCTCCTCCCATCTAGGGGGGAGGCCAAGGAAGAAGAAGAAGGAGGGGGGCTCTCTCCCCCTCTCTCCCGGTGGCGCCGGAGTGCCGCCGGGGCAAGGATCGTGACGGCGATCTACATCAACAATCTTGCTACCGTCAACACCAACTTTCTCTCCCTCTATGCAGCGGTGTAACACCCCTTCTCCCCGCTGTAATCTCTACTTAAACATGGTGCTCAACTCCATATATTATTTCCCAATGATCTATGGTTATCCTATGATGTTTGAGTAGATCTGTTTTGTCCTATGGGTTAATAGTGATCTTGGTTGGTATGATTGTATATTTTATTTATGGTGCTGTCCTACAGTGCCCTCCGTCTCGCGCAAATGTGAGGGACCCCTGTTGTAGGGTGTTGCAATATGTTCATGATTCGCTTATGGTGGGTTGCGAGAGTGACAGAAGCTTAAACACGAGTAAGTGGGTTGTTGCGTATGGGAGTAAAGAGGACATGATACTTAATGCTATGGTTGGGTTTCACGACCTTAATGATCTTTAGTTGTTGCGGATGCTTGCTAGAGTTCCAATCATAAGTGCATATGATCCAAGTAGAGAAAGTATGTTAGCTCATGCCTCTCCCTCATGTAAAATTACAAGAATGATTACCGGTACTTGTTATCGATTGCCTAGGGACAAATGACTTTCTTGTTGACAAAAGCTATCCACTTTTATTACATTGCAATTTATTCGTAGTTTTATTCTCGCAAAGTACTCGTAGTTTTATTCTAGCAAAATAGTTTCATACTTGTTTTAGGTAAAGCAAACGTCAAGTGTGCGTAGAGTTGTATCGGTGGTCGATAGAACTTGAGGGAATATTTGTTCTGCCTTTAGCTCCTCATTGGGTTCGACACTCCTATTTATCGAAGAATGCTACAAACGATCCCCTATACTTGTGGGTTATCAAGACCTTTTTCTGGCGCCGTTGCCAGGGAGCAATAGCGTGGGGTGAATATGCTCGTGTGTGCTTGTTTGCTTTATCACTAAGTAGTTTTTATTCCTGTTCTAAGTTGTTCTCTATCTTTAGTTATGGATATGGAACACGAAACACCAAAAAAATTAGTTGTACTTGCTACTCATGGAGATGGGGAACCTCCTAAAACCCTCGATGCTCGTTATGTGAAAGATATATGCACCACTTTGATATTCCTGAGAAAACCCCGTTCAACTTGATAATGCGAGACACGTTGGATCAACGTGAATACTTTAGGGATTATTGCTTGACACAAAAAGAGAAACTCTTATGTGATCAAATTCATATGTTGAAATGGTATGCTTGGAATCTATGCTCTAGATATGATTATATTTGTTGCTCTAGGATGAATGCTCCACACCTTCCCTTTTCATGCAAATTTAATGACATTGAAACCTTAGCTTCTTATGCTAATGGTAGATATGATTACTATGATGTGGAATGAATAGAAGAATTTGTTGCTTTTAAGGGTGCTTATGAAATTGAATATTTGTTTGAAAAGTTTGAAGATTTTGATGATTTAGTTTATAGACCTGAAATTTTTGCTATCCTTAAATATTGCTATGACAATTATAAATTCAATTATGATATTGATGTATTTATTGAGAAAGTCTCTGCTGTCCAAGAAGAGACTAATATTTTGCAGGAGTCTATGGAAAAAGAAATTGATGAAACAGTGAGCTCATTGGATGAAAAAGATGATGAGGAGAGCGAAGAACAAGCGGAAGAAGAGCGGATTGATCACCCATGCCCACCTTCTAATGAGAGTAACTCTTTAACTCATACATTGTTTAATGCCCCTTCGTTCTTACCAAAGGATGAATGCTATGATAATTGCTATGATCCCGTTGATTCGTTTGAAATGTCCTTTTTTGATGAACTTGATGATTGCTATGCTTGTGGCCAAGATGCCAATTTGAATTATGCTTATGGAGATGAACTTGCTATTATTCCTTATGTTAAGAATGAAATTGTTGCTATTTCACCCACACATGATAGTCCTATTATCTTTTTGAATTCTCCCAACTACACTATATCAGAGAAGTTTGCTCTTATTAAGGATTACATTGATGGGTTGCGTTCTACCACTACACATGATGATTTTGATGAATATAATATGCATGTGCTTTCTGTTCCTACTTGCAATTATTATGAGAGAGGAACTATATCTCCACCTCTCTATGTTTCCAACACGATAAAATTGCAAGAAATTGCTTATGCTATGTATTGGCCTTTACTTGATGTGCATGAATTGTTCTTGTATGACATGCCGATGCATAGGAAGAGAGTTAGACTTCGTCATTGCATGATATATGTTGCTTTGTGCTCACTACTAAATGCCAAATCATTGCTATTAAAATTGGCTTTGATATACCTTGGGATCCGGGTGGATCCATTACTTGAGCACTTTATGCCTAACTTAATGGCTTTAAAGAAAGCGCTGCCAGGGAGACAACCCGGAAGTTTTATAGAGTCATTTATTTCTATTGAGTGCTTTTATAAAGTTTAAAAACAAAAAAATATAGAGGGGAACCTTAAAACTTCACAAAAAGAGAAGCGATTGAAAGGTGATGCATTGGAGAAGTGAGGGTCGACCTTGAACACTTGTGTTCACGCTCATGGAAACAATGTAGAATTTTTTCATGAAGATTCTCACAAAAATAATTATCCCCTTGTACAAAACCACTGTATTATAAAAATAATGTGCCAATATTTGCCTTTAAGATGATTAGATTGCTTGTTGGTATGTGCGGTGCAGAAACAGAAACTTTGGCTGTAGTGCGCAATTTTACATTTTTTACTGGAAGGTCGAAAGTTTATGAAACTTTTTGCACAGTATTTATATACAAATTTTTTATTTTTTCCTAATTTTTCAGAATTTTTGGAGTAACATAAGTATGGTAGGTGTTCAGATTGCTACAGACTGTCCTGTTTAAGACAGATTCTGGTATGAGATAGTCCATGGTCGATTTATAGAACGCTCATTGCACTTCACTTATATCTTTTGAGTATGGCTTTATAGAATGCTTCATGTGCTTCACTTATATCATTTGAAGTTTGGATTGCCTGTTTCTCTTCACATAGAAAACCGTTATTTGTAGAATGCTCTTTTGCTTCACTTATATTTATTAGAGCATGGTCTTTTGTAGAAAGAATTAAACTCTCTTGCTTCACTTATATCTATTTAGAGAGTCAACGGGAATTGGTCAATTGCATGGTTAGTCATAAAATCCTACATAAAACTTATGGATCACTGAATATGATATGTTTGATTCCTTGCAATAGTTTTGCGATATAGAGATGGTAATATGTGGGAGGTACTAGTAAATGGTTGTGGTTAGTAGGAATATTGGTGTTAAGGTTTGTGATTCCCGAAGCATCCACGTATAGTCTCTCGTTATGCTATGAAGTTAAAGCATGATTTATTATTGATTGTCTTCCTTATGAGTGGCGGTCGGGGACGAGCGATAGTCTTTTCCTACCAATCTATCCCCCTAGGGGCATGCGTAGTAGTACTTTGCTTTGAAGGCTAATAAACTTTTGCAATAAGTATATGAGTTCTTTATGACTAATGTGAGTCCATGGATTATACGCACTCTTACCTTTTCGCAATCTGCTAGCCTCTACGGTACCGTGCATTGCCCTTTCTCACCTCAAGATGTGGTGCAAACTTCGCAGGTGCATCTAAACCCCGTGATATGATACACTCTATCACACATAAGCCTTATAATATCTTCCTCAAAACAGCCACCATACCTACCTATTATGGCCTTTCCATAGCCATTCCGAGATATATTGCCATGCAACTTCCACCGCTTCCGTTTTGATGACTTGAGCATTCATTGTCATATTGCTTTCCATGATCGTAAGATAGCTATCATGATATTTCCATGGCTTGTCCGTTTTTTGATATCGTTGTTATGCTAGATAATCGCACATCCTGGTACACTGCCAGAGGCATTCATATAGAGTCATACTTTGTTATAGGTATCGAGTTGTAATTTTTATTTCTTTTGAGTTATAAGTAAATAGAAGTGTGATGATCATCATTATTCATTTTTAGAGCATTGCCCCAGTGAGGAAAGGATGATGGAGACTATGATTCCCCCACAAGTCAGGATGAGACTCCGGACAATGAGAGAAGGGGCATGCTAGTTCCACACTTGTGCTTCAAAGTAGCACCATGTTTTTCATATAGAGAGTCTCCTATGTTGTCACTTTCATATACTAGTGGGAATTTTTCATTATAGGATTAGATGCACACCCACTTAGTTTTAATATTGAGCTTTCATACACTTATAGCTCTTAGTGCATCCATTGCATGGCAATCCCTACTTCTCACGTTGATATCAATTGATGGGCATCTCCATAGCTCGTTGGTTAGCCGCGTCGATGTGAGACTTTCTTACTTTTTTGTCTTCTCTGTATTTACCCCTATCATCATACTCTATTCCACCCATAGTGCTATATCCATGGCTTGCGCTCATGTATTGCGTGAGGGTTGAAAAAGTTGAAGCGCGTTAAAAAGTATGAACCAATTGCTCGGCTTGTCATCGGGTTGTGCATGATAAATACATTGTGTTAAGAAGACAGAGCATGACAAGACTATATGATTTTGTAGGGATAGCTTTCTTTAGCGTTGATATTTTGAAAGACATGATTGTTTGTTGGGATGCCTGAGTATTGATGTCTTTATGTCAAATTATAGACTATTGCTTTGAATCACCTATGTCTTAATATTCATGCCATGATTAGACATATGATCAAGTTTATGCTAGGTAGCATTCCACATCAAAAATTATCTTTTTTTATCATTTACCTACTCGAGGACAAGCAGGAATTAAGCTTGGGGATGCTGATATGTCTCCATCGTATCTATAATTTTTTATTGTTTCATGCCAATATTATACAACGTTTATACACTTTTGGCAACTTTTTATATGATTTATTGGACTAACCTATTGATCCAGTGCCCAGTGCCAGTTCCTGTTTGTTGCATGTTTTTTGTTTCGCAGAAAATCCATATAAACAAACTCCAAATGCAATAATTTTTTACGGAGAATGATTTTGAAATATTTGTGATTTTTGGGAGTTGGAATAATCAGAAGAGGGGGCCCATAGTGACCACAACCCACCAGGGCGCGCCTGGGGGCCCAGGCGCGCCCAGGTGTCTTATGCCCACCTCGTACATCAGTTGGAGCTCTACTTCGGGCGCAAGGAAGCTTATATCCAGAAAAAAATCATGTTAAAATTTCAGCGCAATCGGAGTTACAGATCTCCCGGAATATAAGAAACGATTTTCAGCCAGATCTGGGGAACGCGAAACAGAAGAGAACAGAGAGGGAGATCCAATCTCGGAGGGGCTCCCGCCCCTCCGCCGCCATGGAGGCCATGGACCAGAGGGGGAACTCTCCTCCCATCTACGGGGGAGGCCAAGGAAGAAGAAGAAGGAGGGGGGCTCTCTCCCCCTCTGTCCCGGTGGCGCCGGAGTGCCGCCGGGGCAAGGATCGTGACGGCGATCTACATCAACAATCTTGCTACCGTCAACACCAACTTTCTCTCCCTCTATGCAGCGGTGTAACACCCCTTCTCCCCGCTGTAATCTCTACTTAAACATGGTGCTCAACTCCATATATTATTTCCCAATGATCTATGGTTATCCTATGATGTTTGAGTAGATTCGTTTTGTCCTATGGGTTAATCGTGATCTTGGTTGGTATAATTGTATATTTTATTTATGGTGCTGTCCTACAGTGCCCTCCATCTCGCGCAAACGTGAGGGACCCCCGCTGTAGGGTGTTGCAATATGTTCATGATTCCCTTATGGTGGGTTGCGAGAGTGACAGAAGCTTAAACCCGAGTAAGTGGGTTGTTGTGTATGGGAGTAAAGAGGACTTGATACTTAATGCTATGGTTGGGTTTCACGACCTTAATGGTCTTTAGTAGTTGTGGATGCTTGCTAGAGTTCCAATCATAAGCGCATATGATCCAAGTAGAGAAAGTATGTTAGCTCATGCCTCTCCCTCATGTAAAATTACAAGAATGATTACCGGTACTTGTTATCGATTGCCTAGGGACAAATGACTTTCTTGTTGACAAAAGCTATCCACTTTTATTACATTGCAATTTATTCATAGTTTTATTCTCGCAAAGTACTCGTAGTTTTATTCTTGCAAAATAGTTTCATACTTGTTTTAGGTAAAGCAAACGTCAAGTGTGCGTAGAGTTGTATCGGTGGTCGATAGAACTTGAGGGAATATTTGTTCTGCCTTTAGCTCCTCGTTGGGTTCGACACTCTTATTTGTCGAAGAAGGCTACAAACGATCCCCTGTACTTGTGGGTTATCAGTCTCCAACGTATCTATAATTTATGAAGTATTCATGCCATGTTTACAACAATTTTATATGGTTTTGGTATGATTTGCATGGAACTAACCCGGACTGACGCTGTTTTCAGCAGAACTACCGTGGTGTTGTTTTTTGTGCAGAAATAAAAGTTCTCCAAATGTAACGAAACTTTTTGATGATTTTTTTGGAACAAAAGAGGCACTAGAAGCTTCGTGGGAGGACCAGAAGGTGAAGGAGGTGAGCACAAGACACCGGGGCGCGCCAGCCCCCCCTGGCGCGCCCTGGTGGGTTGTGGGCCCCTTGAAGCCCATCTTCGTGTGAAACCAACGCCAAAAAATCCTATAAATACAGAAACCCCCAGAAATAACGCTATATCAGAAGTTCCGCCGCCGCAAGCCTCTTTAGCCACAAAAAAACCAATCTGGACCCTGTTCCGGCACCCTGTTGGAGGGGAAAATCATCACCGGTGGCCATCTTCATCATCCTGGCAGCCACCATGTTGAGGAGGGAGTAGTCCACCCTCGGGGTTGAGGGTTTGTACCAGTAGCTATGTGTTTAATCTCTCTCTCTCGTGTTCTTGAGTTGGCATGATCTTGATGTATCGCGAGCTTTGTTAATATAGTTGGATCATATGGTGTTTTCCCCTCTCTATCTTGTTGTGATGAATTGAGTTTTCCATTTGAGATTTCGTTCTTATCAGATTGAATACTTTTATGGATTTGAGAGCACTTGATGTATGTCTTGCTATGAATACCCATGGTGACAATGGGGTATCATATTGATTCACTTGATATATGTTTTGGCACTCAACTCGCGGATTCCTGAGGTGACATTGGGGTAATCTATGTATAGGGGTTGATGCACGTTTTCGTCCTTGTTCCTCTGGTAAAAATCTTGGGGCACTCTTTGAGGTTCTTTATGTTGGATTGAATATTATGAATCTGAATTTGTTTGATGCATATCGTGTAATCAACTCACGGATGCTCGTGTAGAGTTGGTTGATGTGTATCATATGGTGTTATTTTAGTACGAAATCTTGGATAGATCGATTGGAAAGGATAACTTGGTGTTGCTTTATATGAACTCTTGGATAGATCGATCGGAAAGAATAACTTTGAGGTGGTTTCGTACCCTACAAACAATTTTTTTCTTATGTTTTCCGCTAGATAAGAACTTTGGAGTGATTCTTCATCGCACATTGAGGGATGATTATATGATCCAATTATATTAGCATTGTTGAGAGATTGCACTAGCAAAAGTATGGACCCTAGGCCTCATTTTCAAGCATTGCAATACTGTTTGTGCTCCATTTTATCAATTGCTACATTGCTGTTTTTTATTGTTCCTATTACAAAAATCAATATCTACTATCATTACTACGCTTGTATCACCATCTCTTCGCCAAACTAGTGCACCTATACAAATTACCATTGTATTTGGTGTGTTGGGGACACAAGATACTTTTTGTTATTTGGTTGCAGGGTTGTTTGAGAGAGACCATCTTCATCCTACGCCTCCCACGGATTGATAAACCTTAGGTCATCCACTTGAGGGAAAATTGCTACTGTCCTACAAAACTCTGCGCTGGGAGGCCCAACACGAGTCTACAAGAACAAGTTGTGTAGTAGACATCAAGCTCTTTACTAGCGCCGTTGTCGGGGAGGTGAGTGCTTGAAGGTATATCATTAGATCTTGCAATTAAATCTTCTTATTTCTTGTTTTATCACTAGTTTGGTTCATAAAATAAAACTACAAAAAAAATGGAATTGAGGTGGCCTCATATTATTCGTCTTTATCATGTCTTTCTTGAAAATGATGGAAAGGAAAATTGTGCTCAATTGATAGAAGAAGAATTCAATAAAATGTTTGGTGTAAAATCTTTGAATGATGAGCACAATTGCAATGTTGCTAGTATTAATTCTTTGAATATCCAAGATGCTAGTGATATGCAAAGCCATAAGCTTGGGGATGCTATGTTTGATGAAGATGATATTTTTAGTCCCCCAAGTTTTGATGAGAATATTTATTATGATGATTGCATGCCTCCTATTTATGATGATTATATTGATGAAAGTGGGTTTGGAAGAGTGTCAACTTTATGTAATAATGATCTCACTATTTTGGAGGGTGTTGAATCTTATTGTGATAATTATGAAAGTGGATTTGGAGAGGTCATGACTTTATTTAATGGTGATTCTACTATTTAGGAAGAGGTTTCAATTGATTATGAGAACAAAGTTGCTATCTATGATGATTATGGTGATGACATGTATACTATAAAGAATAATGATAACCATGAAACTTGTCATCATGATTTTAATTTTCAATCACATGATAGTTATTTTGTTGAATTTGCTCCCACTACTATTGATGATAATAAATTTGCTTATGTGGAGAGTAGTAAAATTTCTATGCTTGAAGATCATGAAAAGAATACTTTATGTGATAGTTATATTGTTGAATTCGATCATGATGCAACTGAAAATTATTATGAGGGAGGAACTTATGCTAGTTGGAATTGCAACAATATCAAGTTTCCTCTCTATGTGTTGAAAATCTTGAAGTTTTGCTTCTTTTGCCTTCCTATGCTAGTTGACTCTTGCACCCATAAATTGTTTGATCACAAAATCCCTATGCATAGGAAGTGGGTTAAACTTAAATGTTATTGTCATGTGATTCATGATGCTCTCTTTGTGTTTCGATTCTTTACTTTTATGCGAGCATCATTGAAATCTTCATGCCTAGCTAAAAGGCATTAAAGAAAAAACGCTTGTTGGGAGACAACCCAACATTTACCTCTACTGTTTTTATGTGTTCACATGATTAAGCTACTGTAGTAATCATGTTTTATGGCTTTTGTTTCAATAAAGTGCCAAGTAAAGCCTTTGGGATAGTGTGGATGATAGTTGACTTGATTCTGTGCAAAAACAGAAACTTTTGTACCCAGTGACAGAATTGTTCAAATTCACTAGAGCGTCTAAAAACTCTGAATTTTTTACAGATGATTTACCTGCAAATTTACTACGTTTTCCTAAATTTTCAGAAATTTTGGAGTTGCATAAGTATGAGTAAACTTCAGATCTTTTTGTACTGTTCTGTTTTTGACAGATTCTGTTTTCAATGCATAGTTTGCTTGTTTTATAGTTTCTATGGCTTATATTGCTTAATATAAATTGTGGAAATTGTAGAGTACATTAGAAATTGTGTGAGAACAATTATGAATCTTATCTTTACAGTACCAAAGTGAATGATTTGTCTTTATCATACTAACCCATCTCACGAAGTTCCGTTAAGTTTTGTGTGATTGAAATTTCCAAGTTTTGGATGAGATATCGATATGAGGAGAATAAGGAGTGACAAGACCCTAAGCTTGGGGATTCCCAAGGCACCCCAAGGTAATATTCAAGGAAGATCCAAGCAACTAAGCTTGGGGATGCCCCGGAAGGCACCCCCTATTTCGTCTCCAACATTATCGGTAACCTCACTTGGAGCTACATTTTTATTCGTCACATGATATGTGTTTTGCTTGGAGCATCATATTATTTTATTAGAATTTTATTGCTGTTATTCAGAATAATGTTTTATATCTTTTACTTCAATTAAAATGTCAAGCATAGCCTTTGCCATGCTTATTTTGCAAGTCTATATGTGGCTGTTTGAAAACAGAAAGTTGCACGCTAGTGCGTGAATTCTGGAGAAAATTCAGAATGTGATAAAATGTTGAATTTTTTTTCACAATAAGATATGATAAATTTTCTACAGTGTGGTAAATTTTCAGAATTTTTTGAGTAAGCTAAGTGTGAGTAAAATTGCACTCTTTACAGACTGTCCTGTTTAGACAGATTGTTGTTATGTTTGCATATGTTTGCTTGTTTAATGATTCGATTTGAGGATAGGAGTATTAAATATGCAGAGGCATTTAGTATTCAATGTTAAATAATAATTTTAATGATTTGATACAGTAGAGAATGATAAGGTTATGCATTGATTTATACTAACTTATCTCACGAGTTCTTGTTGAGTTTTGTGTGGATGAAGTTTTTAAGATTTAGGGAAACCGTGATATAAAAGGAATTAAGGAAGCAAAAAAGCTCAAGCTTGGGGATTCCCAAGGCATCCCAAGATAATATTCCAAGAAGTCTCAAGCATCTAAGCTTCGGGATGCCCCGGTAGGCATCCCACCTTTCTTCGTCAACAATTATCGGTTAGCCTCGGTTGAGCCTAAGTTTTTGCTTCTTCACATGATGTGTGCTATTCTTGGAATGTCATTTTATTTTGTTTTTCTTGCTGTTTTAATAAAATACTTAGATCTGAAAGTTTCTAAATAATAGAGAGTCCTCAAATGGCTACCCATCTACTTAACTACTCGCTTGATCTTCACTTATATCTTTTTGGAGTAGTTTGTCGAATACTCTCATGCTTCACTTATATTATTTTGAGAGTTGTTAATAGTGATGAAAATTTGCAAAAGCTATGAAATTGGTCCCAAAGTGATGGATGTTCAAGAAAGATATAATAAAAACTTTCATGTAGATCATTGGATATGATAAGTTTGATTCCTTGCAATAGTTTTGCGATATGGAGATAATAATATGTGAGTCATGTTGGTAAGTAATTATTCTTTAGTAAGAATATTGGTGTTAAGGTTTGTGATTCCCTATGCAAGCACGAAAGTCAATATTTATGCAATGAAATTACATCCTACTTGTGGTGCATTATTCGGTGTTAGTTATGTTTATTGCTCGTTTATGATCGTTTTTGTTTCTTGGTTGGTTGCTTCTCAATCTATTTGCTAGCATTCATTTGTACTAAGCGGGAATACTGCTTGTGCATCCAAACTCCTTAAACCAAGTTGTGCCAAATGAGTCCACCATACCTACCTATATGCGGTATTTCCGTGCCATTCCAAGTAAATTTGTATGTGCCAACTCTAATTTTCAAAATAAATTTCCTTTTTGTGTGCCCGTACCGCTCATGAAGCAGCAAGGGGTGGCCAATATTTTCCATGCTAGATGCGTTATTCTCAGGATGAGTGTTTATTCACTTGTCATTGCACGAGAGTGTGGCAAAGGTAATAGGAATGCCCAGTCCCGAAATGCAAAAAAACATATTTATGTTGTTCAATAATAAATTCCTTGGAAAGTGTTGCTATGTAAGGCACCCGTGGATACGGCTTGCCATGGATTGTGAAAGAATGGTGGAAAAAGGAATAAACTTTATTTTATGTTTGGGAACCGCATACGATGTATCTAGCATGGAAAGTGTTGGGAATTCTCGGCCATTTTCGTTGACGGGCAAAGTATGCCTCTCAAAATATTTTATCTCTCAATTTAAGCTTTGAGCTCTGGCACCTCTACAAATCTCTGCTTTGCTCTATGAAGGGCCTATTTATTTACTTTATGCAATTTTTATTTGAGTCTCCATCTTCTCTTATAAAGCACCAACTAGGGAGCACTATGAACATACTTGTGCATTGGATGTAGCTAATATTCGAGTGTGTTTCATGAATGGATCAATGATTGAGCATGATGGGCTAGGGATAACTTTCTTTAGTGTTGATATTTTGAAAGACATGGTTGCTTGTTGATATGCTTGAGTATTGATGTCCTCATGTCAAATTATAGACTATTGCTTTGAATCATTCAAGTCCAAATGTCCATGCCACAAAATAAAGAGTATATGATGAATATGATATGTAGCATTCCACAACAAAAATTCTGTTTTCAATTGCTACTTTATCATGATGAGTTTTATGAGAAAGAGTTGTTGTTATGATGCTAGGAAAAGTGATTGAAATTATCATTGATCAAACTTATGCACTATGCTAGCATTCACACTTCATAAATTATTTGTTTTATCATTTACCTACTCGAGGACGAGTAGGAATTAAGCTTGGGGATGTTGATACGTCTCCAATGTATCTATAATTTATGAAGTATTCATGCCATGTTTACAAAAAAATTATATGGTTTTGGTATGATTTGCATGGAACTAACCCGAACTGATGATGTTTTCAGCAGAACTACCGTGGTGTTGTTTTTTGTGCAGAAATGAAAGTTCTCCAAATGAGCTGAAACTTTTTGATGATTTTTTTGGAACAAAAGAGGCACTAGAAGCTTCGTGGGAGGGCCAGAAGAGCCACGAGGAGGGCACAACCCACCAGGTCACGCTAGAGGGGCCTAGCTTGCCCCGGTGGGTTGTGCTCACCTCGAGGCCCATCTTCGCGTGATTCCAACACTGAAAAATCCTATAAATAGAGAAACCATCAGAAATAACCCTAGATCAGAAGTTCCGCCGCCGCAAGCCTCTGTAGCCATGAAAAACCAATCTAGACCTCGTTCCGGCACCCTACCGGAGGGGGAAATCATCACCGGTGGCCATCTTTATCATCCCAGCGGCCACCATGATGAAGAGGGAGTAGTACACCCTCGGGGCTGAGGGTTTGTACCAGTAGCTATGTGTTTAATCTCTCTCTCTCTCTCTCTCTCTCTCTCTCTCTCGTGTTCTTGAGATGTCATGATCTTGATGTATCGCGGGCTTTGTTAATGTAGTCGGATCATATGGTGTTTTCCCCTCTCTATCTTGTTGTGAATTGAGTTTTCCCTTTGAGATTTCATTCTTATCGGATTGAATACTTTTATGGATTTGAGAACACTTGATGTATGTCTTGCTATGAATACCCGTGGTGACAATGGGGTATCATATTGATTCACTTGATATGTGCTTTGGCACTCAACTCACAGATTCCCGAGGTGACATTGGGGTAATCTATGCATAGGGGTTGATGCACGTTCTCGTCTTTGTTTCTCTGGTAGAAATCTTGGGGCACTCTTTGAGGTTCTTTGTGTTGGATTGAGCATTATGAATCTAAAATTGTTTGATGCATATCGTATAATTAACTCACGGATACTCGCGGTGACATTGGAGTATCTAGGTGACATTAGAGTTGGTTGATGTGTATCATATGGTGTTATTTTAGTATGAACTCTTGGTTAGATCGATCGGAAAGAATAGCTTGGTGTTATTTTAGTACAAACTCTAGGATAGATTGATCGGAAAGAATAGCTTTGAGGTGGTTTCGTACCCTACAAACAATTTCTTCTTGTGTTCTCTGCTAGATAGGAACTTTGGGGTGATTCTTCATCGCACGTTGAGGGATGGTAATATGATCCAATTATATTAGCATTGTTGAGAGATTGCACTAGCGAAAGTACGGACCCTAGGCCTCATTTTCAAGCATTGCAATACCGTTTGTGCTCACTTTTGTTACTTGCTACCCTGCTGTTTTTTATTGTTCCTATTACAAAAATCAATATCTACTATCCATACTACACTTGTATCACCATCTCTTCGCTGAACTAGTGCACCTATACAATTTATCATTGTATTTGGTGTGTTGGGGACACAAGAGACTCTTTGTTATTTGGTTGCAAGGTTGTTTGAGAGATACCATCTTCATCCTACACCTCCCACGGATTGATAAACCTTAGGTCATCCACTTGAGGGAAAATTGCTACTGTCCTACAAAACTCTGCGCTTGGAGGCCCAACACGAGTCTACAAGAATAAAGTTGTGTAGTAGACATCAGAGATGTATCAGCATCCCCAAGCTTAATTCCTACTCGTCCTCGAGTAGGTGAATGATAAAAGACATAATTTATGAAGTGTGAATGCTAGCAAAGTGCATAAGTTTGATCAATGATAATTTCAATCACTTTTCTAGCATCATAACAACAACTCTTTCTCATAAAACTCATCATGATAAAGTAGCAATTGAAAATGGAATTTTGGTTGTGGAATGCTACCTATCATATTCATCATATACTCTTTATTTTGTAGCATGGACATTTGGACTTGAATGATTCAAAGCAATAGTATATAATTTGACATGAAGACATCAATACTCAAGCATACTAACAAGCAACCATGTCTTTCAAAATATCAACGCTAAAGAAAGCAATCCCTAGCCCATTATACTCAATCATTGATCCATTCATGAAACACACTCAAATATTAGCTACATCCAACGCACATGTATTATCATAGTGCTCCCTAGTTGCTGCTTTATAAGAGAAGATGGAGACTCAAATAAAATAAAAATTGCATAAAGTAAATAGATAGGCCCTTCGCAAAGGGAAGCGGAGATTTGTAGAGGTGACAGAGCTCAAAGCTTAAAGACACTTTCCCGTCAACGAAAACGACCAAGAATTCCCAACACTTTCCATGTTAGATACATCATAGGCGGTTCCCAAACAGAAAATAAAGTTTATTACTTTTTCCACCATTCTTTCACAATCCATGGCTAGCCGTATCCATGGGTGCCTTCCATACCATCACTTTCCAAGGAATTTATTATTGAACAACATAAAAAAATTGCATTTCGGGACTGGGCATCCCTATTACCTTTGCCACACTCTCATGCAATGACAAGTGAATAAACACTCATCTTGAGAGTAACGCATCTAGCATGGAAAATATTGGCCACCCCTGCCGCTTCATGAGCGGTACGGGCACACAAAAAGGAAATTTATTTTGAAAATTAGAATTGGCACATACAAATTTACTTGGAATGGCATGGAAATACCGCATATAGGTAGGTATGGTGGACTCATTTGGCACAACTTGGTTTAAGGAGTTTGGATGCACAAGCAGTATTCCCGCTTAGTACAAATGAAGGCTAGCAAATTGATTGAGAAGCGACCAACAAAGGAACGAAAACGGTCATAAACGAGCATTAAACATAACTAACACCGAATAATGCACCACAAGTAGGATGTAATTTCATTGCATAGCTATTGACTTTCGTGCTTGCATAGGGAATCAGAAACCTTAACACCAATATTCTTACTAAAGCATAATTACTCACCAACATTACTCACATATTATTATCTCCATATCGCAAAACTATTGCAAGGAATCAAACTTATCATATCTAATGATCTACCTAAGAGTTTTTATTATATCCTTCTTGAACATACATCACTTTGGTACCAATTTCATAGCTTGTGTAAATTGTCATCACTATTATCAACTCTCAAAATAATATAAGTGAAGCATGAGAGTGTTCGACAAACTACTCCAAAAAGATATAAGTGAAGATCAAATGAGTAGTTAAGTAAATAGGTAGCTATGTGAGGACTCTCTCTCTCATTTAAAAACTTTTAGATCTAAGTATTTTATTAAAATAGTAAGGAAAACAAAATAAAATTACATTCTAAGAATATCACAGATCATGTGAAGAAGCAAAAACTTAGGCTCAACCGAGGCTAACCAATAATTGTTGATGAAGAAAGGTGGGATGCCTACCGGGGCATCCCCAAGCTTAGATGCTTGATACTTCTTGAAATGTTATATTGGGATGCCTTGGGCATCCCCAAGCTTGAGCTTTTGTGTCTCCTTAATTCCTTTTATATCACGGTTTCCCTAAATCTTGAAAACTTCATCCACACAAAACTCAACAAGAACTCATGAGATAAGTTAGTATAAATCAATGCATAACCTTAGCATTATCTACTGTAGCAAATCACTAAAATTATTATTTAACATTTCATACTAAATGCCTTTGCATAATTAATACTCCTAGCCTCAAATAGTATCATTAAACAGGCAAACATATGCAAACAATGCAAACATAACAGCAATCTGTCTAAACAGGACAGTCTGTTAAGAGTGCAATGCAATTATACTCATACTTACCTAACTTCAAAAATTATGAAAATTTACCACGCTGTAGAAAATTTATCATAGCTTATTTCCCAAAAAAATTCAAGATTTTATAACATTCTTACTTTCCTCAAGAATTCACGCACTAGCGTGCCTCTTTCTGTTTTCAAACAGCAACACATAGACTTGCAAAATAAGCATGGCAAAGGCTAAACTTGACATTTTTATTGAAATAAAAAATGCAAAACATTATATAAATAACAACAAGCAAATCATAACAAAATAAAATGATGCTCCAAGCAAAACACATATCATGTGACGAATAAAAATGTAGCTCCAAGTAAGGTTACCGACAATGTTGGAGACGAAAGAGGGGATGCCTTCCGGGGCATCCCCAAGCTTAGTTGCTTGGATATTCCTTGAATATTACCTTGGGGGTGCCTTGGGAATCCCCAAGCTTAGGGTATTTTCACTCCTTATTCTCCTCATATCGATATCTCACCCAAAACTTGAAAACTTCAATCACACAAAACTTAATGGAACTTCGTGAGATGGGTTAGTATGATAAAACAAATCATTCACTTGGGTACTGTCAAAGAAAAGATTCATAATTGTTCTCACACAATTCATACTGTACCTTATAATTTCCACAATTTATATTGAGCAATATAAGCCATAGAAACTAGAAAACAAGCGAACTATGCATTGAAAACAGAATCTGTCAAAAACAGAATAATACGTAAAGATCTAAATTATGGTCATACTTATGTAACTCCAAAATTTCTGAAAACTTATTACAACGTAGAAAATTTTTATACCCATCAACTGTAAAAAATTCAGAATTTTAAGATGCCCCAGTGATTTTTAACAATTTTTTTACTGGGCACAAAAGTTTATGTTTTTACACAGAATCAAGTCAACTATCATCCACACTATCCCAAAGGCTTTACTTGGTACTTTATTGAAACAAAAGTTATAAAACATGATTACTACAGTATCCTAATCATGTGAACACACAAAAACAGTAGGGGTAAACATTGGGTTGTCTCCCAACAAGCGCTTTTCTTTAATGCCTTTTTAGCTAGGCATGAAGATTTCAATGATGCTCGCATAAAAGTAACGAATTGAAACATAAAGAGAGCATCATGAATCACAAGTTCCTCTCTCATAATAAGTTTCAGTAGCATCATGAATGAATTCATCAATATAACTATCACACAAAGCATTCTTTTCATGATCCACAAGCATAGTATTTTTATTACTCTCCACATAAGCAATTTTATTCTCATTCATAATAGTGGGAGTATCATAG